>CM077083.1:36765223-37965223 GCA_039513925.1 Platanthera zijinensis
GAGGTGCAGGCATTCAAGCGCACTCTGGAAAGGAAATAAGTTGATTACCTATCACAAAGAACACGTATAGAGACATAGGCTTCCCTACCCTGTGCCTGCGTTGATTATTTTTGGCACGGCGTTGAGTGGACTGTCCCGAGGAGGACACAGGTAGAGACACCGGTGTAATCCCTACCCGGGTGCCGTGGCATTGAGTGCCATGGCTTGTGAGTGGCACGATGTTGAGTGGACTGTCCCGAGAGGACACGAGTAGAGACATGGGCGGTCCCTACCTGTGTGTCATGGCATTGAGTGCCATATCTTTGAGTGGCATATCGTTATGGACTGTCACGAGGAGGACACGGTAGAGACACGGGCGTGTCCCTTCCCGTTGGGGTCATGGCGATAAGTTCCATGGCTTTGAGTGTCATGGCTTTGAGTGGAAGACATGCTGACCATAGAAGGACATGGGTAGAGACACGTGCGTGTCCCTACCCGTGTGCTCCAAGCAACAAGATGAGAAGTATTCCGAGCAGGACACGGGTATCGACAACAGCGGGTACAGACACAGGCGTGTCACCTGCACACGGGTACAGACACGGGCGTGTCACCTGGACACGAGTATAGACATGGCGTGTCAGTACCCATGTATGAGCATGAAACGGCCAGTCAAACAGTTGATGACGATTTCCTAGAGCAGAACACGGGTAAGGACACAGTCGTGTCCCCTACCCGTGTCACTTCTGTATAAAAGAGAAAAATGAAACCCTAGTCATCTTATTCTCTTCAAAACCCTATTTTCTTGAGAGGAACTTCTGAAGGAGATAGATCTTGCAGGAGCCAACCAAACCCATGAGGAAACGCCACCGCCGTCAAGGGAAAAAACGATGCCAACGAGAAGGATGACAAGATCCATGGCCGGAAATGGCGGAACCACTGAAATGAGGTGAGCTTCCCCCTCTCCCTTGGTGCTAGATCCATAGTTATTCTTAGGCAAGAAATAGACTCAATTGAGTCTTGATGTGTGAGATGAAGGTTCTAGGAGGGCCATTCTAGAACTTGTGTTCTAATGTTTAGTCATCTTCAACCTCCCTTCTTCAAAGTGATGAGGGGGTGTTTTTCGTGAAAAAAAATGGCCTTAAGATGGTGAAATAAGGGTTGGAGGAACCTGGTCTGGTTTTTGTTTGGGAGGATTGTGCTTGAGTAGGAAGATGAATCGATTCCGTTCATTTCGCCTCAAGATGCGTGCAGAAATCTGTGTTCGTGCACGCAACAACCTCTTGGCAATCTTCAGGCAAGATATGGTCAGATCTGGGCTTTCGACTAAACACGAGAGTCGTTGGTCCATGGAATTACCTTTCCGGCGAGTGGTTACACTCCATTGGGTGAAGTATGTTCGCCACGGGAATGTCTGATCGGAGTAGAGGGCTTGTCGGACTAAGCGTGCAGAAATGGTATTCTGTACGCAGCAGGCTTTGGAGCCAATTTCATGTGGGATACTGTCCGATCTGGGTTGCGGACTGAACATGAAAGTTGTATCCCATAGAAAGACCTTTCCATCGAGGTTTTACCACGATACTCACCGAATTCCTGTAGCCACGGGAACCTTCGGTTGAAGTTGTGTCCAGCAGGATTCTGCACGGAATTCCTGGGTTTAGTTATATAAATGAATTGGACTCGGAGGAGGTCTTGTAATAATCCGACTTAAGCTGTAGGCGAATCATTATATTTATACTATGATAATTCAATGCATGATTATAGTATTGGAATAGACCCCACGTAAACAAAGGGTCATGATATGCGGTTGAGCGAAACAACTTGGTGGGGATTAGTGAACGAATGTTATTTAGTCATTTAATAACAATGATTACTAGAGCATTGGGTAATTGCTCAGTGTTGATTGATATGAAATTGTTTGTTGATTATCGGATGAGTAACTCATGTGCTCACGAGTAATTAGGTTGGTAGAATAAATGTTGTTGGTGTCATGAGAAGAGTCATAAATTGGACGGTGGGCTTTGTCCTCGGTGTTCATGTCCCGAGGCTCCTTCCGTGCCAAGTGGTCAGTTGGGCTTGGTCCTCGTGCTCGTTTCTGAGGCTCCTTCTATATCACGATGTAGATATAATATATGTGTGTGAGTCGACACGCGATGTCGTAATCCCGGTTAAGGATAGTGTGGCAGTTACGGCTCGCCAATCGTCACACCGATGGGAGTTGACAGCTAGACCTGGGCGGTTGGGCTTTATCCTCGGTGTTCACATCCCGAGGCTCCTTCGTGACAAGTGAATGGTTGGGCTTGGTCCTCATGATCATTTTCCGAGACTCCTTCCGTATCACACCTTTGGCCAAGTTCGGGGCTAGGTCTCGTGCACATCTATCTGAGACACCCGCTGAGCCGTAGTACGCATGTGAGCTCCGCTGTTATATTCTTAGTGTTGAGGCATACAAAGGCCTAGGCTAGGTATTGTGGAGACCAGCCTAGTAGTGGAGATGCCCTCTCTACTGTCACCGTCTGGCCACAACAGATGACACTTGAGTGGTTAGTTTCCTGCTCGAAAAGTGTGGACTGCAAGTCTGTGTCGACATAACGATCGCATGTGCGTGATCATGGTTGAGTCATTGCCTTGCATACATACAATTACACCTCATTACATACACAAGATCCTCATCGTATAAGTTTGTATGGGAACTCCTATACGATGAGTTACTTATTGCTGAACGATCGTCAACTTATAAGTTTTTATGGGCATTCATATAAGTTGAGTTACCTTCTGTTATATCTTTATTCATATGTTGTGGTAGATGGTAGAAATGCTAGAACTACATGTTACTTGTTTATACACTGCTTTACATACATAATGATATACCACCTTCTTGAACCTATGATTTATATATATTGTAACTTGTTCCTTTCTCCTCCCGGTGTCGAGGACTCACTGGGGGAGCGGATGTGAAGCCACTTAGTATTTATGACTAATGGTTGCTACGTCTTATTTTTTAGGAGGAAACCCCGCAGGTGGAGCAGCAGGATATGCAATCGGACAGCTAGGCCAGGATAACAGTGCCTGAGGGGACGATACCGTCGCTACAGCCAGTTACTGATGTGAGTGTGAGAGCCTTTTATTGTACCCTTTTTGGGAAAACTATTTACGTACTCTGATATTAGAAGCTTGTTGTAGCTTCTCTACTGTTGTCATATTATGGACTATATACTTCGTGTGGATTTGACTTCTATTTTATATTCTGGTTAGGTTGGTAGTGAATGATATTGGTTGTAGCCGACAGAATGGGCGTCTTGTGGTACAGACTAGCCCGAGTGTTAGTGCTACTGCAAGGCGGCTGTTCTGGGCATAAGACCCCTTTCATGTCGTGTTGTGTGTTCCAGGAGTGGGGGGGTCTTACAAATGGTATCAGCTTGCTCCGATCCTGAACTTAAGAGGTCATTTTACAATGGTGCCACACCCGTTCGATTAGTCACTTTGGGGACCAACTGACTTAGCGGAAGCAGTGGTGTGCCCATATGTAATTCATACAAAGTTTGTCCATCTTTGACCTTAGATTAGCGGACCTAACCTTAAGTTTATACCTTACGTGTAGATCCAAGTACATGTTGAGCCGGTGAGGGGCACCCCCGCCCCGCCCGTACCTACACAATTCTAACAATCTGAGCTGGGGCAGACGCTCACAGCTATCCTGGACGCCTTCAAGTCCCAATCTCAGCAAGCCCCTGTACAACAGCAAGGTCCGAAATCCACTTGGTTAAGCACTTTTTGAGCTCTCTCCCCTCCTGCTTACCTTGGGACAGAGTCAGCAGTGCATACGGAAGAATGGCTCGACACTGTACAAGAACTGTTCGCAGGAATAAGTTGCCCAAACAACATGGCGATGACCTTTGTAGTGACACTCTTAAAGCTGCACGCCAAAAGGTGGTGGAAGTCCCTCATGGGCTCCACTTTTCAAGGACAGGTGTACACAGATATCAATTAGAGTGAATTATCTGAAGCCTTTTTAGATAATTTCATCCCCTCGGCCGCTCGGGATAATCTTGAAGAGAGATTTTTGAAACTGAAGCAAGGGTCCAAGTCGGTGACAGAATACCAACGGCAATTTCAGCACTTGGCTAGATTTGCTGACTCTTATGAGTTGGATGATAGATGATACGTAAAATGATTATACAAAGGCTTGCGAGACCCCCTGAGGCAAGCCCTTTTGTTTATAGAGGAATCTAGTCTAGCCGAGATTATTTACATGGCGAAGCGGTTGGAAGCGGACCACTTGGAAAGTGGTAAGAGGCCAGCTGAAGGCGTGATGGAAGCCGACCCCAGCAATAGAAGGAGATTTGATAATAGAGGAGGAAGAGGATATCAAAGAGGTGGCAGACGTTTCTCCCAGAATTTTAGAATGGAGCGCCCAGTTCCGCAACCGCTAGCATTGCCTCCACCTCAATAATTTCAACAACCTGGTGGGCGGCAGGAGCGAGTGTGCTTCGAATGAAACCAACCGGGCCACATTCGACACTACTGCCCGCAACTATTTGGAAATGCGCCTCTCGCTTTCCCTCCAACAGCTCCTCGAGGGCGGGGGAACATGCGTGGTCGAGGACGAGGACCACGAAGAGGAAACCACGGGCCTGCTCGGTATCAGATGTATGCATTGGACATGACTCAAGAGCGGAACACTCAGGAGGTGATTGCAGGTATGTTTACAGTTAATCATTTTATTTTCATTAATACCCTCAAGTTGCTTAAGATATACTAGACGCCTAGCTTGAGAATTATTATTGACACTTAGGCACCGTAAAGGTCGGTGGGAAACCGTCCTATATGTTATTCGACACTGGTGCCTCACACTCTTTTGTGTCTGAAGACTTCATCAAAGATATGAATGGAGTGCAATACTTCACTGGTATTGCTCTAAGGGTGCGCCTTCCATACGGATCGGAGATGACGACAACTGCGAAGTGCGAGTTTGAGGTTCTCCTTGAAGGAAAGCTCTTTGACACCCCCGCCACAGTCTTGGGAATGCCAGAGTTCGACCTCATTTTGTGCATGGTATGGCTAGATCAGCACTATGCGAAGATTGACTGCGCGCAGAAGAGGATCTCGTTGAGACATGGAGATTCGGAGGTCATCTTTCAAGGTATTAACTTCGCGCCCCGTATGATGTTATCTTCAGTTCAGGCTTTAAAAGCCCACATGAAGGGGGATTAAGTTTTCATGATATACTTCAAGCTGAAGGAGTTGGCATTGGATATCAAGGATGTGCGGGTGGTGCGCGATTTCCCCGATGTATTTCCCGAGAAATTGCCAGGATTAGCCCCAAACAGAGAAGTAGATTTCAAATTAAGTTAGTACCGGGTGCAAATCCTTTCTCCAGGACTCCTTACCGAATGGCCCCGAAGGAACTTGCCGAGTTTAGAGTTCAGCTGCTAGAGTTGGTAGAATCAGGGTTTGTTCGCCCCAACTCATCACCTTGGGAAGCCCCTGTTCTATTTGTTAAGAAGAAAGATTGAACCCTGCGATTATGCATAAACTATCGAGAGCTCAACCGACTGACGGTACAGAACACCTATCTGTTACCTCAGATCGATGATTTGTTCGATCAAGTGGTGGGAGCGCTGGTGTGAGGATTGTTATCAACCCAAAAAGGCAAGTGTACCTATCGAATTATAGTACCAAGGTCATATTTAAACTCGGGGCTGTCATTTACTGCTACTCACGCTTCTACTATTATCCTACCGAAAGATTCGTGGATTTTTAGAATTTTAAATTAAAACTAAGGATAATTAAGACGAAAACTTATGATAAAAAAACTAGCATTCGATCAATGATTCACCATGAAATGAGACGAGAGGGATAAAAAATTGATTTAAATTTGCAAATTAAACTCGGCTGTGACGGATCCGATGTTAGGAAGTAATCTCGCTAGAGCATTAAATCCCCTAACTTATAGAGGTTTTGACCGAAATCTCTTTACAAGTAAAAATTGCCTAAAGTCGTATTACCGAAGTGACCCGCACTATTGGATTTTACACCAATCCGGAGGATTTACGTCATCCTATCTCTAGGGTTGTGTTCAACTCCTTCCTTCTTTAAGTGATCTTTCAAATCAATGAGTCTCTCGACTTCTATGAAATGAGATCAAATACCTACTACCGTATACCGGTAATACAGAGTCGACGCGAGAAAAATCAAAGAAGGCCTGATAATAATTTAGACAAAATTAAAACTAAGAAATAAAAATAACCCTCATCTCACTTCATGGCTCCTCACGATCAAATGCTAAAATAAAAATTAGCTATGCATAATTGAAAGGAAAACCACAATAAGATGAAGAAAATTCATTTGCATTGATTTATAAAAAGAGAAGAGTACACAATAGTAAATTAGAAAAGATTACACTAAAAAAAAGAATTATTACAATAATGAGAAAGAAATCTACTTTAGCAAAGAAGAAAATTGCACTTGAACTCTCTTGCTCTCTCTCCAATCCAACCTTGCAAAGCATGAGACATGGGTTCCTTTTATAGATGAGGAGGAAGCATCTAGAATGAAATTAAGAGGAGGGGACAAGGGGGGTGGCCGACCATGTAAAGAGGAGAGGGTTCATGCATGTTATTTTATGGGGTGGAGAGAGAAGGGACTAAATGCATGCATTTCATAAAAAGAAACAAAAATAAATATTAGAGGGGGATGGATGGGTTTAAATGAGAATGAAAGAGGGGAGAAGAGGGATGAATGAGAAATAAAGAAGACAAAAGAGGGGGGTCGGCCATGCCTTGGATAAATTGGCTATTTTTTGTGGGCTTTGTGAAGGGCTCGGGTAGGTTAGGTGGGCTGCATGTGGGAGGCCGGGCTGAATCATGTAGAGGAGGGCTTGGGTAGCATGTAGGGGCTTGGGTTGGTCTTTGGGCTTGTTCAAAGAGGAGGCTCAGGTAGCATCATAGTGGGCTGCACTTGGACCTGAACCTACATGAAAATGGAATAAAATAACATTAGTTATATATCACAAAATAACACAAATAATTAGCATAACTTTAGTTATTAAATCTAAACTAAACTTTAACAAACATAACATAACCTAATAATAGTTATATTCATAACAAAACATAGAACATAAAATTAAACATACAAATGCATAAAACACATATTTAAACAGGGAATTAATATATTAATAAAAAAACATTAAAACTTGAAATAAAAACATAACAAGCATAATAATACATAAAACTATAATAAAACCTAAGAATTATGGATACTAAACTACCCCAAAAGGGATGACTAAAACTAGTCATCGAATTCCCCCATGCTAGAGTATTTGATTGCCCTCATGCAAATGAAAATTAAAAACTAGGGAAGAGACATAAAAGTAAACAAGCAATTTAGATTTCATAGATTAAGAAAACCAAAACATGAAAACTTAAACTATCATAATGTTCATGTTAACAACTAGTGGGGTGAGAAGTGCACAATAGAAAACTTGAAAATGGAAACCTAAAAATTTCATTAGAACATAAAAAAGAATTACACATTTCTAAATTCCTAAAACAAGACATCCAAAATAAATGAAAATAAGAACGACAAGAGTAGAAATTCTAAATAAACGGCGCATTGACGAACTACTAGGTTGCAAGAATAACGATTAACCCTAAATCACCTCAAGATAACCTCCAAAGAAATCCATCAATGATGGTGGTCATAGGCTTGTCTGTTCACACTCTCTCCACTACGCGAATTTACGTCTAAAGATCAAAAGGACTTAAAATAGGCATTAAGACTTGGCTTAGGTAAATTATTAGGACTTGAAAATCAAAGATAAACATGATGGATAAAACACACTAAACCAAGGGTGAGCTCAAAATAAACATAAAAATGAAAAAAATGAGAAATGACAAGTATGTCATCAATTCAAACTACAAAACAAGGCCATGAAATTTTTTCTCTTTTCAAAATTTGGACACAAATAAACTTTTTCTCTCTTTTTTTTGTTTTCTTTTTTTTATTACATTTTGATAAAATCTTTTTTTTATCTTTCATAAAAGAGGGCTCCAAATGCAAACTAATAATTTTCCTTTTCATTTTAAAAGATAACCCAACACAATAATATTTTAAGCTCATAGTCTAGTGTGAAATTAGGAAGGGCATTTTTGCTTTGGTGAAATAATGAAATGAAAGGTGGAGCTCAAACAAAGAAACATGGAAAAAGGTCCAAAATTGTTTTTGCAACAGTGGAATTATTTGGTGGGCAAAAAGGCTTAAACGGGTCAAAGGGTGGCCTAAATCATTTCTAAAGTACGTAAAAATGATGCAAAAGTTTCGAGAGTAGCTAGGGACAAGTTTTAGACAACAAGAAAGTATTACCCCACAAATGAAAAAGAGATAACATTACCTAGCAACCATTCGTAAGAAACTAACCGAATAAGAAGAAAAAAACTACAAATTGCTAACTTACAACGTAAAAAACAGATGCCCATATTTAAGAACAAGAAATTAGTAAAACTAAGCTATGTAAAAATGATAAATTTAGAAAACCGTTTCAAAGAAATCTACATAGAACTAAAAAACCGCATAAGCCTACACATCAGTAGAAGAAACATAAAATTAAAGATAGAAAATAATTTTTGATATTGATTTTCAAATAGATTATAGAAATTTTTTGGATTTTTATTTTATAATTTTTTTTGGGTTTTGAATTTTCTAGTTTTTTTTTGGATTTTTGATATAGTTAAATAAAAACAGTACTCCTAAAAGGCTTAATATAACTATACTAAATTTTTTTTTGAAAGAAAGAAAGCAACTAAACCCTCCCCCATGCTTTGATTCTTCATTGTACTCAATGAAATAAAAAAATGAGAAAGAGAAGGAGACTGAGAAGGAGAGAAAAATGCAGTAAAGTAAATTAAATAAACAGAACAGGACTTCCCCGGGTTTGTGAGATGAAGGCGGATGTCGTTCCCCATGCTGGCTTTTTAATGTACTTGATCATCAGCAGGTTCGACTTGATCCATCTTGACATCAGCAACGTTGGAGCGGCGATTGGTGGTCGCTAAGCTTTGAAGAAAATAAAAGCAACTAAACTAGCAATCCAATGAGGCAAGTATACCTATCAAATTGTAGCTAGGGGACACAAGTGTTGTATTGAAATCCGGGAACTGTTGAGTATACTTACTCACACTAAGACTATTATCTTATCGACGAAAAAACAGGGGTTTAGAAAATCTAATTGCAATTAAGGAAGTAAAGCTATGCTAGAAAGAGAACTACCACAATTAAGTAAAGAGCATAAGATAAGTGATTATAACGAAAGGTTGAAACTATGAAATGGAAGAGCACTCGATCAAGAATCACCTCGACTAAAGACGAGTAAGAAAATACTATAAAAAGCTAAACTTAATAGGATAAAGGTCCTTGACCGTGGAGGTTCCTAAAGCTTGAACACGCTTCTTTTGAAGTCGTGCCCAACTGAGTTTTTGAAGGTCCGACCGACTCTCGTCTAAATCGGAGGTCTAAAACTTGCTTTATGCGGTGAACCCCACTATTGGATTTTACTCCAATCCGGAAGATTTTGATGTCTGCCTCTCTCGAGGGGTGCGTACAACTCCCTTTACTCTTGAATGCTCACTTCATTCTATCGGCCGCTCGGCTAGCCCAAAATGTAAGCAAAGGTGGAGAGTATATATCGATAATATACCTCCAACCCATGAAAATTCAAGAGTAATTCAAGGCCTAAACCTAAAAGTAAAAGGTTAATTAAAACATCATAACTCAATCGCTCGAACCTCGGATCATCAAGATCGAGTACAAGGAGGATTAGTTAATCATAATTGAATGGAGGGGGGGGGGGAGGGGTGAGTAGTAAAGCATAAAAACACAAAGTAAAAAAAGAGCACTTTTATTATTAAAAAGGAGAGCTACAATTTGGAAAATGAAATTACAAGTGCATGAAAATAAAATCCTATTCTATCCCTACAATTAGCACTAAGCAAGAGCAAGATTATAATAAAAGCTTAACCAACTAAATACTAAACAAGGGTTAAGAGTAAATTACAAAGGAGAGAGAGAGAGAGAAAAGCATAAAAAAGATCAAGAAATAAAGGGGAAGCACCTCCCCCTCTCAACCCAAACTTGCTAAAATGAAGGGGGGGTCTAGATTTATAGAAAATTTCCACAGGTTGGTCACGCCCTCTAACACGCCCTAGGGGGGCGTGTCAGGGGCGTGATAGGTATGACATTGACCTCGGGCTTTGGATTCTGGCAGGAAGGATGATTGCTTTTATACGTCGGTGGTCACGCCCATGGTCACGCCCGTGTACGGGGGGCATGACACGTACGTCGCATTGAAATCATTAGTCGGAATTCCGTCAGTCATCGGAAAAGGTGGGGTCACGCCCTATCTCACGCCTGTGACATGGGGCGTGACAGTCCTGTTTGGCGTGCTGGTATGAATCGGCATTCAATGCGGTGGCAGGCATCGGGCAGAGGGCGACACGCCCAATGTCATGCCTGGGGACACGCCCAGGGAGGGTGTGTCATGGGGCGTGACAGCCGTTTTTTCCTGTTTTCCTGTCTCTTTCAGTAGTCATCATCGGGATCAGGCGACACGCCCTAGGTCACGCCCGGGGAGGGCGTAACAGGGGGGCGTGACAGGTCATTTTTGACCCAAAAAACTGGAAACCTGCAAAAAGACAAGAAAATATTAGTGTCAATAATATTTACATAAAAAGGATAAAGATAAACTAAAAAGACATGATTTGTACATTATAAACTAGAAAAATACGATAATAGTTTAGGCTACAAAACGTATTATGAAATTCCCCCAAGCTTAAGCTTTGCTTGTCCCCAAGTAAAAAATATAAAAACTAGATATTTATAAAAAGAACTAATCAAAAAGTTCTAATTATGCCCACACAAGTACTATGCGAAATTCTAAGTAGGGAAAAAGTGAAACGTAAATCTAAAATAGTTATTTAGGTATGGTAAAACCTTTATAAACTTTACTCAATTAAAATAAATCATCCAAATTTTTTTTACGAAATTCTTTAAATAGATTTAAGCAAAGCAACGAAAATGAAAAATGCATTGAGTTGTTACAAGATCCAAGTAACGTATTATAATTATATCAATTCAATTAAAAAAAATCTAAGTTTAAATCCAAAACTAAAACTAATTTACTTTTCTTCTTTTCTTAGTTGTTAAATAAGATTCAAAAGGAGTGAATCAAAAGGACTTAAATAGGACAGAAATGTTTGGTTAAGGAATATTATTAGGAGTGGAATTCAAAGATAAACGTGAAGGCTTAAAATCACACTAAACACAAGCAAAGAGTTTCAAAAACTTTCATTTAAAAAATAAAAATATATATACATATTTTTTTTCTCTTTTTCTTCTTTTTCCATTTTTTTTCTTTTTTTTCAAAACAAAGGCCATAAATATTTTTATTTTCCTTTTGAATTGGCCAAACAAAAATAAACATAACTTTTGAGCATACTTTTTTCAAAAAACTTTCTCCCACAAAAATCACAAAATATCCTATCAAAATTGTCAAAATAATTTATGAAACTCAAAAAGGCTGGTGTGATTCGATAGGTTGGAAATTTTGGCTTTGGTGAAAATGAAATGAAAAGAGGAGCTATCAAATGAAATCGGAAAAAAGGCTCAAAAGCAGCTAACTAGTGGTAAAAGTTTTTAGGTTTGCAGGAAAGCTCAAACGAAAACAAAAATGGCCTAAATCATATTCACGCTTTTAATTTTATTTAAAACAAAGGTTAAATTTTTTTTTCAAAAAGTGAGTCCTAGTTAATAAAAGAAGATTGATGAAATTGCCTTGAAAATAGGAATAATAGGTTACTTGGTTCGTTCACATCTACTACGTTATTTAAAGGTTGACCTTACGAAAATTATCCAAAAACGAAAAGGAAAATAGTGGATGATGAATTTTTGATAAAGTAAAGGAAATAAAGAACGAAAAACCATAATAGAAATGCAAGTTTTAGAAAAATATTTCACCTTAACATGCTACCGTGAATTAGAAACACGGCATGGCCAACATTTTACTTGTGAAACATAATTAACAAGGATGATTAAAAATATTATAATTAACTACGTTGTTTATAGAAAATTTTGTGTAAAACAAAAACAAAAACTAGGGGTACTATTGAAATACCAAAATGTCTAAACTTATTAAGGCAAAAACAAAAAGCTCAAATAAATTTTAATTTTTAATTTGTGAAATATTCTTTTTTTTTGAATTTTTGAAATATTTTCTTCTCTTCTTTTTTTGGAATTTAAAGATATTCACTTTTTTTTATTGATTTTGGAAATATTTAAGATATATACAAAAAGGAAAGAAAAGATATTTACACTAAGCAAAAATGAAGGAGGAAGTCCTCCCCCAAGCTTAAAATGGACATTGTCTTCAATGGCTAAAGAAGGGGATTAGAGAAGAAGAGAAAAGTAAGTACAGAATTGAAGGACATAATTGAAAAATAGGTACTTCCCCGGATTTATTCGCTACGAAAACTGAGTGATGTCGCTCCCCTGAATGTCTTCTTTGTACTTCGTGATGGATTCAACAACGTCTGAGCAGGCGATCGCAGAAGGTTCAACTTGTCGAAGCCATCCGGGGCAAAAATTATAAAATAAAGAAAATAGAAAAAGATAACTTGGGTTGCCTCCCAAGAGCGCCCTTTGTTTAAAACGTCATTGAGCTCGACGAATCAAATAATAATATTGTCCAAAATTATTATTGTCAAGAAATAAAATTGTTTTTTACAAAAATTAAAAGTTCAAAGTTAGAGTTCGTGAAGCAGAAACTTAATAATGTTTGGACTGACATCATCATCACCAGAGGAATACAGTTTAAGATGTTGACCATTCACTTTGAAATTACCCTTATCAGGGTGAGTAAATAAAATAGTTCCATAAGGAAAAACTTCTAAAACAGAAAAGGGCCAAGACCAACGAGACTTTAATTTACCCGGAAATAAAGGTAATCGAGAATTATATAAAAGAACCTGGTCGCCTTGCTTAAAGGTTTTCAGATGCCTTAAGTGCTTATCATGTAAATGCTTCGTTCGCTCTTTATAAAGTTTGTTATTTTCGTAAGCATAAGAGCGTCACTCATCGAGTTCATTAAGTTGAAATTTTCTAAGGTCACCGACAGAGTCGGGATCGAAGTTTAAAAATCTTAAGGCCCAAAAAGCACGGTGTTCGAGTTCTATGGGCCGATGGCACGATTTTCCATAGACCAGCCGATACGATGTACATCCGAGGGCGTTTTTGTACGTTGTTCGGTAGGCCCATAGATCATCGTCTAATTTGGCTGACCAGTCTTTCCTAGAAGTTGAAACAGTCTTTTCTAATATTCTTTTTATTTCTCTATTTATTACTTCGACTTGTCCGTTAGTTTGGGGGTGGTAGGAGGTTGAAAGCTTATGTGTAACGCCGTATTTGGTAAGGATTTTTGAAAATTGAGCGTTACAGAAATGGGAACCCCTATCGCTAACGATGGCGCGCGGCGTACCGAATCTAGAAAATAATTTTTTCAAAAACGTAACTACAACTCGGGAGTCGTTCGTAGGAATAGCTTGGGCCTCTGCCAAACGTGAGATGTAATCAACGACAACTAAAATATACTTGTTTCCGAAGCTAGAAGGAAGGGGGCCCACAAAATTGATTCCCCAGAGGTCGAAAATTTCGCACTCAAGGAAATAATTTTGTAGCATTTCATTTTTATTTGAAATATTTCCAAACCATTGGCAACTACCACACCTACTCACAAAGTCTTTTGCGTCTTTAAATAGGCTAGGCCAATAAAAACCCGCACAGAGCACCTTGTGAGCTGTGCGAGCAGCTTGATAATGCCCACCTGTCGGACCTTCATGTAAATGTTTTAAAATATCTAAACCTTCTTCATAAGAAACACATCTCCTTATCACTTGATCCGCACAGATTCTGAAAAGATGCGGGTCTTCCCAAAAGTAGTTCTTCAGCTCAGAAAAGAATTTCTTCTTTTGCTGAGAGAAGAACTCTTTTAGGAGCACCCGTGCCACTAAATAGTTGGCGATGTGCGCGAACCAAGGAGAAGTAGATGTGCTAATTGAAAGCAGCTTCTCATCAGGAAAATAATCATTAAAAGATTTTTAATTTAATTTTTCTATAAAGGGGTTGTCTAATCTGGAGAGATGGTCGACGGCCAAGTTCTCAACTCCTGGAGGAGTAAGACCCAGCGAATCAAGCGCGGCTTGGCATCCGTTTTGACAAGAAGATATTTGAGGGCCGAGTGGTCCGTAAAAACTATTATTTTCGAAAGTTTAATATAAGGACAAAATTTTTCAATAGCGAATACTACAGCTAAGAGCTCCTTCTCGGTCGTGGTGTAATTTTCCTGTGCAGATATGAGGGTTTTACTAGCGTAATAGATAGGGTGGAAGTTTTTAAATATGCGTTGACCTAATACGGCTCCCACCGCGAAACTACTCGCATCGCACAT
Organism: Platanthera zijinensis; assembly: GCA_039513925.1. Lineage (NCBI taxonomy): Eukaryota > Viridiplantae > Streptophyta > Magnoliopsida > Asparagales > Orchidaceae > Platanthera > Platanthera zijinensis. The sequence continues at coordinate 36,779,694 of CM077083.1, forward strand.
TATCATTAAAGGAAGGTCCCACACCGGAGCTATCATAATCGGTGCGTTAATTAACTTTTCTTTAATTGATTTAAAGGAAGAAATACAAGAGTCATCAAAAATGAATGGAGTGTCTTTTTCTAAGAGATGGGTGAGGGGCTTAGTGATCTTGGAGAAGTCCTTTATAAAACGACGGTAAAACCCAGCATGGCCTAGGAAACTTCTTATAGCTTTTATGTTTGTAGGCGGCAGCAACTTCTCAATAACTTCTATCTTGGCAACGTTTACCTCAATACCTTTAGCAGAAATTTTATGACCCAAAACTAACCCTTCCCTCACCATAAAATGGCATTTTTCCCAATTTAGGGCAAGGTTAGTTTCTTCGCATCGTTCTAAGACTTTTTTAAGGTTTTCTAAACATCTATCAAAGGAATCGCCGAACACGGAGAAATAGTCCATAAATACCTCGATAATGCTTTCTACGTACTTATCAAATATAGCGAGCATACATTGCTGGAATGTAGCTGGCGCATTGCACAATCCCAACGACATTCTTTTGTAGGCGAAGGTGTCGAAGGGACAAGTAAACGTAGTTTTCTCTTGGTACTAAGGAGAGATGGGGATTTGAACATACCCCGAGAGGCCATCGAGAAAACAATAAAAGATATGGCCGGATAATCGTTCCAAAATCTGGTCGATAAACGACAAAGGAAAGTGGTCCTTGCGGGTGGCGTCATTCAGCTTCCTATAATGTATGTACATACGCCAACCCATCACCATCCGTGTCGGGATTAATTCGTTATTCTCATTACTAACTACCATTATCCCTCCCTTCTTTGGTACTACCTGAACAGGGCTAACCCACTTACTATCTGATATAGGGTAGATAATTCCTGTGTCTAATAATTTCATAACCTCACCCTTAACTACTTCTTTCATGTTCGGGTTTATACGGTGCTGAAGTTGAATTGAGTTACGCGAATTATCTTCCATTAATATTTTATGAGTGCAGAAGGATGGGCTTATGCTTTTGATATCCGATATCTGCCACGCAATAGCTCGATGATGTTTACGTAAAACTAAAAGAAGTTTTTCATGTTGGACATCCGTGAGGTAGGCCGAAACTATAACAGGCAGCTTGGAGTCTTTTTCTAAAAAGGATTACTTGAGATGTTCAGGAAGTTCCTTAAGTTCTAAGGTAGGGGGTTCTTCATAAGAGGATTTCGAAATTCTTTCTTTTTCAAAAATAATATCTTTATAAACTTTTTTATAAGGAAAATTAAAAGGGGTGGGGCTAGCGGCCAAGGCGGCTTCTTGCAACGATTCAGTTGGAAGAGTAGAAGAGGAACAAAAATCAGAAAATTCTTTTTTAAAATCATTTAGAAGATAAGACGATTCCACTCGTTCTTCACTTAGTTCAAGCGATTCAGTTAGAAGAGAAGAGGAACAAAAGGTAGAAAATTCTTTTTCAAAGTTGGAGAGGCAGTAGGAGGATCCATCACTTAAGTCGTCTACGAAAAAGCAGGAGTCATCATTTGCTAAGGTGTTCTTAATTGAAGGAGTGATAGAGAAAGTGACTTCGTCGTCGCCTACTCGAAGAAAGAGCTTACCATTACTTACATCAATGATGGCTCGGGAGGTGGCAAGGAAGGGTCGGACAAGGATCAGGGGAACCTCGATGTCTTCTTCGTTGTCCAAAATGACAAGGTCCACCGAGAAGATGAACTTGTCGACTTTTACTTGAACGTCCTCAACTATTCCTAATGGGTACTTAATAGATCTATCGGCTAGCTAGATAATCATACGTGTGGGGTTAAGGCTACCAATTCCTAGCTTCTTAAACAACGACAGGGGCATCAGGTTTATACTTGCGCCTAAGTTGGCTAATGCGTGTTTGACAAACAAATCACCGAAGAAACACAGGATAGAGAAACTACCCGGATCACTGATCTTCTTCGGCAAACCATTTGTTAAAAATTCAGAGCACTCGGTGTTTAACATGACATGTGAAAGGTTCTCTAACTTCTTCTTGTTGGTGAGAAGATCCTTAAGATACTTAGCGTATTTCGGCATCTGCGAAATTGCTTCGTGGAAAGGAAGATTAATTTGTATTTGCTTGAAAATCTCTAAGAAGCGGGAGTACTGATCATCTTGACGTTGTTCATTAAGTTCAGAAGGGTAAGGCGGGGTAGATTATTTATAATAATTGGTGGTGCAGTGAGATTTTTTTCTAAAATGGGGGTGATAACTTCTTCAGTAGAGGGTGAAATTTTTAAAACGGGAGCGAAGCTTTGATTTTTCAAAATAGGGGCGGAGCTTGCCTCGGGCTCTTCGCAAACCATACCGAAGACTTGCTTCCCACTCGGAAGAGTTATAGCTTTCACTTGCTCTCTCGGGTTGGGCTCGGTATTGGAAGTAAGAGACCCTGTGGGTCGCTCAGAAATTATTTTCGCGAGCTGTCCTACCTGATTTTCTAGACTTTTAATGCTTCCGGTTAGGGTCCTTATCGTAGCATCATTTGTGGTGATATATGTAGAAATTAACTCCTCCAAGCTAGGAGGTATTGGATAATTTTTAAGAGGTGGTGGTGGTGGTGCAGAACAATAATTTTGTGGTGGCGGGCGCATAGCATTCGATGGATTACTCCATGAAAAATTCGGATCATTTCTTAAGGCAGGATTATAGCTATTCGGAAAATTAAAACCAGGAGGTTGAAAATTCATAGTAGAAGAATTATTAAAAGAATTTTTAGGCATATTGTTAAAAAAATCTAATTGTTTTGGGGCAGGAGTTACAGATTCCCATACCTGAGGGGCGGAGGCAGCAGTCATCTCCGTGATTTTTTTGCTTAGTATTTCTACTTGCAGAGCGTGCTGGGAGACATTGTCCACTTCATAGATACCTGCAGGCTTGTTCATGCGGGAGCACATTCCACTGATAAGTGTTCATGGCCATGTCCTCAAAAAGCTCAAGAGCTGCTTCCGCGGTCTTATGATTTAAAGTACCGCCAGAAGCTGCGTCTAACATTTGCTTTGTATTTTGATTTAGCCCGTTATAAAACATCTGCACTTATAACCATACAGTCAGCGCGTGATGTGGGCATCATATTAATAGTTCTTTAAATCTTTCCCAAGTTTCATATAAGGTTTTGGAGTCTATTTGTCCGTAAGCAGAAATGTTGTTCCTAAGTTTAGCAGTTTTAGCTGGCGGAAAATACTTTGCCAAAAATTTTTCGGTTAATTCATTCCAGGTTGTTATGCTATTCTTAGGTAGAGTGTTCAGCCACTGCTTAGCTTTAGTTCTCAAAGAGAAGGAGAAAAGTCTTAGCCTGATTGCATCATTTGTGACACCATTTATCTTGAAGGTGTCACAAATTTCAAGAAAGCTTGCTATATGTGCGTTCAGATCTTCATCTTGAAGTCCGTCAAATTGCACATATTGCTGCACCATTTGAATTATGCTATACTTTAATTCGAAGTTATTATTTGCTATAGTAGGGCGGACTATGCTAGATTCTGTTCACTCGAGATTCGGTCGTGCATAATAAGACATAGGTCTTTGCACGGCTTCCTCCACGTTGGGTTCTTCCATTCTTAGGGTAGAGAATGACTCGGAGTCCTCAACCGGTATTTGGGAAGTAGGGCCTTGAAATCGCGATCTTCTCCGAAGAGTACGCTCAATTTCGTGGTCCAAGTCAAAAATAACCGACGGACTCCCGCGTATCATGCACTAAGAAGAGAAAAGAAGAAAGAGAAATAAAATAAACTAGAAAGAAAAGCTAGATTTTTTGTTTGAAATAGATTTTTTATAATTAAACTCCCAAACTTCCCAAGGGCTACCCGGTAAAGGGTTCGCAAGGTACTAGACAAGATTGCAGCACTTAAATCCTCTTTTCCCTTTTCGAGAGAATTAGGTGGAGTAGAAAAATTGTGAAGGTTGTTACTATTAAGAGCGGTAATAAATTTTTTTGATTTTTAAAATTTAAAGAAAGAGGATAAGAAAGAGAAGAGATAAAATTAATAGGTTCGTGTTTTCAATATATCAACAAAAGTTGATCCCTGACAACGATGCCAAAAACTTGGTGGTCACTAAGCTTCGAAGAAAATAAAAGCAATCGAACTAGCAATCCAATGAGACAAGTATACCTATCGAATTGTAGCTAGGGGACACAAGTGTCTTATTGAAATCCAGGAACTATTGAGTATGCTTACTCACACGAAGACTATTATCTTATCGACGAAAAAACAGGGGTTTAGAAAATCAAATTGCTATTAAGGAAGTAAAGCTATGCTAGAAAGAGAACTACCGCAATTAAGTAAAGAGCATAAGATAAGTGATTATAACGAAAGGTTGAAACTATGAAATGGAAGAGCACTCGATCAAGAATCACCTCGGCTAAAGACGAGTAAGAATATACGATAAAAACATAAACTTAATAGGATAAAGGTCCATTACCATGGAGGTTCCTAAAGCTTTAACACACTTCTCTCGAAGTCATGCCCAACTGAGTTTACGAAGGTCCGACAGACTCTCGTCTAAATCGGAGGCCTAAAACTCGCTTTAGGCGGTGAACCCCACTATTGGATTTTACTCAAATACGGAAGATTTGGACGTCTTCCTCTCTCGAGGGGTGCGTACAACTCCCTTTACTCTTTAATGCTCACTTCATTCTATCGGCCTCTCGGCTAGCCCAGAATGAAAGCAAAGGTGGAGAGTATATATCAATAATATACCTCCAACCCATGAAAAATATAGAGTAATTCAATGCCTAAACCTAAAAATAAAAGGTTAATTTAAACATCATAACTCAATCGCTCGAACCTCGGATCATCAAGATCGAGTACAAGAAGGATTAGTTAATCATAATGGAATGGAGGGGGTGAGTAGTAGAGCATAAAAACACAAAGTAAACAAAGAGCACTTTTATTAATAAAAAGGAGAGCTACACTTAGGAAAATGAAATTACAAGTGCATGAAAATAAAATCCTATTCTAGCTCTATAATTAGCACTAAGCAAGAGCAAGATTACAATAAAAGCTTAAACAACTAAATACTATACTAGGGTTAATAGTAAATTACAAAGGAGAGAGAGAGAAAAGCATAAAAAAGATCAAGAAACAAAGGTGCAGCACCTCCCCCTCTCAACCAAAACTTACTGAAATGAGGGGGGGGGGTCTGAATTTATAGAAAATTTCCACAGGTTGGTCACGCCCTACAACACGCCCTTGGGGGCGTGTCAGGGGGCGTGATAGGTACGACATTGACCTCGGGCTCTGGATTCTGGCGGGAAGGATGATTGTTTTTGTATGTCGGTGGTCACGCCCTTGGTCATGCCCGTAAGGGGGGGGGGGCGTGACACGTACGTCGCGTCGAAATCATTGGTCAGAATTCCGTCAGTCATCAGAAAAGGTGGGGTCACGCCCTTTATCACGCCCGTGACATGGGGCATGACAGTACTATTTGGCACGCTGGGATGAATCAGCATTCAATGCGGCAGCAGGCATCGGGCAGAGGGCGACACGCCCAGTATCACGCCCGGGGACACGCCCAGGGAGGGCGTGTCATTGGGCGTGATAGCCATTTTTCCTGTTTTCCTGTCTCTTTCAGCAGTCATCATCGGGATCAAACGACACGCCCTAGGTCACGCCCGGGGAGGGCGTGACAGGGGGTGTGAATGGTCATTTTTGACCAAAAAAACTGGAAACCTGCAAAAAGACAAGAAAATGTTAGTGGCAATAATATTTACATAAAAAGGATAAAAGATAAACTAAAAAGACATGATTTGTACATTATAAACTAGAAAAATACGATAATAGTTTAGGCTACATAACATATTATCAGCGATCATGAAATTGTACTTGTTGGGCCACCGGGAGGAAGAGCAAAATAAAAATAAAAGCAGAAAATATTTGGGCAAGTTTCCAAGAGTGTTCTTTATTTTTCACAATAGATTGTCCGAATAATAATAACAAAAGATTTTTATAATAATAATAAGAAGTCCAAAAATAAATAAAGGTTCCACATGAAAATAAACATTTAAGCATCCAAAAGAAGATCCTCCTTTGCAGGAGACACAAAATCATTAGAAAATTATTATTTAAGTCTATGACCATTTGCTTTAAAATCACCCTTATCCGGGTACGATAGTAACACAGTTCCATAAGAAAAGACTTGTTTGACCGTAAACTGTCTAGATCATCTAGATTTATGTTTTCCAAAGAAAATACGTAAGCGTTAATTATGAAGAAGAACCTGATCGCAAGGTTTAAATATTTTAGGGTGTCACAAGATCTTATCGGGATAGATTTTCGTTCCAAGATCGGGTGGTTTATGAAAATAGTTTTTCAAATTTTTGTCTTTTTTCGAAGTAGAATTCTCAAGATTCTTTTGTTTAAAACCAGGTTCATTTTCAAAATGGTTTGTATGGACATAACCGTGCCTTCAAAATCATTTGAAGAAATTCTAGAAAAAGAAGAGGAAAAATAATTTGATTAAATATTGGAAAGATAAAGAGAAGAGTCATCATTTAAATCATCAAGAAAATAACAAGAGTCATCATTTTTTAAAGTGTTTTTCATTGATTCATTAATAGAAAACGTGACCTCATCATCTCCCACACGAAGAAAAAGTTTTCCATTACTACATCAATGATTGCTCGAGCGGTGGCTAGGAAGGGATGACCAAGGATAAGAGAGACCTCGACGTCCTCTTCAATATCAAGAATGACAAAATCCACCGGGAAGATGAATTTGTCGACCTTCACTAGCACGTCCTCAACAATACCTAATGGATATTTAATTGACCTATCGGCTAATTGGATACTCATACGCGTAGGGGTGAGAATGCCCAATCCTAGTTTCTTAAATAATGAAAAAGGCATCAAGTTGATGCTCGCACCTAGGTCCGCTAACGCATGTTTTACAAAAAGGTCACCAAAAACACAAGAATTGAAAAACTACCCAAATCGTTTATTTTTTTGGAAGATTGGAATATTGAACGACCGCCGAGCACTCTTCGTTTAACGTTATGTGAGAAAGATTTTCCCATTTCTTTTTGTTTGTTAACAAATCTTTAAGATATTTGGCATACTTAGGCATTCTGCCAATCGCTTCATAAAAGAGAAAATTAATATGAATTTGTTTAAACATTTCAAGAAAGTGTTGATATTGATCATCTAGTGTTTCCTTTCTAGGCCTAGCGGGATAAGGAGGTGGTGGAAATTCTTTTATAATTGTTGGAGCATCATTTTGAACTTTATTATTTTCAAAAACAAATTTATCTTTTTCAAAAACAACTTTTTCCTTTCCAAGAATTTCATCATTCATTTTCGTAATTATAATTTTTTCAACAGTAGGAGAGGAAATCACCTCTGGCTCTTCCCTTGTGGTTGGCTCATGATTAACTTTATCGCTCCGAAGGGTGATCGCTTTCGCGTGCTCCCTTGGGTTTGGTTAAGTATTTGAGGGAAGAGAGCCAGGTGGCCTCTCGTAGATAACTTTGGCGAGTTCGTCGACCGTATTTTCTAAATTTTTCATCGACCCTGTTAAGTATATAATAGTAGCATCGTTCGTGCTTATATATCTAGATAAAATTTCTTCCAAAGAGAGAGTTTTTTTAAGATTTTGGTTTTTTGTGGGGGTGTTGGTGGTGTAAAATCGTTTTGTGGACGTACGATATTAGCATTATTACTCTAAGAAAAATTAGGATGGTTATGCCACCCAAGGTGATAAGAATTCATAGCAGCATTAAAACTAGGAGGAGCAGAAAAATTAGAAAAATTAGAAAAATTCGTAGAATTGTTTTGAGAAGGCTTGGGTATGTTCCCCAGATAATCCACCTGCTCGGCAGCAGCAGCATTCACAATTTCATATACCTAAGGGGCGGAGGAAGCAGTCATCTCCGAAATCTTCTTGTTTAGCATCTCAACTTGCAGCACTAGTTGGGATAGAGAGTCCACTTCATAGAGACCTACAGGTTTATTTGGGCAAGTCCTAGGCGAGTTTCACTGATAAGTGTTCATCGCCATGTCCTCTATAAGCTCAAGAGCGGCTTCAAGAGTTTTGCGGTCCAAAGAACCAGCAGAAGCGACATCTATCATTTGCTTAGTCTCTTGATTTAGCCCATTATAAAATGTCTGAACATGTAACCATGCAGGCAGAGCATGTTGAGGGCATCTTCTCAAATTTCTTTGAACCTCTCCTAAGTTTCATAGAGGGTCTCAGAAGTAATTTTAGAATAAAAAGTTATATCATTTCTTAATTTAGCCGTTTTAGCGGGAGGGAAATATCTAGCAAGAAATTTATCGACTAAAATGTTCCAAGAAGTGATTGATCCTCTTGGAAGAGAACTCAACCACGATTTGGCTTTTGTCCTTAAGGAGAAGGGGAAGTGTCTTAGCCTAATAGCGTCATCTGAGACACCATTAATTTTAAAGGTGTCACAGATCTCGAGGAAGCTAGCAATATGTAAGTTCGGATCTTCATCTTATAATTCGTTGAATTGTACATATTGCTACACCATTTGTATGATGCTAGGCTTAAGCTCTAAATTATTGTTCACAATCGTAGGTCGAACAATACTGGTTTTTGTCCCCTCCAGGTTGGGTCGAGCATAATCGAACATGGTCCTTTGTTGAGCCATTCCTGGGTTGGGATCTCCCATTTAAGAATTAAAATTAAAATCACCGTCGGAATCCTCAACCGCTGTTTGAGAAGTGGAAGCCCCGAATCATAATTGTCTCCGAAAGGAGCGTTCGATTTTTAGGTCCAAATCAGCAAGTAGCGACGGATTCGCGCGGGTCATGCACTAAAAAAATGAAGGGGAATGGAAATAGAAACGAAAGGAAATAAAAACTTGAATACGAGAAAGATAATGAATTTTTTTTGTTTTTTTGTAGAAGTAATAGCGAAAGTGTTTTCAAAATATTGATGAAGAAAATCCCGAGCAACGGCGCCTAAAATTTGGTGTGAGGATTGCTATCAACCCGAAAAGGCAAGTGTATCTATCGAATTATAGTACCAAGGTCGTATTTAAACTCGGGGCTGTCAAGTACCGCTACTCACTCTTCTACTATTATCCTACCGAAAGATTGTTGGGTTTTGAGAATTTTTTTTTAAAACTAAGGATAATTAAGACGAAAACTTATGATAAAAAAACTAGCATTCGATCAATGATTCACCATGAAATGAGACGAGAGGGATAAAAAAAAGATTTAAATTTGAAAATTAAACTCGGCCGTGAAGGATCTGATATTAGGAAGTAATCTCGCTAGAGCATAAATCCCCGAACTTATAGACGTTTTGACCGAAATCTCTTTACAAGTCAAAATGGCCTAAAGTCGCATTACCAAAGTGACCCGCACTATTGGATTTGACTCAAATCCGGAGGATTTACGTCATCCTATCTCTAGGGTTGCGTTCAACTCCTTCCTTATATGAGTGATCTTTCAATTCAATGAGTCTCTCGACTTCTATGAAATGAGATCAAATGCCTACTACCGTATACCAGAAATACGGAGTCGACGCGAGAAAAATCAAAGAAGGACCGATAATAATTTAGACAAAATTAAAAGTAAGAAATAAAAATAACCCTTATCTCACTTCATGGCTCCTCACGATCAAATGCTAAAAGAAAAATTAGCTACGCATAATTGAAAGGAAAACCACAATAAGATGAAGAAAATTCATTTGCATTGATTTATAAAAAGAGAAGAGTACACAATAGTAAATAAGACAAGATTACACTAAAAAAAGAACTATTACAATAATGAGAAAGAAATCTACTTTAGCAAAGAAGAAAATTGCACTTGAACTCTCTTGCTCTCTCTCCAATCCAACCTTACAAAGCATGAGACATGCGTTCCTTTTATTGATGAGGAGGAAGAATCTAGAATGAAATGAAGAGGAGGGGACAAGGGGGGTGGACGACCATGTAAAGAGGAGAGGGTTCATGCATGTCATTTAATGGGGTGGAGAGAGAAGAGAAAAAATGCATGCATTTCATAAAAAGAAACAAAAATAAATATGAGAGGGGGGATGGATGTTAAATGAGAATGAAAGAAGGGAGAAGAGGGATTAATGAGAAATAAAGAAGAGAAAAGAGGGGGGCCGGCAATGCCTTGGATAAATGGGCTATTTTTTGTGGGCTTTGAGAAGGGCTCGGGTAGGTTAGGTGGGATGCATGTGGGAGGCCGGGCTGCATCATGTAGAGGAGGGCTCGGGTAGCATGTAGGGGCTCGGGTTGGTCTTTGGGCTGCTTCAAAGAGGAGGCTCGGGTAGCATCATAGTGGGCTGCACTTGGACCAGAACCTACATGAAAATAGAATAAAATAACATTAGTTATATATCACAAAATAACACAAATAAGTAGAATAACTTTAGTTATTAAATCTAAACAAAACTTTAAAAAATATAACATTACCTAATAAAGTTATATTCATAACAAAACATAGAACATAAAATTAAACATACAAATGCTTAAAACACATATTTAAACTAGGAATTAATATATTAATAAAAACATTAAAACATGAAATAAAAACATAACAAGCATAATTATAAATAAAACTATAGTAAAACCTAAGAATTATGGATACTAAACTACCCCAAAAGGGATGACACAAACTAGTCATCAAGCGCATTGGTTTTCCAAGATAGATTTGCGCTCGGGGTATTATCAATTGAGAATACAAGAGGATGATATTCAGAAAACGGCTTTCAGCTCAAGGTACAGCTTGTATGAGTTCACAGGGATGACGTTTGGGCTCACAAATGCCTCATCAAATTTCATGATCTTGATGAACAAAGTGTTCGAGCCCTATCTAGATGTCTTTGTCATTGTCTTCATCGACAACATCTTGGTCTACTCAAAGGCGGATGAAGAAAATGTCGGGAATTTGGCCTTAGTACCAAAGAAGTTAAAAGAGCACGCCCTGTTTGCCATGTTCAGCAAGTGCGAATTTTGGCTTAAGGAGGTTGCTTTCTTGGGTCATGTGATCAGTGGGGCTGGACTAGCTATGGATCCAGCCAAAGTGCGTGTCGTGAAGGTGTGGTCGCCTTTGAAGTCAGCGGATGACGTGCGGAGCTTCCTTGGACTTGTCGGGTACTACCGCAATTTGTAAAGGCATTCTCAAAGATTGCTCTTCCTCTTACTTCCCTAACAAAGAAAGGTGTGCCGTATGAGTAGACAACCCAATGTGAAGCTGCATTCAAAGAACTAAAGGACAGACTTACATCCACACCCATCCTAGCCATTCCATATGGGAAGGAAGGATTTCAAGTTTACACGGACGCATCATATCAAGGAATGGGAGCGGTATTAATGCATCACGGGTATGTGATCGCCTATGCTTCAAGACAACTAAAGAAGCATGAAATCAACTATCCAGTACATAATTTGGAGCTGGGAGCAGTAGTGTTTGCCTTGAAGATTTGGAGGCACTACCTATACGGCGTACACTGCGAAATCTTCTCAAATCATAAGAAATTAAATTACGTCCATACCCAGAAGGAATTGAATCTAAGACAGTGATGGTGGTTGGAGTTTTTGTGCAATATTGAATACACCCTGAACAACCACCCCGGAAAAGTAAATTCTGTAGTCGATGCTTTGAGCAGGAAGGTACAGGAAACAAGCCCCGAGTCTGGGTTAATGCATATGGAGTTAGCTCGGATGCTTGAGGAGATGGAGATCACTTTGGTGTATAAGGATCAACCGGACGGGTATATGGAGTACTTGACCACGATGAGCATTGTGTGCGATGTTCGAGACCAGATCCGGGAGGAGTTAGGAAGGGATGAGGATCTGGCCCCGACAATAAAGTCAATTGAAGATGGGATAACCAACGTGTACTCTCTAAAGCGCCTTGTTCATTTCCGTGGCCGTCTTTACATTCCCAAGGGCGGTAAAGTTCGAGAAGATATCTTGAGAGGCACACTGCTCTCAATATTTGGTGCACCGTTGGATTGCTAAGATGTACGCCGACTTGCGGAAGACCATGTGTTGGCCGGGGATGAAAAAAGACGTCAGGTATTTTGTTACGCATTGCGAGGCCTGTCAAAGAGTGAAGGCAGAATGCAGGAGCCCCGATGGATTGTTTCAGTCATTGCCCATCCAAGAGTGGAAGTTCGATGATGTCTCCATAGACTTTGTCCACGATTTGCCTCGCTCCCGCTCAGGGAATGATTCGATATGGGTAATCGTTGATTGCTTGACAAAGGTATCCCGTTTCATACCTATGAAGAAGGAAGCACACGTGGATGTTTTGGTACGCGTTTTTGTGGAACAATTCGTACGGTATCATGGCGTGCCAAAGACGATCGTTTCTGATTGGGATGGTCGGATTACCTCTAGAGAATGTAAGGTTGTGCAGGCATATTTGGGTTTGCGCCTCACCTTTAGCACAACATTTCACCCTCAGACCGACGGGCAATCTGAAAGGACTATCCGGACATTGGAAGACTTATTGAGGTTATGTGTGTTGGATAGAGGAGAGCTGTGGGAAAGTCTCCTACCATTGGTAGAATTCTCATACAACAACAACCATCAAGCTATCATCAGGATGGCGCCCCATGAATCCCTTTACGGAAGAAGGTGTAGAAAACCCTTATCTTGGGTGCAGGATGAAGATCTATAGGCATTGGGAGTTGAATACATAGATGATACTGATACAGCTGTGAGACTAATATGAGACCGCATGCTCGAGGCTCAAAGTCTCCAGGCAAAGTATTATTATGCAAAGCACCGAATAATGGAATTTTTAGTGGGTGACAAGGTATTTCTGAAGATCAGGCTGATGCATGGAGTATCTTAGGTACGTGGTGCAAAGAAGCTCAGCTCCTGGTATGTTGGGCCCTACGTCATATTAGAAAGGATTGGCCCTTTGGCCTATAGATTGGAGTTATCGCCGGAGCTAGAGAATCTGCATGACGTGTTCCATTTGTCTTCAATCTGAAAGGTGTTGTTGCGGCCCGAACAATATGTCTCAAACACTGACGGAACAGTTGCGACTGATCGGTCGGTGCGACTGGAGCCTGTGCGGATAGTGGACAGCAAAATGAGGACCTTGCGCTGCAAAAGTGTTCCCTTAGTGGAAGTGCTGTGGTCCAATCATGGGAAAGAGGAGTTTACATGGGAGTCGATGGACTTGATGCAAAAGCGCTACTCGGAGCTATTTCATCAAGGTAACCTTTAAAAGCATGTTTTAATTCATGTTTATTTTATGCTTTTCTCTCCCCGTAGCCTTAACTTGATTTCGGGGACGAAATCTTTTATTTTGTTTATATGATTTGTAACGACCCGATTCGCGCTAGGCCCCTTGTGCGCGCTTTTGAAGTTAGGATAGCTTATTTAGGCTCAGGAGGTGCAGACGATCAGGCGCGCACTCGTGGGGAAAAGGAAAAAAGTTGAGTACCTATGTTGAGTATGACACGGGTAGTGACACCGGCGTGTCCCTACCCATGTTCCGTGATGTTGAGTGACCGTGGCAATGAATGACATTGGTTGTCGCCAGCAGAATAGACATCTTATGGTACAGACTAGCCCGAGTGTTAATGTTGCCACAAGGCGGCTGTTCTGGGCATAAGACCCCTCTCGTGTCGTGTTATGTGTTTCGGGAGGGGGGTCTTACAAGAACTCTATAAGAATTTTTGTAACAATGTAGCATGGATGAGTATACTTTTGATAAAAAAAACTTCTTCTCTACCAATATATTATCTGATGAGAATTCAAATATTTGAATTCATTAATCCTGAAACTACTGAGACATTCCCTAGAAGGTAACTATCTTGGAAATAGATTAGAATAGATAATAAAACTCTGTAATTAAATACATAATTAATGCGTCCTGCAAATGGCTATATTCATAAGAATATTAAGCATTAATTATCAGAGTTATTAGCTGTCTGCAATCAAGGCTTGAGAATATTCTGCCTTCAGAATATATAACCTGAAATTAAGCCTAGAATAATCTGCTTACTGTAAAGAACACTGCCTAAAATAACTGCACTGAAAATATTCGAGCTCAGAAGATTTCATCAACCTGAGCCTAGATTTTGTCGAGCTTAGGAAGGCTTTCGTCGACCTGAGTTTCTGAGTTGAGTTCAGAGTTCGTCGACTGGAGCTCAGCTTTCGTCATGCTCAACTCAGAGTTAGAACTCAGAGTTAGAACTCAGAGTTTCATCAAGCTGAGCTTGGAGATCGTCGAGCTGAGTTCGACTATCATCGATCGGAATTGCTGCCTTTGCCAAAACTGTGTTTCTCTTGAATCTTTTATCTCTAAGTCTTCTGAAGAAATGGCTCAAAAAATAGTCCTATGACCCTTGACTATACATGATGGGTCAATCTAGTCATCCTACTAATAATCCTTGCCCAATAAGAACTAGGGTTCAACCATATACTACCAAACTGCCAAACTCTAACAGTCCCCCTTAAGAAGGAGTGTATTTATGAACTATGTCGAGCTTGCTACAAACATCTAAAGCGGAAACTAGTTTCGTGAAGAAGTCAGCCAGTTCTTTATCAGAAGTGACAAAGGGAGTACAGATCTGATTCTTCAAAACCTCTTCCCAAATGAAATGGCAATCAACTTCAATGAGCTTTGTCCTATCATTAAAGATGGGATTATTTGATATGTAAATAGCGGCTTTGTTATCACAGAACATATGAAGAGGATGATCATAGACTTCTACCAAGTCAAGCATAAGCGCTCGTAACCACTTCAACCCACAAGTTGTTGAAGTCATGCTCCTATACTTAGCTTCAGCACTTGACCTTGAAACCACCGACTACTTCTTGCTTTTCCAGAAAATAAGGTTTCCTCCTGCAAAGGTGCAAAAACATGATGTAGACTTTCTATCTTTTTTATTATAAGCATGGCTAGCATCAGAATACGCTTCAATCTTCAAATGATTATGCTTCTGAAATAACAGGCCCTTCCATGAGCCCTTTCACATACTCCATAATTTTCCTAGATGAACGCAGATGACACTCTCTAGGATTCTGCATAAACTGACTGACCTTTCCAACTACATAACAAATATCTGGTCTAGTAACAGTCAGATATATGAGTTTTCCTACATGTCGTCTGTATAGAGTAAAATCTGGGAGAAGACGAGAATCTTCAGCCCACCCCTTATCATCCCCAACAACCATCGGGTAACGAGCAGGTTTTGTGACAAGAAGACCAGTTTCCTTTAAGAATTCTAGTGTGTACTTTTGTTGCGAAAGAACCACAGAGTTTCACTTTCGTGAAATCTTAATTCCCAGAAAGTACTTCGGAGATCCAATATCCTTAGTAACAATATGTTGTCGAAGATGTCATTTTACAAGATCAATGTCTCCTTTATCATCACTAGTAAGAAGGATATCATCAACATAAACAGCAAGGACCACAAGGCCTTTAACAGTCTTTCGTATAAACAGAGAATGATAAGCAGAACCTTGATTGAACCCAATAAGAGAAACAACTCCAATAAACTTTTCAAACCAAGCTCGTGGACTCTTCTTTAAACCATAAATCGCCTTCCGAAGCATGCATAACTAAATCTCCCCTTGAGTAATATACCAGGAGGTTTCTCCATGTAAACCACCTCTTGCAAATCACCATAGAGGAAGGCATTCTTCACATCTAACTGAGACATCTCCCAATCTCTATTAATGATTACAGAGAAAAGAATGGGTATAGTGTTGATGCGAGCAAAGGGAGAAAAAGTATCAAAGAAGTCTACACCATACGTCTGAGTAAATCCTTT
Source organism: Platanthera zijinensis (assembly GCA_039513925.1). Classification (NCBI taxonomy): domain Eukaryota; kingdom Viridiplantae; phylum Streptophyta; class Magnoliopsida; order Asparagales; family Orchidaceae; genus Platanthera; species Platanthera zijinensis. Next base: position 36,795,422 of record CM077083.1, read on the forward strand.
TGCCACAAGCCTCGCCTTATAGAAATCAACAGAACTATCTGGAAGATACTTAACAACAAAGACCCACCGACAGCCAACCACATTAATGCCCAGAGGTGTGGGAATAAGAGTCAATGTACCTCTCTCAGTTAATGTGTTCATTTATTCATCCATAGCGATTTTCCACTATGGAATCGCAAGGGTATAGTGATCATCTGAAAGAGTGTGGTATTGTATCACATCTCAATCCACCTAGGACACCGTGGTATAATTGTGCGTCTAAGCAGAGGAATCATACTCTGTTAAACATAGTACTGTCGATGATGAGTCATGCATATCTGCATGTTTCCTTTTGGGGTTTTGCTTTAGAAACTGGTGGTTTTACACTAAATACGCTCCAACGAAAGTGGTTCTAAAGACACCATGTGAGATATGGACTGGAAAGCATCCTACTATGTCATTCATTAAGGTTTAGGGTTGTGAGGCATACGTGCGACGTCAAATGCTTGACAAGCTAGAACCCAAATTAGATAAGTGTTATCTTGTGGGGTATCCTAAGGAAACTAAATTGTACTATTTCTACCTACCGTCCGAAGGCAAAGTCTTGGTTGCAAGGACTAGTGTCATTCTTGAGAAAGATTTCTTAAGTAGAAAGACTACCAGGGAATAACTTGAAGAGGTTCTAGAACCACAAAATGTGAATGAACCGAAATTGAAACCTAAGCCAGGACTATAAGTTATTGTAGCTAGAGACTTGCTCAGGAAACCCAAGTTCTAGGTAGAACTGGTATACAAAGGTTTGATCCTGAGAGATATGAATTTCTCATGTCTCAAATAGGTAATGTGTTGATTATTGATCATAGTGATGAGCCTGTAACCTAATACGAGGCTATGAGTTGATCGGACTTTGAGAAGTGTCTTGAGGCCATTAAATCTGAAATGGACTCTATGTATGAAAACCAAGTTTGCACCTTGGTGGAACCACCTAAAGGGGTACGACCCATAGGGTGCAAGTGGGTCTTCAAGAAGAAGGCCGACATGGATGGGAATGTACAGACATTCAAATGGTGACTAGTGGCTATGGGTTTCAAGCAAATTCATGGTATTGACTATGATGAGACCTTTCCCCTGTTGTCATGGTTAAGTCCATCAGAATTCTGTTTGCTATTGATGCGTATTATGACTACGAGATCTGGCATATGAATGTCAAAATGGCTTTCCTAAATGGAAATCTCCTTGAGGAAGTGTATATGACACAACTCGAGGGTTTTGTATCTCCAGGTGAAGCCACTAAAATATGCAAGCTGCAGAGATCCATTTATGGAAAAAAATAAGCTTCTCGAAGGTTGAATCTTTGTTTCGATGAAAAGATCAAAGAGTTTGGTTTTATCAAGAATGAGTATGAACCGTGTGTTTACAAGAAGATTATTGGGATCATCGTTGTCTTTCTGATATTGTATGTAGATGACATACTGCTGATCGGCAAGGACAAACTGACCCTACAAGTTGTTAAGAACAACCTAGGGAACTGCTTTTCTATGAAGGACTTGGGTGAAGCCACTTATACAGTTGGTATTAAGATCTATAGAGATAGATCGAAGAAGTTGCTGGGTTTGACCCAAAGTATATACATTGATAAGTTGTTGAAGCGGTTCAACATGCTTGAGTCCAAGAAAGGATTCTTAGCCTTGTATCATGGCGTGAGTCTCTCTAAGGACCAGTGTCCTAAGTCTTGTGAAGATAAGGATCGCATGAAGTTGATTCCATATGCTTCGGTAATTGGTTCAATCATGTATGCAATGATATGTACTCGACCCGATGTCTCTTATTCCTTGAGCATGACTAGCAAGTATCAATCTGATCCCGATGAAAGTCACTAGATTATCGTTAAGAATATCCTGAAGTACTTGCGAAGGACTAATGATACGTTCTTGATATTTGATGGAGAGGAAGAGCTTGTTGTGAGGGGTTATATGGATGCAAGATTCCAAACTGATATGGATGACTCAAAGTCACAATCAACGTTCATATTTTGCCTAAATGGATGTGCTGTTAGCTGGAAGAGTTCCAAGCAGGAGACAGTTACCTATTCAACAACTGATGCCGAGTATATCACCGCTGCAAATGTAGTGAAGGAGGCTGTATGGATTAGAAAACTCATCGGCAATTTAGATGTAGTTCGTAGCATTGTTCATCCTGTAGATCTCTACTATGACAAAAATAGTTCAAATGCACTTGCTTCAGAACCTAGATCTCATCAACACTCCAAGCACATACTCTGGTGGTTCCATCTTATTCGAGAGGTTGTCAATTGAGGATATGTGAACATTAGTAGAGTGCCAATTGAAGAAAATATTGTGGATCCACTAACAAGGCCTCTGGCGCAGAGAAAGCATGATGGTCATGTTAGATCTATGGGTATACGATACCTTAATGATCAGCCCTAGTAGGAGTCTTGTGGATTGTATGTTTGTTAGCTATAATAATTCAATTTATGAATAAAGTATTATATACATTTAATTTATATATATTTTGTCAAGTTCTTTTTTATTGTAAATTTATTTCTATTGTGATAGAGTAATTTAACATAATAAATTCCTTAGAATGTTTGCTTCCATAGGATTCTAATGGTGACTTGAATGTGAGAGCCTATGTTTTAGAAGCTTCATTCTTAAATGGTCACTGGTCGAGTGTCATCTTAGAAGCTAAGGGTGATGATGATACATTGATACTAGCATGTGCGTTGACTGATGACAGGTTCTCACAGGTAATGATATTGTGATATCAGGTCATCACATGAGTACTTGTTAGTGAACAAGTTTTACTTGACAGACCCACCATGAGAATAATTTGTGGATTGTTATATGAACATGTCATAAGTATGGCTTAAGTTGCAATGGTATTTGTAGTCCTTTGACCTGAAGTCACAACATTCATCGAGTGAGGAAGAGCGTGCATTGATGCTATCAAAAGTCCAGCCTTGATAAAGTTGGATGATAAAGGTGGTTATTAGGTACGTTACAAATCATTTGTGTGTTTGTGTGTGAGTAGAGATGAGATTTGTCATCCTATATGATAGGAGTTGCAACCTTTGGCCCCTTGATAAAATGGGACTCAGAAATACGTCGCCATGCTTGGTTGAGTCAATATATGATATTGGGCTCACAAATTTCTCAAAGTCCATTCTAAATCAGGAAATTAAGATTGAACAACTATGAGGGTTATAGGGCTTATACCTCTAGTTCTATCCGGATGTAATGGACAAAGGGACATGACAACACTGATACATTAGTCATAATTGCTTTCGAGTTTTAAACTATTATTGCTTGGGGTGCAATGATGCATTGCTAGATGCCCTCATTGTTTGTGAAGTTTTTGTTTGATACTTTCAAGATCAAGTGGGAGACTGTTAGTATTACCATTATGATATGGAAGTGATCAAACATATGGCCTCACTGCCAATACAATATGAGCCTATGGGGTCATACATAAGAGCATTATAGAAGATGGTAAGGTTTGTGTTGTCCTTGCTAATATATGATATGAGTGAAAGACCAAGCCTATGAAGTTCTGGGTGTGAAGGTTTTCATTCCGGGACCTATATTATGAATATGGGTCATTAGGTAAGTAGTCAGAAGGTTTTAAGAGAAATTCGTCGAATATGGCTGAGAGGTTTCAACGAATGTTTTAAATTCGTCAATTATCATCGTGATATCTCAACGCTTTTGTACCTGATTCATCGAGTATCGTCATCAAAGTTTAGACGAATTAGACTCATTCGTCGAGTATCACGATTCTTCGAGTATCGTCGATTCGTCGAATATCCTCTTAATACATGGACGATTTGCTCTATATGGATTCATCAAGTATATCTGTGTTATCTCGATCAATATATTTTGATTCGTCGAATATTGACGTGATACTCGATAAATTCTATTTCGTCAAGTTTATTTCCTTTATGTTTGGTTCGGCTGGTCTACGGGTATCGGTTGGTTCGGCTTTCTATATAAATACGATTTGTACAGTAAGTCGATAAGTAACTATTCATTTTCTGCGACCTAATTGAGCGACGGCCTTTCCTTCCCTACAACGAAACTATTCCGGTAGTTCGTGAAAGCCGCTCGCTGCCACCGATCACCCGACCTGCTATCGTTGCTGGAAAGGGTTTCCTGAGTGTTGGATTTATCACTGCCACCTCTCCTTGAACGAATCTTGTAGTCTGCGGAGACGTTGAGGGCAAACCTACTTCTGACTTAGATCTTGTGTGAAAAGAGTCTAGGGTTCTCCAAGCTCGTGAGGATATATATAGAGGAATGGACACTATTCTACGCTCGAAACTCCAGCCATTGACATTCGTTGGAATCATTCGGAGCACCTGGATTGAGTATAGAATCAATCCATCAAAGTAATATTATTTCATCGCATTTACTTCTTGATTAATGTTCATCGCTAGATCCGAACTCTTTTGGGGTTTCTTGTTCCATTTCTGCTGCGCAAAAGTGTTGTGACGTATAGCAAAACCCAACAGCTATCATATCCTCTCACCACAGCAGCTCCTAGGCACCGAGCGAGAGAAAGAGAAGGTACAAAATATATATAAGCAGTAGTACAATCAGGTGGTTTAAGACTTATCAATATCATAGTATCCAAAAAATATTCAACAAGTACTATACCAAACTATGCTAGTATTTCTACTACTAATAGCAGGGTATATATATACTATAATAGGAAAATAACTCAACTTATAAGAATGCCCATACAGAATTATAAGTTAAGGATCTACTTAACAGGAAAGTAACTCATCATATAAGAGTGCCCATACAAACTTATATGATAAGGATCTATGTAGTGCAATTGAATGATATGAATGTAATATGATGAATCACCAATGCTCATACACACACAAACAGCTATGTCGAAACAAACTTATAGTTCCTACTTTTCGTGCAGGTAGCTAACCTCTCAGGCATCATCCATCGGGTCCAGACAGAGATATTTAAACATGCTTTCCACTACTAGGAGGATATCCACACGACCAAGCCTAGTCCTCCATACGCCTCAATGCTAAGAACACAACAACAGAGCTCCCTGCGTACTACGGCTCAGAATGAGCCTCGGGTAGATGTGCACCGAGGACCAAGCCCAACTGGCCTATGTCATGGCACGGAAGGAGCCTATGGGAGCGTATCACCATAGGACCAAGCCAAACCGTCCAAAGTCTATCTATAAAATCCCGTCAGTATGACGACTGGCGAGCCCGTAGACCTATAACACTATCCTTATCCAGGATTATGACACCGCGTGTCAACTCACACTGAATGCAATTTTACATGGCCTTGCCATCAACCATCTAGTGCTCAACAACACTCAAGGGCTCCACACCAAGTCCCTTATAATCAAATCAATCTAATGCGGTCAAATACTCACGCACCTATACCCTTTTCACATTTTCATGCTCCAAAGAACTTAAGGGTTCAATAAGAACATAGGTGGCAAGCCACCTCATACAACGTACTAATCCCACACTGCTACATGTAGGGAGACAACTCTAAGTCGTGCACTATACTAACCATACCATCAAACTCTTGAGACTACCATTCCAAATATTCCATGACCATGAGGTTTACCTCATCTGATTCCTTCCTTATAATCAAGCCTTCAGAAACAACTATGCTTCCATATGATAATCACAATAATGTAATGGTATTTCATATAATCATCAAGCATGATAACATAGCTATAAGTTACAAATTCAATTATCGGGCATCACACCCTCTTTCAAAACCTTTTCCATTCTACAGATTATAGTCATACACATCCTTACCGAATTTCACAAGTTCATCATTTATACAACCAAATCTATCAAATTGTTCATTCACGAAGACTCCCTAACCATTTTTTTGTTAAACACTTCCAAAACCATTGGTTTATCATGGCAACAAATAACTAGGCTACTACAACCTTCAACATCATCTTGCTACGTTTCTTCCACTTAGTCCAATCCTGCTATACAATAACCCGAGACAACATGCACCTAAGATGTTACTGTGCAACAACTTTGACTAGAAAGTCATGAGGCTACATGACTCATATAAAAACGTGCTACCATCCATTGGAATGGTATTTCCAAGGACTACAACTTTCCTCTTCATCCCAATAGTTAGATACGACCGTATCACCCTCAAAAGTGGCCATGATGTTCGCTACGCACAGAAAATAGATTTCTGCACGCATCTTAATAAAAGATGAACGATATCAGTTCATTTTCTTCATCTAGCTTTTTGTTCAAAATCACATACAGTACTTCCTCCACCCTTATTCACCCTCAATAGACTATTTCTCTTCACAAAACCAAGTCCATCAACTTCACACGAAGAAAGGAGAGGTTTAAGACATCAAATCTCTAAGACATTGTCTTAGCATGCTCTCTTCCTAGGAGATCTTCATCTTGCACAGTCCAACTCTTTTGAGTCGACATCTCTCCTATGTCGTAACTATAGATCTATCACCAAGGGAGAGGGTGGGAAGCTCACCTCATTTCTAGAAATGGCTCTTGTAATCCTTCTCGACGGCATCTTCTCCCTCATTGGCTTTGTTCTTCACGGAAAAGAAAGGTTCCTCCTCCAGAAAATACAACTCCGAAAACTTTCTCTCTTCCGACGGTTTTGGAACAGGAAACGGCTCGTCAAGAAAATGGAAGTGATAGCTAGGGGTTCTCGTAAATCTCGTTTTATAAGAAGAGTTACGTTAGATTTCTTTGCCACGTGTCACCCTAACATTGGACTGCCCATTATTACTTATAACAAATTTTGTTGAAGCGGCCGACCCATAGGAGTCCTTTGGTACATTTCCCGAAAACACGGTTCAGCCCGTAAATACGAATCAGCAAATAAGTCAGGGCCAAAAATGCTCTAAGTCAAAATCATCGTGTATACTATACCCACTTGACGAATCGTTGAATGGCGTCGAGTTTACTCAACGCACTCGACGCTTCGTCAAATGGCGTCGAGTTTACTCAATGCACTCGATACTTTGTCGAATGGCTTCGAGACCACTCGATGCCTATAGAATCCATAATCATTCTATGTTAAACTTCCATTCATCTAGAATTACTCGACGATTCGTCAAATTGATTTGAGACCACTCAACGCACTCGACGCTTCCAGAATCCAGAATTATTTGAAGTACAGTTTCTCCTTGTGCCCTTAGTATCACTCAACGCCTCATCGAATGGCATTGAGACCACTCAAGGCACTCGACGCTTCTCGAGTCCAAAATTATTCTAAGTCCATATTCTCCTTGTGCATTGAGAATCACTCAACACCTCGTCGAATGGAGTTGATACCACTCGACGCACTTGACGCTTCCGGAGTCTAGATTTATTGAAAGTAAAATTCCTCTTCTAAATCGAGTAACACTCAATGTTTTGTCGAATGGAATTGAGACCACTGAACGCACCAGACGCTTCCAGAATGCAGAAATATTCCAAGTACATTTCTTCTAGTGCGTTGAGTATAACTCAACACCCCCATTGAGTTGTGTCGAGACCACTCCATGCCTCGTCGTGTGGTGTCGAGACCACTCAACGCACTCAATGCCTGCTGCAACCAAGATAATTCAAGTCCATTTATTCTGGTGTGTTGAGTATAACTCAATACCTCGTCGAGTGGTGTTGAGACTACTCAACGCACTCGACGCTTCCACAATGCAGAAATATTCAAAGTGAAATTTGCCCTAATAGTCGAGTATCACTCGACTCCAGTTACCAGTGCTGTACAACCCCATATTCGCTGGGTGGGACCAAGATTCCCTAAAGACCCTGATTAGGCTAGCCTTAGGAAAGCTTTGTGCTGAAAACGGACAAGATAAGTAAGTAAGCGAGAAGGTTCCCGCGAAGGGCAGGATAAAGGGCTTGCGTCTCGGGTCGGCGGGAGCCATTAGGCTCTTGGCACTGAGTGACGCCTCCCTCGCCTCTCGCCAAGGTAAGCGGGAAGACTCCCACCAGGGTTAGTTGAAAGGCTCTTGCTTGTGATAAGCGGGAGGCACGCAGGGATCAGCGAAAGGGCTTCTGCTAGGGAGGGTCCAACCAAGTAGGGTCCATAGGTGAAATTACCTAGATGCCCCTAGGTCCGCATTTAGCTCCTTAGAACAACAGAGTTTGGCTGTTAGAAAGCCGTCCCAAGGTATTTTAGTAATTTTAGAACAACGGAGTTACGCTTTTGGCAGACTAGATACTGAAAATCTTTAAATAGACCCACAAAGTACCACAGAAGGCAGGCTTCAACAATTTCTAAAAATCTTCTAGTGCTTTCTAAGGTACTCCTAGCCCAATAATTGGCTTATGAGGGGAAGTGCTCAAGAGACCTTCCGGGTTAGTGGAGGGACCTCCCAGTTGAGTCTTAGGGTTAGTTCCTGGTGCCTTGTTACTAGTCAGGGGTTTGGGTTAAGGAGAAGTTGGTGTCAGCTACACCCCCAAGGTCCGAACTCTCATTGAGGCAAGTTTTTGGCTACAACATTTCTAGTGCGGTGACCGTGGACCGTAGCTGGTACAAGAAAATCTCAAGCTAAGTCTCATGATTGGAGGCGAAGGTGAAGGAGCTAGTTTGGGAGGTTCCCCCTTGGGGAAGTGGGGTGATGCTGGGAATGTTGGAGAACTTCAGGCTTGAAGGCTTGCAGACAATACACTTGGCCTTCTCGGTGAGAGGCGAGCGGGCGATGTCATCAGCTCCGGTGGTCGTGACCCCATCACTAGGCAAGAACGCTCCCGGACAGCATCCCGGGAAGGAGATTCCGGCGACGGTTGCCTTGAGGGATGTTGCCATGTGGGAGCTTTTCCCCGGGCAGTCCAGCGCTAACAGGCCTAGCGAGCCGAGGCAGCGAGAGGAGCCCTCTCGGCAGGCAATGGGCGGGAGCCCTTTAAGTGAGCTGATCGTCTCGGCCCTGGTTCCAGACGAGTTTTGAGATCCTGACTTATCCTATTATATGTGAAGGGATGACCCCATGGATCATGTGTAGTGATTTGAGGACGTCATTTCCATAAGGCAAATATCGAACGCCTTCAAGTGTAGGCTCTTTGCCATCACGTTGAAGGAAAAGGACAGGGACTGGTTCCACTAGTTGCAAACGAGTTCGATATACTGCTTTGAGGATTTGTGCTTAGGATTCTTGTTGAGGTTCTCGACGTCTAAGAAAAGTAAGATAGGAGCAGAGTGCTTGTTTTCCATCAAGCAGAAGCAAGAATAAGGGCTGGAACGCTGTGGATAGGTTTCAGGAGGAGATCTTGCAGGTTCTGGAGATGATGGGGGTACAACATGATGTTTGGCTTCACCCTCGTGTTGAAGCCAAGATTCTTTATTATGGAGTTGAAGAGAGTTCCCCCCTCTCCTTCGAGGAGCTGATGGAGAGTGCGGCGAAGGAGATTGAGATCAAGGCAACAAACCTGGCATTTTCTTAAGAAGCTAGCCAAGTTGGCTGAGGATGATGGGAAGGAGTCGGGAGCGGGGAGACATAGGGAGCAGAGAGGGGAGAGAAGAAGGGAGGAACCACGAGGTCAGGGGCAATACCAAGGCTGGGGGCATCGCGAGCCGAACAACAGGTTAGGGTGGAGGCCCCAGGAAGGCCACTCTCAGGGGCAGGGGTGGTTCTAGGGAAGGGACAACTTCTGCTTTCAAAGGAGGTTCAATTAGCTGGCCTGGAGGCAGGGACAGAGGGCCCCCTTGTAAGACCCCCCCCCCCTCCCGGAACACAAGACACAGAACGAGAGAGGTCTTATGACCAGAACAGCCGCCTTGCGGTAACACTAACACTCGGGTCAGCCTGTACCACAAGACGCCTATCCTACCGTCTTCAACCAATATCAACATATAAACTGCCAACCCAACCATAATAATAAAAGAAGTCAATCCACACCAAGCATAAGTCCATAAATATAGCAAAAGAGAAGCTAAACAAGCTTCTACATAATCAGAGTACGTAAATATAATTGCCCCGAAGGGATACAACCAAATCTCTCTCACTCACATCTGTAACCGACGGTAGCGACGGTACCATCCCTTCAGGCCCTGTCATCCTGGCCTGGCTGTCCAGCTGCATATCCTGCTGCTCCACCAGCGGGGTTTCCTCCTAAAAAAAGGAAGACGTAGCAACCGTTAGTCATAAAGACTAAGTGGCTTCACATCCGCTCCCCCGGCGACTCCTCGGCAACGGGCGGAGAAAGGAACATGTATAATATATATAAAATAGTAGTACAAGCGGGTGAAGTAAGTATACAAAACATAGGTAGCAATAAAAGTAGTGTATAAATGAACAAGCTCTTATTCTACAATTCTACCATCTACAGCGGCAAGAGAGTATAATATTATAACAGTAAGTAACTCAACTTATATGGATGCACATACAAACATATAAGTTGAGGGTCGTTCAGCAATAAGTAACTCATCGTATAGGAGTTCCCATACAAACTTATACTATGAGGGTCTTGTGTATGCAATGAAGTGCAATGCTATGAATGTAATGCAATGACACACCCATGATCAAGCACATGCAATCGCTATGTCGACACAGACTTATAGTTCTCACTATTCGAGCAGGTAGCTAACCTCTCAGGCGTCAACCGTCGTGGCCAAACAGTGACAGTAGAGCGGGCATCTCCACTACTAGGCTGGTCTCCACACTACCTGGACTAGGTCTCCGTACGCCTCAACGCTAAGAACACAACAGCGGAGCTCACATGCGTACTACGGCTCATCGGGTTCTCTTGGGTAAATGAGCAAAAAGATCCTAGACCCGAACTGTCCTATGCGTGACACGGAAGGAGCCTCAGAAATCAACACGAGGACCAAGCCCAACCGTTAACTTGGCACGGAAGGAGCCTCGGGACATGAACACCGAGGACCAAGCCCAACCGTCCAAGGTCTAGCTGTCAACTCCCATCGGTGTGGCGATTGGCGAGCCCGTAGACCTGCCACACTATCGTTAACCCGGGATTACGACACCACGTGTCGACTCACACCACATGCAATTTAACAATATTGTGGCATGGAAGGAGCCTCGGGACGTAAACACCGAGGACCAAGCCCAACCATCCATCAAATGCGGAAGGAGCCTCGGGATATTTACACCGAGGGCAAGACCCAACCGTCCAACTTTACTCATCTCAATGTCATTCCAACTAGTGATAGTCAACACCGCACTTGTTACTTCCCCAATTGTACCCGTAGGGAGGTGACACTCTAAGAATTGGATTACTAATTCCCTTTTATCCATCCAACATATATCATGGCCATAGTTAAATCATTTATACATTTATCCAATTGTATCTACCCAATTATATCAGGTTCTTTCCTTCAATTAAACTTGTCCACAACTCATTATATGAATTTAGATTTATAACCTCAACTTATCACGTCACGATTATTATTATGTCAAAAGAGTCCACCCAAGCCTCGAGTTGGATCGCAACATTAAATTCAACCACATTGCATTCCACGTTACACAGCCAAGAATTTAGGTGCAGCCTTAATCCGGGCAGCAACTTCGACCAAGGATTCCTGAGGCTACAAAAATCCGACGAGTGCGTGTAACCACTCGTTGGAAAGATAATTTCAAGGGCTACAACTTTTGTGTTTAGTTGAAAGCCCAGATTTGATCGCATCACACCAGAAATTCACTCGAAGCCTACTGCATACAGGATAAAGATTTCTTGGGTGGAATTTCCCCCAATTACAGCAGTTTCGAACAGACTTTCCCATGGCTTTAGGTATCGCCTGGAAACGTGCAACCACGCGTTGGAAAGAAAATATCGAGGGCTACGACTTTTGTGTTTAGTCGAAAACCCAGATATGACCATAACACCCCCGAAATTGGTCACGAAGGTCGCTGCGTGCAGAAAACAGATTTCTGCATGCATCTTAAGGCATGATGAACGGCATCCGTTCATCTTCCTCATTGCACCAAACTCCCAAAATCTCCTCCAGAAAATCATCCACCCTTATTCACCCTCACGAAGCCATATTTCTCCACGAATCACTCTCTCATCTTCACTTTGAAGAATGAAGAGGTTGGAGGAGACTAAGCCTAGAAGACGGCCTAGGCATGGCTTTTCCCTAAGAAATCTCCTCCTCACCATCAAGACTCTAAGGAGTCAATATCTATCCTAAAATATTAACTACAGATCTAGCACAAAGGGAGAGGGGAGTAAGCTCACCTCGTTTCAAGCGGTAACACCATTTCCGGCCATGGATCTAGTCGTTCTTCTTTGCAGCATCCCTTGCTTGGTGCAGTTGTTCTTCACGGCAATGGAAAGAGAGAGAGAGAGAGAGAGAGAGAGAGAGAGAGAGAGAAGGCCGCCTCCAGGAACTCCGACTGCTTCCCTGGGCTCCAACGGTTTCGCGAGGTCCACGATGGCAGCAAGAACGATCGGCTAGGGTTCGGCTTTATCTCCTCTTATAAACCGATGTATTAGGTTAAGTCCTTCCGCCACGTGTCAACGCCTCATTGGACCGCCCCTAATGGGTCATATTGAAGTGACCCGGTCCAAGGAATCATCATCAGCACGAATTCTGAAGTCCGGTTCAGTCCGCCTTTACAAGCCGACGAATCTTCCTGGGCGAAGAAAACGCACAAGTCAAATTCGACGGGAATCAACCGTCATTCTCGACGATCGGCGAGAATCGTTGGGCATTCTCGATAAATTCGTCGGGTATCAACAATGATACCCGACGAATTTAACTTAGCCCACTTATCGGAAACCCTGGCGTTGAGTGCGTTGAGTATCAGTCAGCGATACTCGACGATCGGTGGGTATCACCAGGCATTCTCGACGATCGGGGAGAATCGTCGGGCATTCTCGTCGATCGGCGAGAATCGCCGGGCATTCTCGTCGACTTTTACTTAACCTAATTCCCAATCTGTGTTCTGAATCCAGTGGGTATCGACCATCGATACCCGTCGAATCGGCGAGTATCATTCCCGATACCCGTCGATCGGCGAGTATCATTCCCGATACCCGTCGATCGGCGAGTATCAACTCCCATTCTCATCGATTTTCCCTTAGACCATTTCCTTTTGATCCGTTGGATATCACTCAACCCTACACTCCATTCAACGCACTTGACACCTTTTGCCAGTGCGTCCGAGCCCGAGTCAAGTCTCTTGACTCAAAACTCGTGCGAGGGGCCTTGCGCGAATTAGGACGTTACAAATCCTATAAACAAAATAAATGATTTCATCCCCGAAATCAGGCTAGGGCTATGGGGATGCAAGTACAAAATATTATGCGCTATAAAATGCTTTCTTGGGAGAACAACTCCGGGTAGCGCTTCTGCATCAAGTCCACCAGCTCCCAAGTAAATTCTTCCTTCCCATGATTAGACCATAGCACTTTTACAAGAGGAACACTTTTGCGGCGCAAGGTTCTTATCTCATTATCAACGATTCATACCGGCTCCAATCGCACAGATCTGTCAGACGCCACTTTACCATCAGTTGTGGGGATGTATTGTTCAGGCCGCAACAGCGCCTTCCGGAGCGACAATACATGGAACACATCGTGGAGATTTTTTAGCTCGGGCGGTAGCTCCAGCCGATAGGCCATAGGGCCAATCCTTTCCACTATGACATAGGGTCCAACATACCGTGGGCTGAGCTTCTTCACTCCCCCCACCCGTGACACTCCATGCATTGGCCGGAGTTTCAAGAACACTTTATCACCCACTTGAAACTCAACCATACGGTGCTTTGCGTTGTAATACTTCGCCTGCCGACTTTGAGCCTCCAACATGCGATCCCTTATCAGCCTAACAACCGCATCAGTATCGTCAATATACTCAATTTCCAATGCATTCGGGTCTTCGTCTTGCACCCAAGACAAGGGGGTTCTACACCTTCTTCCATAAAAGGATTAATGGGGCGCCATGCCAATGCTAGCTTGATGGCTGTTGTTGTAGGAGAATTCCACTAAGGGCAAGAGTCTTTCCCACGGCTCTCCCCTATCTATCACACACAACCTCAACAGATCCTCCAATGTTCGGATGGTCCGCTCAGACTGTCCGTCCGTGTGAGGGTGAAATGCGGTGCTGAAGGTAAGGCGCGAGCCCAAATACGCAAGTACCACCTTCCACTCCTTTGAGGTAAAACGACCATCACGGTCCGAAATTATCGTCGTAGGTACGCCGTGATACCGTACAAACTGCTCCACAAAAAGGCGTACTAAGACATCCATATGAGCCTCCTTCTTCATAGGGATGAACTGGGCAACTTTCGTCAGGCAATAAACGATCACCCACACTGAATCATTTCCTGAGCGGGAGCAAGGTAGCCCATGTACGAAGTCCATGGAAATATCCTCGAACTTCCACTCGGGGATGGGCAACGACTGCAACAGGCCACCGAGACTCCTTGCCTTCACTCTTTGGCAGGCTTCACAATGCGTGACAAAGTACCGGACATCCTTCTTCATTCCTGGCCAACACATCGTCTTCCGTAAGTCGGCGTACATCTTTGAAATTCCCGGGTGCACGAAATATTGAGAGCAATGTGCTTCTCTCATAATATCCTCCCGGATTCTGCCACCATTGGGAATGTAGAGCAGGCTGCGAAAGTAAACGAGGCCGTCCTTTAGTGTGTACTCGTCGGTAGTCCTGTCTTCGATTAACTTTATTGTCGGGGCCAAAGCCGCATCCAATCCGTGCTCCACTCGGATCCGGTCCCAGATATCACAAACTATGCTCATGCTGGACAGGTACTCTGTATATTCCAAAGAAGCCTTAAATATTAAGGTGATGTCCATCTCCTCGATCATCCGTGCCAACTCCATGCTCATCAACCGAGACTCTGGGCTCGAGCCGGGTACTTTCCTACTCAACGCATCGGCTACCGAGTTCGCTTTTTCGGGGTGGTAGTTCAAGGTGAACTCATTATCGCATAGAAACTCTAACCACCACCGTTGTCTTAAGTTCAATTCCTTCTAGGTATGGACGTACTTCAAATTTTTATGATCCGAGAAGATTTCGCAGTGAACGTCGTATAGATAATTCCTCCATACCTTCAAGGCGAACACCACCGCTCCTAGGTCCAAATCATGCACCCGGTAATTAATTTCATGCTTCTTCAATTGTCTTGAAGCATAAGCAATTACGTGCCTGTGCTGAATCAACACCGCTCCCAACCCCTAATAAGACGCGTCCGTGTAAACTTGGAATCCTTCCTTCCCAGACAGAAGGACAAGGATGAGGGCGGAGGTAAGTCTATCCTTCAATTCCTGGAATGCCGCTTCACACTGGAGTGTCCACTTAAATGGCACACCTTTCTTTGTCGAAGAAGTAAGCGGGAGGGAAATCTTGGAGAATCCTTTTACGAACTTGCGGTAGTATCCAACAAGTCCCAGAAAACTCCTCACATCGGCCGCCGACTTCAACGGAGACCACTCCTTCACGGCACGCACCTTGGCTGGATCCACAGCTAGTCCAGCACCAGTGATTACATGACCCAAGAAAGCCACTTCCCTAAGCCAGAATTCACACTTGCTAAACATGGCGAATAGGGCGTGCTCTTTTAACTTTTCCAAAACTAAGGCCAAATGCCCGGCATGTTCCTCCTCCATCTTCGAGTAGACTAAGATGTCTTCAATGAACACAATGATGAAGACGTCCAGATAGGGCTCAAACACTTTATTCATCAATCTCATGAAAGCTGATGGGGTATTTGTGAGCCCAAACGGCATCACTGTGAACTCATATAAGCCGTACCTTGAGCTGGAAGCCGTTTTCGGAATATCACCCTCTTATATTCTCAATTGGTAATACCCCGAGCGCAAATCTAGCTTGGAGAACCAATGCACTCCCACCAGTTGGTCGAACAACTCATCGATCTGAGGTAGCGGATAGGTGTTCTGTACCGTCAGTCGGTTGAGCTCTAGATAGTCTATACATAAACGCAGGGTTCCATCATTCTTCTTGACGAATAGAACAGGGGCTCCCCAAGGTGATGAGCTGGGGTGAACAAACCCTGATTCTACAAACTCCTGCAATGGAAATCTAAACTCCGCGAGTTTTTTTGGGGCCATCCGATAAGGGGTCCTAGAGACGGGCTTAGCTCCTGATACAAGCTTAATCTGAAAATCCACTTCTCTATGCGGGGGTAACCCTGGCAATATTTCAGGAAATACCTCAGGGAAGTCCCGTGCTACCCGCACATCCTTCACATCTACCTTCATCTCCTTTAGTTCGAAACATATCATGTAGACTTCATCCCCTCTCATATGAGCTTTCAAGGTCTGGATTGAGGATAACAATATTCGTGGTGCGAAATTTATACCTTGGAAGACTACATAAGTATCCCCATGTCTCACATAGATGTGCCTCTTCGCGCAGTCGATTTTTGTATGGTGCCAATCCAGCCATGCCATGCCCAGAATGAGGTCGAATTCTGGTATTCTCAAAATTGTGGCGAGGGTATCAAAGGTCTTTCCCCCAATGGTTATCTCCAACTCACACTTCGCGGTTGCCATCATCTCAGATATGTCTGGGAGGCGTACTCTTCGAGCAATACCAGTGAAATATTGCACTCCGTGTATGTCCTTGATGAAGTCTTCAGACACGAAAGAATGTGAGGCACCAGTGTCAAATAACGTATAAGCCGATTTCCCGCCGACCATCACGGTGCCTAAGTGTCATTTAATAATACTCAAGCTAGAAATCTAGTATATCTTAAGCCACTAGAGGATATTAATGGAAGCAAAATGGCTAATTCAAATCGTACCTGTGATCATCTCTTGAGGATTCCGCTCTTGAGTCATGTCCAAGGCATACATCTAATCTCGAGCGGGTCTGGGGTTTCTTCCTCGTGGTCCTCGTCCTCGACCACGCACATACCCTCTCCCCCGCGGGGCTGCTGGAGGGAGAGCAAAAGGCATATCTCCAAACAGTTGCGGGCAGTAGCGTCGAATGTGGCCCGGTTGGTTGCATTCAAAGCACACCCGTTCCTTCCTTCCGCCGTGTTGCTGAAATTGTTGAGGTGGAGGTAATGCTGGCAGTTGCGGAACTGGGCGCTCTTCTCTAAACTTCTGGGGTAAACGCCTGCCACCCCTCCGAAATCCTCTTCCTCTTCTATTCTCAAATCTCCTTCTGTTGCTGGGGTCGGCTTCAATCACGCCCTCCGCTGGGCTCTTACCACTTCCCAAGTGATCCGCTTCTAATCTCTTTGCCATATCGATAATCTCCGCCAGACTAGCGTCCGCTATAAACAAAAGGGCTTGCCTTAGGGGATCCCTCAAGCCTTTGTAGAATCGTTTGGCGTACCCTCTATCATCCAACTAATAGGAGTCAGCGAATCTAGCCAAGTGCTGAAACTCCCGTTTGTACTCTGTCACTGACATGGACCCTTGATTTAGTTGCAAAAATCTCTCTTCAAGACCATCCCGAGCGGCCGAGGGGAAGAAATGCTCTAAAAAGGCTTCAGAGAATTCGCTCCAACTAATGTCCGTGTACACTCTTCCACGAAAAGTGGAGCCCATGAGGGACTTCCACCACCTTTTGGCGTGCAGTTCTAAGAGTGTCATCACAAGGGTCACCGCCATATTGTTTGGACATCTTTTTCCTGCCAACAATTCTTGTATAGTGTCGAGCCACTCTTCCATATGCACCGCCGACTCTGTCCCAATATAAGCGGGAGGGGAGAGAGCTCAGAAAATGCTTAACCAACTAGATCCGGGACCCTGTTGTTGTACAGGTGCCTACTGAGATTGGGACCTAAAGGCGTCCAAAATAGCTGTGAGCGTCTGCCCTAGCTGTGATTGTTGGAATTGTGTAGGTACGGACGGGGCGGGGGTGCCCCCCACTGGCTCAGTATGTACTGGGATCTACACATATGGTACAAACCTAAGGTTAGGTTAGCAAATCTAAGGTTAAAGATGGATAAACTTAGTATGAATTACATATGGGCACACCACTGCTTCCGCTAAGTCAGTTTGTCCCCAAACTGACTAATCAAATGGGAGTGGCACCATTGTTATGTGACTTTCTCCTTGGAGGATCGTAGCAAGCTGATACCATTTGTAAGACCCCCCCTCCCAGAACACAAGACACGGCACGAGAGGGGTCTTATGCCCAGAACAGCCGCCTTGCGGTAACACTAACACTCGGGTCAGCCTGTACCATAAGATGCCTATCCTGCAGGCTTCAACCAATATCAACATATAAACTGCCAACCCAACCATAATAATAAAAGAAAGTCAATCCACACCAAGCATAAGTCCATAAACCGACGGTAGCGACAGTACTGTCCGTTCAGGCCCTGTCGTCTTGGCCTGGCGGTCCAGCTGCATAGCCTGCTGCTCCACCAGCGGGGTTTCCTCCTAAAAAAAGGAAGACGTAGCAACCGTTAGTCATAAAGACTAAGTGGCTTCACATCCGCTCCCCCGGCGACTCCTCGGCACCGGGCAGAGAAAGGAACAGGTATAATATATATAAAACAGTAGTACAAGCGGGTGAAGTAAGTATATAAAACATAGGTAGCAATAAAAGTAGTGTATAAATGAACAAGCTCTTATTCTAAAATTCTACCATCTATAGCAGCAAGAGAGTATAATGTTATAACAGTAAGTAACTCAACTTATATGGATGCCCATATAAGCATATAAGTTGAGGGTCGTTCAGCAATAAGTAACTCATCGTATAGAAGTGCCCATACAAACTTATATGATGAGGGACTTGTGTATGCAATGAAGTGCAATGCTATGAATGCAATGCAATGACATACCCATGATCATGCACATGCAATCGCTATGTCGACACAGACTTATAGTTCCCACTATTCGAGCAGGTAGCTAACCTCTCAGGCGTCAACCGTCGTGGCCAAATGGTGACAGTAGAACGGGAATCTCCACTACTAGGCTGGTCTCCACACTACCTGGCCTAGGCCTCCGTATGCCTCAGCGCTAAGAACATAACAGCGGAGCTCACATGCGTATTACAGCTCAGCGGGTTCTCTTGGGTAAATGAACACCAAGATCCTAGCCCCAAACTTGCCTATGCGTGACACGGAAGGAGCCTTGGAAATGAACACGAGTACCAAGCCAAATCGTTCACTTGGCACGGAAGGAGCCTCGTGACATGAACACCGAGGACCAAGCCCAACCGTCCAAGGTCTAGCTGTCGACTCCCATCGGTGTGATGATTGGCGAGCCCGTAGACCTGCCACACTATCCTTAACCCGGGATTACGACACCACGTGTCGACTCACACCACATGCAATTTCACAATATCATGGCATGGAAGGAGCCTCGGGACGTAAACACCGAGGACCAAGCCCAACCATCCATCAAATGCGGAAGGAGCCTCGGGACATGAACACCGAGGGCCAAGCCCAATCGTCCAACTTTACTCATCTCAATCTCATTCCAACTAGTGACAGTCAACACCGCACTTGTTACTTCCCCAATGCTACCCATAGGGAGGCGACTCTCTAAGCATTGGATTACTAATTCCCTTATATCCATCCAACATATATCATGGTCATAGTTAAATCATTTATACATTTATCCAATTGTATCTACCCAATTATATCAGGTTCTTTCTTTCAATTAAACTTTTCCACAACTCGTTATATGAATTTAGATTTATAACCTCAACTTATCACGTCACTATGATGATTATATCAAAAGAGTCCACCCAAGCCTCGAGTTGGATCGCAACATTAAATTCCACCACATCGCATTCCACGTTACACAGCCCAGAATTTAAGTGCAGCCTTAATCCAAACAGCAACTTTGACCGAGGATTCCCGAGGCTACACAAATCCGACGAGTGCATGTAACCACTCGTTGGAAAGATAATTTCAAGGGCTACAACTTTCTTGTTTATTTGAAAGCCCAGATTTGATCGCATCACACCAGAATTCACTCGAAGCCTGCTGTGTACAGGATACAGATTTCCTGGGTGGAATTTCCCCCAATTGCAGCAAATTCAAACAGACTTTCCCGTGGCTATAGGTATCGCCTGGAAACGTGCAACCACTCGCTGGAAAGATAATTTTGAGGGCTATGACTTTCGTGTTTTGTTGAAAACCCAGATATGACCAGAACAGCCCCTAAATTGGTCACGAAGGTCGCTGCGTACAGAAAATAGATTTCTGCACGCATCTTAAGGCGAGATGAACGACATCCGTTCATCTTCCTCCTTGCACCAAACTCCCAAAATCTCCTCTAGAAAATCATACACCCTTATTCACCCTCACGAAACCATATTTCTCCACGAATGACTCTCTCATCTTCACTTTGAAGAATGAAGAGGTTGGAGGGGACTAAGCCTAGAAGACGGCCTAGGCATGGCTTTTCCCTAAGAAATCTCCTCCTCACCATCAAGAATCTAAGGAGTCGATATCTCTCCTAGAATATTTACTACAGATCTAGCATCAAGGGAGAGAGGTGGAAGCTCACCTCGTTTCCAGCGGTAACACCATTTCCGGCCATGGATCTAGTCATTCTTCTTTGCGGCATCCCTTGCTTGGTGCAGTTGTTCTTCACGGCAAAGGAAAGGGAGAGAGAGAGAGAGAGAGAGAGAGAAGGCCGCCTCCTGGAACTCCGACTGCTTCCCTTGGCTCCTACGGTTTCGCGAGGTTCACGATGGCGGCAAGAACGATCGGCTAGGGTTCGGCTTTATCGATGTATTAGGTTAAGTCCTTCCGCCACGTGTCAACGCCCCATTGGACCGCCCCTAATGGGTCATATTGAAGTGACCCGGTCCAAGGAATCATCATCAGCACGAATCCCGAAGTCCGGTTCAGTCCGTCTGTACAAGCGTGAACCCTAAACCCTAAACGCACAAGTAAAATTTGACGGGAATCAACCGTCATTCTCGACGATTGGCGAGAATCGTCGGGCATTATCGATGGATTCGTCGGGTATCAACAATGATACTCGGCGAATTTCACTTAGCCCACTTATCGGAAACCCTGGCATTGAGTGTGTTGAGTATCAGTCAGCGATACTCGACGATCGGTGGGTATCACCGGGCATTCTCGACAATCGGTGAGAATCGCCGGGCATTCTCGTCGATCGACGAGAATCGCCGGGCATTCTCGTCAAGTTTTAATTAACCTAATTCCCAATCTACAGTTCTTAATCCGGTGGGTATCGACCAACGATACCCATCGAATCGGCGAGTATCATTCCCGATACCCGTCGATCGGCGAGTATCATTCCTGATACCCGTCGATCGGCGAGTATCAACTCCCATTCTCGTCGATTTTCCCTTAGACCATTTCCTTTCGATCCGTTGGATATCACTCAACCCTACACTCCATTCAACGCACTTGACACCTTTTGCCAGTGCGTCCCGATCCCGAGTCAAGTCTCTTGACTCAAAACTCATGCGAGGGGCCTAGCGTGAATTGGGATGTTACACCCCTCCCGTTGCAGCAGGAGGCTATGGAGATCGTGAGGGGAAGAGGAGGAAGAAGATAAGATCGAGTAGGAGCGAGTAGGCGAGAATGCGGGGTTGTGTTGACCTTTTGTGACTTCGATCAGGAGGGGTGTCATGAAAAAACCACCTTCCCATAGTTATTGGAGATGAGAGGGGCTAGCGGAAAGTCCAATAGCAGCTGGCCGTAAGGATTGAGGAAGTTCTATAGGGAGGAGGAGAAGATAGATGTGAGGACCGGGTGGATGTGGGAGCCCGAGGAAGGATCGGGGTGATCCATGGGGGAGGGGGATTAAAGCCACCCGTAAGGTGAGCCTCTAAACCATGTACTGGAGGAGCGTCGCCTCGACCTCCGAGAAACACCCCCTAGGAAGAAAAAATAACTTTCTCAACAAAGGACATGCTCGACGATGAAGATCCGTTCTGTGATGCCTAGGTGATCCAGACGGCAGTGGAAAATTTCATGGTCTCCAGGATCTTTGTGGACAATGGGAGCTATGTTAATGTAATCTTCAAGAAGGCCTTCAACGATATGAAGGTGGAGGCTCGGAAGCTTCTAGCCTTAGATGGGCCGTTGTTCGGATTCTCGGGAGAGAGGAAGGAAATTAAAGGAGGGGTGTGACTGCTTGTGATGTTGGGGGGTGGGGGAAGTCGAAGAACTGTTGGTTCGTCATCATTGACACTGAAAGTGAGGGATAGATCTATCTTAACTCCAGGGGGGTGCATAGAGTAATTTAAAACTTTGATTAGTTTTTATAGCGGAATTAAAATAAGTGATATCTATATGTATAGAGAGAAATAAAAACAAAAAAAATCACAGCACACAGAACAAAAGAATAGAGCAATCCAGGTGACACAAAGATTTTATAGTGGTTTCCCTAAACATGGCTACATCTACTCTTCTACCACCCTGGTAGGAATCCAATATAGGTTTTTGATCAGGTGCCCTACCATGACAGATTTTTGCTCAGGTGTTCTGTAACCACAAGATCTATTTAAGGGAGATCTCACAACCCTTTGAGCTTTTGACAAGGTTCCCAAAAACCAAACCAAGTCTTTTGATCAGGAGACTAGACAACCAAATTATAACTTTTGAAGTGAGTTAAGAAACCCTTTTCTATTGGTGGAAGAAAAAAAAGATGATGACTTCATCAAGGTCATAAATGCGGAGTGTGCATTCGTGAGCCCAAAAGGCATCACGGTAAACTCGTACAAACCATATCTGCTGTGTGCTTGTTTTAGGCTAAGCATGGTTAGCCAATTATGTTATATATGTATATGTATATATATATTTATGTTTGGGTGTAGCTTGGGGTGCCGATAGTGTTTTTTTTTATAAATATATTCATGTACATGCGCATGATACATATGCAAGTAAGCTTGTGGCTTGGGTGCTGATTTTATATATGTTGTGTGTTGTACATATATATATGTATAAATATATATATATATATGTTAGGAGATGTTAGTGGCTGTTATATATATATATATATATATATATATATATATATATATATATATATATATATATATATATATATATATATATATATATGTTAGCTTGCTGGGTGGGGCTCGGGTAGCAGCTAGTGGATTGCTTAGGCTTAGTATTTTCATAGCTTTAGTCTGAGTTAGTGGGGGAATTTAGATAAGCTCAAGCTGTGCTCCTCCTCCCCACTTCTCCCCATTTCCCAAGCATGGTTAGCTTGCAGCGGAAGGAAGCGAGCGGGAGGCGGAGGAGCTGCTGCTTTGGCTGGCGATTCCTGGTACTCTGGTGCTCGGTTTGCTCGGGTAACAGCAGATCCGGGCTGCTCTCGCCGATAGATAGCTTCCTAGGTAAGTATCTCTTGTTTTAAGGCTGTCATTTGGGAGCTAGGGTTTTCAGGTTTCTCCTTCTTCTTCCCTAATGCTCAAGCTTTGCCTCTAGGTGGCCGATCTTGCCGCCGGAGCTGAAGATTGGAGGTTTCCGGCTGTTTCCGAGAAGTAGAGGAAAGTGGCACCCTTGCCCTTGCCTAATTGTTTTTTTTATTTTCTCTTGCTCAAATGTTTTCCTGTGCAATAGCTTGATCAAACCGACCACGGGCTGCTATAATTTTTTTTCCTTTTAATTATCCAGGCTTGTATATAGTTTTGTAGCTGCTGCAGGGGATTTGGCCTAAGTTTAATGTAGACTGAAACCTAGGTTTGCTGGGGTCGGGTAGAATGGGTAGGGTAGAGTGATGGGACGATTTCCCAACTCCCTCTGCATGCCTGGTGTTGAGTGAGGCAGCCTCACTCAACGCCGTAGTTTTTTTTTCTTTTTTTAGGCTAATGCTATAGCCTTGGGATGTGTGCTTCTTTAGGACTGTTAGAGGACTTTTACCTTCCCATGGGGGATGTTGGGGGTGTTCGACTAGTTTTTTTTTTGCACGCCGACTCGTGGGCTATGGCCGGAGGGGGTGTTTATTTCTGGACTCTGGAGGGGTGAATTGTGTGTGCTGATCTGTGGACACCACTAAGTTTGGACATTGTGGCCAACCTGTTTAGGTGTGTGGACCCTAAGACATCCACCAGTTGTGTTTCACCCTTGAGTAATTTTTTTGGGGTCTTGTTGTTGGTGTTGGTACTGCCATACACTCCAGACCCTTGTTTTTTTACACCCTAGTCATTTGCCGACAAACTTAGGATTGTTAGCACTCCCGTAGTCTTTTTTTTGGCTTTTCCTGCTATTATACTGATACTTTACTGCTGCAGGTTGATTCTTGTCGCAGAGCAGGTAGCTTTTGTGCTCACACTTGGTGTGATATGCCTTTATTGTCTTTTTATCAATAGTTCGTTCTTTTCCTGCTTCTGCTGATTTGGTACCTTGTTGCCGGGTTGGAAAACCCTTCTTTATTAAGTAATCTGATACTCCTTTCTTTTGACTATTTCCTTGCTGAGGTATTTCTTTTTCTTGAATGCCTCAGGACCAGGTTGTAGCTGATTGAGCGGTTGATTCCTTCTAGTAGACTTGTTGGTAGCCTCTAGGGGAGCTGAGTTGCAGATCATTTACCTTGTGAGGTAGTTATCTTTCTTTTCTTTATGGACATACACACTCACCGTTGGGTTCGTGTCGGGTTGTCGACGCCCACTGGTGGCTTACTTGTTTTGCTGAATATGAATTAAAACTGCTGTTTTTGCCCTCATGGGGTTGTTTACTTGCTTCTAGGAAGGTTTTATGCTAGGTTGCATGTTAGGTATTTTAAAACCCTAAACTATTACATTTACCTCATGCATATCATATTTGCAAAACTAAAGCACTATCTTTTAAAAGCGTAAAGCATATCATTAAAACATAAATACTATACTCACCTTAGGTGTCGTGCATACTATAAGTGGTCTCTTGAGAGCCCTTATACTCTTTTAGGGTTTCAAATCAATAGAATCAAGTATTTTTCCGCTGTAAACAAGTATATATTCTTCCTAGTGTGGACTAGCTAATCCACTGTGCCGAGGGATACGACCTTTAAATAAACTGGTTTTCTATTAAATTAAACTTGTGATTTGTGGTCTCGGTGCGTTGCCTGAGCGTCGGCAGTTATCCCCTGCTCGACGTGGCATAACAACGCGTGTTTTCCCGTATTCTGATACTCCCTAACCTCGGGGAAAATGCGGGTTGTGACAGTTGGTATCAGAGGGAGGTTTGCTTGACAAGTTGATCGGGCAACCTTTCCTTTTTATTGCATTAGAAGTTTAGCTTCATAAGCATACACTCACCGATATGTCATCAGCACGTCTTGGCCAAAGTACGAACACTACCCTCATAAGAATAAAGAAGTATACAGAGCATATTATATAGTATGGGATGCATAATATGTGTTCGTATATGGATCCACAATAGGAGGCAACATGTGAGGGTTATGTAGTATGGGATGCATAACCTCACCACATGAATGCGGCTAGAACGTTTTTTTTCTTTTTCGTTACATGGGAATGTTATGTAGTATGGGATGCATAACATTTTCATGTGTACGCCGACCATGGCATGCATTAAGGCCTTTTTAGAATGCATAGCACGACATGCATAGCATAACATTTCATAAGCACAACGTGCCGGGCTAAAGATTTGCAGGATGACATATGTACACACATGGTTTTGAGTCAAAACGAATATAAAAGCATGCATCCATGATTTAGGCACATGAGTTAGTGTGATGGTAGTTAACCATCTTAGGTTAAGCATAACATCATCATTATAAAAAAAATCCCAGAACAAGATTTGCAGTTACAATTCATATTTAAGTATGCTTGTTTGTACCGGGTAGACTTGTTCTAGTGGTTGGGATGGGTTTTAACTAGGACTGTTGCGATTATAGGATGGCGAAGCGTCCTGCGACGCGATCGACTCCCCAATATGCGGGTGAGTCTTCGAAATTCCAATGCGAGGCTCTGATTGAAAGCTTGTGGCTAAGTAATGAATCCTTATCGAGACAGGTGGTGGACATGTAGAGCCAGATCAAGTCCTTGGTTGTTGTAGTGGCAGGGAAGGATCAGAGAGCTCAGGACCCCATTGGGGGTGTAGCTGTTCCTCCTCCTCCTGCTCCTCTTGTGCCTCAAGTTGTAGTTCCCCCAGATATGGCCTTCATATCTCAGTTTCAGCGACTTAGGCCCCCTACTTATGGCGGGCAGGCAGATTTCATGATTTTGGATGACTGGCTAATTTCTATAGAGGAGATGTTCTCCTATTCCGGGATCACGGATTATCAGAAAGTAATGCTCTCTGCCTACCAGCTCAAGGGATTGGCAAAGAATTGGTGGCTGAGGGAGAAGGGAAGTATGGTGGCAGGATGCACCTGGGAGTCATTTAAGGAGATGTTGTTAAGTAAATTTCTGCCCTCGGTCGAGCGGGATTGGTTGATGAATGAATTCCTGCATTTGAAGCAAAGGAAACTAACGGTTAGTGAGTATGAGATTGAGTTTAACAAACTGAGTCAGTTTGCTCCCGGACTTGTGAGTGTTGAAGCAGACCGGGTTAAGCTGTTTCTGGGTGGGCTAAAAAGCGATGTTCAACAGTTAGTAAATGCCTACGGAGCAGTCAGTTATGCCGGAGTGGTGGAAGCTGCTTTTAAAGTTGATGCCATTGAGAATGCTAAGAACAGAGGCCAGCAGGCGAGGCATGACAAGCAGAAGTTTGTTGGGGCGGAAGGCCCCCAGGAACCTGATGTAGTGTCAAGGAAGAAGACCAAGAGGACGTGTAGCTTTTGCGGCCGGCCAGGCCACCCCCTGGAGAAGTGCTTCAAGAGATTGGCAGCACAGAAGAAAGGACAAGTCAATGCTATCAAGGGTGCTCCCAGAGGGGATGTGGTGTGTTCCTTGTGTTGAAGGAAGGGGCATGATGTGGCCCGTTGTTGGTCGAAAGATAAAGTTTGCTTTTAGTGTGGGCAAAAGGGCCATCTCAAGGCGAGGTGCCCTCAGGCGTAGCCCGTTCTCCCAGTAGTTCCATTGCAGGCGTTGCCACCACCCCCGTAAGTGGATAAAGGCAAGGGGAAGCTGAATGTTATCTCTTCAGAGGTAGCGTTGACCTCGACCCAGGTCATTTCAGGTTAGATTTCTTCCTAACTTGAATTTTATACCTCTTGTATAGTTTAGCTTTTTTTTCCCTTAGTTGTATGGGTTGCTGTATAGGGAGATTAAAAGTAAAGAACTGTTGGGCGTGCATTCTTTTCAATTCTGGCGCCACCCACTCTTTTAATGCTAGGGCTTTCGTGGAGCGATTCCATTTGGGCGTAGATCGTGTTGGTGGAGCCTTCTACGTCAAGTTACCTTCGGGAGACTCTGTGATTTCAGACATGGGTATTCAGGGCTGCCAAATCTTGTTGGGAGACTTTCTAGCTAAGGCAGATCTGAAAGTGATTGATCTAGAGGACTTCGACGTTATCCTAGGCATGGATTGGTTGTCAAAATATGATGCGGTTATCCATTGCAAGGGTAAGCGCTTGGACTTCGTGAAGGACAACGGTCAGCCCGGGATCATTTATGCCGATCCACTTCAGGAGTCTCCGGTTATTTCTGCGGTACGTGCCCGTAAGTTGCTTGTTTCGGGTTGTTTTGCCAGTTTGGTCTCTCTAGTAGGGGCAGATGTTAGTGTGCCGAGGTTGTAAGAGATTCCAGTTGTTTATGAGTTCCCTTATGTTTTTCCTGCTGATCTTCCCGGTCTTCCACCCGATAGAGATGTCGAGTTTGTCAAAGATTTGGATCCGGGTACGCGTACTATTGCTAAGGCACCGTACCGTATGGCCCCGCGAGAGCTGGAGGAGTTGCGGATCCAACTAGATGAGATGTTGGCAAAGGGTTTAATCAGGCTGAGTTCGTCACCCTGGGGTGCGCCCGTGCTGTTCGTAAAGAAGAAAGATGGGTCGATGAGGCTATGCATCGACTACAGAGAGCTGAACAAGGTTAGAATTAAGAACAGGTACCCCTTGCCTCAGATTGATGATTTGTTTGACAAGCTAAGTGGTAGTGCTGTATTTTCAAAGATAGATCATCATTTGGGCTATCCCCAGTTGAGGATTCAGGAGTCAGATGTTCTGCGGACGGCGTTGCGATCTCGTCATGGGCATTTCGAGTTCTTATTCATGTCATTTGGTTTGACTAATGCGCCTTCAGCTTTCATGGATTTGATGAACCGCGTGTTCAAGGATTACTTAGACAAGTTTGTAATTGTCTTTATTGACGACGTTTTGGTGTACTCCCGGAATGCAGAAGAGCATGATCAACATTTGCGTCTAGTCTTCGCGACTCTGAAAGACCATAAGATTTACGCCAAGTTGAGCAAATGTTAATTTTTGCTGCCTCAGGTATCTTTCCTCGGCCATGAGGTTAACAAGGAGGGGATCTTAGTAGACCCAGAGAAGATTGCTGCAGTTTTGGAGTGGCGAGACCTGTTACTTCTCGTGAGATCATAAGCTTCTTGGGTCTGGCAGGCTATTATAGAAGATTTGTGAAGGGGTTCTCCACCCTGTCTGCGCCATTGACAAGGTTGACCCAAAATAATGTAGCCTTCATATGGGATGACAAGTATGAAGAGGCTTTTGAGGAGCTAAAGAGAAGGCTATGTTCAGCCCCTATTTTGTCTTTGCCTATTGAAGGTGCTGAGCTTGATGTATATGTGGATGCATCGCATATCGGGATGGGATGCGTACTGATGCAAGGCGGGAAGGTGATTGTGTACTGGTCGAGACAGCTAAAGATTAATGAGAGGAATTACCCTACGCACGACCTAGAGTTTGCTGTCGTGATCTATGCTCTGAAGTTATGGAGGCATTTGGTGTATGGTGTGCATTGCAGGATTTTTACTTATCATAAGAGCTTGAAGTATGTCTTCATGAAAAAGGAGTTGAACCTATGTCAACGACGATGGTTAAAGTACGTGGCCGACTATGATGTTGAGATTCAGTATCATCCGGGGAAGGCCAATGTGGTGGCCGACGCCCTGTGTCGGAAATCAGGGAAGATCTTTTGTCTCACTGCCGAGCTATTGGTAGAGGAGTTTCTGTTGATGGGCATTTCTGTGGGTAGCTGCGAAGGGCAGAGTAGCCTGGCATTGGCAGAGACTTCATGGATCGCACTCACGAGAATGCATCAGAAAGATGATCTTTACCTTCTGCGGTTGTATCTTCGAGCTGAGGAAGATGAGCTGCCAGATTTTTCTATAGATGATTCAGGTACCTTGAAGTATCGTGGAAGGTTTTGCATTCCCGCTGTTGGCAATATCAGGGTTATTGTGTTCAGGGTAGCCCATGGGTCTAGCGTTGCCTACCACCCAGGATCCACCAAGATGTACCGCGACTTGAAGCAGATTGCCTGGTGGTATGGGATGAAAGGAGACATAGCCAGATTTGTTTCTGAGTGCAACACTTGCAAGCAAGTGAAGGATTATCATGGAAGACCAGGTGGCAAGCTGACCCCCTTAGAAATTTTAACTTGGAAGTGGGAAAGCATCTCGATGGATTTTATTACAGGCTTGCCAAGATCTCCTAGGGGACATGACTCAGTATGGGTGATCGTGGACAGGCTGACAAAGTGTGCTCATTTCGTGCCATTCAAGATAGACTACCCGATGTGGAAGATAGCTGAACTGTATGTGGAGGAGGTCATCAGACTGCATGGCGTACCCATGAGCATCATATCGGATCGAGACTCTAGGTTCACGTCTTGTTTTTGGAAGAGTCTTCAGGAAGGATTGGGGACAGATTTGAGGTATTCCACCTCCTATCATCCGCAAACCAACAGTCATACGGAGCGGGTAAATCAGATTATGGAAGAAATGATCCGATGCTATATTCTGGACCATGGTGGTGCGTGGGACGAGCGTTTGCGTCTTATGGAGTTTGAATATAATAATAGATATCAGGAAAGCTTGCAAATGGCTCCTTTTGAGACTTTATATGGGAGGCGCTGCAGGAATCCCTTGTTTTGGGCTGGGGTTGGCTTCTGGACCATTGCTAGGTCCAGAAGCACTCGAGGAGATGGAAATTTTGGTGAAGCTTATTCGGGAAAAGCTTCGATTAGCCTAGGAGAGATATGAAAAGAATGCCAACCGGCATAGATCAGATTTGGAATTTGTTGTGGGGTACCAGGTGTTCTTAAAGGTTTCTCCGATGACTGGGATCAAGAGATTTGGAAAAAATAGAAAGTTGGACCCGAGATATGTGGGGCCATTCAGGGTTGTTGAGCGGATCGGTGTGGCAGCTTATAGGATGGATTTGCCCGTAAATTTTTCTTATGTTCATGATGTTTTTCACGTCAGTTAGCTGCGGAAATGTGTGCATAGTGACAGGCAGCTTTTGGATTCTATGCCTCTGTTGGAGCCGAACCTTTCTTATGTGGAAGTGCCTGTCCGCATTTTGGATGCTTAGGATCACGTGTTGCAGAATAAAACAATTCCTATGGTTAAAATTTTGTGGAAGAACCAAGATGTAGAAAGCATGACTTGGGAGCTAGAGTCGGCAATGAGGGAGGCTTACCCTTATCTATTCCCCTGGCTTGTGCCTGGTATGTTTGCACTATTTCTTTTATGGCTTTAAATTAGCTTATTCTTTTCCCTTTTGTTAGAAGGGTTGTGCACAAAGTTTCGGGGCGAAACTTTCTTTTAAGGGGAGTGACTGTAACGCCCTCGGTTTTTCTGCGTTTTGTATGATTATTGTTTGGCGTTACAATGACACGTTGTCGGCTTTTGCCATTGTTAGAGTGTGGTCATAGATCTTTAGGTTCCTTTAGTGGTCCATTAGTTGCCTGTTTTCAAGATTCCTCAGCTAGCCAGAGTATGTTTTTTGGTGACTAGGCTTGGGCTCTTAGAGAATGCTTGTGTTTTGGCTTCGGGAGGTGTTAGCCCAAGTTTTGATCGTAAGGTATTGTTTTCGACTTCGCCGTTGTGTTTGTAGTTGTGGTGTTTAGCTACGGTGCGATTTTTGTCGAAATCCGAGATCATCTGTTTTTCGCATAGTTTCGACATTCGTTTTGTTAGCCGGTAGTGACTACCTGGTTGTTGTGCATGGCCTTGTGTGATCGAGCTTGGTAAGGCTGGTGCTTGTTTTAGGCTTAGCATGGTTAGCCAATTATGTTATATATGCATATGTATGTATATATATATTTATGTTTGGGTGTAGCTTGGGGTGCCGATAGTGTTTTTTTATAAATATATTCATGTACATGCGCATGATGCATATGCAAGTAAGCTTGTGGCTTGGGTGCTGATTTTATATATGTAGTGTGCTATACATATATATATATATATATATATATATATGTTAGGTGATGTTAGTGGCTGTTATATATATATGTATATATATATATATATATATATATATATATATATATATGTTAGCTTGCTGGGTGGGGCTCGCGTAGCAACTAGTGGATTTCTTAGGCTTAGTATTTTAATAGCTTTAGTCTGAGTTAGTGGGGGATTTAGATAAGCTCAAGCTGTGCTCCTCCTCCCCACTTCTCCCCATTTCCCGAGCATGGTTAGCTTGCAGCGGAAGGAAGCGAGCGGGAGGCGGAGGAGCTGCTGCTTTGGCCGGCGATTCCTGGTGCTCTGGTGCTCGGTTTGCTCGGGTAACAGCAGATCCGGGCTGCTCTCGCCAAGAGATAGCTTCCTAGGTAAGTATCTCTTATTTTAAGGCTGTTATTTGGGAGCTAGGGTTTTCAGGTTTCTCCTTCTTCTTCCCTAATGCTCAAGCTTTTCCTCTAGGTGGCCGATCTTGCCGCCGGAGCCGAAGATTGGAGGTTTCCGACTGTTTCTGAGAAGTAGAGGAAAGTGGCTCCCTTGCCCTTGCGTAATTGTTTTTTTTTCTTTTCTCTTGCTCAAATGTTTTCCTGTGCAATAGCTTGATCAAACAGACCACGGGCTGCTCTTATTTTTTTTTCATTTAATTATCTCGGCTTGTATATAGTTTAGTAGCTGGTGCAGGGGATTTGGCCTAAGTTTAATGTAGACTTAAGCCTAGGTTTGTAGGGGTCGGGTAGAAGGGGTAGGGGAGAGTGATGGGATGATTTCCCAACTCCCTCTGCATGCCTGGTGTTGAGTGAGGCAGCCTCACTCAACGCCGTAGTTTTTTTTTCTTTTTTAGGCTAATGCTATAGCCTTGGGATGTGTGCTTCTTTAGGACTGTTAGAGGACTTTTACCTTCCCAAGGGGGATGTTGGGGGTGTTCGGCCAGTTTTTTTTTGCACGCCGACTCGTGGGCTATGGCCGGAGGGGGTGTTTGTTTCTGGACTCTGGAGGGGTGAATTGTGTGTGCTGAGCTGTGGACACCACTAAGTTTGGACATTATGGCCAACTTGTTTAGGTGTGTGGACCCTAAGACATCCACCGGTTGTGTTTAACCCTTGAGTAATTTTTTTGGGGTCTTGTTGTTGGTGTTGGTACTGCCACAAGCTCCAGCCCCTTGTTTTTTTACACCCTGGTCATTTGCCCACAAACTTAGGATTGTTAGCTCTCTCGTTGTCTGTTTTTTTTTCTTTTCCTGTTATTATACTGATACTTTACTGCTGCAGGTTGATTCTTTCTGCAGAGCAGGTAGCTTTTGTGCTCACACTTGGTGTGATTTGCCTTTATTGTCTTTTTATCAATAGTTCTTTCTTTTCCTACTTCTGCTGATTTGGTACCTTGTTGCCGGGTTGGAAAACCCTTCTTTATTAAGTAATCTTATGCTCCTTTCTTTTGATTATTTCCTTGCTGAGCTATTTATTTTCTTGAATGCCTCAGGACCAGGTTGTAGCCGATTGAGCGGTTGATTCCTTCTAGTAGACTTGTTAATAGCCTCCTGGGGAGCTGAGTTACAGATCATTTACCTTGTGAGGTAGTTATCTTTCTTTTTTGTATGGACATGCACACTCACCGGAGGGTTCGTGTCGGGTTATCGACGCCCACTTGTGGCTTACTTGTTTTGCTGAATATGAATTAAAACTGCTGTTTTTTCCCTCTTGGGGTTGTTTACTTGCTTCTGGGAAGGTTTTATGCTAGGTCGCATGTTAGGTATTTTAAAACCCTAAACTATTATATGTACCTCATGCATATCATATTTGCAAAACTAAAGCACTATCTTTTAAAAGCGTAAAACATATCTTTTAAACATAAATACTATACTCACCTTAGGTGTCATGCATACTATAAGTGGTCTCTTGAGAGCCCTTATACTCTTTTAGGGTGTCAAATAAATTGAATCAAGAATTTTTCCGCTGTAAACAAATATATGTTCTTCCTAGTATGGACTAGCTGATCCACTGTGCCGAGGGATATGACCTATAAATAAACTGGTTTTCTACTAAATTAAACTTGTGATTTGTGGTCTCGGTGCATTGCCTGAGTGTCGGCAGTTATCCCCTACTCGATGTGGCATCACAATGCATGTATTCCCGTACTCTGATACTCCTTAACCTCGGGGAAAATGCGGGTTGTGACAGTAGTTCTCTACAAAACTGGGGGGCATGATAGGATCACTTCCTACATGTTTAGGCTAATGACCAGAATCATCTTCAAGGTGAAGACGGACTGGAGTACCATTATCTTTAACAAGATTAAGAAAAGCATTAAGAAGCCAAACCTAGGTAGAATATTAAGTTTGTATCTGACTATCACCATACCTGAGGTGTTAAACCAGATTGTTGGATCTAATATTAATCATATGAGGAGAATGGATATAAGAATCCTGTCTAGGTGGGGCAGAGTATTGTGCAAGGAAGACCCTGCACCTAAGCAGAAGTCCAAACAGGTCATAAAATCAAAGAAAGATACAGTGCAAGCTTAGGAGTCCTTCAGTGACTCAGAAGAAAGGGTTGAATTCATCTCTGATTAAGATAATACTGAATTACCCAGGAAGTCTCCCACTCACACACCTGGAACTGATGCTCAAATCCAGGGGGAGACTACCCATCTGACAGATAATCAAGAGATATCAGTCCCTGGGGAAGCTGTCAATGAAGCCCAGCTAGACAATGAGACTGCAAACCTCACTATAATGGATGTGTATAGCAAGGGGACACAAGTGTCGTATTAAGATTCGAGAATTGTTTATTAATCTTACTCACACGAAGACTATTATCTTATCGAAAGATTGTTTTAGGGTTTTTTAAGTGAAAACAAATTACAATTAAGAAAAGAAATATTACGCTAAAAAGAGAACTACTTGCAGTTACATAAAGAGCTACTAAAAGCGATTACAACGTGGGGTTAAAAGGATGAAATAGAAAAGCATTTGATCGAGAATCACATCGGCAAAATTTGATTAAAAATGCGATAATAAACCCTATCTTAATAAGGTAAAGGTCCTTGAGCGTGGAGGTTCCTAAAGCTTGAACACGCTTCTCTCGAAGTCGTGCCCAACTGTGTTTAGGAAGGTCCGACCGAAATCTCGTCCAAATCTGAGACCTAAAGCTTGCTTTATGCGATGAACCCCACCATTTGATTTCACTCCAATCCGAGAGATTTAACGTATGCCTCTCTCGAGGAATGCATGTTGGGTATTGTATCCACAATAATTCAGATTTTTATGAAGTCACCCTTGAATTAAGATGAATTAAGTTGTATTTGATGTCCTTGTTGAGTTATGTGTTTGCAGGATATAATTGCCAAATATATACCAATATTAGTCTACAATGAGTCACCAAACACAGGACCCTACAATGTAATCCCTTATTGTGTGATCCATGATGTTGACTCATGTGTAGCCTCTCTATTTGGCCACACATTATTTCCAAGCACTAAAGAAATGGAAGGAAGAATGGTTGCTGATTTCATTTGAAGAAAAATAATTTTCAAGAAGAAATTTTTTTTTAAGTCCATTACTCGAGTAGTATATATTATACTCGAGTAGTGTTGGAATGAATTCTTGAGTATACTCGGTAAAGTTCTCGAGTAACAGAAATCGTTCTCGAGAAAGCTAAGTCCATTACTCGAGTAAGTCTTGGATTACTCGAGTACTACTTATCTATGTCTCGAGTTTACTAAATAATTCTTTTCAGATATTTTCTTAGTGTTTTACTCGAGTAACAGAAGCCAGTACTTGAAATGGCTAAGCCTCGTCTCGAGAAGTAAGAGGACCCGTACTCGAGTATGAAGAAAATTTGTTTCGAGAAGAAGTCTGGTTCTCGAGAAGTCATATTAGTTCTCGAGAAGTTTTACTAGTTATTTAGTAGTAAAAGTCACTTCTCGAGAAGTCAGGATTCATGTTCGAAATTTCTCTAAGTATTGTTCTCGAGAACCTTACACCATTCCTCTCGAGAATCATAAGTTAGTACTCGTGTAGTCTATAAACCACTCGAGAAATGCAGAATATTTTTCTGAAATTTCATTAAGTCCAGACGGAATCAATTTCAAATTAATCTCAATGATTATTGGTCCACGTGTACTGTCTTTATGATTATGACTGTTATACTTGTCCTATAAAAGGTCTAATCATTTCGACTAACCTTAAGAAGTGAAATCAAGTGTTCTGAATTTTTCTGTTCATTCTAAATCGGGAAGCCTCCGTCGCTCTTCATCGACGATCCCGCCGTCGCTCTTTCTCCGATTCCTATGATTCAGATCAAGTAGAGATCAACAGATCAAGATGCTTTTACTTCTACAGATTCATCTCTTGATCGTGCTGATCTAAGTTTTCATATCCAGAATATTTTCGGCTTGTCTTCTTCGATCAATTTCTAAGAAAGCTTCAAAGTTCAAGGAAGAAGAAAGGCTGAAGATTCAGATCTGGGATATTCTGTTTGTATAATTTTTGTTTACAACATTTTTATCTTGTAGGAGATTTTTTCTTCGAGTGTTGTAGGAAGTTTTTCTTCTGAGTGTAGATCCCGTTTTGTTGATCGACTTGTAGGGGCATTGCTCCGAGTTGTAGAATTGGTTTTCAATCCGAGGTAATAGTGAAGTAGCCGAGTCTAGTGTGTTGCTAGATAGATGAGGTGGAGAGTAGACGTACCCAAGATTGGGGAACCACTATAGATCTTGTGTACTCTGTGATTTGTGTGCTTATTTTCTACGCTTCATTCGTTAAATTTTTATTCCACAAAAAGATACAGACCTCACCTATTCACCCCCCTCTAGGTGATTTAGGTAGACAACTAAAAACATTAATTGGTATCTGAGGGAGATTGTTCATCAAAAAGGTTAACACCTTAAACTAATCTCCTTTTAGTTGTTTTTAGAGGATTCAAGCATGGGCAGAGTTAAGGATTTTGCTAAGCTTTCATTATGCACAAAGAATAATTTTGCTATATGGAAAGAGAGAATAAAGTTCTTCATGGAAGCTATAGATCCAAGGATCTTTATGATTGTGGAAGAAGGTCCCCATGTTCCAATGATAGCTTCCACCATTGATCCAACTAAGCAAGTTCCAATGAAGCTCATGGATATTGATAAAGATGTGATTACACTTGTCTCCTTAGACAAGAAAGCCAAAAATATCATCGCAAGTGCAGTCGATGATTCTATGCTACAGAACCTGATTCACTTCCAATTTGCCAAGGAAATGTGGCAGTCTCTTATCGTCTTGATGGAAGGCACTGAAGAAGTTAGGGAAGACAGAAGATCCCTTCTAAATTTGAAATATGAAGCATTCTGACAAGGTCCCAAGGACTCTATTACAGATACCATTGAAAGTTTCTTCAAGATTATCAACGGCCAAAGAGTCTATGGCTGAGTCTTCACCAATGGAGAATTGAATGATAAGTTCCTGAGATCCCTTACTAAGGAATAGGATAACAAGGTTTGTGCTATCCGAGAGTTTGGCAAGCTAGGAGAGACTGACCCGCAAAATCTCTTCGGAAAGCTTATGTCATATGAATTGCAAATCAACTCAAGAAAAGCTAAAGAAGAGAAGAGTCGGTCTTCATCCAAGGAGAAGTCTATCGCTCTAAAGGAAGACATCTCAAAGAATTCAAAAGCTACTTCTCCGCCGCAGCACAGGAAGAAGTGAAGAAGAATCTTCAGAGCCAAGTACCTCAGGCTCAGAATTATCTGAAGGAGAGTTTTCTCTTCTTTCAAGGCAGTTCACGAAGTTCTTGGACAAGAAGAAATAATGGAAAGACAAGGATGCCTTATTCACAAGACCACGTCACGATGGTGATCGCCACAAGAAAGGCTCAAGTAGCCAAGACAGGTATTACTCCAAACAAAACAAAGGAATTTCTACTGACATTGTTTGTTATTGCTGCAAAAAGACAGGACACGTAATAGCTGATTGCCCTCCCAAGAAGAAGGAGGGTGGAAGAAGAGAGGAAAAGCAAACTTCTTACAATAAGAAGAAGACTGAAAGAAGCCTGGTATCCAAGAAGGGTATGACCCATAGTGACACAGATTCATCTGAGTCTAGTGATGAGGAGGAAGCCTACTTTGGGCTAATGGCATAGACAGATGAATAAAAAGAACCCCAGTTCATTAGGAAGGTAAATTATCATATCCCTCTCTCTGAATCTGATGCTTCTGACCATGATCATGATGACTGTTTGTATGATGATGAATCTGAACTCAAGACTCAATATAAAAAGTTGATCAAAGTCTACGACAAATGTCGTAGAGTCGCAAGATCTCAAGAAAAGGAGATCAAATCTCTTAAGGATGAAGAGAGCAATCTGAAGGAGGAAATTGTAATGATGTACTCACTCAGAAAGGACTTCCATAATGCGATGGAAGAATATAATAAGGCTATCGAGCACCTAAATCTTAAGGAGAAAATCATCAAGGAATTGGAATAACAACTTAAAGCTGAAAAGAAACTTGTTGAAAGTTTCTCCAAGCCCAAAACAGTCCTTCCACTTGTTGCTAAATTCTATGCTCAGGCCAATGGTGCTGGCTTAGGCCATGTGGTTGCTCCTAGTAAATCTTCTTGGAGAAATAAAGCCTAGAGAAGAAATAAGGCTACTAAGATGGCTCTAGCCAAGGAGAAGGGGAAAGATCCTCAAGAACACACTCCTTTCAAAAAGTTTATCTTTCCAAAGAACGAGTTTGATCTTGACTCGTCCTACGGTCACTTTGCTAGGCCTACTCATGTAGAGCCCAAGTATCAGCACCAAGGATGGACTTGTCCCCGAAACTTTAACGAGAGTGTCTTCAAGGCACCTTATGAGGAGATCACTCTTCAGAGCTACGAACCTTATAATCATGGTCACAACATCAACAATGATCCAAAAGCCAAACCCGTTGTAGAAAAGCCTATTATGTAGAAGAAGTCATGTGAGTGACTTCACCACAAAGCTTCTACCTCCAAGTATACAGCCCTTACTAGACCACAATCTCAGAAGGCCAAACAGGAGATCCTTAGGCAAAGATACAACAGATTTGACTGTTGGTGTTGTGGCAAAATCGGTCACTTTGACATAGATTGTTGGTTTAATCCCAGATATTATGAAACTCCTCAAGTTAATAATGTGAGAAAGGCTGCTCACAATGTTAACATACATATGGGGAGTATGCTAACTAGAGACCAAGGGCCCAAACAAGTTTGGGTTCCTAAGGCAACTTGATTCTACTTTTGCAGGAATGACCAAAGGCCACCAAAAATCCCATCTCGTATTTGGACAGTGGATGCTCTCAGCATATGACCGAGACTAGAAGCCTTCTCCAGAATTATTCTCCAGTCTTGAACGAGCCAAAGGTCATCTTTGGAGGTTATGACAGAGGGATTACTAAAAGCTACGATATGATCACTAATGGTAGTGTATCCTTTTCAGATGTGGCTTATGTTGAAGGATTGGAACAAAATCTTATAAGCATAAGCCAGCTCTACGATAAAGGATACATTATAGAATTTCATGAAGACAATTGTTTGATAAAATTAGTTGATAATTTAGAAACGATTTTATCAGGCACTCGTAGTAGGAATATATTTTGCTTAAATTTTATTTGCATAGACTCTTCTACACTAATGTGCTTTTTGACAAAAGTTAGTGCGTCTCTTAGTGACAAATGACACAAGAGATTAGCACATATAAATTTCAAAACTATTAATAAATTATTTTCTCTTAATTTAGTATGTGATGCCCCAAATATCAAGTGCGTTAAAGATAGACCTTATCATGCATGTATAAAAGGCAAGCAAACAAGGGCTACTTTTAAAAGTATTATTGGCAATGATTCTAATAGGTGTTTACACCTACTTCATATGGAATTGTTCGGCACACTACAAATTAGAAGTTTGGGAGGTAAGGATTATACATTGGTTATTGTTGATGATTACTCTCGCTTTGCATGGGTGTTATTTCTAAAATACAAGTCAGATACTCTTGATATCTTTACTAATTTTGTCAAGCAGATCCAGAATGAATACAACTATTCCATAGTCAAAATCAAAAGTGACAATGGAATAGAGTTTAAGTATGGGTCCATGACAGAATTCTGTGAAAGCATAGGTATCTTTCATGAGTTTTCCTCTCCTCATACTCCTCAACACAACGGAGTTGCTGAGAGAAGGAATAGAACACTCATAGAGGCTTGCAGAACCATGTTGAGTGATGCCTCACTACTGGAATATTTCTGGGTTGAAGCCGTCAACACTGCATGCCACGTGTAAAATCGAGCACTCATAAACAAGAACCATAATAAGACACCTTACGAACTACTAAAGAGCAGGAAACCCACTATTTCATATTTTAAAATCTTTGGTAGTAAGTTCTTCGTACTTAACAATGGAAAGCAACACACCACTAAATTTAGTGAAAAGTTCTTTGAAGGTATTTTCGTAGGTTATTGTAGCCATAGTAAGGCATATAGGATCTTTAATTAGAAAACCCTGGTTGTAGAATGATCTATCAATGTTGTTTTTGATGAGATGAGCTTGCTGCAAGGAAGTTCTTCTAATGTGTTCAATAAAGATGCAGGTTCAAGAATAAAGGAATTAAACATGGATGAGCCGACTGAAGAAAAAGATCAAAAGTTCATCAAGATCACCACTCCAAC
Organism: Platanthera zijinensis; assembly: GCA_039513925.1. Classification (NCBI taxonomy): domain Eukaryota; kingdom Viridiplantae; phylum Streptophyta; class Magnoliopsida; order Asparagales; family Orchidaceae; genus Platanthera; species Platanthera zijinensis. Next base: position 36,835,226 of record CM077083.1, read on the forward strand.
CACAATTTGAGAGGTTGATGACCATGATGAAGATATCATTCAAGTTGAAGAAGCCACTCGTGTGATATAAGAAGCTCCAAATGCAAGAACCCTAGAGCTCAGACACTTGAAGGATCACCCATTGATCAAATCATTGGAGATCCCCGTACGGTGTAAGAACTCATAGAGGTACAACTAATGAAAATTTATATTTGAGTTTCCTCTTGTAAGTTTAACCAAAGAAGTTTGAGGAAGCAAACTCAGACACATCTTGGATAATGAAAGAAGAATTGAACCAATTCAAGACTTGCCAAGTCTGGAAGCTTGTTCCAAGACCCAAAGGTAAGAATGCTTTCAAAACCAAGTGGGTTTAGAGTGTTGTTGGGTTTCTCTGTGAAGATGGCACAATGCTTGTGCATGTAGCAGAAGGAATAAAACATCAAGACAACCCAAAAGAGATGGGATCGGGCCATGAAAATTGAATCAAGAAGTTAACAAACAACTAGGCAAAAATTACCTTAGCGGCGTTGAGTCACAACTCAAAGGAGATTCTCCAAGCTTCGTGTCCTCGTCGGTGGCGAGTTCTACGTAGAATAACGTCCACGTCTCTGCAGAAATCCACACGAGTGGGAGAACCCCGAGCTTCGTCGCACGAAGGGTCGGGAAGAAGATCAACAGCACCTTTGCACTTCCCACGGACTGCTAGGTCCGCGCCAGGGAAAGCAAGACAGGCGACGGTCGCCGGAGATGAGGTCGATTGCGGAGCGAACAAGCGGCGGCGGAACGATTCCGTCCGGCGGGGTTCGGGATTCGGCAGATCGGGAGATCGGCGGAACTCTTCCGTCGGCTTCGATCCGGCTACCGGAAAAATCCCGATGAATAGATAATCTTTTAATCCCCAAAACCCTAAGTCCCCTATTTATACCAAAGGCATAAATAGTCCAAAGAAAACCGCTATCCGCAGACCACCCAATTTAGGGTTTCAGAGTCATTCAGAGAGAATCAGCACAGGTTCAACGAGAATCAGATCCAGATTCGGCGAGAATCAGCAGACAGATTCGGCGAGAATAATCTGCCGATTCGTCGAGAATCAAGGATAGAATCGTCGAGTATCACCAATCGCCGGGAATCAAACAATTTTGATTCTCGACGAATTCGTCGAGAGTCGTCGAGTATCACTCCACGATTCTCGACGAATCATTCGCGATGAATGATTCTCGACGAACTCGTCGAGAGTCGTCGAGTCATACTCGACAATTCTCGATGAATAATTCTCGACGAACTCGTAGAGAGTCGTCGAGTCATACTCAACGATTCTCGACAAATTTGCCTTAGGCATCGAGTCAAACTCGATGACTCTCGACGAAATTCCTTTGGCAATGTTTGCCCGACTCCTCCCTGCGAGGTGATTGGTAACCCTTACCAACACAGTCGATCTTCCAATATCTCCACATGCTCTTATGTGCGATCCTGCAGGCTCATATCGCGTTGGTAGTGAGATTACATGTTTGACTACTACTAGATCACCATGGTAACTCCAACAGTCTCCCACTTGATCTTGAAAGTATCAAATCAAAAACCTCACAAAAAATGAGCGGCATCTAGCAATGCATCATTGCTCCCCAAGCAATAAGAGTTCATAACTCATAAGCCTTTATGAACAATGTCCCTGCGTTGTCTTTGTCCCTTTGTACCTTACATTTGGAAAGAACTAGAGGCATGGACCGTGTCACCCTCATAATAGCTCAATCCAAGTTTCTTGATCTAGAACGGACTTCCAGAGAATGGTAAGTCAAATATCACATATTGACTCAACCAAGCATGGCCATGCATTTCTCAGTCCAGTTCCATCAAGGGGCCCATGGATGCAACTCCTGTCATATAGGAGGACAAATCCCATATCTGCTAGCACAAAAACACCCAAATGATTCGTAATGTGCCTAATAACCACCCTTATCATCAATCTTTCTCAAGGAAGACTTTAGATGGCATCAAAGCACGCTCTTCCTCACTTGATGAATGCTGTGACTTTATGTCAAAGGACCACAACACCATTGTCAATTGAGACCTACTCGGGACACATTTAGATAATAATCCACAGAGTAGTCTCAGGTTGGGTCTGTCTAGTACAACTTGTTCATTAACAAGTACCCACGTGATGACTTGATATCACAATATCATGACTTGTGAGAACTGGTCATCAGTCAACGCACGTGCTAGTCTTAAGGTATCATCATCACCCTAAGCTTCTATGATGATACAACGACCAGGGACCTTTAAAGAATGAAGCTTCAAATAAATCATAGGCTCTCACATTCAAGTCTCGTACTTGATGTCCTATTGAAGCAAACATTCTAAGGGTATTTATTATGTTAACATTTAACTATCGCATAGAGAAGCCATAATAAAAGAACTTTCCATTAATTGTAAAAGAAAAACATTGGTACATAATTCATCATATGAATAAACAATAAACAGCCAACAGAATATATGTTTACATGCAACCCACAAGGCTCTCACTAGAGTTGATCATTTAGGCATCGTATACCCATTGATCTAGTATGACCATCATGCTTTCTCTACACGAGAGGATTTGTTAGTGGATCCGCAATATTCTCCTAAGTCGGCACTCTGCAAATGTTCACATCTCCTCTTTCGACAATCTCACGAATAAGATTGAACCGCCGAAGTATGTGCTTGGAGTGCTGATGGGATCTAGGTTCCTTAGATTGTGCAATTGCACCATTGTTATCACAGTAGAGAACTACGGGACCAACAATGCTAGGAACTACATCAAGCTCGCCGATGAATTTCCTAATCCATACAGCCTCCTTCGCTGCATTAGCTGCAGCGATATACTCGGCCTCTGTTGTAGAATCAGCAACTGTCACTTGCTTGGAACTCTTCAAGCTCACAACTCCTCCATTAAGGCAAAACACAAAACCTGACTGAGACTTTGAGTCGTCCCTATCAGTTTGGAAGCTAGCATCCGTGTAACCACTTACAACGAGCTCTTCCTCTCCACTATACACCAAGAACACATCCTTTGTCCTTCTTAAGTACTTCAGGATATTTTTGACTACAATCCAGTGATACTCACTGGGGTCTGACTAATACCTGCTAGTCATGCTCAAAGCAAAGGAGACATCGGGTCGAGTACATAACATTGCATACATGATTGATCCAATTACCGAAGCATATGGAATCAACTTCATGCAGTCCTTATCTTCACAAGATTTTGGACACTTGTCCTTAGAGAGATTCACACCATGAGACATGGGTAAAAATCCTTTCTTGGACTCAAGCATGTTGAATCGCTTCGACACCTTATCAATGTATGTATTCTGGGTCAAACCCAGCAACTTCTTCGATCTATCTCTATAGATCTTAATATCGATTATATAAGTTTCTTCACCCAAATCCTTCATAGAAAAGCAGTTCCCTAGGTTGTTCTTAACAACTTTCAGGGTAGGAATGTCATTCCCAATCAAAAGTATGTCATCTACATATAATATCAGGAAGACAACAATGCTCCCACTGATTCGCTTGTAAACACAAGGCTCATCTTCATTCTTGATGAAACCAAACTCTTTGATTTTTCTCATCAAAATGAAGATTCCAACTTCGAGAGGCCTGCTTCAGTCCATAAATGGACCTGTTCAGCTTGTATATTTTAGTGGCTTCATTTGGGGATACAAAACCCTCGGGTTGTGTCATGTAGACTTCCTCAAGGAGGTTTCCATTAAGGAAAGACGTTTTGACATCCATCTGCGAGATCTCATAGTCATAATACGCAGCAATAGCAAGTAGTATCCTTATGGACTTTACCAGGGCAATAGGGGAAAAGGTCTCATCATAGTCAATAGCATGAATTTGCTTGAAACCCTTAGCCACCAGTCGCCCTTTGAATGTATGTACATTCCCATCCATGTCGGTCTTCTTCTTGAAGACCCACTTGCACCCTATGGGTCGTACCCCTTCAGGTGGTTCCACCAAGTTCCAAACTTAGTTTGTATATATGGAGTCCATTTCAGATTTCATAGCCTAAAGCCATTTGTCGGAGTCCGGTCCATTTATTGCCTCTTGCTAGGTTGCTGGTTCATCATCATGATCCATAAGCAACACATTACTTATTTGAGACATGAGATATCCATATCTCTCATGCTCAAACCTCGGTCTACCAGATCTATGTAAGACTTGTGTTTCTTGAGCAGGTTATCTAGCTACAAAGTCTTGTACTCCTGTCTCAGATTCCAATTCCGGTTCATTCACTACTTGTGGTTCTTGAACTTCTTCAAGTTCTACCTTTTCAGTCTTTCTTGATAAGAACTCTTTCTCCAAGAAGACGCCAGTCCTTGCGACAAACACTTTGCCCTCGGACGGTAGGTAAAAGTAATACTCATTCGTTTCCTTAGGATATCCCACCAGATAACATTTATCCGATTTTTGTTCTAGCTTGTTAGGCATTTGACATCGCACGTATTCCTCACAGCCTCAAATTTTAATGAATGACATACTATGACGCTTCCCAGTCCATATCTCATATGGTGTCTTCAGAACCGTTTTCGTTGGAGCGCGATTCAGTGTCATAGCAGCAGTCTCTAAAGCAAAACGCCAAAAGGAAAAAGGCAAGTCTGCATGACTCATCATCGTACGTACCATGTCTAACAAAGTACGATTTATCCTCTCAAACACACCATTATGCTGTGGTATTCTAGGTGGAGTGAGCTGTGATACAATACCATACTCTTTCAGATGATCACGGAACTCGTGACTCAGGTATTCGCCACCTCGATCAGATCGGAGTACTTTAACCCTTTTACCCAACTGGTTTTCTACTTCATTCTTGAACTCTTTTAACTTTTCAAAGGTCTCGGATTTGCACTTCATAAGATACACATATCCGTATCTACTGAAATTATCAGTAAATGTAACGAAGTAGAAATACCCACCTCTAGCCATGGAGCTCATGGGTCCTCATACATCACTTTGTACAACACCCAAGAGATCCTCAACCCTCTCAGTATAACCAATGAAAGGGGCTTTAGTATTCTTGCCTAACAAACAAGATTCGCATCGCTCAAATGATTCATAATCAAATGAGTCCAAAAGTCCATCTTTATGGAGCTTGGATATGCGCTTCTCGTTTATATGGCCCAAACGAAAAAGCCATAGATATGTAGGGTTTGAGTCATTTGTTCTTAGTCTTTTATTATTTTCTATATTATAGATCTGATGGTCCAAGTTCAAAACATAAAGACCATTAAACAATTTGGCTACAGCATAACAAACATCATTCTTAAATATAGAACAACAGTTGTTCTTAATTATAAAAGAAAATCCAATCATGTCCAAGCATGAAATGGATATAATGTTTCTAGTTTTGGCCGGAACAAAATAACAGTTATCTAGTTCTATTACAAGCCCACTGGGCAAAGAAAGACGGTAAACCCCTACGGCTACAGCAGCAACTCTTGCTCCATTGCCAACACGCAGGTCCACCTCCCCTTTACTCAGCAATCTTCTCCTTCCCAGTTCCTGCACATTTGTACAAATGTGTGAACCACATCCGGTATCCAATACCCAAGATGAAGGAGCAGGAAGGTTTATCTCTATAACGTAAATATTTGAAGTGGAAGTCATACCTCCCTTCATTTTCTACAGACCCTCAATATAAGAAGGACAGTTCCTCCTCCAATGACCAGCCTTGCCACAGTGGTGGCATTTCCCCTCCTTCACCGTGCTTTTCTTTTTCATCAGTGCAGAAGACTTGGGCTCGAGATGTGACTTAGGTCCTACCTTCGTCTTCTTAGAGCCCTTGGCCTTGCCCTTGCCCTTATGCACCATCAGTATGGGGCTGGCAGGCTTGGCCTTCTTCATATTGATCTCAGACGTTCTCAACATGCCTAGGAGCTAGGGCAGTGTCTTGTCCATTTCATTCATGTTGTAGTTCAAGACCAACTGCTCGTAACTGTCCGGCAAAGATTGCAGGATCAGATCTGTGGCCAACTCTTGACCTAGAGGAAAACCCAGTCTTTTAAGGTTCTCTATATACTCAATCATCTTGAGTACGTGAGTCCCTTCTGAGTCTCGAACTCCCATCTTGCACTGAAACAACGCTTTTGTGACGTCAAACATCTCTTGACGAGCTTGCCCTTGAAACATTTTCTTGAGATGCTCGTCAATCTCCTTGCACCCCATGTTCTTATGTTGCTTTTGAAGCTCAGAGTTCATGGTGGCAAGCATAAGGCATTCGACATCCAAGGCGTCATCAGTATACTTCTTATAAGTATCTTTGTCAGCACGGGAAGAATTCCCGGTCGGCACCTCGGGGGCTTCTTCTTCTAAGACATAGAGCTTTCGCTCTTGCCTGAGAAAAATTCTCAGTTCCTGTACCAGTCCATGTAGTTAGTCCCACTGAGCTTATCCTTCTCAAGAATGGCTCTGAGAGACAGTGTGGAGTGTGAACCACTTGCCATAGAATTCTACAAGAATTCATGCAGAATAATATCAGTACCAAAATTTCAAATACAATTTATTTTAATTTGGACTTCAATTAAAACTCCCACTATTTTATTCGAAATTATAGCCCTCACTATCAATTCGGAGAGTTCATGCGAGCTACTCTCTTAGTGGACAAGATCCGTATTTCACCAACATAATGAGTCAGCTTTGGCTTTCCTCTCACAATGCAGTTATTAAGGTAGGCAACGCTTGCCAATTGCATCCTCATGCAATTCTTGTATGGTTGGTGAAAAACTCCTTATTTGCATCCATCATATGGTGCATGCCAACCCTATGCCTCTAGGCACTCAACCTTTGAGGTCACCTAGTTAAGCTTGACCCGATGTCGACAGTGGGATATCACAATTATCCGCTCGCACCCTTACCAAGATAGATTAATGCACCTTGCTTTGGCAAGCCCACACTTCATCGATCGAGGCAGGAAGAGTGTCATCCATCGGAAGGAATCCGAACACTTAATATTAAAGGAAGGGATTTTGATTAAGGGTTAACAATTAACCATGATCAACATTTGATCAATGTGCACATCCACAGAAAAACAATTTCTAAAATCCACATGCATCCCTTATGTGCACAACCTGACACTATCAATATTTGATAGAAAGGAAGGGCTAAATCAGAACATCCGGACTCTTCCAAATCTTCAGATTTACATGCATTGGACAAAAGCAAAGACAACTCAACTTAAAGCAGTAGACAAGCTCGTCTCTCATTGTTGGATTCAAAATCCAAAACAATACATTGGTTCACTAACCATTCGAGGGACGGTTGCGGCTAAGGAGACAACAATTTCTAACAATTAGAAATTACCACGAAATCCCAGACGTTCCTGGCGGGGTTCCAAGGGGCAGATCCCCTAACCTGTAGGTTATGGGCCCACTGATTTCCCTTGGAAAAACCATCAGCAATTGATGTACCAGGAATAAATCTAGACTTTTAGAACACTTCTAAATCCCTAGGTTTACACGCACTGGAATAACCTAACTTCCAAAACAATAATCATGGCCGTAACCTCCGTCTGATACCACTGTTGGGTTTCTCTGTGAGGATGGAACAACGCTTGTGCACGCAGTGGAAGGAATAAAACATCAAGACAACCCAAAAGAGATGGGATCAGGCCATGAAAATTGAATAAAGAAGTTAACAAACAACAAGGCAAAAATTACCTTAGCGGCGTTGAGTCACAACTTAACGTAGATGCTCTAAGCTTCTTGTCCTCGTCGGTGGCGAGTTCTACATGGAATAACGTCCACGTCTCTGCAGAAATCCACACGAGCGGGAGAACCCCGAGCTTCGTCGCACGAAGGGTCGGGAAGAAGAACAACCGCACCTTTGCACTTCCCATGGACTGCTTGGTCCGCGCCAGGGAAAGCAAGAAAGGCGACGGTCATCTGAGATGAGGTCGTCGGCGGAGTGAACAGGCGACGGCGGAACGATTCCGTCCGGCGGGGTTCGGGATTCGGAGGATCGGGAGATCGGCGGAACTATTCCGTTGGCTTCGATCCGGCTACAGGAAAAATCCCGATGAATAGATAATCTCTTAATCCCAAAAACCCTAAGTCCCCTATTTATACAAAAGGCATAAACAGTCCAAAGAACACCGCTGTCTGCAGACCACCCAAGTTAGGGTTTCAGAGTCATTCAGCGAGAATCAGCACAGGTTCGGCGAGAATCAGATCAAGATTCGGCGAGAATCAGCAGACAGATTCGGCGAGAATCATCTGCCGATTCGTCGAGAATCAAGGATAGAATCGTCGAGTATCACCAATCGCCGGGAATAAAACACTTTTGATTCTCGACGAATTGGTTGAGAGTCGTCGAGTATCACTCGACGATTCTCTACGAATTATTCGCGATGAATGATTCTCGACGAACTCGTCGAGAGTCGTCGAGTCATACTCGACGATTCTCGATGAATCATTCTCGACGAACTCGTCGAGAGTCATCGAGTCATACTCGACGATTCTCGATGAATTTGCCTTAGTCATCGAGTCAAACTCGACGACTCTCGAAGAAATTCCTTTGGTAACGTTTGCCCGACTCCTTCCTGCGAGGTGATTTGTAACCCTTACCAACACAGTCGATCTTCCAATATCTCCACATACTCTTATGTGCGACCCTGCAGGCTCATATTGCGTTGGCAGTGAGATTACATGTTTGACCACTTCTAGATCACCATGGTAACTCCAACAAGTGTAACACCTCTACCCGTCAAGAAGAATATAATAGAGGGTTCGGTCGGGGCCATATACCATATTCCACAAACAGGCGGAGACGCTACTAAATAATATCATACAACCCAATGAATCCTAACAAAGAGAATTCTAGCGAAAGCTTCACGGTTGAAACCTTGAACTCAAGTAAAACAAGAACTGTCCACTAACAAAATAAGAATGTATACAACCAAAGTATCTAGCCTTAAATCCTTACAAATTTCTCTTAACAAAGGTGTGGATTACAGACATCGGAACGCAGGCCGGCCACACATGAACAAGAAGAAACAAAATAAAGCCTTCGAGGGAAGCAGCGCAGCTTGGGATTCAGCCCGCTAAGTCCCACTTGGACCAACACCTCCTGCACCTGGAAGAACCAATCCACCAAGCGGTGGAAAATAGGGCAACGGTCAGCATTCATCTGACCAATTATAACAACCCTGCCCCTGGCACGGGTCAGCGGAATTCCATCCCTGCATAGAATTTTTCCAATAATATGTATAGTAAACCACGCAAGACGTACACGACCGCACAGTAAATACATATCACAAACGCTGACACGATGGCCCGAAGCTCCGTGCACTCAGGGCACATTCGGGTGTACCAGAAACACCGGATCCCACCAATGAGCATTTAGTCTGGCACGCAGGCCCAAGACTCTCATTATGCCGCTGACAAAATCCCAATGCCTTGGCGCTCTCATGTCCAGCCTACATAACAAAGGTACGGATCAACCACCCCCCATTGCTCAAACTGCCTTGCCACTACCAAGTACATCGTACCTGAGGCCACAAAAAAAGGCACGGGTCGGTTTCACCTTTCCTGTTCGGCACGAAGCCCTTTTTATACAGTTGCAGCCCAACGGCTCAACACCACACAAAGTGACAACTCACAGCCACAAGAGTTGAACCCAACTCTCACAATTTCCTGGACTTCCTCCAGTACTTCTTGCGGTACCATGCCACAGGTATCCACCACGGATTTCATGCATACAAGCAATAATCACGGAGTCTTCTCCGATGTGCAAACAAGCATCACCAATCCAGACCAGCATGCCCAGATGGGCTTCACACATCATGCCTAGATCCATACTCCGATTCCGGACTCTAACAAGGGGGACTTCACATATCTACTCCAAGGGACCCCGCAACCCACCGCACACTCGCGGGGACGGGTTTTCCCTTTGCAAATGCAGGAAAGTAGGACTTCACATGTCCAAGAAGGAAATCATTACTCTTGGAAATCGCCTCGGAGCAATGGAGAGAAAGCAAACGGATGAAAGTCTTTGCAGCAGCCTTGCCTTCGCAAATTCAAACTCGGCTCGCGATTTGGATCAACGTAGCACCACCGGCTGCCGGATTCCCCTTCTTCTTCCTTCTCCTTCTCTCCTCTCTCTCTTAGCTTTAGAAAGAGAAAGATGAAACTCAAATGATCTTTCTCCTCTTCACTCCCAGCCTTATCAACTCAGGGAAGAGCCCACACCATTGGATGTTAGTCAAAGAAAATGAATGGATTTAATCAGCCCTGAAATTGATTTTCCTGGGCCGAACACTGGTTGTGACACGCCCGTGTCACAGGCAGTGTTCCTGAAGCGGTGCACAACCGACTGAAAATAAACCAGAACACGGGTATTGACACGCCCGTGTCAAGCCTTACACGCCAGTGTCACCCAGCACACGGTCGTGTATCCGGCCGTGTCACCCCTTTAACACGATCTCCAAAATCACCCAAGAACAACACTACTAAGGCACACGCCCGTGTCCGTAGCCGTGTGCCAAACACGCCCAACACGCCCCTGTGACACGCCCGTGTCATAGGCTGTGTTCCACACTCAACGCCATTCCTCTCAGCGCCACTAAACGCCACTTATCCCGAGCAGGACACGCCTTAGGACACGCCCGTGTCCCAGACCGTGTAAACCTGACACACCCTGAGACACGCCCATGTCTCTGGCCGTGTCAGCCAACCTGAATCTCACTTTGGCTTTTGAGATTTCTAGGGTGTTACAGTCCTCCCCTCCTAAATAAAATTTCGTCCCGAAATTTGAAGACAGTTGGAAGATAAAAGTATAAAATTATATTTGTTAACACATATATGTTGCTACAACATATTCAAACGAGCAAACATGTTACAAAAATAACTCGGGAAACTCGGCTCTCGTGGTCTGCTCCCGCTCCCATGTTAGCTCTTCTCGGCCACAATTGTCCCACCGGATTTTGACCATCCCGATTGTTTTGTTCCGCAATTGTTTCTCGACTCGATCCTCGATCTGAATGGGTCTCACCTTTGTCGTTAGCCCATACTCAACCGACACCCGACCATTCTCAACCACTTGAGCTGGGTCTTTGACTGCTTTTCGCAGTACCGAGATGTGGAACACATCATGCAGTCCACTCAATTCCGATGAAAGAGCTAGCCGATAGGCAGCTTCACCAACTCGCTCCACCACTTCAAACAGACCAAAGTAACGCGGACTTAGATTTTTCAATCGCCGAATCCGAGATACGCCTTTGAAGGGTTTAATATTCAAATAGAACCAGTCGCCCACCGTGAAATCCACGTTTCGGTGCTTAGCATTGTAATACTTGGCTTGCCGATCCTGGGCTATTAGTAGCCTCTCTCGAATAGAGCGTATTGTTGAGTTAGCATCCTCGACATACTTTTGTCCCAAAAGTTTGGACTCGCAAGTTTCTGCCCAAGCTAACGGTGTACGACACTTGCGACTATACAGAGCTTCAAACGGTTCCATACCAAGGCTCGCTTGGTAGCTATTATTATAGGCAAATTCCCTCATAACAATATGATCTTCCCATTTCTTACCGAAGTCCAGGGCGCACATACGGAGCATATCCTCCATCGTCCTATTGGTTCGTTCAGTTTGGCCATCCGTTTGAGGATGAAAGGTCGTACTGAATGCTAACTTCGTTCCCAACAGCTGATGGATTAGCCTCCAATCTTTTGAAGTAAATCGCCCATCTCGGCCACTTACGTTGCTCCGGGGAACACCGTGCAATCGAACAATCTTCTCCACATAGAGTTTTGCCAACACTTCCACAGAATCGTCCCGCTTGTTCCGTAGAAAGTGAGCCACCTTTGTCAACTGGTCGACAATCACCCAGATTGAGTCATTTCCGCATTGAGATCTCGACAAACCGTGCACGAAATCTATAGAAATATCCTCAAACTTCCACTACGGAACCGACAACGATTTAAAAAAACAACTAGGCCATTGACATTTTGCCTTCACCAAAGCACAAGTACGACACTTAGCCACATACTCGGCTATGTCCTTCTTTAAATCGGGCCACCTTAACAATTTCTTCATGTCCTTGTACATTTTTGTGCTCCCAGGGTGAATTGAGTACTTTGTAAAGTGCGCTTCGTATAACAATTCTTCTCGCAATTTACCCGCATAAGGGACACACAATCGGCCATCCTTCCGTAATAAACCGTCATCCCAGGAGAATTGGTCACCAGACCCTTCCTTTGCATAGCGCTGAAGACTTTCATCAAACTCCGTTTCCCGCCGAACCCTGTCCGCAAGGTCATACTGAACCTCCATCAAGTTCAAGCATCCATCGGCCGAAGAATTCCTTTCCACATAAGATATCTCCAATGCTTCCAACTCCTAGATTATACGCTCATCATGTATCCGCAACAAACTTGCCCGCACCGGTGTCCGACGACTCAAGGAATCAACGACCCCATTTCCCTTTCTGGGAACATAGTGAATGTCGAAGGTATAGTCCCTTAGGAATTCCATCCACCTCCGTTGTCGCATATTCAAATCCTTCTTATCGAGCAGATACTTTAGGCTTTTATGTTCTGTATAAATATCTACCTTCACGCCATAAAGATAGTTCCGCCACAACTTTAGCGAAAAGATCACCGCCTCAGACTCCAAGTCATCGACGGGGTAATTACGTTCATGCACTTTTAATTGACGTGAGCCATATGCAATCACCTTGCAAAACTGCAGGAGAACACAGCTTAAGCCGCTACCTAACGCATCGCTGTATATCTCAAAACTGTATGTACCACATGGCGATGTCAAAACAGGCGCTGTGGTCAAACGACTCTTTAGCTCCTCAAAATCTCGCGCGCACTCCAGCGTCTAAACAAACTTCTGAACTTTTCTCGTCAACGTCGTCAGAGGCAAAGCAATCCGGGAGAAATTCTACACAAATCGTCTATAGTAGCCTGCCAGTCCAAGAAAACTCATGACTTCGGCCACCGAAGACAACACTGGCCAATCACGAATGGCACTTATCTTTGCCGGATCCACCGCTATGCCCTCTCCACTTACCGCATGGCCCAGAAAAGCCACCGACGAGAGCCAGAACTCACACTTAGAGAAATTGGCATACAGCGTAATCCTCCGCAAGGTATGCAATACCATCCGAAAATGGTTTGCATGATCTTCCTCCGACTGTGAGTACACGAGAATATCATCAATGAACACAATCACAAACAGATCCAAGTATTCACAGAACGTTCGATACATGAGATCCATGAATACTGAAGGCGCATTACATAAGCTGAACAACATCACTGTGAACTCATAATGACCGTAGCGTGTGCCAAACGCTGTATTGGGAATGTCACCTTCCCTAATCCGCAATTGGTAATACTCGGATTTCAAATCCAACTTGGAATAGATAGTTGAGCCCGCTAGCTGATCGAACAAGTCATCGATCTGTGGAATCAGATACTTGTTTTTCTCCGTCAGCTTATTCAGTTCACGATAATCAATACATAGCCGCAAACTACCGTCTTTATTTCTCACAAAAAGAACAGGCGCGCTCCAAGGTGACATAGTTGGGCGTATGTATCCCTACTCCAAAAGCTCGTGCAACTGAACTTTCAGTCCGACCATCTCTTTTGGCGCTACCCGATACGGCGAATGGGCCACAGGTTTCGCACCTGGCAACAGCTCGATAGCGAAGTCGATTTCCATTTGGGGAGTAACCCCGGAAGGTCCTTTGGAAAAACATCAGCATACTACGAAACAATCGGCACTTCACTCACACTGCCCTTCGGCGCCACCGCCTCTATGAGTGTGAAGAATAACTCTGCACCCTTCTGAACTGCCTTAATGACTTGGAGAACAGATAACAACATCCCACTCATCCCTTATATACAAATGAACTTGGTCTCTTGTTCGGTATTCTGCCCGAGTGTGACCTCTTTTGAAGTGCAATCTATACAGGCACGCTGCTCTGAAAGCCAGTCCATACCAAAGATTATATCAAATTCCTTGATCGGCAATTCTAATGTTTCCACCTTGAAATCCCGACTCCCTATCTTGACCTCAAGACCGCAAGACTTATCCGTGCACATCAAACTTATGTTAGGTAACAACACCTTTACACTGTCTGTCGTGGTCCGTATAGGTACCCCGATACGAAAGACGAAATCATCAGACAGAAATGAATGGGAAGCACCTGTATCAAACAGTGCTCGCGCCGGATACTCCCATATAAGGACAAAACCTATAACACCACAATTAAAAACAAGCACAGCACACAATCATACAATAACATTAAAAACTGCATGCACCTGTGACGACATCGGCCTGCTTAATGGCCTCCTGTTGTCCAAGGTTGAAGACCCTGGGCTGCGCGTGCGAGGACGAAGACTCCACCACATTCTTCCCTTTCTACGCATAAGACACTCCAGTCTTCTTGTCACCCTTTGGAGGACCAACTCGGCAATAGCTTGCGAAGTGTCCCAACTTCCCGCACATAAAACAAGCACGAGATCCATACCCAGATGTCTCTGTCACAGTCGCAGAAGGAACTTGTCCAGTAGACTTGGACTTCTTTCCCCATCTCTTACGGTACCCAAACTTCTCCGGACGCGGCGGATTGAACCGTGGCTTTGTCACAGCCAATGTCCCCTTGGGTTGCCCGCTTCTCATGTCCATCTCCAAAGATCGAGCCGTACATACTAAGGCTTGAAATCCCTGACTCACAGAACTCGAGAGCAAATACCGCAGCTCATCTCGCAGTCCCGCATAAAACCTACTAGTCTTACGCTCTTCTTCGGCGTAGATTGTACCCGCATATCTTCCCAAACGTGTGAACTCATGCAGGTAATCATCCACACTACGATCTCCTTGAGTTAACTGTTGAAATTCCATTTCCATCGATATCCTTTGCTGCATTGGTAGATGTTGTGCCAAGAACAACCGAGAAAATTCGTCCAGCGAGACCTCTGCAAGTTGCCTACCGGCCAAGTGATGCAGTTCAATCTAATCCCACCATAAACGAGCCTCTCCTTCCAGTAGGAAAGTGGCCAACTTAACCTTCTGTACCTCCTCATCCTTGATAGCTCTAATGATCCTCTTGATCCTTACCAGCCAATCCTCTGCTTGGGCCGGTGATCCTTCCCCAGTAAATTGCGGAGTATTGAAGCTCATGAATTGCTTCAATTATTGATATGCTGCCCACAGATCAACTACAGCTTCTACCGGTTCTTGTCGTACCCCAGCATGTATTGGCACCACTGCAGGACGTGCCTGCCAGCCTGTTGAGCATTAATCACAACAAGTACCGTTTCCGTGATGAAACGCACCATTTCAGTGGATGGAGGAGGTGTGGGCACCTCAGCTGGTGCCGCACTTTCTACAGAATGTTGAGGTTCGGATTGACCCGCAACACTTCTGGTCACCTATATGTGTAAAACACACAGATTAAAAAACCAAGTAAAATGTCAAACAAACAAAAAGAATACACAAGTTCAACATTTAAGTGTATTTGCATTTCTAAGTGGACATTCTTGTGTTCAAGTTAAGTGTTATAACGGCAGCACTAACACGTGCCTTTCACCCCTCAAAAGAATTCGACCTCGAATTCGGAAGAGATCGACCAACAAGCTGATATCAAATTGTAACACCTCAACCCGTCAAAAATAATATAATAGACGGTCCGGCTGGGGCCCCATACCATATTCCACAAATAGGCGGAGACGCTACTAAATAATATCTTACAACCCAATGAACCCTAACACAGAGCATTCTAGCGGAAGCTTTACGGTTGAAACCTTGAACTCAAGTAAAACAAGAACTGTCCACTAACAAAATAGGAATGTATACAACACAAGTATATGGCCTTAAGGCCTTACAAATTTCTCTTAACAAAGGTGTGGATTACAGACATCGGCATGCAGGCCGGCCACACATGAATAAGAAGAAACAAAATAAAGCCTTCGAGGGTAGCAGCGCAGCTTGGGCTTCAACCCGCTAAGTCCCGCTTGGACCAGCACCTCCAGCACCTGCAAGAACCAATCCACCAAGCAGTGGAATTCATGGAAACGGTCAGAATTCAGGTGACCAATTATAACGACCCTGCCCCTGGTACGGGGCAGCGGAATTCTATCCCTACATAGCATTTTTCCAACAATATGTATAGCAAACCACGCAAGACGTGCACGACCGCATAGTCAATACATATCACAAACGCTGGCACGACGGCCCGACGCTCCGTGCACTCAGGGCACATTCAGGTGTACCGGAAACACCGGATCCCACCAATGAGCATTTAGTATTGCACGCAGGCCCAAGACTCTCATTATGCCGCTAACGAAAGCCCAATTCCTTGGCGTTCTCATGTCCAGCCTACATAACGCAGGTACGGATCAGCCACCCCCCCCCCCCCCCCCCCCGTTGCTCAAACCGCCTTGACAATACCAAGTACATCGTACCTCAGGCCACAAATAAAGGCACGAGTCAGTTTCACCTTTCCTGTTCGGCACGAAGCCATTTTTATACAGTTGTAGCCCAACGGCTCAACACCACCCAAAGTGACAACTCACGGCTACAAGAGTTGAACCCAACTCTCACAATTTCCTGGACTTCCTCAAGTACTTCCTGCGGTACCAAGCCACAGGTATCCACCACGAATTTCATGCATACAAGCAATAATCATGGAGTCTTCTTCGATGTGCAAAAAAGCATCACCAATCGAGACCAACATGTCCAGATGGGCTTCATACAGCATGCCTAGATCCATACTCCGATTTTGGACTCTAACAAGGGGGACTTCACATATCTACCCCAAGGGAAACCGCAACCCACCGCACACTCGCGGGGACGGGTTTTCCCTATGCAAATGCAGGAAAGTAGGACTTCACATGTCCAAGAAGGAAATCGTTACCCTTGGAATTCGCCTTAGAGCCATGGAGAGAAAGCAAACGGATGAAAGTCTTTGCAGCAGCCTTGCCTTCGCAAATCCGAACTCGGCTCGCGATTTGGACCACCGTAGCACCACCGGCAGCCGGATTCCCCTTCTTCTACCTTCTCTTTCTCTCCTCTCTCTCTTAGCTTTAGAAAGATAAAGATGAAACTCAAATAAGCTTTCTCATCTTCACTCCCGGCCTTATCAACCCAGGGAAGAGCCCAGACCATTGGATCTTAGTCAAAGAAAATGAATGGCTCTGATCTGCCCTGAAATTGATTTTCCTGGGCCGAATACGGGTTGTGACACGCCCGTGTCACAAGCCATGTTCCTGAAGCGGTGCACAACCGACTGAAAATAAACCAGAACACGGGTATTGACATGCCCGTGTCAAGCCTGACACGCCCGTATCACCAAGCACACGACCGTGTATCTGTCTGTGTCACCCCTGTAACAAGATCTTCAAAATCACCCGAGAATAACACGGCTAAGGCACACGCCCGTATCCCAAGCCGTGTGCCAAATACGCCCAACACGCCCTTGTTACATGCCCGTGTCACAGGCCGTGTTCCAAACTCAACGTCATTCCTCTCAGCGCCACTCAATGCCACTTCTCCCGAGCAGGACACGCCCTGGGACACGCCCGTGTCCCAGGCCGTGTAAACCTGACATGCCCTGAGACACGCCCGTGTCTCAGGCTGTGTCAGCCAACCTGAATCCCACTTTGGCTTTTGAGATTTCTGGGGTGTTACATAGAGGAACAAGATGGACGAAGATGGAACAATCATAAATAACAAGGCTAGACTTGTCGTCAAGGGATACCGACAAGAAGAAGGAATTGACTTCGACCAGACTCTTACTACTCGAGTACTGGATAGGACCACTCGAGAAACAAGTCTTCCACTCGAGAAACAAGTCTGCCTCTCGAGAACTGCTTCTTGAGTTCCAATCTGCCTCTCGAGAACTATCTGAACACTTCTCGAGAACTTCTAGTCTACTACTCAAGAAAGCAAGTTACTACTCGAGAACTATAGTCTCTTCACTCGAGTAATGCTTGTCCACTCGAGAAGTTTGAAGCAACTTTTCGTCTTCAAGTTCAAATTTCTGATATTCGCACCCAGATGTTATGCCGCCATATAAATAGAAAAGTCCATAAAATTCCAAATCAATCGATCTTTAAACCCTTTCTCGAGAGAAAAGAGGAAAAACTCTTCGTATTCCCGTCGCCGTCGCCAACTTGTCGCCGATCCAACCCTTTCTCTCCAAGCAGAAATTTTTGTTCTTCTCTGGATCAATGGCTCCTCCATCCAAGATAGGGATCGTAAGCGAACTAGTTTAGACAGGGATTGCAGAGCTTTCAGATGATTTTCAGAATGTTCTGCTACTTCTAGAAACTTATTGATAATCTTTCGTTTTAGAGCAACCGTGTAAAATTCATTTTCCAGAGGTATTAGTGTTCTTGCAGAATGCTAAGGTAAAGAGAATTGGAAAGCTTCTTAAAACCAGAGTTCGTGGGATTAAGGTCAAACTTTCTACTCCAGTTGTTTCTTAAGCTTCTTTGACTACCAAAGATTGACGAAGAAGATTACCTAACCGTCGAGGACAATGACAGAGCTTATGGTTTCTATGGAATTTCTGTTGTTGTAAACACCATTCGTCGACCTGACCTAAATCCAGAAAGCAAACTTCTAGTTGATATACTTGGGAAAGTTCTTCTTTGCAAGATAAGTTCTATAAGCTTTATCACTGCAGACTTCTTTGACTTGATGACAGCAGTCATATGCAAGAAGAAATTTTAATTTGGGATGATGATCTTTGATAATATTAAGGAAAGTATCAAAGCTCCAAACTATGCAAGGATTCTTTCTCTACTTCTACATGAGCTCAAGCTAGATATTTTGATTTATCAAAAGGTACAACCCTTCACCATATGAAGAAAGTTTTTACATCTTCTATTCAGAGATGGGAGCTTAAGCTCAAGAACCCTACACAAGATGCACAAGCACTTGATGTCACAACCCGCATTTTCTCCGAATTAAAGAATTATCAGAGTATGAGAAAACGCGCGTCATGATGCCACGTCAAGCAGGGGATAACTGCTGACGCTCAGGAAAAACCATCTACTACACTTTATGAAAGAAGTTAATGAGTTTAATGATTAGAAAATCAGTTATATATTAGAGGCCGTATCCCTCGGCTCAGTGAATCACCTAGTCCACAGTTAAAAACTAAACTTAAGCGCTGTGGAAAAATACATTATTCAGGTTTGACATCCTAAGAGGTGCATAAGAGCCCTAAGAGGACCACTTATGCTATGCAAGACTCTACATTTAATTTACATTATATATATAAGAAAACGATCTTTATACGTTGTTTGGAAAATAGTGATTTACTTTTATAAAACATGCTGATCATGCGATGTACTTATAATAATAATAGTTGTAGTTTTAAAATAACTAGCAACCTAGCATAAATCCTCCCCAGAGCAAGTAGACTATCTCTAGAAAATGGTAGCAGCAAAAGTAATATATCTAGTACAAAGGTAAAAACTACCAGTGGGCGCCAACAACCTGACACGAACCCACATGCAAATACGTATGTATGTAAGAAAAGTACAGGAAAACTACCTCACTAACAAAGCAACAGGATCTCCAAAGTCAAAGAGACCACCAGCAACACCACCGCAACCTAGCCACCAAACTGGCTACTGCTCAGAACCTGAGGCATTCAAAAGAAGAAAGAATACCTCAGCAAGCCAAACAAGGAAAAACTGCATGGAAGTGTCAACCAGGGAATAAATAAAAGAGGAAAACACACAGTAGAAAAAGTCACAACTGCCCAAGGCAAGACAACAAGGAATGCACTACATGCGAGGAAACAGCACCAACCCTACCCAGAAACTACATCCTGCAGGGTCTACTAGGCTACCAAGAGCCCAAAGTGCTGCAATCTACCAAGGAAGAAACTTCTAACACCCTAAGCTGTGGGAGATGGTAGTAGCAAAAACAAACAGCATGGAACCGGCTTGGAGGCAAACTCAGTCCCCCAACCACCATTTCCAAGCCAACAAGCTCAAGGGTCTACATGTGAAAGCACAATGGACCTTCCACCCCCTTGCCTAGCCCGTACCTAGAGCAAGATAGAAGAATAAGGGTGGCCTTGGCTAAATTACACAACACCTCCCCCATGAAGTGCTTCAAACCACCACTACTAACCACGACCCACGATTCGGCCATTAGGAAAGAAAAACATGGCCGACAAATAAACTACAAATATAATCAAGGAAATCACTCGGGAACGTAAATCGAGGAAAAAGAAATAGTGTTGAAGTTACTCAACACGGCTCAGCATTGAGTGGAACCCACTCAGCGCCTAACAAGACCTTGACGTTGAGTGAGTTTGCCTCACTCAGTGCCAGAACAGCCATGGCGTTGAGTGAGAGTCACTCACTCAACGCCCTCCGCAAGAACAGCTCTGGCGTTGAGTGAGCTATCCTCACTCAACGCTAAAAAATCCATGGCGTTGAGTGAGGTCCACTCCCTCAACGCCTTCAGCAAAAGAGGCAGCGACGTTGGGTGAGCTAACCTCACTCAACGCCAAAATAGCTATGACGTTGAGTGAGGTCCACTCCCTCAACGCCTTCAGCCAAAACCACAAATCCCATCAGTGGTGTTGAGTGAGTCTACCTCCCTCAATGCCAAAGTAGCTTTGGCGTTGAGTGAGGTCAACTCACTCTACGCCAAAGTTCATTTCCGCAGGAAAACCCTAAGCCAACGCCAACAAGAGGAGGTCGGCGGGAATGCCGACTGATTCTCGCCGAATCAGCGGGAATGCAGGATGATTCTTACCGAATCGGCGAGAATCCAGAAAGATTCTCGACGATCGGCGGGAATCAAGGATGATTCTCGCCGAATTGGCAGGAATCAAGGATGATTCTCGCCGATCGGTAGGAATCACGTCGAAATTGGCGGGAATCAAGGATGATTCTCGTCGATTTTGACTTAGACGAAAATTCTCACTCAATCACCCCACCACTCATCCGCAAAGAACAAACCGAACTATCCCTTTGAGTGTGTCCACCACACTCAACGCCAAGTCCGGGCGGCTTTTGGCTTTGAGTGTGTGTACCACACTCGACACCAAAACCCGAGAGTCTACCAAGACTGGTTCTAACCAGAGCCCTACCACAACAACCTCCCTCACTCTCTCTCTCGGCTCCACCCGCAAAAGCACCCAGCTAGAACTATAAATCTGGAGTCTAAATGGTTATAACAACCATCGGGTTGAGCAAAACAGCACAAGGAGGGGGCTCATAGGCGAATCTAAGCCCTAAATTCAGCAAGGTAAAAGAGAATATGCTTGGTTTCTACCATAGGGCTAACCGGGAAACATTCTAGAATATCAAAAGAACAACAATGGCAAGGGCAAGAATACCACTTGCCTCGATTTTCGGCGAAGCTTGGTCAGCCTTCCCTCCTCTTCGTTCTGCACTAGAAGGAGCAGCACCTAACAAGCAAACCCGCACTTTAATGGCGGAAAAGCACAAGAAACCGAAAATCCAAGTCTCCAAAAACTCCACGAAAATCAAACCTCTTACCGTCAAACGTAGAACTGAGCGAGAGCAAGACAACGCCTCTTTCGGAATCGAAATCCGTCCATGAACACTCCCGGAATCGCTGCCCGAAGGCTAGGGCTAACCGTCGCTTCCGCCTCTGCTTTCCGCGAAACCGGAACAGCGGTTTCGGGAAGAAGAAGAAGAATGGGCTGCTGATTCTTATTAAGGCTTTTATATAATCTTAGCCATGACGGTTCAGCCTAACTGCCTCCTAAGCCACCAGTTCACTTAATTAAAAAAGGTTTCTAATTAGATTTTACTAATGACACACCCAAAACGACACGAACACCGAACTACCTCGGAATTCGACGAAATTCGCACCGTAGCTAAATATCCACGCTACGAACACAATGGAAAAGTCAAAATTAACTTTCGACGAACATAACTCGAGTTATACCCTTCCGAATCCAAAACACAAGCATCCCCTGAGAGGCCACACCGGGTCACCCAAAATGACTCGGCTTGCCAGGGAGGTCTTGCCAACAGGCTACAAAATATGGAACCCAGTTCTAAGGAGTTAAGACCACACTCCACAGATGGCACAAGCCAAGAAAACGCATCGACGTAACGCCAAACGAGGATTAAAATAATCGCAGAAAAATCGAGGGGCGTAACGCCAAACACTTCTACTATAGAAGGAAAGTAATAATCCAAACATTACAAGAAGAAAAATGAACAAAACTAATCAGGGAAACAGTTGAGGGTAAGCCTCCCTCATAGCCGACTCTAACTCCCAAGTCGCGCTCTCCAAATTCTTATTCCTCCAAAGAACTTTCACCATCGGAATTGACTTCTTTCGCAGCACCCGTTCCTGAGTATCCAAAATACGGACCGACACTTCAACAAAAGAGAGGTTGAGCTCCAACTGGGGCACAACGTCTAAGACTTGCCCACTGCTGCGCACGCACTTCCGCAATTGGCTAACATGGAAAACATTATGAACACCTGGGAAGTTTGCTGGCAAATCCAACCTGTAAGCTGACACGCCAATCCGCTCAACAACCTTAAACGGGCCAACATACCTCGGGTCCAATTTCCGATTCTTACCAAACCTCTTTACACCCACCGTCGGGAAAACCTTAAGAAATACAAGATCCCCCACAGAAAACTCCGAGGCAGACCTATGCCGATTGGCGTTCTTCTCGTACCTCTCCTGAGCTATACGAAGCTTCTCTCGAACAAGCTTCACTGTGACTTCCATTTCATCGAGTGCATCAGGACCCAAAAATGGCCTCTCACCAGCCTCCGCCCAAAACAACGGAGTTCTGCAGCGCCTCCCATACAAGGCTTCGAACGGATCCATTTGCAAGCTCTCCTAATAACTATTGTTGTATACAAATTCCATAAGTCGCAGACGCTCGTCCCATGCTCCACCGTTGTCTAAAATGTAGCATCGGATCATATCCTCAACTATCTGATTCACCCGCTCCGTCTACCCATTAGTCTGTGGGTGGTATGCAGTAGAATACCTCAGATCCGTACCCAAACCCTCCTGCAGACTCTGCCAAAAATGAGAAGTAAACCGAGAGTCTCGATCAGAAATGATGCTAACCGGCACACCGTGCAGTCGGATGACTTATTTCAAGTACAACTCCGCTATCTTCTTCATAGGGTAATCTATCTTATATGGCACGAAGTGAGCACACTTCGTCAGTCTATCATCTATGACCCAAACGGAATCAAATCCCCTCGGGGATCGCGGTAAACCCGTGATGAAATCCAGAGATATACTTTCCCACTTCCAAGTCGGGATCTCTAACGGAGTCAACTTGCCACAAGGCCTTCCATGATCGGCCTTCACCCGCTTGCAAGTGTGGCACTCCGCAACAAATCGGGCTATATCTCCTTTCATGCCCTACCACCAGGCAATTTGCTTTAAGTCCCGATACATCTTTGTAGATCCTGGATGGTAGGCAACGCTGGATCCATGAGCCTCTCTGCAAACCATACCCCTAATGTCCCCAACCGCGGGGATGCAAAATCTGCCACGGTACTTCAAAGTTCCCGCATCATCGATGGAATAATCCGGCAACTCTCCTCTCTCAGTCCTGGAGAATAAGTGTAGAAGATCCGGGTCGTCCTTCTGGTGAAGTCTGGTCAAAGAAATCCAAGACGGCTCTACCACTGACAAACTACTCTACAGGCCACAGCATCCCACTGATATATCCATAAGGAGGATCTCTTCCACTAAACGGTCGGCGGAGAGATTAAAGATTTTCCCCGTCTTCCGACTCAGGGCGTCGGACACCACATTGGCCTTGTCTGGATGATACTGGATCTCTACAACATAATCGGCCACTTACTCTAGCCACCGACGCTGACGCAGATTTAACTTCTTCTGCATGAATACGTACTTCAGGCTCTTATGGTCGGTGAAGATCTTGCACTGAGCCCCGTAAAGTAGGTGTATCCATAGCTTCAACGCATAAATAACCGCTGCGAACTCGAGGTCATGCGTAAGATAATTCTTCTCATGATTCATCAGTTGCCTTGACCCATAGGCAATCACCTTACCAACCTGCATTAATATGCATCCCAGACCTTCATGCGAAGCATCTACGTATACATCATAATCCACACCCTCAGTAGGCAGGGTTAGAACGGGAGCAGTGCACAATCTCCTCTTTAACTCCAGGAAGGCTTCTTCGCACTTCTCGCTCCAAACAAAAGCCACATTTTTCTGAGTCAGCTTAGTCAAAGGTGCAGCTAGGGTAGAGAAACCCTCCACAAACCTCCTGTAGTAGCCGGCCAACCCTATGAAGCTCCTGATCTCTTTGGGCATGCCCGACCTACTCCAATCCATCACTACTGCGATCTTTTCCGAGTCTACCGAGATCCCATCCTCATTCACCACGTGGCCCAGAAACGAGACCTGAGGTAACCAAAATTCGCACTTGCTCAACTTGGCGAATAACTTATGGTTCCTCAACTCCGATAGAACCAAGCGCAGATGTTGCTCATGCTCCCCAACACTGCGAGAGTAAACCAACACGTCATCGATGAAGACCACCACGAACTTATCTAGGAAATCCTTGAAAACCCGGTTCATCATATCCATGAACGCTGATGGAGCGTTGGTCAATCCAAATGACATCACTAAGAACTCAAAAGGTTCATGCCTCGATCTAAACGCAGTCCGTGGAATATTTGCCTCACGGATCCTAAGCTGATGATAGCCTGAATGGAGGTCAATCTTGGAGAAGACCGTGCTACCACGCAACTGGTAAAATAAATCATTGATCCTCGACAGAGGGTACCTGTTCTTAATTGTGACTTTGGTCAGCTCCCTATAGTCGATGCAAAGCCGCATTGACCCATCTTTCTTCTTAACAAATAGAACAGGAGCACCCCAAGGCGACGAACTCTGCCTGATAAACCCTTTCGCCAACAACTCATCTAACTGGACTCGCAACTCCTCTAGCTCTCGAGGGGTCATCCGGTACGGCGCCTTAGCAAAAGGACGCGTACCCAGCTCCAAATCGATTACAAACTCAACATCCCGCTTGGGAGGAAGACCAGGAAGGTCATCAGGAAAAACATTGACGAAATCACGAACAACTGGAATCTCCTCTCAGTGAGGTACACTAACAGTGGTCCCAACCACCGAGACCAAACAAGCAAAACAGTCCGAAAGAAAAAGCTTCTGAGCACATACCGCAGAGATGACAGGAGAATCCTGGCTCAGATCTGCATACACGCTTCCGGGCTGACCGTCATCCCTAATGAAGTCCAAGTGCTTTCCTTTGCATTGAATGGCTGCATCATACCTAGATAGCCAGTCTATGCCCAAAATAACATCGAAGTCCTCCAAATCAATCATCTTCAGGTCTGCCTTCGCAAGGAAGTCCCCCAACAAAACAGGGCAATCTAACACGCCAAAATCTTACAACATAGATTCACCAGAGGGGAACTTGACATGAAAGGTATCCCGAACTCGATCTAAAGTCAACCGATGTCGCTCTACAAAGGCTCTAGCCACGAACGAGTCGGTAGCGCCGGAGTCAAACAGAACACGCGCCCAGCGGTTCTTCACATTAAACTTCCCTATAGGAACATATATAACTAAGGAACTACCACAACAATACTACAAACATTCTAGCAAGACAATAACAAAACATTCAGGTTGGAAAGACAACTAACCTTAGATGACCTGAGTCGAAGATTGAGCCTCCTCGGAAGAGATCACGTTCAGCTTTCCCTTTCCTTTGTCCACACGCTGAGGTGGAGGTAATGCCTGAAGAGGCACTGCATGAAGGGCAGGCTGGACTTGAGGACACCTAGACTTGATGTGTCCCTTCTGCCCACACTGAAAACAGACCTTATCCTTGGACCAGCACTAGGCAGCATCATGCCCGAGTCACTTGCAAACAGAACAGGATACATCTCTCCTAGGAGCACCCTGAATCGCATGAACCTGCTCCTTCCTCTGAGCTGCTGCCCTCTTGAAACATCTCTCGATAGGGTGGCCTGACCGGCCACAGAAACTGCACACCACATTCCTCTTCTTTCCAGGAACCCCATCTGGTACCTGGGGTTTCTTCTCCTCCACAGACTTCCTCTTATCCTTCCTACTTTGCTGTCCTCTGCTCTTCGTAGTCTCAATAGCCTCCACCTTCAGAGCAGCCTCCACTACTCCTACATAAGTCTCTGACCCATAAGCACTGGTCAACTGCTGCACCTCACTCCTCAAATCACCGAGAAATCGCTTAACTCGATCAGCCTCAATGCTGACCAATCCTACGGCAAAACGGCTCAGCTTGCTAAACTCTATCTCATACTCACCCACCGTGATTTACCTTTTCTTCAGATGTAGGAAGTCGTTCATGAGGCGGTCACGCTCGACCGAGGGTATGAACTTCCTCAACAGCATCTCCTTGAACACCTCCCAAGAGCATCAAGCTACTAAGCTCTCTTTCTCTCTCAGCCACCAACTCTTAGCCAAACCTTTAAGCTGATAGGCGGCTATCATCACCCTCTGATCGTCTGCAATCCCTGAGTACGAGAACATCTCCTCCATGGAGATCAGCCAGTCGTCTAACACCATGAAATCTGCCTTCCCGTCATAAGTGGGAGGGCTCAGCCGCTGAAACAGAGAGATGAAGGCCATCTCCGCTGGCACCACCACTGGAGGTCTTAAGGGTGCAGGAGGGGGAGGAACAGCAATCCCCCCTTCAGGGCCTTGCACTCCCTGGGTCTGACCTGCCACAACTGCTACCAAAGACTGAATCTGGGCTCGCACCTCCACCAACTGCCTGCTCAAGGAATCGCTACTCTGACGCAAGCTTTCGATTACCGCATCATTCTGAGCTCCAAATGACTCACCCTCGGACAGGGGAGTTGATCTAGTTGAAGGACGTCTCGCCATCTTAAAGTCATAGTAACACTAGCTAGATCCTAATACAACGGCTAGACCCAACTATAAGTATAGACAATACATTTATAGATATGAACTTAAAGCTGCTAAACTTGCTCTAGGAGTTTTTCTTTTTACAAAAATTGATGTTATGCCCTAACCTAGGATGGTTAACCACCACCATACTAATTCTTGTGCCTAGATCGGGAATGCATGATTTTATATTATTTTTGACTCGAAAACTTATGTGTGTACATATGTCATCCTGCCAGTCTTTTGCTTGGCACGTTGTGCTTATGCAATGTTATGCTATGCATGTTTGTGCTATGAATTCTAAAAAGACCCTAATGTATGTTATGAGCGGCGTACGCATGAAAATGTTATGCATCCCATACTCCATAACATTCGCATACAACGAAGAATAGAAAACGTGCTAGTCGCAGCCATGTGGTGAGGTTATGCATCCCATACTACATAACCCTCACATGTTGCCCCTATGGTGGATCCATATACGAACACATATTATGCATCCCATACTACATAATATTCCCCGTATACTTTATGTTATGCTATGAGTGTAGTTTTCGTGCTTTTGCCAAGACGTGCTGATGACATATTGGTGTGTGAATGACATGATGCTGAACTACTAAAGCAATCAAAGGAAGGTTGCCCGACTAACTTGTCAAGAAACCTCCCTCTGATACCAACTGTCAGAACTCGCATTTTCTCCGAATTAAAGAATTATCAGAGTATGAGAAAACGCGCATCATGATGCCACGTCAAGCAGGGGATAACTGCTGACGCTCAGGCAAAACCATCTACTACACTTTATGAAAGAAATTCATGAGTTTAATGATTAGAAAATCAGTTATATATTAGAGGTCGTATCCCTCGGCTCAGTGGATCACCTAGTCCACAATTAAAAACTAAACTTAAGCGCTGCGGAAAAATACTTTATTCAGGTTTGACATCCTAAGAGGTGCATAAGAGCCCTAAGAGGACCACTTATGCTATGCAAGACTCTACATTTAATTTACATTATATATATAAGAAAACGATCTTTATACATTGTTTGGAAAATAGTGATTTACTTTTATAAAACATACTGATCATGTGATGTACTTATAATAATAATAGTTGTAGTTTTAAAATAACTAACAACCTAGCATAAATCCTCCCCATAGCAAGTAGACTATCTCCAGAAAATGGTAGATGCAAAAGTAATATATCTAGTACAAAGGTAAAAACTACCAGTGGGCGCCAACAACCTGACACGAACCCACAGGCAAATACGTATGTCTGTAAGAAAAGTACAGGAAAACTACCTCACTAACAAAGCAACAGGAACTCCAAAGTCCAAGCGACCACCAGCAACACCACCGAAACCTAGCCACCAAACTGGCTACTACTCAAAACCTGAGGCATTCAAAAGAATAAAGAATACCTCAGCAAGCAAAACAAGGAAAAACTGCATGGAAGTGTCAACCAGGGAATAAATAAAAGAGGAAAACACACAGCAGAAAAAGTCAAAACTGCCCAAGGCAAGACAACAAGGAATGCACTACGTGCGAGGAAACAGCACCAACCCTACCAAGAAACTACATCCTGAAGGGTCTACTAGGCTACCAAGAGCCCAAAGTGCTGCAATCTACCAAGGAAGAAACTTCTAACACCCTAAGCTGTGGGAGATGGTAGTAGCAAAAACAAACAGCATGGATCCGGGTTTGAGGCCAACTCAGTCACACAACCACCATTTCCAATCCAACAAGCTCAAGGGTCTACATGTGAAAGCACAAGAGACCTTCCAACCCCTTGCCCAGCCCATACCTGGAGCAAGATAAAATAATAATGGTGGCCTTGGCTAAATTAAACAACACCTCCCCATGAAGAGCTTCAAACCACCACTACTAACCACGACCCACGATTCGGCCATTAGGAAAGAAAAATATGGCCGATAAGGAAACTACAAATATAATCAAGGAAATCACTCGGGAATGAAAATTGAGGAAAGAGAAATAGTGTTGAAGTTACTAAACACGGCTCGGCGTTGAGTGGAACCCACTCAGCGCTTAACCAGACCTTGGCATTGAGTGAGTTAGCCTCACTCAGCGCCAGAACAACCATGGCGTTGAGTGAGAGTCACACAACGCCCTCCGCAAGAACAGCTCTGGCGTTAAGTGAGCTATCCTCACTCAACGCCAAAACAACCATGGCGTTGAGTGAGGTCCACTCCCTCAACGCCTTCAGCAAAAGAGGCAGCGGCGTTGGGTGAGCTAACCTCACTCAATGCCAAAATAGCTATGGCGTTGAGTGAGGTCCACTCCCTCAACGCCTTCAGCCAATACCACAAATCCCACCGGGTGAGTTGAGTGAGTCTACCTCCCTCAATGCCAAAGTAGCTTTGGCGTTGAGTGAGGTCAACTCACTCTACGCGAAAGTACATTTCCGCAAGAAAACCTTAAGACAACCCCAATAAGAGGAGGTCGGTGGGAATGCCGACTGATTATCGCCGAATCGGCGGGAATGCAGGATGATTCTCGCCGAATCGGCGAGAATCCAGAAGGATTCTGGACGATCGGCGGGAATCAAGGATGATTCTCGCCGAATCGGCGGGAATCAAGGATGATTCTCGCCGAATCGGCGGGAATCAAGGATGATTCTCGCCGAATCGGCGGGAATCAAGGATTCTTCTCGCCGATCGGTGGGAATCACGTCGAAATCGGCAGGAATCAAGGATGATTCTCGTTGATTTTTACTAAGACGAAAATTCTCACTCAATCACCCCACCACTAAGCCGCAAAGAACAAACCGAACTATGGCTTTGAGTGTGTCCACCACACTCAACGCCAAGTCCGGGCGGCTTTTGGCTTTGAGTGTGTGCACCACACTCGACACCAAAACCCGAGAGTCTACCAAGACTGGTTCAAATCAGAGCCCTATCATAACAACCTCCCTCACTCTTTCTCTTGGCTCCACCCGCAAAAGCACCCAACTAGAACTACAAATCTGGAGTCTAAATGGTTATAACAACTATCAGGTTGAGCAAAACAGCACAAGGAGGGGGCTCATAGGCGAATCTAAGCCCTAAATTCACTAAAGTAAAAGAGAATATTCTTGGTTTCTACCCTAGGGCTAACCGGGAAACATTCTAGAATATCAAAAGAACAACAATGGCAAGGGCAAGAATACCACTTGCCTCGATTTCCGGCGAAGCTTGGTCGGCCTTCCCTCCTCTTTGTTCCGCACTAGAAGGAGCAGCACCTAACAAGCAAACCCGCACTTTAATGGCGAAAAAGCACAAGAAACCGAAAATCCAAGTCTCCTAAAACTCCACGAAAATCAAACCTCTTACCGTCGAAACGTAGAACTGAGCGAGAGCAAGACAATGCCGCTTTCAGAATCAAAATCCGTCCACGAACACTCCTGGAATCGCTGCCCGAAGGCTAGGGCTAACCGTCGCTTCCGCCTCTGCTTTCCGCGAAACAGGAACAGCAGTTTCGGGAAGAAGAAGAATTGGCCGCTGATTCTAATTAAGGCTTTTATATAAGCTTAGCCATGACGGTTTAGCCTAACTGCCTCCTAAGACACCGGTTCACTTAATTAAAAAGGGTTTCTAATTAGATTTTACTAATGACACACCCAAAATGACACGAAAACCGAACTACCTTGGAATTCAATGAAATTTGCACCGTAGATAAATATCCACGCTACGAACACAACGGCGAAGTCGAAATTAACTTTCGACGAACAGAACTCGAGTTATACCCTTCCGAAGCAAAAACACAAGCATCCCCCGAGAGGCCACACCGGGTCACCCAAAATGACTCGGCTTATCAGGGAGGTCTTGCCAATAGGCTACAAAATAGGGCACCCAGTTCTAAGGAGTTAAGACCACACTCCACAGATGGCACAAGACAAGAAAATGTGTCGACGTAATGCCAAACGAGGATTAAAATAATCGCAGAAAAATCGGGGGCGTTACACTTGATCAACCAGAGGATGAGGACAGGACCCCATCTTCCCCTCTACCTCAAGTAGCTGGCACATCTGGTGCAGTTACTGAGGGGGAGCCTTCTCATTCAACCCCAGAGGAAAGATATTCTACTCCTCCTCCAGATTATGATCTACCTGATGCAACACCTACTGACAATTGGTTTACTGATGCTCAAGTCCAAGACCAAGTTCTTTCTACAGAGGATGACATAAGTAGAATGATTGATGAACTCACTTCAAAAGAGTCTCCCTTCCATACCCATATAGAAAAATCCCCTCATGCTTAATCATCTCCATATTACCTCCATTCTGACCAAGAATCCCCTCTTCATCAGTCCCCTGCTGCAGACATATAAGAAGAAGAAACTCTTTTGATCTCTGATGAGAAAGAAGAAACAATTGAACTAACTGAGGCTCCTCTCAAGAGCCTAGATTTCTCTCTTCCTACCATTCTTGGTGAGGAATGAGATATTTTGATTCACACTACTAGAGCCCAGAGCTCAGTTGTCATTGAAGAAATAGTTCCATGGACTGCTCCTCCTCCTCCGCCAACTCCTCAAGGTTAAACTCCTTCTGCGGATAATCTTTTGAGTAAGATAGAATTGATGCTAGCTCAACAAAGAACTTCTTTTGATGAATCTCTGAAAATTGTACCTGAAAAAGTAACTGCTCTAGAAAAAGAGATGAGCAGAGGATTTGCATAAATACAACTGAAAGTCCACCTAGTTTCAACTACTTACACCTATGGGGGGGATAGGTGTCTTTGCAGCGTATTTGCGGAATTAAGGTTTTACCTACACAAGAAAACAAAACAACATAGCACAAAAAGTACACAAGCAATTTATAGTGGTTCCCCGATTTGGGTACGTCCACTTGCCCCCTTCGACCTATCTCCCAACCAGGGACGACTCGGTCACTTCACCAACAGGATTGAAATCCAATCCTTGCACTAACGGAAGGAACCCTTCCACACGTAGGAGTCAACACTCCCACAACACGGGTTGCACCCAACCCTACAACTAGAGACCAATCGGTCCTTTACAATGAAAGAGAAAATGAAAATAGCTTGTAAGAAATACAAACAACGTGAAGATCCAGGTGTCCCTTTTCGTTAGACTACTTGTTCTTGTAGGCAACGAAAAGTCCACAACCCTAGATCTTTCTTGGAGAGAATCTTCTTTAGATCGACGGCTTCAACAAGAGAGGCGGTGATGCTATGTAGATCCAATCTTCTTAGCAAAGTCGGTAAGGTCTTCCAACGGTCACACTAGGATCGATCGTCTCGATCGATTCGGATGGGAAAGGTTTCCCGATCACAAATCAAGAGACAAAAGATCTCTTGATAGACGCGTGAGACGCTGTGACCGACTAGGCTTCTGTCGTCGAGAGAGGTAACTAAAAGTCCGATCAACGGTGGCGAGCAACTAGCGTGAGGCGCAGAAGGTCGGCCGAGCTCACTTCCGATCTAGGGCTTGACAGCGGCTGGTTTTTCTTCGATCTATAATCCGTATTTTTACTGTTCACAAATACAGAGTATTTATACACTAGGTCAAGAGATGACCATTGTGGGCCCCACCAGCAGTAAGACCAAAGTCCGGTTCAAAATTCCGCAGATGTCGTGGACCGGTCCAGACAGAGTCGGAAAAATACCCAAGTCAAATTCGGCGAGAATCGTGAGTGATTCTCGACGAATTGGCGAGAATCACTTACGATTCTCGCCGAATTCTACTTAGAGAATTCTTGCTGCACAGGTTATAGAGGGCGGGGAGAATCGGTGGGAATCACCTTGGATTCTCGCCGACTCGTCGAGAATGCAAAGTCATTCTCGACGAATCGGCGAGAATCACTTGGTGATTCTCGACGATTCTACCTTAGATGATTTTTCTGACTGCGTCGAGACAGCCGGCCCAACCCGGCAAGAATCAACTAGTGATTCTCGATGACTCGTCGAGAATCACTGGTGATTCTCGACGAATCGGTGAGAATCACTTAGTGATTCTCGACGATTTACACTTAGACGATTCTCGTCTTTCAACCCGTGAGATGGTCTTTGGCCCATCCTTGCTCCTTGTCTGCTCTTGCTTTATCATAGCCCTGTACTTGAAATTAAGTACACCCCAATAGAGAGAGTACACGTAGGCCAACACACTGATCTGCTCAACGAGGGATTACGTTGCACAGACCCGTGTATATTGACCCACTGCACCCTGACATTGGTGTGTACTTAGCATGGAATAACTGCAAGCACAACTAGAAGAAATTCATCAAATACATAGTGAATTCATCTTATCTTTGATAGGAGGCTTCCTCAAATCCAGGTAATTGTGGATACAATAGCCAACAATCTCCCCCTATTTGACGAAGCCAAAATCCTACTAAACTAAGATGAATTTCAACATTCTAGATAAAATATGCATAAACTAGAAGAGTGAACAACAAACGTAATCATACCAATGTGAGAGTCAATTAATAAACCACACACATGAATATATAAATGTGAATATCCACACATAAATGTTTACAGTTTACTTAATCAAAAGTTTAAATGAGATAACCACAAGAGCTAACATCCTACAGATCTTTGTCCTTAGCTATGCCTTCTTTGAGTTGCTGAGCTAAGAATTTTTTGCTTTGTCGGTCAAAATACTCCTTGGGCTTAGGATAGTATCTCGGAGGGGGAGCTTTGTTTGCCACAGTGTTGCTTCTGAAGAACAAGTTTCTTTTGGCTTCATACATTTTGTGCTGCTCCCACTCGTATTGGCTATATACGTCATTCCTTTTGACTTGCCCTCCTTGTAGTAATGCAAAGGTGTCCAAGATGATACTCTTTGATACAGAACTCCATATTTCGTTTCTCACATCCTCCTCCGACAATCTGATCTTCTTTTCAGCTGGTGTTTCCTTTGAAGTTCCATCTTTGATTTGCCTTTTTTCCTTTGGCTTTTGCTAAGGCATCTTGGTCAAACCAGCTTCTTCTTTCAGCCCTCTCCGCAGCTTTCTTCAACTCGACTTCGCCCAGTTGTACTTCTTCAGTCCTTATATCACCCTCAGTAGTACCAGCACGGCCTTCATCCTCAGGTGGAGCAACAGGGACATGTATTCCCGATGCTTCTGTTACCAGCCAGTGGGCCGTTTCAAACACGTACCTATTCGAATTATCGAATTTGTATTTGTCAATTATTATTTATTAAGTTGATTAAAGGTGCAGTTATGATGTGGTAGTTTTGAAAAGCATACCTATTGGTCTGATCGAAGTTTAGAAGTACTAACTCTTGAAGCCCTGCCATCTTAGCGTTATACGCTTCCTCCCCCTTTTTGGCTTCGGCGGCTATAGAGTTTGTATAGGAATGCAGAGATGCATCAATGTGCTTCACGGTTTTACTGAATTCGTACAGCAGAGATTTATAATTTGCGTTCAGCGTTACCATGTTGGCATCAAATTTTTGTATGGTCTGTGCCACAACATGAACATTTTTATTGACTACTGTCAGATCGTCAGTAACCTTCTTCAGTCCTTTCATGAGAAGAGAGAATGCTGTGCCTGCCTTTGTATATTTTTCATCAAATTTCTTCTCCATCATATCTAGTTTGTGGTTGATCTGAACCACATTCTTAAGCATGAGATCCTCAGAGTCCCTCAGTCTCTTTAGTACTTTGTTGTGGGATTTCTCAAACATATCCTTGAGCTCATCTAGCATACCTTGGACAAAATTGACAGTGTGATTTGCTATGTTTGCTTGAAGTGGAGGAGCTGCAGGCAGACTCTGGTCAGGCTCCCCCGCAGAAGTACTGGGAGAGCTGGATAGTACTATGGAGTCCATAGGGGGAACAAAGGATTGCTCCCCCTCCATCCTTGCATCTGACCGCTTAGGAGCTTGTTCCTCAGATGGAACCTCAGCATCCACCTGAGAATCTGCTGCTTTCTCATTCTCTGGTACTTCTTCCTCTATCTCAGTCTCCAAGTGATCATGCTTATCGGCAGAGTTGTGCACATCTTCTTCTACTTCTTCCTCCTCCTCCTCATCAGCCACCTCATCTCCCAGATCATCATCGATAAGAGCTGCCTCATCGTTCTCAACCTCCTCATCATCTGCTACTTCATCTGCCACCATCTCCACAACCTCTTTAGCTATCAAAGAAATATCAGATAAGATGTTTGCAGAACCGGTTACAGGCTCCCCCTCAGTTCCTGCAATCAGGGCATTAGGAACTTCACTGGGTGCTGTCATAGAATGAGCAGGAGCACTGGTGTCCACGGCTGGAGATGCTGCCCCTTGGTCTATTTCCCTGGCAGCCTGCCCTATTCGACGTTCTCATCGGTCGAATATGCTAGCATCCATCCTTTTCAAGTAGTGCAGAGGCACTCCCTTGCTCATGTCGAATGTGTCTCCGTCTAGTTGATTCAGATAAAGGCTAATGATTCTGCCAAAGTTGGGGGTTCGGAGTGTGTCTTTAATCCTGTCAAAAAGCATGGCTCCCCAGTTGAACCACTTTCGGCATACGATTGCCACCAGAGTTTTGAACATTTCCCCAAAAATATGGTCGTGGGATCCAGGTTTGCAGATTAGAGCCTTCCCAACAATATCAGACAGCAACTTTCCTTCCTCGTTCATATCTTTCCTTTTGATTGACCTGGTCCATCTGGCCAATCCACAGAAGGATAGGGTCCTTGCTCTATCCTCTTCCTCCAGGTAATCTTCGTCTTCACTACTGGATAGCCGCAGGCATTGGGTCAGTATCCTGGCGGATAACTTGATTTTCTTCCCGGCAACCTTGCTTTTGATGGAGGTGTCTTCATGACGGAGCTTTGCCATTGCAAAGAACTCCAATACTTCCGTGTCCAAGATCTTGCACGGGTGCTCCAGCACGAACGTCAGGCCCGCTTCTTCAAGCATGATGATTATGTTCCGGAACTCATCCGAGGCCTGGGAGAACCCGGTTCTCACTAGCTCACATCCAGTGACCAGGCCTGCAGTAGTCCGTGGGGCCATAGTAAACCTAGGAGGAAGGAGAATACCAATTTCAAGTCTAAGGATCTCCGAAACCACGAGAGTGAGAGCAAAATCTAACCAAGCTCAAGTCACGGAAAGGGACAATATAGAGATTACCTAATGGGGAGAGGCAGAGAAAGTTCCGGCTTCTTCACGACGGAACACTCGAGGACGCCTGAGACGCGGAGCTGCGGCGATCGGCAGAAGGCATCGGTCTTTAGGTCACCACAGAGTTACGCAGGAGAAGGTCGCCGGGAGGTGAGAGAGACGGGGATTCCAGCGCGGGGTCTCGGCGAAACGGCGAACGGCGGAATACGAAGGGTCGGAGGGTATCATCGGGAAGAGTAGGTTTGAGATGATTCCAGCGTGGGGTATCGTCGGGAAGAGTAATATCGTCAGGAAGAGTAGGGTCGGAATACGAAGGGTCGGACAAACTATTCCTGCCGAATGGCTCCCCCGGTTTAAATATCTCAGCGAGATTTGACAATTCGGCGAGACTTGTAATTTGATGAGTATGTGATTTGATATGACGAGTATCGCCTATATTCCAACATAACGTTTTTGTCTAGGGTTTGAAGGGCTCAGGAGGCATACTTGCTTCTACTTCCACTAAAGGGATTGCCAAACTACACGGCTTAGGAGGCACATGAACTAGGATTTACTTGACATCATGACAGTGGCTTTGCCAATTTCACCGGTCATTTCTAGATGGATAAGTGCAATAATCTTGATGTCAGAGGTCATGTTCAGTGACTCTTCATGACGTATCTTTTCAATTTTCGGAGGCGGACTTATCCCCCCCCCAAAAAAAAATGTCAAACTAATCTCTACTAGTAGAAGTAAAGGTTATCTCACACATATACTCCTTCCCAAGGTGAATGAGCATACGCGAATACTTTTTCTATAAGACCATCTAATTTCAGACGAGTTGAATTCATTATTAAGTGTGGGTATGTCAACATACATATATACATACATGGAATTATTTATGCGATATGGATCAAACATTTGGGCTAATTGCAATTACCTGTGATAACAAGACGTAACATTCAAATCATCAGCACAGGTTACATCAGGAGGTCAGTATGCATGTGTCTGTAATGATGGCACTGCTCCCATTCTCGATACTTTATCCGCGTCAATCTTGGAGCATCTCCTGTCCAGTTCCCGTCAGGATTGTGGGAACCTAGACCACCCTGCAGGAAAGAGTTATCTTGCCTTAGGAACCCAATAAGTATTGGGTCCTAGGTTCCTGTCAGCATAATAATTGGGATGCCTCCCCTCAGGGATCCTGGAGGGAGGACTAACATTGCCTCGAGGATGTGGAAGTCCCCTTGCCTTTGACACAGAAGGGTTGTGCCAACAGTCTATGGCAAAATGACCCACTTTGCCACAACACCAACATTCATGAATGTTGTGTAAGACCCCCATTTTTTTTTCTTTTTCGACACCGGGGTCTTTGGCCCAGAACCGCCGCCTTGCGGTGACACCTTCGCACCCGGGAAGGTCGTCACTACAAGACGCCGATTCTGCCGGCCAATTCGATCATAACAGTAGCAATATACTTAAGAAGGTAGCAAGTCCACAAAGAGAATCACATATATAGAAATAAACTCCACGAAGGGAGTGTCCACAGATAGTACATATAATGAAAAATCACGGGCTTATGCCCGGTACATCAAGTCCTCACTACATTTCTCTCATCGCGGAAGCAAACTAATACAACTACTATAGATCGGGACTCACTGTCCCTGCTGTCTGGACTCCAGTGCTAGACTATCCGATCTCCAAATGTGCCGACCTCCGGGGCTGCTCCTCCATGCTGGGCTCCGTGGTCCCCTAAATGATGTGGTTCGAAAACCGTTAGTCTAAAAGACTAAGTCCTATCGTCCCCCACCCCTTCCCCCATGGCTCCTAAAGCACCGAGCGGGGAGAAGGAAAGGGAAGGACATGAAGGTGGAGAGTATTCAAATTTCAGATGGCAGCGGAACTAAACTAACAGTGTAAGATGATAATAATCGTACAAAATAAATAAGTAACCTTAACTTATGCGAGTATACATAAGCTAAGGGATCTTTTGCAGGGCTCCTATCGTATAAAAAGTCCCATACCGATTTATACGATAGGGTGTCGGTTCTTTTAGCAGGTTTATAAAGTTGAAAGAGAACCTTGACTTATAGGCACGCTCACACGAACTTATAGGCCAAGGGGTCGTTTAGCAAGGCCTAATGTATAGAGCGTCCCATACCACTTATACATTAGGTGACAGGTTATATGCGATGGTTATGCTATGAAATACATTTATGCCATGATGTGATCATGCATGTGCAACTCACCCACTCGACTCTGTGTACACAGACCTTTAGTTCCCCCTTTCGGAGCCGTTACCTCCCAGGATACCTCCGTAGTGGCAGACGGAAGCGGTGGGTTGGGCCTCGCCCACCTCTAAACAAGTAAAGCAATACCGGTCAGACCTATCGTACGCCTCAACGCTTGGTGCACTAAGCGGACGTCTGCGTACTCTTGCCGGCTGGCGCACCGGACTTCTGATGGCGAAGTGTTAACCACACCTGCCGAGCCAACCATATTGGTGTCGGTGCATCGAACTCCCCAATATGGAAGACCCACCACCTTAAAACCTTTTATGCACATACAATAGATATGAGTCAACCAACCAACCGAGCCGAAGCTCACCGGACAATTCCCGTCCATCACAATCTACAACCGAGCTAAAGCTCCCCGGACACTCCCGTCCGTCGTAACCTACTACCGAGCCGAAGCTCACCGGACAATTCCCGTCCATCGCAATCTACAACCGAGCTAAAGCTCCCCGGACACTCCCGTCCGTCGTAACCTACTACCGAGCCGAAGCTCACCGGACAATCCTGTCCATCATAATCAACAACCGAGCCGAAGCTCGCCAGACAACCTTCACAACTACTGGGCTTATTGCCCAAGTAACCTATACTATCACCCGGGACACTGGGTGGGAAAGGGTGAAACCCTAAGTTTACTATTTACTCTAAGCCTACGAAGTTTGACTCTCCCTAATTACTACGAGAAAGACGATTTTTCGTCGATCACGCGCACCACCTAACACTAGCCAACTCACTCTCACTACTCTCTTTTTTTTCTCTCTAATGGAAATCATCCACATTAAAAGGTCTAACTCCAATAACTATCCCCCAACCTTGTCTTATACCAATTATGCACACCAATTTAGACGATACGTTGAACCAGACAGGGGGTATTCTAAATGATCATCCGAATGCCCTGAATTATTTACTGGAGACTTATCATGATGTAAATGGACTAAATCCAAAAGATTATCATTTTTCCAATTATTCTGACATTTATTTAAATTCCCGTAAAGCTTCTAAGGGCTACCCATTGAGCATGAAGTGCACTTTTCAGAGAGGTATAAAGCTTCATTAATTCATGATAAATTCTAAATAACCATTTAACAATAAATCCAAGATATAACAATTTTTCAAGTATTCAAGTGACACTAATCAATTTTTGAAAATATATCCTTTTTCCTTTTATTAATGAAGTAAGTGCAATAAATATTCATCCAAAAATTCTTAATTAATTTTCTAAAGTAGATACTGACCTAAAAACATCATTGGCCAAATTTCATAATTATACAGTAAGTAAGTTGCTCAAAATGATGCGAACAAACTAGATCCAAAATTGCTAAATGCAGACCACCAAGTCAATCTTCCTGTAAAATGGGATGTATATAAAATAATCATCCTACACCCCTATAATAATTAATGGAGGTTCATTATGACCTTTAAGTTCTAAATCCAGAGTTCCAAAATTTTCCTTACTTATTTGATAATTCATTTAATTATTTTAATGTCTAAAATTTCCAAAAATGAACGTGAAGTACTACTTTCATTCAAGGAATCATTTTACAAATTTTATATGTTACTCAGAATAATGATATAACTTATCTTCCAAAATATATATTTCTTTTCAGTAAAGCTTTATCTTCAAATCAAATATTCATTTAAGTCCTTGGAAATTCATTTAATAAATATAAAATAATGTATTGCTTCCAAAAATTCAGGGAAATTTCAATTATGAATCTAATGGCATGTACATGGTTTGGGACAAATTTCATAATTTATTTATTAGTAAATAGGCTTAAATGAATTTTTGAATAATTCCATCAAATGACAATCTTGTGAACTAACTACCTCATATACTTGTCCAAGAATTCTTATAAAATTTATATAAACTCTTTATGCTTCCAAACAACCTCTGCCAAAATTTCAGGACCTCTCAATTATCAGAAGTAGCATAATAAATTATTTACTTAATTTAAGCATTTCTTGGGTTACAAATGAAGTGCTATAATTATTGACCCAGAATTCCCCATTAAATTACCAGAGGCTCATAATGTCCTTAACACCAATCTACCAAAATTTCATCTTAGTTTGAGGTGTTTAGCTAGCCCATTTCAATCCTAGAATGTTTGTGCCCTAAACTAGGGTTAGGGATTTTAGGGCCCTAAACATTCCAAAATGCCCTAATAATTTTACCAGAGGGTTATATTTACCAAAACTCTATCCCTACAAAATTTCATAGCCATACAAGGTGATTTGACCATATGCCCTTCACAAGGTACAAAAGCCCTTCCTTAGGGTTTGACCTAAGATCTTGGGCCAAACCAACTCCACTGCCCCCAAATTTCCTTTGGGAGGTGTATCCTGTCATT
The DNA here is from genome assembly GCA_039513925.1 of Platanthera zijinensis. Lineage (NCBI taxonomy): Eukaryota > Viridiplantae > Streptophyta > Magnoliopsida > Asparagales > Orchidaceae > Platanthera > Platanthera zijinensis. Next base: position 36,875,798 of record CM077083.1, read on the forward strand.
CCAAACTAGTGTACAAAATTTGAACCTCTGTTGAGGTGAATTGGACACTAAAAGCCAAAATTACAATTTAGACCAAAATACCCTTCTTAGGGCAAGGCTAGGGTTTGCTTGAATCCTATTCAAATCAACTCCAAACTTAATGAAATTTTACCCAGAAGTCTATATTGACCTCATAACCATTCCACCAAAATTTGGTTGAATTTGGACTTCATTTGACCCCTAATTTAATTTGCCCTAGCATAATTAAATTATTTACAAAAACTATAGGAAAATTATTCCCAAAAAATCCCATTTTTGGGCAGGGTCTAGGTATAGGGTAGGGTGAGCCCCTGCCAAAATTTCAGCTTATTTGAACCAAGGATCAAGTGTGGGCATCCAATTTAATGACTGACTATTCATTTGTATAGGCCCCACCAAAATGAGTGCCCTGGCCAAACCAGTCACCCAATTTGGTTCAAACCAATTTTGGCTGAAAGTAGACTCATAGGGCTAGGTTTTTGATGTTGACCACTTTCTCTGAATCAGGCTCTTTATATTTTTAATAATTAAAACCAATAAATACCAATACTGTGACAATAATGAAATGAATCAAATATTAACCCTATAGTTTAAAATCATATGGCACGAATCTTGACGCAATATTGGACGGGATCGGGTCATCTTCAAGCTCCAGCCGACGGCCCCGATTCAACCCGCCTGGAGCATCTTCCAGCGGCTGCCGCCGGCCATCCGGCCGCCTCCCCGGCCTGCCACCGCCGCCGACACCTTCGTGGTGGTCGGGGCTATCTTCGGCCGGCGTCTAGGCCGCCGGAGAGCGCTTTTCCGGCGATCCCGAGACATGAAAAAAAACGGGAAATCCATGGATTTTGAAATCTCGATCGGGCTCAATTGAGCCCGAACCTTGGCCCTATTGATTCCTATGATCTACCCATGAGTGAAGGAGTGGAGGAGGACCTGTGGTGGCGGCTGTAGCCGGGCTGATCGTCGGATTGGCATGGTGGTGGCCGGTGGTGGTCGGATTGCTCAAAAAGGCAGAATAGGGCTTGGTTTCTTCAGGAAAATGGTGGGGATTACTCCTTGGAGTCCAATGGAGCTTTTAAAGAGGTGAGGGGAGGTGTTAGGTGGCTGAAAACACCTTGGCCATTTTTGGCCAAAGTCCACATTGGCGGATAGGTTGGTAGGGGTGGTGGAGCTTGCTCCAGCCAGTCAAAAAAAGCTGCTAGACTCCCCCTTGTCCTTCTGAATTGAATGGGGAGGTTGGGGAGGGGGGGAGGAGGAGCACAAAGTCCTCCTTCCTTCTCTTCCTTCTCTTTCTCTCTCCTCCATGGATGACTTTCTCTCTCCTAGTCATCAAGCCTGAAATTTAGGCTCCTACATGTCACATGTCAGCCCACCAATCCATTTGGCCACTTGGGTCAAGGGTAGCCCTAATGAAATAGGAATGAGCTTGAGTTAGCCCATTTGGGCTAACTTGACCGAAAGTGGGACTAGGGCCCACCTAGGTCAATTTGATCCTTGAGGTTTCCTTAATAGGTCCTTGGTGACCCATTAGCCTCCCCCTAGGGTCAAGGTGGGGTTGAATTGGCCCTTGAAGGTCACTTGGCCCTTAACTAGGGCATTTTGACCATTTTAGGTTAAGGGTTGACTTTGGTCAAACTAACCCCTTTGATTGGTCCCAATGGGTCCTTGGTGACCTATTGGCCTCTCACTAGGCTTATGAGGGTAGGGGTGGTGTCTATTGGGCTAAGGGACTACAATTGACCCTTGTGTAGGTCAATTTGACCTAATTAGGGCTATATTTGACTTTGGTCAACTTAGCCCTATTGACTGCTTTCCATGGGTCCTTAGTGACCCATTGACCTCTCACTAGGGTTATGGAAGTTTGGGTGGAGTATATTTGGCTAATAGACTGAAATGGACCCTTGTCTAGGTCAACTTGACCTAGCTAGGGTTATAGTTGACTTTGGTCAACTTTGGTCTTTTGACTGCTCTCCATGGGTCCTTAGTGACCCATTGACCTCTTTCTAGGGTTATAAGGGTATGGGTGGGGTCTTGGAGTCTTGGTGAAGTCCCATGATCACTTTTAGTCAAGGTTCTGAGATCTGCTAAGTGCAGACCACAGTGGCCCTATTCACACTACCAGGTCCACTTGCCTCTTCCTTGGGCTTTCTATGACAAAACCACTCCTAGGGGTCTAGTTGGAAATGGAATGTTACAAATCCCAATAAACAAAACAAAGATTTCGTCCCCGAAATCCAGGTTAAGCTTACGGGGACTCCTATCGGGGAGGAAGAAACTTGTAACATCCCATGTAAGTTGAAAGTTTTATGCCACGTCTCCGTGATTGACATGCGAGGTTTAAGGCGTTTGTCGATGTTAAGACCAAATAGTCCAAATGAAAAAAATCTAGACCCCAATAAACAAAAGTTTAGCCCATATCCTTGAAATTTTAGTTCTACTAGTTAAACATATGAAGGGAATTGAACATTTTGAGTGGTTGCGAGGAATACCTGACTGAAGAGTTCCGGGTATCTTTGTCGCATAAAGTCCTGGGGCTCCCATGTGTGCTCCTCTCTTCCGTGATTTCTCCACAGGACCTTGACTAACGGAACCTTCTTGTGGCGTAGAACTCATACCCCCTCGTCGTCAATCCGGACTGGTTCTAGGTGAACTGACCGATCAGATGCTATCGGTCCATCTGTGGTTGAAACTTGCTGCTCTGGACGTAGTAGAGCTCTCCTAAGAGAGGATATATGGAACACGTCGTGCAGACTCGCCAGCTCTGGTGGCAGTTCCAGTCTGTATGCTAAGGGACCGATCCGCTCCTGGATCCTATAAGGTCCCATGTACCTTGGGCTGAGCTTCTTCCTTTGTCCGCGTACCCGAGTAACTCCATGCATGGGTCGGATTTTCAAGAACACCTGATCTCCCACCTGGAATTCCATCTGACGGTGCCGAGCGTCGTAATACTTAGCCTGCCGGCTCTGTGCTTCTAGCATCCTGTCCCGTATCAATCTCACCTGAGCCTCGGTGTCCTCAACAAATTCCGAATCCAATGCCTTAGGGTCCTCGTCCTGTATCCATGACAGCGGAGTCCTGCACTTTCGTCCGTACAACGCCTCATAAGGAGCCATCTTTATACTAGACTGGTAGCTGTTATTATATGAGAACTCGATCAATGGTAACAATTTCTCCCAAGGTTCACCACGATCTAATATGCAGAGTCGTAGTAAATCCTCCAGCGTCCGGTTGGTCCGTTCCGTCTGTCCATCCGTCTGGGGATGAAAAGCCGTACTGAATGTTAGTCGAGTGCCCAAGTAAGTCTGCACTGACCTCCACTCCCTGGATGTAAATCGTCCATCCCGGTCTGACACAATCGACTTGGGGACGCCATGATAGCGAACGAACTGCTCCACAAACTTCCGGACTAACACTCCCACCGAGTCATCCTTCCTAATTGGAATTAACCTCGCCACCTTCGTCAGTCGGTCGATGATTACCCATATCGAATCGTTCCCTGTCCTGGATCGAGGAAGTCCATGTATAAAGTCCATGGCGATATCATCAAACTTCCACTCTGGTACTGGGAGGGCCTGTAATAATCCTGCGGGGTTTTTGCACTCCGCTTTTACTAATTGGCACGCCTTGCAATGGGTCACGAAGTAGGTGATATCCTTCTTCATGCCGCGCCAGAACATAGTCTTCTTCAGATCTGCAGTCATCTTCGTAATCCCCGGGTGTACCGAATATCGACTGCAATGAGCCTCCGTCATGATGTCTTCCCGGATCTGGCCTCCCTCTGGTATGTAGACCCGTCCTCTGAAGCATACTAAATCATCTCTCAGCGTGTATTCTCCCGCAGTGCCTGCTTCTAAGGACCGGAATACCGGATCTAGCTGGGCATCCTGCCTCTGTCCACCCTTGACCCGCTCTTGTATGTCATCCGTGGCGATTAATGATGACAGGTACTTCCGGTATAGCCCAGGGTGATCCTCGGATACTAGGGATATTTGCATTTTATCAAACATCTGAATCAACTCCAAGGCCATCAATGGTGTTCCTACTTCAGTGTTTGCGGTCTTTCGGCTCAATGCATCTGCTACCACATTCGCCTTCCCCGGGTGGTAGTGCATCTCGTACTGATAATCTGCCAAAAATTCCACCCATCGTCTCTGTCTGATATTTAGCTCCTTCTGCGTGTCCACATACTTCAAATTTTTGTGGTCGGAGTATATGTCGCAGTGGACACCGTATAGATAGTGACGCCAGACCTTTAATGCAAAAATAACAGCTCCCATCTCTAAGTCATGGATTGGATAGTTTTGCTCGTGTTTCTTCAGCTGCCGAGAAGCATAAGCTATCACATGGCCATTCTGCATAAGTACTGCACCCATGCCCTGGTAGGAGGCATCGGTGTAGACCTGGAATCCTTCTTTCCCTGAAGGGAGGGTAAGTATAGGGGCCGAAGTGAGTCGCCCCTTTAGCTCTTGAAAAACCTCTTCACACCGTGGGGTCCAGGTAAAGGGCACCTCCTTCCTTGTCAGAGATGTGAGTGGGAGGGCGATACGAGAGAATCCCTCTACGAATTTCCGGTAGTATCCGGCAAGCCCTAGGAAACTTCGTACATCTGTGGCCGTCTTTAATTGTGGCCAGTCCCGAACTGCTTGGATCTTGGCCGGGTCCACTGCTAACCCAGCACCACTGATGATATGGCCTAGGAAGGCCACCTCCTTCAACCAAAATTGGCACTTGCTGATCTTTGCATAGAGCTTGTGCTCCCGTAGTTTCCTCAGAGTCAGCGTCAGATGTTGCGTGTGCTCCTCTTCTGTCCTTGAGTAAATGAGGATGTCATCGATAAACACGATGACAAATATATCTAAATACTCCTTGAACACCTGATTCATAAGGCTCATAAATGCTGACGGCGCATTTGTGAGCCCGAAGGGCATTACAGTAAATTCGTATAGTCCGTATCTGCTACTGAATGCAGTCTTCGGAATGTCCTCTTCCTGGATCCGTAGCTGGTAGTAGCCTGATCTCAGATCCAATTTGGAAAAGAAGTGCGCCCCTTCTAGCTAGTCAAACAGCTCATCTATCCTTGGCAACGGATATGTATTTCGGACTGTCAATCGGTTTAGAGCTCGGTAGTCGATGCACAGTCTCAGAGTTCCGTCCTTCTTTTTAACAAACAAGACCGGGGCTCCCCAAGGCGAAGAGCTCGGTCGGACAAATCCAGCCTCCACCAGTTCTTGGAGTTGGCTTCGAAACTCTGTCAATTCTTTTGGGGCCATCCGGTAAGGGGCCCTAGCTGCTGGCTTAGCCCCCAGCACCAGCTGTATCCGGACATCCTGCTCCCGGTGCGGGGGTAGCCCAGGCAGTTTCTCCGGGAATACGTCGGCAAAATCTCGCACAACCGGAATATCCGAGGTGGAGACCTTGGTTTCAGTCATCTCAAATATTACTTCATACACTTCTTCTCCTTGTAAGTGAGCCTTGACGGCTTGTACAGACGATAGTATGAGAGGGGGATAGATTTTATACCTTCAATGACGAGGTATGAATCCCCATGTCTTACGGTAACTCTTTTGGACGTGCAGTCAATTTGAGCATGATTCCAGTTCAACCACGTCATCCCTAGGATCAAATCAAAGATTGGCATCTTTATGATCGTCGCTGGAGCTTCAAATATCCTTCCGCCGATCTCTGCCTCCATGTTGCAGTGGGCAGAGGTGAACAACTCCGATCCGTCGGGTAGTCGTATCCTCACCATCAGACCCGTGAATCGTTCCACGCCTTCCAATCCTTCTATGAAGGCCTCCGATACAAATGAGTGCGAAGCACCCGTATCAAATAGCGTATAAGCGGGTTTGTCGCTGATGAAAACTATTCCTGGGGTTTTGAGAAAAATTAAATGTCTCAGAATTCTAGCCATGGTTTTCTTTCCTAGATGGTCACTTCTATATCAAATTTAACTTCATGAGGAAATAACTTTAACCAAAATTTTCAGACATACCAGTGATTACTTGCTCCGGGTTTCGGGGCTGAGCCAGATCCAGTGCATAAATTTGCTCCCTCTGCTGCCTACGATCTGCACCCTGGAAACCACGTCCTCGACCACGTCCTCGTCCTCCAAACTGCTGGGCATGCGGGGCATCCTGGGGTGCTGGTAAAGGTGCTCCCCTCATGGGGCAGTTTCTCCGAATGTGTCCTATCTGATGGCTGTTGTAGCACTCCGGTGGGGGAAATGCCATACCCCCGGGTCTCGGTGCCTCCCTCATCTGAAGAGGCTGAGGAGCCAGTACCACCGGCTCCCTCGGCTCTCGTCTTATTTCCTGACGAGGTTGGTCTTCTGTTCTTCTTCCTTCTCTCCCATCTGTGATGCGGCCCCGCCGCTGATCATTCCAGGCTCCCCGGCCCTGGTCCTCTGTTGGCCTTTTTCGACCCCGAGTGGTGTGCCAATCGGCCTCAATCCTCTTGGCCATTTCCAAGATCCGAGAGATAGGTCCATCAGAAACGAACAGAAGGGCCTCCCTCAAGTCCTCTCGTAGACCCTTATAAAACCTTTTTGTGTAGCCCGCCTCATCTAGTTGATACGAATCCGCGTAGCGAGCCAAGTGGTCGAACTCCCGATGGTACTCTACCACCGTCCCGGTACCCTGCTTCAACTGTAAGAACCGTTCCTCCAACTCATCCCTGGCTGATTGTGGAACAAAATGCTCCAGCAGCGCGGTCCTGAACTCCTCCCAGGTAACTTCCGCAACCTCCCTATCAACAAATCTTGTATCCAGCAGCGTCTTCCACCACCTCTTAGCATGGGACTCCAGGCAGGAGACAACCAAGGCCACCCTCTCCTCCCAGGGACATCGTATCCCAGTCAGCATTTCGTACATAATATCTAGCCACTCCTCTGTCCGTACAGCGGATTCTGTCCCCAAGTAAGATGGAGGAGAGAGTCCTCGAAAAATGCTCAGCCAATTGGCCCCCGGGTTCGGCTGCAGGGCCGGAACCTGCTGAGCCCTGAAAGCATCTAGAATGGCTGTCAGCGTTTGACCCATCTCCGAGTGTAAGAATGGAGTGGGGACCGGGGGAGGTGGTGCAACCGTCGGAGTCTGCTGAACTCCGCCTTGTGGTGTTGGCTGCGCTGGGGGCTGCGTAATAGAAGACAATTATAAGAAGTCTCACAGGTTTAACTAAAAGTGGACAATTTTCCATGTGATTTTTTCCCTTTGGGCCCACCACTGCTTCCGCTGCTTAGTTTGTCCGCAAACTAAACTCGAGCGGGGGTGTCCCAGGGTTAGTGGACTGCTACATTTCTTGATCGAGGTTTCCTCTGATACCACTTGTAAGACCCCCATTTTTTTTTTCGACACCGGGGTCTTAGGCCCAGAACCGCCGCCTTGCGGTGACACCTTCGCACCCGGGAAGGTCGTCACTACAAGACGCCGATTCTGCCGGCCAATTCGATCATAACAGTAGCAATATACTTAAGAAGGTAGCAAGTCCACAAAGAAAATCACATATATAGAAATAAACTCCACGAAGGGAGTGTCCACAGATAGTACATATAATGAAAAATCACGGGCTTATGCCCGGTACATCAAGTCCTCACTACATTTCTCTCATCGCGGAAGCAAACTAATACAACTACTATAGATCGGGACTCACTGTCCCTGCTGTCTGGACTCCAGTGCTAGACTGTCCGATCTCCAAACGTGCCGACCTCCGGGGCTACTCCTCCATGCTGGGCTCCGTGGTCCCCTAAATGATGTGGTTCGAAAACCGTTAGTCTAAAAGACTAAGTCATATCGTCCCCCACCCCTTCCCCCATGGCTCCTAAAACACCGAGCGGGGAGAAGGAAAGGGAAGGACATGAAGGTGGAGAGTATTCAAATTTCAGATGGCAGCGGAACTAAACTAACAGTGTAAGATGATAATAATCGTACAAAATAAAAAAGTAACCTTAACTTATGCGAGTATACATAAGCTAAGGGATCTTTTGCAGGGCTCCTATCGTATAAAAAGTCCCATACCGATTTATACGATAGGGTGTCGGTTCTATTAGCAGGTTTATAAAGTTGAAAGAGAACCTTGACTTATAGGCACGCTCACACGAACTTATAGGCCAAGGGGTCGTTTAGCAAGGCCTAATGTATAGAGCGTCCCATACCGCTTATACATTAGGTGACAGGTTATATGCGATGGTTATGCTATGAAATACATTTATGCCATGATGTGATCATGCATGTGCAACTCACCCACTCGACTCTGTGTACACAGACCTTTAGTTCCCCCTTTCGGAGCCGTTACCTCCCAGGATACCTCCGTAGTGGCAGACGGAAGCGGTGGGTTGGGCCTCGCCCACCTCTAAACCAGTAAAGCACTACCGGTCAGACCTATCGTACGCCTCAACGCTTGGTGCACTAAGCGGACGTCTGCGTACTCTTGCCGGCTGGCGCACCGGACTTCTGATGGCGAAGTGTTAACCACACCTGCCGAGCCAACCATATTGGTGTCGGTGCATCGAACTCCCCAATATGGAAGACCCACCACCTTAAAACCTTTTATGCACATACAATAGATATGAGTCAACCAACCAACCGAGCCGAAGCTCACCGGACAATTCCCGTCCATCACAATCTACAACCGAGCTAAAGCTCCCCGGACACTCCCGTCCGTCGTAACCTACTACCGAGCCGAAGCTCACCGGACAATTCCCGTCCATCACAATCTACAACCGAGCTAAAGCTCCCCGGACACTCCCGTCCGTCGTAACCTACTACCGAGCCGAAGCTCACCGGACAATCCTGTCCATCATAATCAACAACCGAGCCGAAGCTCGCCAGACAACCATCACAACTACTGGGCTTATTGCCCAAGTAACCTATATTATCACCCGGGACACTGGGTGGGAAAGGGTGAAACCCTAAGTTTACTATTTACTCTAAGCCTATGAAGTTTGACTCTCCCTAATTACTACGAGAAAGATGATTTTTCGTCGATCACGCGCACCACCTAACACTAGCCAACTCACTCTCACTACTCTCTTTTTTTTTCTCTCTAATGGGAAATCATCCACATTAAAAGGCCTAACTCCAATAACTATCCCCCAACCTTGTCTTATACCAATTATGCACACCAATTTAGACGATACGTTGAACCAGACAGGGGGTATTCTAAATGATCATCCGAATGCCCTGAATTATTTACTGGAGACTTATCATGATGTAAATGGACTAAATCCAAAAGATTATCATTTTTCCAATTATTCTGACATTTATTTAAATTCCCGTAAAGCTTCTAAGGGCTACCCATTGAGCATGAAGTTCACTTTTCAGAGAGGTATAAAGCTTCATTAATTCATGATAAATTCTAAATAACCATTTAACAATAAATCCAAGATATAACAATTTTTCAAGTATTCAAGTGACACTAATCAATTTTTGAAAATATATCCTTTTTCCTTTTATTAATGAAGTAAGTGCAATAAATATTCATCCAAAAATTCTTAATTAATTTTCTAAAGTAGATACTGACCTAAAAACATCATTGGCCAAATTTCATAATTATACAGTAAGTAAGTTGCTCAAAATGATGCGAACAAACTAGATCCAAAATTGCTAAATGCAGACCACCAAGTCAATCTTCCTGTAAAATGGGATGTATATAAAATAATCATCCTACACCCCTATAATAATTAATGGAGGTTCATTATGACCTTTAAGTTCTAAATCCAGAGTTCCAAAATTTTCCTTACTTATTTGATAATTCATTTAATTATTTTAATGTCTAAAATTTCCAAAAATGAACGTGAAGTACTACTTTCATTCAAGGAATCATTTTACAAATTTTATATGTTACTCAGAATAATGATATAACTTATCTTCCAAAATATATATTTCTTTTCAGTAAAGCTTTATCTTCAAATCAAATATTCATTTAAGTCCTTGGAAATTCATTTAATAAATATAAAATAATGTATTGCTTCCAAAAATTCAGGGAAATTTCAATTATTAATCTAATGGCATGTACATGGTTTGGGACAAATTTCATAATTTATTTATTAGTAAATAGGCTTAAATGAATTTTTGGATAATTCCATCAAATGACAATCTTGTGAACTAACTACCTCATATTCTTGTCCAAGAATTCTTATAAAATTTATATAAACTCTTTATGCTTCCAAACAACCTCTGCCAAAATTTCAGGACCACTCAATTATCAGAAGTAGCATAATAAATTATTTACTTAATTTAAGCATTTCTTGGGTTACAAATGAAGTGCTATAATTATTGGCCCAGAATTCCCCATTAAATTACCAGAGGCTCATAATGTCCTTAACACCAATCTACCAAAATTTCATCTTAGTTTGAGGTGTTTAGCTAGCCCATTTCAATCCTAGAATGTTTGTGCCCTAAACTAGGGTTAGGGATTTTAGGGCCCTAAACATTCCAAAATGCCCTAATAATTTTACCAGAGGGTTATATTTACCAAAACTCTATCCCTACAAAATTTCATAGCCATACAAGGTGATTTGACCATATGCCCTTCACAAGGTACAAAAGCCCTTCCTTAGGGTTTGACCTAAGATCTTGGGCCAAACCAACTCCACTGCCCCCAAATTTCCTTTGGGAGGTGTATCCTGTCATCCCAAACTAGTGTACAAAATTTGAACCTCTGTTGAGGTGAATTGGACACTAAAAGCCAAAATTACAATTTAGACCAAAATACCCTTCTTAGGGCAAGGCTAGGGTTTGCTTGAATCCTATTCAAATCAACTCCAAACTTAATGAAATTTTACCCAGAGGTCTATATTGACCTCATAACCATCCCACCAAAATTTGGTTGAATTTGGACTTCATTTGACCCCTAATTTAATTTGCCCTAGCATAATTAAATTATTTACAAAAACTATAGGAAAATTATTCCCAAAAATTCCCATTTTTGGGCGGGGTCTAGGTATAGGGTAGGGTGAGCCCCTGCCAAAATTTCAGCTTATTTGGACCAAGGATCAAGTGTGGGCATCCAATTTAATGACTGACTATTCATTTGTATAGGCCCCACCAAAATGAGTGCCCTGGCCAAACCAGTCACCCAATTTGGTTCAAACCAATTTTGGCTGAAAGTAGACTCATAGGGCTAGGTTTTTGATGTTGAACACTTTCTCTGAATCAGGCTCTTTATATTTTTAATAATTAAAACCAATAAATACCAATACTGTGACAATAATGAAATGAATCAAATATTAACCCTATAGTTTAAAATCATATGGCACGAATCTTGGCGCAATATTGGACGGGATCGGGTCATCTTCAAGCTCCAGCCGACGGCCCCGATTCAACCCGCCTGGAGCATCTTCCAGCGGCTGCCGCCGGCCATCCGGCCGCCTCCCCGGCCTGCCACCGCCGCCGACACCTTCGTGGTGGTCGGGGCTATCTTCGGCCGGCGTCTAGGCCGCCGGAGAGCGCTTTTCCGGCGATCCCGAGACATGAAAAAAAACGGGAAATCCATGGATTTTGAAATCTCGATCGGGCTCAATTGAGCCCGAACCTTGGCCCTATTGATTCCTATGATCTACCCATGAGTGAAGGAGTGGAGGAGGACCTGTGGTGGCGGCTGTAGCCGGGCTGATCGTCGGATTGGCATGGTGGTGGCCGGTGGTGGTCGGATTGCTCAAAAAGGCAGAATAGGGCTTGGTTTCTTCAGGAAAATGGTGGGGATTACTCCTTGGAGTCCAATGGAGCTTTTAAAGAGGTGAGGGGAGGTGTTAGGTGGCTGAAAACACCTTGGCCATTTTTGGCCAAAGTCCACATTGGAGGCTAGGTTGGTAGGGGTGGTGGAGCTTGCTCCAGCCAGTCAAAAAAAGCTGCTAGACTCCCCCTTGTCCTTCTGAATTGAATGGGGAGGTTGGGGAGGGGGGAGGAGGAGCACAAAGTCCTCCTTCCTTCTCTTCCTTCTCTTTCTCTCTCCTCCATGGATGACTTTCTCTCTCCTAGTCATCAAGCCTGAAATTTAGGCTCCTACATGTCACATGTCAGCCCACCAATCCATTTGGCCACTTGGGTCAAGGGTAGCCCTAATGAAATAGGAATGAGCTTGAGTTAGCCCATTTGGGCTAACTTGACCCAAAGTGGGACTAGGGCCCACCTAGGTCAATTTGATCCTTGAGGTTTCCTTAATAGGTCCTTGGTGACCCATTAGCCTCCCCCTAGGGTCAAGGTGGGGTTGAATTGGCCCTTGAAGGTCACTTGGCCCTTAACTAGGGCATTTTGACCATTTTAGGTTAAGGGTTGACTTTGGTCAAACTAACCCCTTTGATTGGTCCCAATGGGTCCTTGGTGACCTATTGGCCTCTCACTAGGCTTATGAGGGTAGGGGTGGTGTCTATTGGGCTAAGGGACTACAATTGACCCTTGAGTAGGTCAATTTGACCTAATTAGGGCTATATTTGACTTTGGTCAACTTAGCCCTATTGACTGCTTTCCATGGGTCCTTAGTGACCCATTGACCTCTCACTAGGGTTATGGAAGTTTGGGTGGAGTATATTTGGCTAATAGAATGAAATGGACCCTTGTCTAGGTCAACTTGACCTAGCTAGGGTTATAGTTGACTTTGGTCAACTTTGGTCTTTTGACTGCTCTCCATGGGTCCTTAGTGACCCATTGACCTCTTTCTAGGGTTATAAGGGTATGGGTGGGGTCTTGGAGTCTTGGTGAAGTCCCATGATCACTTTTAGTCAAGGTTCTGAGATCTGCTAAGTGCAGACCACAGTGGCCCTATTCACATTACCAGGTCCACTTGCCTCTTCCTTGGGATTTCTATGACAAAACCACTCCTAGGGGTCTAGTTGGAAATGGGATGTTACATGTTGTACCGCCGTTTGTGACCTGAACCGGTGACTGAGGTAGTCATGGACCTAGGTCTAAATGGGATAAAGCCGGATCTGTTCTCAAAATTGCCTCTTCCAACGTGACATTTGGAAGGGTGGAAGGAAGGCATGTAGTGAGCGTCATGAGGCCTGGGAGGTGGTGCCTTCCTTTCAGTCAGCACCCTATCAGAGGCCCCATGAGCACTAACTGCATGACTTCTAACCCCCCCCCCCTTTTTGTGTCCTGGGGTGGTGAGAGGCGCAGTGAGAGCTGATATCAGCAGATTCATGCAGAGTTGGGGCTGTGGCCGAGAATACAAAGGGTTCAGAACGAGCCTTAGGCATTCTCTCAAGGGTGGCCATGACAGCCCTTGCATTATGGGTGTTTCCACATGAGGGTAGATCACCCTTGTAGTGACCACGGTTGTTCCTGTGATCATACCTGTAGGCATGATGAGTACCCTTCCTTTCTGGAGTGGGGGGTCTAAATACCGTTTCCCCTTTTCTCCATGAATTGATAATCCGGGAGATCCACCCATTTTCTTTCTTTCTTATGAGGGAATCAACCTTGGAAAAGTTGGATACTATCCTCTTCTCATTCTCTAGACTACTCTCTAGATCTGAGATTTTAGAGTCCTTAACCATATTGGATGCCAATTGGAGAACCAATAAGATCTTCAGCCGAGCAATCTCCTGAGCTTGCTCCTCAACAATCAGGTTGCTTTTCTGAAGGACACTCTTCAGGGCATCAGGATTTTCTGGAGGACAATCATCCAAAATATTCCTGTCTTCAGGAACATGATGAAGAGAGGGGCAAGGTGAAGAAGTTACCTGGTCCTGACTTAGCTGATCAGGAATAGTGTTAGGACTGACCGGGGCAGCTGAGTCATCTTCAGCTGTGCAGTCTTCATCAACTTCCTCCTCAGTCTCTGATAAGGACACAGGAGCCCTGATACTGAGAAATTGGTCATCACTTTCTTCTTCAGAATTACTAACCCCCATATATGCCTCATCCTCTTGTAGACGACTTATCCCTGTTCTGTTTGATCCCTCCATGAGGTCTGATATAGTTTGCCACAAGGACTTGGCCGTCTTACACTTTTCAAGTCTTGACCGGGAAGGTCCAGTCCAGACATCCAGGATGATTTTACGAATCATTTTATCCAAGTTGAAAAGAGAGAATTCTATCTCAGACATTTCAGTAGTCTTCTTGGGGATCTGCATATCCTTTCCAGAGCAGGAGGCCTTCATGGGAATGAAGGGACCCTCTTCCAGAATGAGTGATGCTCGAGGGTCGATGGCCTCCAGATGAAATAGTACTCTTATCTTCCATACAGGATAGTACTCCTTTGTACAATAGGGGAGTCTTAGAGGAGGGACATCATAATCCAACTCCATGCTTGAGTCTGATCTTCTTGTTGACACTAGATGTAGGAACTTACTCGAGGTGTTAACCCCTTTGATGAGTAACCTCCCTCTGATACCACTTGAAAGTCCACCTAGTGTCAACTACTTACACCTATGGGGGGATAGGTGTCTTTGCAGCGTATTTGCGGAATTAAGGTTTTACCTGCACAAGAAAACAAAACAACACAACACAAAAAGTACACAAGCAAATTATAGTGGTTCCCCGATTTGGGTACGTCCACTTTCCCCCTTCGACCTATCTCCCAACCAGGGACGACTCGGTCACTTCACCAACAGGATTGAAATCCAATCCTTGCACTAACGGAAGGAACCCTTCCACACGTAGGAGTCAACACTCCCACAACACGGGTTGCACCCAACCCTACAACTAGAGACCAATCGGTCCTTTACAATGAAAGAGAAAATGAAAATAGCTTGTAAGAAATTCAAACAACGTGAAGATCCAGGTGTCCCTTTTCGTTAGACTACTTGTTCTTGTAGGCAACGAAAAGTCCACAACCCTAGATCTTTCTTAGAGAGAATCTTCTCTAGATCGACGGCTTCAACAAGAGAGGCGGTGATGCTATGTAGATCCAATCTTCTTAGCAAAGTCGGCAAGGTCTTCCAACGGTCACACTAGGATCGATCGTCTCGATCGATTCGGATGGGAAAGGTTTCCCGATCACAAATCAAGAGACAAAAGATCTCTGGATAGACGCGTGAGACGCTGTGCCCGACTAGGCTTGTGTCGCCGGGAGAGGTAACTAAAAGTCCGATAAACGGTGGCGAGCAACTAGCGTGAGGCGCAGAAGGTCGGCCCAGCTCGCTTCCGATCTAGGGCTTGACGGCGGCTGGTTTTTCTTCGATCTGTAATCCGTATTTTTACTGTTCACAAATACAGAGTATTTATACACTAGGTCAAGAGATGACCGTTGTGGGCCCCACCAGTAGTAAGACCAAAGTCCGGTTCAAAATTCCGCAGATGTCGTGGACCGGTCCAGACAGAGTCGGAAAAATACCCAAGTCAAATTCGGCGAGAATCGTGAGTGATTCTCGACGAATCGGCGAGAATCACCTTCGATTCTCGCCGAATTCTACTTAGAGAATTCTTGCTGCACAGGTTATAGAGGCCGGGGAGAATCGGTGGGAATCACCTTGGATTCTCGCCGACTCGTCGAGAATGCAAAGTCATTCTCGACAAATCGGCGAGAATCACTTGGTGATTCTCGACGATTCTGCCTTAGATGATTTTTCTGACTGCGTCGAGACAGCCGGCCCAACCCGGCAAGAATCAACTAGTGATTCTCGACGACTCGTCGAGAATCACTGGTGATTCTCGTCGAATCGGTGAGAATCACTTAGTGATTCTCGACGATTTACACTTAGACGATTCTCGTCTTTCAACCCGTGAGATGGTCTTTGGCCCATCCTTGCTCCTTGTCTACTCTTGCTTTATCATAGCCCTGTACATGAAATTAAGTACACCCCAATAGAGAGAGTACATGTAGGGCAACACACTGATCTGCTCAACGAGGGATTACGTTGCACAGACCCGTGTATATTGACCCACTACACCCTGACATTGGTGTGTACTTAGCATGGAATAACTGCAAGCACAACTAGAAGAAATTCATCAAATACATAGTGAATTCATCTTATCTTTGATAGGAGGCTTCCTCAAATCCAGGTAATTGTGGATACAATAGCCAACAATAACATAATACTGATGAGCTGAAACACCTCTTCCAAATAGGTGGGAAAGCTCTAGACCACACCATAACAAGCATTGGTCAGGTGATGAATCAGTCAATAACCCTTGCAAACAACCAAATCCAACTACAAAAGAAAGCACAAGAGCATACCTTCAAGATATGTGAAGAAGTGGGCAAATTCAAAGAAGATGCTATTGCCACCCTATCAATAGAAGATAGAAAGGGGGAGAGCCTAGTGAAAGAATTCTTAAAAAATCTAAAGAAAGGAAGAAGATTGAATGGGAAGCAAAGTTGGATTAGCTACATGCTGATGTCCAGAATCAAATTGATGGTGTCAAATTTCATACTTATGACACAAAAGTGTGGATGCACATTCAGATATTCCCTGAATTTTAAGCTGATCCCAATATTATCCCTCATCATCTTAACCCACTTGCTCAGATCCTCTTACCCAGCAGCCTCCTGCCCAGTAGCCGACTTTCACTCCCAGACCTGAAGATCAAGAACCATCTCTAGATAGTTATGCTCAAGCATGGTCAGAATATGAAATGCCTCAAGCTCCTCCTCTAAGAATCCCAGGGCAGAAGAAAAGAAAATATGGTGATGGAGCCTCTGCCAGCAAGTCCATTCCCAATCCAGAAGCTGAAAGAAGGAGAACCCAAAAATTTGCTGAAATTTGGAGCCCAACTTCTAAATCTTTATTTCTTGATACTCTCAAACTAGTGATTGATTATAATGAGAGTAGACATGATCATTACATCTCCCATAAATGGGACTTGTATGAGAAATCTATTACCAAGAAAAGGATATATGATAGAGAGTACGTAAGAATAACCCCAAGGCTCCTCCTAAACCTCCAAAGTATTGTCCCAAGACTTTCAACTACAAAAAGAGAAAGCAAGAGAAGAGAGACAAACTTCATCATTAACAGAGCTACTGGAAGCTGAAGTTGATCAGAAAGTTTTCTTATGAGATTTTGTTGAATTGGATTTCATGGACATTTTATATATGTATAAATCTTCTATTTTGGTGATCTGATTTTTCATTGCTTAGCTTTTCTCAGTATTACTGTTTTTGCTAGTTAATATGTTATGATTATCTTGATGTAATTCACCTTAGTGTAGAGGGTTCTTACTTTTACAAATAGGGGGAGATTGTTGGGTATTGTATGCACAATAATCCAGATTTGTATGAAGTCATCCTTGAAGTAAGATGAATTAAGTTGTATTTTATGTCCTTGTTGAGTTATGTGTTTGCAAGATATAATTGCCAAATGTAGACCAATGTCAGTCTACAATGACTCACCAAACACAGGACCATACAATGTAATCCCTCATTGTGTGATCCATGGTGTTTACTCATATGTAGCCTCTCTATTAGGACACACATTATTTTCAAGCACTAAAGCAATGGAAGGAAAAATGGTTGCTGATTTCATTTGAAGAAAAATAATTTTCAGGAAGCAAAATTTTTTCTAACTCCATTACTCTAGTAGTATATGTTGTACTCGAGTTGTGCTGGAATTAATTATCGAGTATACTAGGTAAAGTTCTCGAGTAATAGAAATCATTCTCGAGAAAGCTAAGTCCATTACTTGAGTATGCCTTGGAGTACTCGAGTACTACTTATTTATGTCTTGAGTTTACTAAATAATTTATTTAAGAAATTTTCTAAGTGTTATGCTCAAGTAGCAGAAGCCAGTACTCGAAAAGGCTAAGCCTTATCTCGATAAGTCAGAGGACCAGTACTCGAGTATGATGAAAATTTGTTTCGAGAAGAAGTCTGGTTCTCGAGAAGTCATATTAGTTCTCTAGAAGTTTTACTATTTCTCGAGTAATAGAAGTCACTTCTTGAGAAGCCTGGATTCATGTTCGAAATTTCTCTAAGTCTTGTTCTCGAGAACCTTACACCCTTCCTCTCGAGAATTTGAAGTTAGTACTCGAGTTGTCTATAAACCACTCGAGAAATACATAACATTTTTCTGAAATTTTGTTAAGTCCATACAGAATCAATTTCAAATTAATCTCAATGATTATTGGTCAACGTGTACTGTCTTTATGATTATGACCATTAGGCTTGTACTATAAAAGGTCAAATCATTTCGACTAACCCTAAGAAGAGAAATCAAGTATTCTGAATTTTTCTGTTCATTTTAAATTGGGAAGCCGCCGCCGCACTTCATCGAAGATCTCGCCGCCGATCCTTCTCTGATTCCTATGATTTAGAGCAAGTAGAGATCAACAGAACAAGATGCTTTTACTTATACAGATTCATCTCTTGATTGTGCTGATCTAAATTTTCAGATCAAGAATATTTTCGGCTTGTCTTCTTCGATCAGTTTCTGAGAAAGCTTCAAAGTTCATGGAAGAAGAAAGGCTGAAGATTCAGATCTGGTATATTCTATTTATATAATTTTTGTTTACAACATTTTTATCTTGTAGGAGATCTTGTCTCCGAGTGTTGTAGGAATTTTTTCTTCCGAGTGTGGTAGGAAGTTTTTCTTCTGAGTGTAGATCCATTTTGTGGATTGAGTTGTAGGGGCATTGCTCTGAGTTGTAGGATTGGTTTCAATCCAAGGTAATAGTGAAGTAGCCAAGTCTAGCGTGTTGCTAGATCAGTGAGGTGGAGAGTGGATGAACCCAAGATTGGGGAACCACTATAGATCTGTGTACTCTATGATTTGTGTGCTTATTTTATGCGCTTCATTCATTCAATTTTTATTCCGCAAAAAGACGTAGACCTTACCTATTCTCCCCCTCTTGGTGATTTAGGTAGACAACTAAAAACATCAGTGCGTGAAACTCTCTTCACTCTTGACTGTTAACTTCAAACTACGATCCTCTCGGCTAGCTAAGAATGAAAATAAAGATGGAAATTATATATCGATGATATAACTCCAAGCATTAATTTTCAAGAGTAAATCGAAGGCCTAAACCCTAAAAAGAAAAAGTAAACTTAAAGCATCATCACTTAATCAACTCGAACCTCGGTGTACAACCCCGTGTTCGCCGAGTGGGCCGACGACCTCAGGTGAATTGACTGGGGAGCCCCGCCCGCATCAGAATAGCAAATGGGAGGAATCAGAATGACCAACAGGCTCTCCCCAAAGGTAGGCAAACGAGCTGCCCGAGCTTGTCCATGCAGCCCGTGCCCCCCTGGAGAATCGTGAAACTAAATCTCCCTTTGCCCTAGCTTGCGACCGCCTGGAGTTCATCGAGCTGAGCTTGGGTTTCATCTTCCTAAGCATTACACCCGACTGGAGTTCGTCGAACTCAATCTCCCTTCCGCCTAGCTCGCGCTCGATTGGAGTTCGTCGAGCTGATCTTGGCTTTCGTCGGCCTAAGCCTCGCGCCCACTTGGAGTTAATCAAACTCATTCTCCCATTGGCCTAAGCCTCGCGCCCGCCTGGAGGTCGTTGAACTCAATCTCTCTTTCGCCTAGCTCGTGCCCTCTTGGAGTTCGTCAAACTCAGTATCTATGGGCTTCAGAAGTAACAATCTCAGAGCGGCCTGGCTCGCGCTCGCCTACAAAAGAGAGGCGGGGGTAAAACTAGGTCGTGTACGCCTTGGGAACCGAGGAATACCTCAGCATACTCCATCTCACACTTGCCCAGGGAGCTCGGTAGCCAATAGGCAAGCTGGATCGGTCGGGCCCGTGTCCGCCAAGATTCGGGGAGACGACGAGTGCCAGCCCCATCAAGCACTCATCGCCCCAGGCTAGTGGAGGCTTTAGAGTGCCACTCGCCCTATGCTCTGTGATGTGTTTTTACTATTTTTCCCCCACTGGCCTTCCCATAGCTAGTTAGAATAGCGGAGTTATGTTATTGGATGACCCAGTTGGGCAGCACATAGCTGTTCAGAACAGCGGAGGTTGGCTATTTACAGGCCTTTTTCAGAAATCTATAAATAGGACCCTAGGGGCACCTCAGAAGGCATGCTTACTTGTCTTCCAATCTTCTAGCGCTTTATAAGGTTGCCTTAGCTCCCCTCTTGGCTAGGGACGGGAAGAGCTCTAAGATCTTTTGGGTGTGTGGTGGGACCTCCGCGGAGAACCCTTAGGTCAGTTCCTTATTCTTTTTCCTTGTCATTTTACTTGTAGGAGAGAAGTAGGTGCGCGATCACCCCTTCCCCAAGGGTGAATTCCACAAAGACCGATTTTTCGGTTTCAATATTTTGGTGCGGTGAGCGTGGTCAGTACAGAAAATCTTCAGCAGGCTCGATGATGGGAGGAGAAGGACAAGGCTCAGATAGGTCTGACTCGCCACCCCCCCCGCCTCTCGCCACGATGGGGATGTTCAAATACTTCAGGCTAGAGGTGCTTGGCCTCGTCAGGTTTGCACTTTGGGCGCGTGCCGAGTGCTCGACTCAAGCGGTGCTAGTGCTCGCAGACCCGGCCCTTGGCGAAGAAGCCCCAGTAGGCAAGATGGGAAAGAGGTTGTAGAGGAAGGAAGAGGAGGCGAGCTCACCGGGCGAGTACTCTTCCCAGGCTTGGCGAGCGGCGGCAGGATCGGCGAGATGCAAGTGAGAGACCCCACTGCTTGCCTAGTCGAGGGAGGCAGCCCCTTCAACAAGCTGGTTTCTTCTGCCCCGGTTCCAGAGGGGTTCAGGGAGCCCGAGATGTCCTACTACGCCGGGAAAGGAGACCCGGTCCAGCACATCCAGTGGTTCGAGGACGTGGTCTCGATCCGACAAATGTCGGATGGGTTCAAGTGCAAGCTCTTCACCATCACTCTCAAGGAGAAGGCAAGAGAGTGGTTCCGCATGCTACCGGTCAGCTCCATTTATTATTTCGAGGACCTGCGCCAGGGGTTCATGGTGAGGTTCAACACCTCTAAAAGAAGGAAGAAGGAGTTAGTGTCCTTTTTACACATCAAGCAAGGGGTTAACGAGACCTTAGGGAGCTACATTGACCGGTTCCAAGAGGAGGTCACGCAGGTCCAAGAGATTCCAGGTCACACCCTAATGATGGCCTTCACCCTAGGGCTGCAGCAGGGTTTCTTCAAAATGGAGCTGAAGAGGGTGCCACCCCTCTCCTACGAGGATCAAATGGAGAGGATGGCGAGAGAATTCGACGGGGAGGCGTCGAATCTGGTGTTTGCCCGGAAGCTGGCAAGATGGGGCAAGGAGGAAGAGAGACCAAGAGGTGGCAGAGGTAAGGAGGAGATAAGAGCTAAACCACGGCAGAGGGAATAGCCGCATAAGCAGTAGCCTAGGAGGGGGCTCCGGGAGCCGAACCATCGGCTAGGTTGGAAGCTAGAGTGGTAAGACCAAGGGATGCAAAGAGGTTTCCTTGGGTGAGACAATCGTCAGGGGGGCCAAGGCAAATTTTACCCTCTAGGAGGGAGGCAGGGATAGAGACCACCTCTCCCAGACCAGAATCAGGCTATGGCTATAACCATGGGGGAGAAGAGGAGAGTGGCATGGAGGAGGAGAAGAGAAGTTAGGGTGGAATTGCCCTACTATGACTTCCATCAAGAGGAGGGGAATGCAACATCCACGTGCCCAGAATTCCTCGAGATGAGAGGAAACAGGGAGCAGTAGTAGCAGCAAGACCGCCAGGAAGTATGGATCGAAGAAGTCCTGCCTCAGGCGGAGGAGGACATGTGTCAACACCGGGCAGATATTGGGGCCTGAGGAGGGATCGGGGTGATCCACGGAGGGGGGGGGGGGTCAATGCTTCCCGCAAGGCAAGTCTCCACCTAATTTACTGACGGGATGTTGGCTCAACATGCCAGACCCCACCCTTGGAGGAGAAGAACAACTTCTAGAGGAAGGATATGCCAGACCATGAGTACCCCTTCTGCGATGTGCTGGTCATCCAGACAGCGGTCGAGAATTTCACCGTCTCCCGGAACCTCACCAACAATGGGAGTTCAGTGAACGTCATCTTCAAGAAGGCATTTGACGCGATGAAGGTGGATGCCAAGAGGGTACATGCCTCAGATGGACCCTTGTTCTGGTTCTCAGGGGAGAGGTAGGAGGTTGAAGGAGGAGTGGGCCTCCATATCACTCTAGGGGGTCAGTCGCACACTTGCAGGTTCATCATTATGGAAGCCCTCAGCAGCTACAATGCCATATTTGGGTGATCCCTCATCAGCACTTTCCACTGCATCCCCTCATCCTTCCACTAATGCATGAAGTTCAGTACTGAGGGGATCCAGGTCTGGGTCCTGGGCGACCCCAAGGTGGCAAAGAAATGCTACATCACCGCTGTGAACTCCATCTATTGGCAGGAGGGAGCCAAGGAGATGGAGCAGATGATGTAGGAGGCAGAGCAGGAGGCCAATGGAGAAGAGATTGAGGTAAAGGAGAGTTGCATCTGGGAGGAGGTGGCAGGAGTCCAGGAGTAGTTGGCCAAGGTGATGGCCGCAGAGGAAGTGGTGGAAGCTGAGGAGGTCGATACATTATAAAAGGAGTGTTGAAATCAGGATGGTATCGCCTCCGGAGTGTGGAGGGCGAAACCCTGAGTCTCACCTGGAGCGGTGATGACTTGAAGCATTTTTTCCCCATGAGCCCTATATGTGATGTCCTTTTTCTAGTGAAGCCTCTTGTTATTCAAATCTTCTCCAACAGTAATTCGCAAGAGCAAGTGAAGAGTTCACTTAGCAGACCCCGAGCAGATCCCGTTGCCAGGCTCTCACCTAGCTGGCATTGCTGGATGTCACTCGAGAGCGTATACCAAGACCCCGATCAGATCCCGCTGCCAGGCTCTCAACTAGCTGGTAGGGCTGGATGTCACTCGATGGCATCTATCCATACCTCGAGCAGATCCCGCTGTCAGGGTCTCACCTAGTTGGCAGGGCTGGATGTCACTCGAGAGAGTCTACCCAGACCCCGAGAAGATCCCGTTGCCAGGCTCTCACCTAGCTGGCAGGGCTAGATGTCACTTGGTGGAATCTACCCAGACCCCGAGCAGATTCCGCAGCAAGGCTCTCACCTAGCTGGGAGGGCTAGATATCACTTAGCGGAGTCTACTTATACCCCGAGCAGTTCCTGCTACCAGGCTCTCACCTAGCTTGCAGGGCTAGATATCACTCCGTGGAGTCTACCCAAACCCCGAGCAGATCCTGCTTCCAGGCTCTAGCAGAGCTGGATGTCACTCGGTGGAGTTTACCCAGACTCCAAGCAGATCCCGCTACTAGGCTCTTACTTAGCTATTAGGGCTGGATATCACTCGGTGGAGTCTACCCATTCCCTGAGAAGATCCTTCTACCAGTCTCTCACCTAGCTGGCAGGGCTAGATGTCACTCGGCGGAGTCTACCCAGACCCCAAGCAGATCTCGCCACCAGGCTCTCACCTAGCTGGCAGGGCTGGATGTCACGCGGTGGATTCTACCAAAACCCCGAGCAGGTCCCGCTACCAGGCTCTCACCTAGCTTGCAGGGCTGGATGTCACTCGGTGGAGTCTACCAAGACCCTGAGCAGATCCCGCTGCCATGCTCTCACCTAGCTGGTAGCGATGGTTGTCTCTCGGTGGAGCCTACCAAGACCCCGAGAAGATCCTGCTGCCAGGCTCTCACCTAGCTAGAAGGGCTGGATGTCACTCGGTGGAGTTTACCCAGACCCCAAGAAGATCCCGCTGTCAGGCTCTCACCTAGTTGGCAAGGCTTGATGTCACTCGGCGGAGTATACCCAGATCCCGAGCAAATCTCGCTGCCAGGTTCTCACTTAGCTGGCAGGGCTTGATGTCACTCGGTGGAGTCTACCAAGACCCCTAGCAGATCCCGCTATCAGGATCTCACTTAGCTGGCAGGGTTGGATGTCCCTCGACAGAGTCTACCCAATCCCCGAGCAGATCCCACTGCTAGGCTCTGACCTAGCTGGCAGGGCTGGATGTCACTCAGCGGAGTTTACCCAGACCATGACCAGATCCCGCATCTAGGCTATCACCTAACTTGCAAGACTGGATATCAATCGGTGGAGTCTACCCAGACCCCGACCAGATCTCGCTGCCAGGCTCTCACCTAGCTGGCAGGGCTGGATGTCACTCGGCGGAGTCTAGCCAGACCCCGAGAAGATCCTGCTTCCAGGATCTCACCTAGCTGACAGGGCTGGATGTCACCGGTGGAGTCTACCTAGACCCCGAGCAGTTCCCGCATCCAGGCTCTCACCTAGCTGGCAGGGCTGGATGTCACACGATGAAGTCTACCCATACCCCGAGCATATCTGCTGTCAGGCTCTCACCTAGCTAGCAGGGTTGGATGTCACTCGGAGGAGTCTACCCAGACACAAAGTAGAACTCGCTATCAGGCTATCCCCTAGCTGGCAGGGCTAGATTTCACTCATGGGAATCAACTTAGGCCCCAACTGGCCAGTAGGTCAGAAAGTCTTGATGAACGTGGCGTATGAGGCTGGGACCCAAAAACTAAAACTACATAAGCAAAAATTGCAGGGTTTCCGGGGTGACCTTAGCAGGTCAGTGAGCCAGAAGTGCTGACTCGAATTTATGAATCGGCAAACACCCGGAAAGCGACCAAGGCGGCGGGAGCTCAGACCACGTCATAACCTCATGGAGCCCAGCTCATGTGAAGTCAGGCGGCTCGTGCGCGTGATGAGTTGGCTCGCCCCCTCTATCTCGCGACTGGCGCGGAGAATCCGGACAAAGAACGCGGATCACTATTCACGGTTTGGCTAACTGGTGCTCCCATACTCCCTTAGCTAAGTCCCGAACAAACACGCGACCTAGCTCGCAAGCTGTAGGAAGGGGGACTGTGAATAGAAAAATCAAAACAGGCCACGAACACAGAAAAGAAAAAAGACGAATTTGCATTACAGAGAAGATACATTAGAGAATAATTTCAGAAAGTACACTTTATTGATCAATGAAATTAAAAGTTATAGGGCTCGACCCTCTCTCATATTACAACAAGGTTATAATGAAGTCAGCGAGGCGAGGCACAGGTATTCAGCGGGGCAAACCCCTGAGCGACAAGTTCTCCTAGATAGGTCGGTAGGACGCGTCGCCCGGCTTCGGTACCGGAAGGAATAAGGCTGGTACCATATCGCTGGCCTCCAAATCGCGCATTCGTGCCTGCGATGCCTCTCTTTCCTTTTCAAGTGAGGCGATCTGGATGCCCAGCTGGCTTACCGTTTGATGACTAGTTTTAGTCATCGTTTTTTGGGTTAGTTTAGTTTAAATTTTCCTAGGTTTAAGTATTTTTTTTTTATATTTTATGTATGCTATGTTTTAATATTTTATTTTTGATAATATGTTTTAATATTTTATTTTATGTTTGTTTGTTATATTGTATTGTGTGTTATGTTTGTTTGATATATTTTTATTATTTTAGTTTTTATGTTTTGTTATTTTATGTTTTTGTTATTTGTTATTTTATGTTTTTTTTTACTTTATGTTTGCTACGATATTTTTATGTTTGTTGTTATGTTTTTGTCAATGTTTTAGTTATTTTATCTTAAAGCATAACTAATGCATGTTTTATTTTTGTAGGTGCAGCCCCCCCTTGGTGAAGCCCGACAACAAGTAGCCCACACAACCCGAGCCCCTTCCCTGATGCTACCCGAGCCCTGGTTGTCATCCTACAAGCAGCCCGAGCCAAGATCTTGAAGCAGCCCGGACCTCTTCAAGTACAGCCCAAGCCTCCTTCATGTCCAACCCGAGCCCACCTTGCTGCCCACTTTGATGCAGTCCAGTAGAAGCCCTCCATGCCACACAACCCGAGCCCTCCATGCAGCCCACCATGCAGACGCCACCTTGCATGGCATGCATGCACCTCCCCATCAATGTATTGGCCGACCACTCCTCTCTCTCTTATTTATTTCTTATTCATCCCCCCTTTTATTTTCTATTTTTCTATTTTTATTTCTTTAAACAAAATGCATTTAACCTTGTCTTCTCTCTCTCCCCTCATTAAATTCCATTCATGCATCTTCCACCATGCATGGTCGGCCACCCCTCTTTCCCCCTCTCTCATTCTCATTTAAACCCATCCATCCCCCTCTTATATTTTATTTTGTTCCTTTTTATTTTCCAAAATGAAAATGCAAGCATTTAGCCTCTTCTCTTTCCCCCATTAATCTCATTCATGCATCTCTCCATTCAAGCATGGCCGGCCCCCCTTTGTGCCCTTTCATCTCCACTTCCCTCTAGAACCTTCCCCCTCACCAATAAAAGGAGCCCTTACCTCATGCTTTAGAAGGTTAAGTTTTTGTTTTGTGAAGGTTGGATTGTGGAGAGCAAGGGAGATAGCTAGTTCAAGTGAAAGTTTTCTTCTTTCCTTATTGCTAAGTAGTTTTCATTATTGTAATTTTTCCTTGGTAACATAGTATTATCTTTTTATTATTGTGTACTCTTCTATCATCAATGAAAACGAATTCTCTTTCTCTTATTTTTGTGGTTTCTTTCTTAACTATGCATAACTAATTTTCCTTTAGCATTCGATCATGAGGATCCATGAAATGAGATGAGATTTTCTTTTACTTCTTAGTTTTATTTTTGTCAAATTTATTCTTGATCCTTCTTTGATTTTTCTCGTGTCGACTCCGTATTTCCGGTGTACGGTAGTAGGCCACTTGATCTCATTTCATAGTAGTCGAGAGACTAATTGATTTGAAAGTTCACTCAAAGAAGGAAGGAGTTGCACGCAATCCTAGAGATAGGATGACGTAAATCCTCCGGATTTGAGTCGAATCCAATAGTGCGGGTCACTTCGATAATGCAACTTTAGGCCTTTTTGATTTGCAAAGAGATTTCGGTCAAAACGTCTATAAGTTAGGAGATTTAATGCTCTAGCGAGATTATTTCTTATTTTCGGATCCGCCACGGTCGAGTTTGATTTGCAATTATAAACTATAGTTTTATCCTTCTTATCTCTTTTCATGGTGAATCATTGATCGAATGCTATATTTTTATCTGAAGTTTTCGTCTTATTATTATCTTTAGTTTAACTTAAAAATTCTCAAAACACCCATCAAGCGTACGGTAGGATAATAGTAGAAGTGTGAGTAATAGTAATTGACAACACCGAGTTTTAATACGACTTTTATACTACAATTCGATAGGTACACTTGCCTGTTCGGGTTGATAGCAAATCTATTCACAACCGTTGCCGCATCTTGTTAAAAGGGACAAGATAAGGAAGTGCTTGAGAAGGGCAAAAGGCAACCTGTAGGAAATAAGTGCGAGTCGAGAGATGTACAACTCCCCCCAGGTACTGGGTAAGGGAGACATTAGCCGCGTCTGCCCACTTTCTCTGGAAATTCGCCACCTCCTAGGGGAGCTGAAGAGCTTCAACCTTCTCTTTGACCAGCTTTTTGAGCGAAGGGGAATTCATCTCCAGCTGGGTTAGACGCCTACCCGTCATGTGGGTCAGCTCCAAGCCTCAGAGTTGGGCTCGCGTGCTTTCGTGCACGAGGACCCACGTGGCCTCCTCGTCATAGACCGCAACGTCCTCCTGCGCATAAAGTCCGAATGAGAAGTTGTAGGCCTCCCCGTTGATGGTGTTCTACTCAAGCTAGCTCGGCAGTAGGGTGGAGATGATGACACTGTTCGACTCCCTGTCCCACTGGAGGAGGGGGTTCCCGAGCTCGTCAAGATGCCGCTCGTCAAGGCAAAGGTTATGGTGCGCCCTCGACACTGGCTTCACATCTTCATGCGTCTCTTTCTGAGGCCCGGAAGTACCAGCCACCCCGCTAGGGGAGCCGCTGGTCAGGGCGGTAGTGGGTGAGAGATCCCCAGCTGGTTGATCAGTCGGGGCCTTACCCTTCTCCTGACTCGTGGGGGGCACGTCACCTGCGGTTTTCGGCTTCTTAGGCGGCGGCGTTGGCAGAGGAAGTTCGCGGCTAGGCCGCTTATGGACGACGGGGTCTATTATCTTGCAACACATAGCGGACGCAACCTCGTCGCGGGCGAGCCCGCTGGAAGCGAGTCGCGCACTCTCATTGGGAGGGTGCAAGGGGATGTCCCGCTCGCCTGCAAAAAAGAAAGATTAAAGCAGAAGAATGGTGGTAAAGAAAAATGAGAAAACACGAATCGCTTACCTTCCCCAGGTGGGATGGGGGTGAGATTTTCCAAGTTCCTACGCAAAAAGGTGACTTCAAAGTTCTTCATGGCGAAGAACCAGCACAGCTCCACTTCGTGGCCCCCCGGGATGGGGGGACGGTAGCTCGCCTCGCTGAGCTGGATAGACGAGAATGGGACGTTGCCAAAGTCCCCTTTGACAAAAACAAACTTCTTTTGCTAGTTATGGCTCTTTTTGATAGTCTCCCTCACCTTGACGTGGTTGCTGGAGAAGTAGGCGGTCCCATCCTTGTTCGCCCGGAAGGAGAACAGCTTGCATAAGACCCCAAGGTTGAACTCGATCCGCTGTTCTCGCACGAAGCAGATGAACCCGACCACCACCGCGATGGAATTAGGGGTCATCTGCTCGGGGATAACCCTGAAGTTGTTCAGTGTTTGGCGGACCTCCGGCCATAGAGGAAGCCAGAGACCCGCCTCAAAATGCGTCGTGGGGATGGCGAGCTCCTCTCCAAAAAGGTCGTTGATCTTCTCCCCCTACCAAGGTAGCCTCGCCACGAAGCCTGGTGGTACGAAGTTGCCTATGGAATCAAGGAACTCGCGTTCAGTGATGGCGGCATGGAAAAAATTATGCTCTGACAAATTCCAGGCGCACTTGCTCAGCTCATCCGCATTGCCGCTGTCACCACCCATCTCGAGGGAAACTCGCTAAGCAGGACGAGGAAGTTCTCGCTGGAAGCTGGCGAGTCGAAAGTCGCAGATAAGTAGAAAGAAGGGGAAGTCTTAAAAGTAGTAGGTGAGAAGGGGTTGGCAGGGCCTATTAATAGAATGAAAAAGGGCAGGAAAATGTTCTGCCGGCGGGAAAAGTGCGGATAGCAAAATGCGCCCTGACGTTTCGACTTCAAGACCTGCCTCAGAATTCTATCAGCCCGTCGATGTGCCTTGAAGACTAAACGGCTGCGATTATCTCTCATCCGCGTTCACACAAGCAACGGGCGAGTCGCGACCCGAGCCCGCCCGAAATAGTGGGCGAATTGCTCAGGCTCGCGATCTGCGGGCAGTCGGCTTGCTCCCGCCTGAACTGATTAGGCGGGCTGGGAGAGCCGGAACAATAATGTCGTGCCCGATTGAATAAGGAATAGGAGAGAAAGAGAGCCCCGTCCAATCCCCAAGGAAACAAAGCATCAACACAATAAAAGTAACACGCAGCGAACAATCACACATTGGTAGGCGAAACAGGTCTCAAATTATTATAAACATATTAAAATGTCCTGAATAAAGACGTTTCACGACCCTACTCCACGAACTGACTTAGGATGCGGATGCAACCGGGGCCAGATAACTAATAGCGGGGAAGGAACAGGCGGCTCAGTACTGGACGCACTTCCACCTATCTCTCCCCCGCGTGCAAGATTGGGGCGGCATGCGAGGGTAATGGTACTCGCGGACCGCCAACAGGTCTCTCTGGGCCAGATCGACCTGCTCCGAGTCATGCCGAAGCTGCTCCTTGGTTCGCATGATGTGTACCCCCGGAGAGGTAACTCTGTCCCCGTCAGCTGGACGCCTCGTCCTCTCCAAAACCGCAAACCGGTCCTCCGCCTCGGCCTTGTCCTTGTCCACCTTGTTGAAAACCTCATGCAGCAGTAATGTGTGTTTTTAAAATAGCCGGGTCACTTGCTTCCTCATTTTCTCAGCGTTCAGCGTGTAACACCCCTATCCGTCCGATAGCATATAGCAGTAGGTCCGGCCGGGGCCCGACGCCATATACTACGGACAGACCGGTTGGTTACGCATTGAAACCATTCAACCAATTGCACGCCCTACACAACACCTAGCGGAAGCATTAAAATTAAGTTGCACAATTAAGAACCCTGCCAACAACATAAATGTCCACTACAAAAACACTCGCAGGAATGTTCCAATACACAGAAAAAAGAAATGGCCTTAAGGCCTTACATAGTTTGCTTGATAAAACAGTGTTTTCATACATCGTCTCGCAGGCCGGCCACACATGGTCACAATGAAACACTCAAAATTAGGCCTACGAGGGCCGGCTCAGCAACTTGGGGTTTAGCCCGCTATTTTCCGCTCGGCTCCGCAGCACTTGCAAGCACAAACCACCGCCCGGTGGCAAACAAAAGCAACGGTCAGCTATGCTGACCAAATTATAACGATCTCGCCCCAAAATCGGGGCGGCGATGCTCTTTCCCTGCACTTTATTAGTATAGGCAATTTATTAGTGTAAACACACATCATCACAGGCGTAGGCTAGCACGGCCACACACCTCGTGCACACAAGGCACATTCACGGCGAACCGGCCAACGTCACGTCAATTCAAGCCATAGACGTTCCCGTTCCACCACCGCCCTTGGACGGCCAACCATATGAGCATTTTGTCTTCTTGGCCTTGGTCACGACAATTTAAGCCATAGACCGTCGAAGACTCTCATCCATGCCAACGGTCCCACCGAACGACATAGATCGGGTACGGTTCCGCCTGACCCGTGCTCATATCGCAACGGCAATTTAAGCCATATGTGTAGGTCAAGACTCACCGAGTCCCGTTTCCGCCACAACAATCACATAACCCGGTTATGTTCACGTTGGATCCTCGGCCATCGTGTTTGCAAAACTCGCTTTTGCCCAGTTTTCCGGGTGCACCTTGGAGTTAATCTCCAAGGCTCCATGTTGCAATCTACCACGTAGAAAACCCGAAAAACGCCCAAACACCCGGAGTCTTCCCCGGTTCATGTGCAATGCAACATCATCGATCCGGCTCTACTTGTCCCGATAGGCTTCACACACAATGCCTATGTCCGTTTCCGCATACGGACTCTATACAAGGGGGACTTTACATATCTACCCCAAGGAACGCTCCAACTCTTCGCTCACTCGCGAGAGAGGGCTTCCTATGTAAAGGGAAAAAGGGCTTCACAAGCCCAAGGATGAGAAATCGTTAGCCTTGCATTCTTCCGCGGCGCCATGAAAAACTATGCGGTTGGAAAGCACCGCAACGGCGTCACCTCCGCGGATCTAGACTCGGATCGCGATTCAGAGCTCCGACGCTCCACCGGCGGCCGGATCTTGGTCTCCAACCTCTCACCTTGCTCTCCCCTCTCTCTAGGATTTAGAAAGAGAATGGAAAAATAGAATGAGGGTTTTGAAACCCTTATCCCGGCTAAAACCATCCAGGAGCAGCCCCCCACCGTCGGATCCAAAGCCAAGGAAATGAACGGCCACGATTAGGCCTCAAATTATAAAATCTGGGTCGAACACGGGTTGCAACACGGCCGTGTGCCTGGCCGTGTCACCCATTTGCCGTCTTGACCGACTCGAAAACCAGCACACGACATTCGACACGGCCTCCGACATGCCCGTGTCACCTGTGACACGCCCGTGTCGAGCCCTGTGTCACGCCCCCCCGTGTGCAATCGGCCAGCTTTCCCAACCCGAGAAGGACACGGCCTGCGACACGGCACCCGATACGCCCGTATCGCATTTGACACGCCCGTGTCAGGGCCCGTGTCATGGCCCGTGTGCCTTCCTCAGAAAACTGCCCAAAGTGACATGCCCTGGGACACGCCCGTGTCCCAGGCCGTGTGCCTCAACTCGACGATCTCCGATCGTCAAAACGTCGACCACATGACCCGTGGCCGAACATGCCCGTGGCCGAACACGCCCGTGTCACGCCTGTGACACGCCCGTGTCACGCCCGTGACACCTGCTCCAAAATTCAGACTGGGCTTAAAACATCACCCGTCCCTCTTTTGAGTTTCGGGGTGTTACAACTCTCTCCCCCTTAAAAGAATTTCGCCCACGAAATTTACTAAAGGAAAACCATAGGAACTTAAAACTTTTAACGGTACCTGAGCGGAATAACTCCGGGTACTCCTCCAGCATGGTTTGCTCCCTTTCCCAAGAGAGCTCCTCCCGACCGCAATTATCCCACCGGACCTTAATCATCCGGATCTCCTTGTTACAGAGCCTCTTGATCTCTACGTCTTCAATACAAACGGGCTTGACCTTAGTCGTCAACCCTTCGCCCACCGGTACTTGATCCACTACGATCACTAGCGAAGGCTCTTGCACCGCCTTCCACAACACAGAGATGTGGAACACATCGTGTAGCCCACTCAACTCCACCGATAGCTTCAAACGGTATGCGGCTTCGCCGACTCGCTCCAGAACCTCAAAAGGTCCAAGGTATCTTGTGCTCAGCTTCTTCAAGCGTCTCACCCGCGAAACCCCCTTGAACGGCTTAACTTTCAAGTATACCCAATCGCCTACCGCGAACTCTACGTTCCGGTGCTTGGCATTGTAATACTTCGCCTGCCTGTCCTGAGCGATCAACAAGCGCTCCTGAATGATCCGCACCAACGAGGTAGCACTCTCCACCTCCTGCTTCTTGTACAACCTTGCCTCACCCGTTTCTAACCAAGACAACGGTGTGCGACATTTTCTAACATATAGGGCCTCAAAGGGCGCCATTTGGATACTCTCCTGGTAGCTGTTGTTGTACGCGAACTCCACCAAATACAGGTGGTCCTCCCAATGCTTCCCGAAGTCTAGAACACACATGCGGAGCATGTCCTCCATCGTTCTATTGACTCTCTCGGTCTGCCCATCTGTCTGCGGATGGAAGGCTGTGCTGAACTTCAACTTTGTCCCCAACATCTGCTGCACCAACCTCCAATCATTGGATGTGAAACGCCCATCGCAATCACTCACAATGCTGCGAGGCACACCATGCAGTCTAAATATATTGTCCACATAAAGCTTTGCCAACTTCTCCACCAAGTCGTCTTTCCTATGCGGAATGAAATGCGACACTTTAGTTAACCAATCTTCGATCACCTAGATGGCGTCGTTCCCCTTCTGCGACCTTGGCAACCCATGCACAAAGTCCATAGATATGTCGTCGAACTTCCACTCCGGTATAGGCAAGGACTTCAGAAATCCTCCCAGCTTTTGGCACTCCGCCTTCACCAAGGCGCACGTTTGGCCCTTAGCCACAAACAACGCTACGTCTTTCTTAAGCCCCGGCCACCAAAACAGCTTCTTGAGGTCACGATACATCTTTGTGCTCCCTAGGTGGATCGAGTACCTTGTATGATGAGCCTCGTACATCAACTCGGACCATAGGTTACTCCCGCTTGGGACGCACAACCGATGATCCTTCCTTAACAACCCATCTTCCACTGAAAACTGGGAATTTGACCCATCAAACGCTGCCTCCATAAGCTCCTTCATGGAGTCATCTAACTCCAATGCCTGCCGAACCCGATCAGCCAGGTCATACTGGACCTCTGTCCAGTTCAACATTGCTTTGGAGCTCGTCTGCTTGTCAACGCAACAGATCTCAAGCTCCTCCAACTCCAGTATCAGCCGCTCATCATGCACCGACAACCAGTTGGCTTGGGCGGGAGCCCTGCGACTCAACGCATCAGCCACCGCATTGCCCTTCCCGGGTACATAATGAATCTTGAAGGTGTAGTCCCCCAGGAACTCCATCCACCTCCTCAGCCTCATGTTAAGATCCTTCTAATCTAATAGGTACTTCAGGCTCTTGTGATCGGTATATATATCGACCCTTACACCGTATAGGTAGTGCCTCCACAGCTTATGTGCAAATATCACGGCCGCCAACTCCAAGTCGTGGACCGGATAGTTCCTTTCATGCACTTTCAGCTGACGCGATCCATAAGCTATGACGCTCCCATGCTGCAACAACACGCAGCCCAAACTACTACCCGAGGCGTCACTATACACCTCGAATCCCTCGGTACCACTCGGCGAACTAAGCACTGGCGCTGTGGTCAACCGTCTCTTCAGCTCCTCAAACGCTTGCACGCACTCCTACGTCCACAAGAATCTCTGATCATTCCTTGTCAACTTCGTGAGAGGTAGCGCTATCCGCGAGAAGTTCTCTACGAAGCGCCTGTAATAACCGGCAAGCCCGAGAAAACTACGGACTTCCGCGACATAAGACAACGCAGGCCACTCCCATATCGCAACATCTTCGCCGGATACACCGCTATACCTTCCCCACTAACAATGTGACCAAGGAACGCTACTAAGGGTTGCCAGAACTCGCACTTGGAGAATTTCGCATATTGCTCATTCCTCCTCAAAGTCTCCAACACCATATGCAAGTGCTTGAAGTGATCTTCGCACTGCGAGCACCAATATATCGTCAACAAAGACGATCACAAAGTGGTCCAGGAAATCTCGGAACGTCCTGTTCATCAAGTCCATAAACACTGATGGCGCATTCGTCAGTCCAAACGGCATGACCGTGAACTCGAAATGCCCATACCTTGTGCTGAACGCCGTCTTCGGGATATCACATTCCCTTATCCTCAACTAATAGTACCCCGACTTCAAGTCCAACTTAGAATATACCGACGATCCGACCAACTGATCGAACAGATCATCAATCCTCGGGATCGGGTACTTGTTCTTCTCTGTCAGCTTGGTCAACTCTCTGTAGTCGATACACAACCGCATACTCCCGTCCTTCTTCTTAACGAAGAGGACCGGTGCACTCCAAGGCGACGAGCTTGGACGTACATAACCTTGCTCCATCAGCTCCTCTAACTAAACTTTCAACTCTGCCATCTCCTTAGGCGCCAACCTATACGGAGCACGTGACACCGGTTTGGCCCCTGATACGAGCTCGATGGTGAAATCAATCTCTCGCTACGGTGGGGCCCCGGGAAGACTATCCGGGAACACATTGGGGTATTCACAAACAATGGGGATGCTATCCAATGTGTACTTTGCCTCCACAGCCCCCACTATTGCGAAGAACAGCTCTGCACCAGCACGAACTGGCTTTACCACTTGAAGAGCAGACATCATCGTCTTGCTCGACCCCTTGAATCCCTCGAATGTTGTCCCCCGCCCAACACCCAGCTTGACCTCCTTCCGGTCACAGTCAATCCAAGCTTTCTGCTCTGAAAGCCAATCCATCCCAAAGATAACGTCGAACTCTACTAGCGGCAGCAATGACGCTAGCAAGTCGAACTCTTGGCTCCCTATGTGAACCTTTACGGCGCACACACTGTCCGCACGCATCGAGCACCCATTCGGTAGCAGCACATCCAACTTGTCCTTCGCCATCGAAGAAGGGACTCTGATGCGCGATATAAAATTTTCGTACAAGAAGGAGTGTGAAGCTCCCGTATCGAACAGTGCCCGTACTGGACTATTGCTAATCAAAACAAAGCCTATGCAAACCATATTAGGCTAACAAGCAATAAACAACAGTATCTAAGTTAACTTGCTATAAATTTACTCGTACCTGTCACCACATCCGCTTGTTTAATGGCCTCTTGCTGCCCCAAGTTGTAGACTCTAGGCTGAGTCGGAGCATAGTGAGACGCGGTTGACTCTACCGCCTTGCCCTTCTCTTCGTAAGTAGCTCCTTGCTTTCTCTCGGACTTTAGGCGTTCGCTCCAGTAATCGCGGGCAAAGTGCCCCGTCTTTCCACACGTGAAACAAGCGCCCAGTGTTCGATTGGTAGTTGTCCCCGAGGCACCTGCAGAAGGAGCTGGATCTGACGTCCTAGTCTTCTTGTAGAATATTCGATAGCCCGACTTTGACGTAGTCGGCGCTTTGAACTCCGATTTCTTCCCACCAGATTCCTTCTTAGCTTGCACATTTCTCATGTCCTTCTCCAAGGACCGGGCCGAGTTGACCAAGGTTAGGAAACTCTGAGCCATGGGCCCCGATAGTATCAATCTCAGCTCATCTCTTAACCCTTCATAGAAGCGGTTAGTCTTTCGCTCCTCGTCGGCAAAGGTAGCGCTAGCATATCTCCCCAACCGAGTAAACTCGTGGAGGTACTTGTCTACAGTGCTATCTCCTTGCACCAACTTTTGTGACTCATTCTCCAATGCAATCCTCTGCGCTGAGGGGAGGTATCGAGCCATGAACAATCTTGTAAACTCCGCCATAGGAACTTCGGCCAACGGCCTTCCCCTCAACTGGTGTAGCTCTAGGCCTTCCCACCATAACCTTGCGTCCCCATCCAAAAGGAACGTCGCTATCGTGGTCTTCTGCCACTCTTCCGTTTCTGTCGCTGTCATCACCCTATTGACTCTTGAGAGCCAATCTTCAGCCTGGGTCGGGGTTCCCGTTCCCGAGAACACCGGTGGGTGGAAGCCCATCACATGCTTAAGCTATTTCTCAGTTGCTCTCCGAGGCAACTCCAGCTCCACCACCACCTGCTCAACCCTTCTAGGCTCCGCCGCTTGGAGCGGCACTTGCTCCTCCGCCGGAGCAGGCTGCTGCACCTGTCTTGTAGGTTGCGCATTTATCATTGCCATGACAGCTTCTGCCACCAACCAAATGGTCTCGGCATACGGAGGTGTTGCAGGCGCTTCACTTGGCGCACTGCTTGCCTCAGAACCTGGCCGTTCTGACGGCCCAGCACCACTTCTGGTCACCTATAAACGTGCAAAACACCGATAAGCGACCAAATACTATTGCAAACAGCATTTATAGGAACACGCAGGTTCCTCAAACATGTGTATTTTCATTCCTAAGTGGACATTCATGGGTTCTTTTCATGTTATAACGATGACGCACGCACATGTGCTCACCACCCCTTAAAGTGAATTCGTCCATGAATTCATTTAAGTTTGACCGAAACCAGTAGTCTGATACCAATTTGTAACACCCCTATCCGTCGGATAGCATATATCAGTAGGTCCGGCCGGGGCCCGACGCCATATACTACGGACAGACCGATTGGTTACGCGTTGAAACCATTCAACCAATTGCACGCCCTACACAACACCTAGCGGAAGCATTAAAATTAAGTTACACAATTAAGAACCCTGCCCGTATCAGGGCCCGTGTCATAGCCCGTGTGCCTTCCTCAGAAAACTGCCCAAAGTGACACGCCCTAGGACACGCCCGTGTCCCAGGCCGTGTGCCTCAACTCGACGATCTCCGATCGTCAAAACGTCGGCCACATGACCCGTGGCCGAACACGCCTGTATCACGCCCGTGACACGCCCGTGTCACGCCCGTGACACCTGCTCCAAAATTCAGACTGGGCTTAAAACATCACCCGTCCCTCTTTTGAGTTTCGGGGTGTTACACAGCGGGTCACCCAGGTACTCTTAAATATAATCTGTATTAGGGGGAGGCAAATACCCCTCGCTCATCTCGACGTCAGAGGAGGAGATCGCGTTAAAACTATAGGGAGGAATCAGAAGGAGCAAGTAGTTGTAAACGGGCAAAAGTATAAAGCTTACCTGGGGTCGGTACGTCGCCTGTATCATT
This sequence comes from Platanthera zijinensis, assembly GCA_039513925.1. Classification (NCBI taxonomy): domain Eukaryota; kingdom Viridiplantae; phylum Streptophyta; class Magnoliopsida; order Asparagales; family Orchidaceae; genus Platanthera; species Platanthera zijinensis. Next base: position 36,913,050 of record CM077083.1, read on the forward strand.
AGCCAGTCGGGAGGTACTCGGCCGCCCCTAGAAGGGTTCGTCTCCAAGAGCAGTAAAGGTTTTCCCCAGGCTGGGAGGCATTGACAAGGGACACATTGCAGGAGGGACATGCTCCTGGGCCGAGGGGCTAGCAACCCGCCCAATTATCAACAGGGTAAATGCCCCGGTTCTCCCCTATCCTCTCCGTCATTGCGAGCCAATTCCTGTAGAAAAGAGAAATCATAAGCAGAGCCATGAGTCGGACAGATGGGTCCGCATACCTCGGGGGCGACCTCCTCACGGGAGGCCAAACTCGACGCAGGGGGATTGTTCGAGGGGGACCGCCCACCCTTTTTCCTTTTTTTTGCCTAAATAGGGGGTCAAGCCATCCGTGCGCCTGCCACGAGGCAGCCCCAAGGGACAGCTCCCGAGTCCCCTCCCTCGCGGCCGCTAGGCGAGCCCTCATCTCCTCGGATATAGGCATCGCTTAATTATAGCTTGCGGAGAAGGGTGGAATGAGGGAGAATTTTTCCAAAGGTCTTATGGCATATTTATAGAACGAGGGTGGGGCCCCTCAAAAGATTCTCTCCAACTCAGCAAAGCACTCATCGAACACGTAGGTTGGAAGATTCTTTCCGAGCTTGGCCAAGCTCAAAAAGAGCGGGGATTATGTACAACCCCGTATTCGCTGAGTGGTCCCACGATCTTTGGTGAACAGAACGGGGAGGCCCGCCCGCATTAGAAAAGCAAATGAGCGGACTCAGAATGACCAACTCTCTCTCGCCAAAGCTAGTCGGACAAGCTGTGCAAGCTGGTCAACATAGCCTGTGCCCGCCTGGAGATTCGTCGAACTCAATCTCCCTTCAACTTAGCTCGCGCCCGCCTGGAGTTCATCGAGCTGAGCTTGGCTTTCATCGGCCTAAGCCTCGTGCTTGCATGGAGTTCGTTGAACTCAATCTCCCTTCCACCGTGTTCGCGCCCGCCTAGAGTTTGTCGAGCTGATCATGGCTTTCGTTGGCCTAAGCCTCGCGCCCGCCTGGAGTTCGTCGAACTCAATCTCCCTTCTGCCTAAGCCTTGCGCCCGCCTGGAGTTCGTCGAACTCAATATCTCTTTTGCCTAGCTCGCGCCCGCCTTGAGTTTGTCAAACTCAGTATCTTTGGGCTTCGGAAGTAACAATCTCAGAGCGGCTTGGCACGCACTCGCCTACATAAGGGAGGCAGGGGGAAAACTAGGTCGCGTCCGCCTCGGGCACCGAGGAATTCCTTGGAATCCATTGTATCGCACTCGCCCAGGGAGCTCGGCAGCCAATAGGCGAGCTAGACCAGTCGAGCCTGTGTCTTCCAAGGTTCGGATAGGCAGCAAGTGCCAACCCCATCAATCACTCGCCGCCCCAGGCATATGGAGGCTTAGAAGTGCCACTCGCCCTTTGCTCTGTGATGTGTTTTTACCATTTTCCCCCGCTGGCCTTCCCATAGCTAGTTAGAATAGTAGAGTTACACTGTTGGCAGACCCAGTTCGGTTGCACATAGCTGTTCAGAACAACGGAGGTTGGCTATTTACAGGCCATTTTCAGAAATCTATAAATTGGACCCAAGGGGCTCCTCAGAAGGCATGCTTGCTTGTCTTCCAGTCTTATAGATCTTTCTGAGATTGCCTTAGCTCGGCTCTTGGCTAGGGAGGTGAAGCTCTCTAAGATCTTCCGGGTGTGTGGTGTGACTGCCGCGCTGAGCCCTTGGGTCAGTTCCTTATTCTTTTTCCTTATCATTTTGCTTTCAGGAGATAATTTGGTGCGTGATCACCCCTTACCCAAGGGTGAACTCCACAGTGACTGATCTTTTTATTTCAACACTCGGATCATCAAGATCGAGTACAAGGAGGATTAGTTAATCATAAAGAAGTGGAGGAAGAGAGATGGGTAGAAGAACAATATGAAAAAAAATAAGAGGGCGCTTTATATTAATGTTAAAAGAGAGTTACAACTTTGAAATTAAAGATTACAAGTGCATGGAGGTTTTAAACTAAGCTAGCATTAACATTAAGCTACTAAATAAATTATAAGAGCTAATACAAAAGGCTACACTAAGCTAGAATTAAGGAAAGCTTAAAATGAGAAAGAGAGAGAGAGAGAGAGCATGAAAACTCCAAGAAATAAAAGGACAGCACCTCCCCTCTCCCACCAAAACTTCTTTAAGACCAAAGGGGGCTATGAATTTATAGAATTTTTTCGGGATGGTCATGCCCCCGGTCATGCCTGGGGAGGGCATGTCAGGGGGACGTGTCAGGTACGGGGTTGACTTCGGGAACTAAATTCTGGATAAAATGATGATTGCTTATGTACAATAGTGGACACGCCCGTGTAGGGTGGGCGTGTATGGCACGTCACATCAAAAATCATTGGTCAAAAATTCGTCAATCGTCAAAAAGGTGGTACACATCCGACAACATGCCTGTGTAGGGGGGGGGGGTGTCAGTACTATTGACGTGCAACAACGAAAAATCTTTAATTGCGGTAGCAAGCTTCGGAATCGGGGTGACACGACCAGAGACATGCCTAGAGACACACCCTGGGAGGGCGTGTTAGGGGGGGCATGTCAGGTGTTTTTCTCAGGAACTGTCTTCTGGCAGTAAATTTCCTCGGGATCAGGTTACACGCCCCAAGTATACGCCCGGGTAGGGCGTGACCCGGGGGCGTGTAATAGTAAAATTGGCCGAAAGCTATGAAAACCTGCAAAAAGAAAAGAAAACATTAGTGGCAATAATATATACAAAATTTAACGACCCGATCCGGCTAGGCCAAGCACAAAGCCTTGTCGGCCTACCAGCAGCCCGGGTTTAGGCCCTTTAGACCGTCCCACTGCACCACTGGTAGTAAGCCTAAACATCAAGGCCTGCAGACCCATTACACCCCAAGAAAATCTTTGTGCCTATTTATCAGCAGCGGTAGGTTGTTTCCACGGGGTCTCGAACCCGCAACCTTGATAAGAGAGTCTTATTGCCACGGGGTCTTGAACCCGCAACCTTGATCTAGGTTAGAGAGATGATTGGCGGCCAAATTCTCGGCCCCCCTCTTATCGTGGATTTCTAAGTCAAACTCCTGGAGGAGTAAGACCCAGCGTATAAGGCGCGGCTTGGAATTCTTCTTAGTAAGTAAGTACTTGATTGCCGAGTGGTCCGTGAAAACTATAGCTTTTGAAAGCGTAATATATGGCTGAAATTTATCGAAGGAAAAGACAATAGCTAGGAGCTCCTTCTCCGTCATGGTGTATTTTTCATGTGCAGATGTGTGTGTTTTACTTGTGTAATAAATGGGGTTTAAGTTTTCAGATATTGATTGACCTAATACGGCTCCCACCGTGAAACTACTCGCATCACACATTATGTCAAAGGGAAGGTCCCACACTGGAGCTATCATAATTGGTGCATTAATTAATTTATCTTTAATTGTTTCAAAAGCAGATAGACAAAGGTCATCAAAAACAAATGGACGTCTTTTTCTAAGAGTTGAGTAAGTGGTTTGGTGATTTTGGAGAAGTCTTTTAGGAAACGGCGGTAAAAGCCAGCATGACCTAGGAAACTTCTTATATCTTTAACATTCGTATGTAGCGGCATCTTTTCAATTACTTCTATCTTAGCGATATCTACTTCAATTCCTCGGGCAGAAATCTTATGTCCTAAGACTAACCCCTCCCTCACCATAAAATGGCATTTTTACCAATTTAGGGCGAGGTTCGTTTCTTTGCATATTTCTAAGACTTTTTCTAAGTTTTATAAGCAACTATCGAAGGCATCGCCGAACACGGAGAAATCATCCATAAATACCTCCATAATACTCTCTATGTACTTGTCAAATATGGCTAGCAAACATCTTTGGAATGTAGCTGGCGCAATATACATCCCGAACGGAATTCCTCGGTAAGCGAAGGTGCCCAAAGAACAAGTAAACATTGTTTTCTCCTAGTCCTCGAGTGAGATAGGGATTTGAAAATACCCCGAGAGACCATCGAGAAAACAGTAAAAGCTATTGCCGGATAATATCTCTAAGATTTGATCGATGAACGACAAGTGAAAGTGGTCCTTGCTGGTGGCGTCATTTAACTTATGATAGTCAATACACATTCGACACCCCGTCACCGTCCGTGTCAGGATTAAATCATTATTTTCATTCACATCTACAGTTATCCCTCTCTTTTTCGGCACTACTGGAACATGGCTAACCTACTTACTATCTGAAATAGGATAGAAAATTCCTGCTTCTAAGAGTTTCATAATCTCGCCTTTTACGACTTCTTTCATGTTCAAATTTATACAGCACTGAGGTTGGATGGAGTTACGCGAATTATCCTCCATTAAGATTTTGTGGATGCAGAAAGATGGGCTTATGCCCTTGATATCATATATCTTCGAAGCGATGGCTCGGTGATGTTTTCGTAAAACTAGAAGGAGTTTGTCATTTTGTAATTCAGTTAGGTAGGCCGACACTATCACTGGCAGTTTGGAATCTTTTTCTAGGAAGGCATACATGAGGTGTTCAGGAAGTTCTTTTATTTTTAGGGTAGGGGGTTATTTATAAGATGTTTTGGAAGTTCTTTCTTTTTCTAAAATAATATCCTCGTAAACTTTTAACTTATATGAAAAATTTGAGGGGGGTGAATCAATGGCCATCACGGTTCCTTGCAGACTTTTAGTAGGAGAAGTTGAGGAAGAACAAAAATAAGAAAATTCATCTTCAAGAATGTTGTAGGAATATTCATCACTTGAGGCATCTAAGAAGAAACAGGCGTCGTCATTCTCCAGGGTATTTTTCATTGAAGTGGTAATAAAGAAAGTCACTTCATCGTCGCCTAATCGTAGGATGATCTTGCCATTTCTTACGTAAATTATAGCTCGGGAGGTGGCAAAGAAGGGTCATCTAAGGATCAGGGGAACCTCGACGTCTTCGCTAAGATGTAATTTTAGCTAGTTGCTTTCGTTTTGAATATTCCACCATCTGCTGAAGACATCATCGCCTAATCGTAGGAAGATCTCGCCATTTCTGGTATTGTTAGCAAGTTGCTCTGCCCCCGTTTTGCAGATGGTGGAATATTCAAAACGGGGGCAGAGCATGCCTCGGGCTCTTCGCTAACCATACCAGAAACTTGCTTCCAACTCCAAAGAGTTATAGCTTTCACTTGCTCTCTCAGGTTGGGCTCGGTATTGGCAGGAAGAGACCCGGCAAATCGCTCAGATGTAATTTTAGCTAGTTGTCCTACTTGATTCTCTAGACTTTTAAGGGTTTCGGCTAAGCTTCTTATAGTCGCGTCATTAACATTCATATATTTTGAAAACAATTCCTCCAAGCTTGGAGGTTTTTCATAATTTTGAAGAGGTGGAGGTGGTGCAGAAAAATCATTTTGTGGTGGCGGGTGCATCGCGTTCGAAGGGTTACTCCATGAGAAATTAGGGTGGTTTCGTAAAGCGAGATTATAACTATTCAGAAAGACAAAGCCCGGCATAGGAAAATTCACAGCCAAAAAATTATTAAAAGCATTCCTAGGCATATTGTTAACATAATCTATTTGTTCGGGGGTAGCAATTATAGATTCTCATACCTGAGGGGCGGAGGCAGCAGACATCTCCATTATCTTTTGGCTTAGTATTTCCACTTATAGGGCCAGCTGGGAGACGTTGTCTACTTCAAATATACTTGCAGGTTTGTTTGGGGGAGTTCTAGGCAGATTCCACTGATATGTGTTCATGGCCATGTACTTGAAAAGCTCAAGAGCTACTTCCTGGGTTTTGTGGTTTAAAGTACCACCGAAAGCTGCGTCTATCATTTGCTTTGTATTTTTATTTAGGCCGTTATAAAACGTCTGTACTTGTAACCATAATGGCAGTGCATGATGGGAGCATCATCTTAAGAGTTCTTTAAATCTTTCTCAGGTTTCATATAGGCATTCAGAATCTATTTGACAAAAGGCAGAAATATCATTCCTAAGTTTTGCAGTTTTAGCTGAAGGAAAATACTTCGTCAAAAATTTTTTGGTTTGTTGATCCCAAGTGGTGATGATCCCTCTTGGCAGAGTCATCAACCACTTTTAGCTTTGGTTTTAAGGGAGAAATGGAAGAGTCTTTGCCTAATAGCATCATTTGTGACACCATTGATTTTAAAGGTGTTACAAATCTCAAGAAAACTAGCGATGTGCGCATTTGGGTCTTCATCTTGAAGTCCGTCATATTGCACATACTGCTGCACCATTTGAATTATGCAAGGCTTTAGTTCGAAGTTATTATTATCTATAGCAGGGCAAACTATGCTTGATTATGTACCCTCTAGATTCGGCCTTGTATAATAGGACATAGGCTTATGCAGGGCTCCTCTACGTTGGGTTCTTCCATTATTAAGGTAGAAAATGACTCGGAATCCTCAACCGGTATTTGGAGAGTAGGGCCTTGAAATTGCGATCTTCTCCAAATAGTACGGTCAAATTCGTTGTCCAAGTCAAAAATAACTGACGGATTTCCGCGGGTCATGCACTACAAGAAGAGAAGATAAAGGAAGAGACAAAAAAACTAGAAAAAAGAGTTAAAAATTATTGAAATAAATTTTTTTTTTTAATGTTTTAACTCCCGAACTTCCCAAGGGATACCCGATAAATGGTTTGCAAGGTACTAGAAAAGATAGTGGTATTTAAGCCACATTGTCCTTTTCGAGAGAGTTATGTGGTGTAGAAAAATTGTGATGCGGGTTCTTATTAAGAGCGTTAATATGTTTTTTTTGAATTTTGAAGAAGAGAAAGAGAAAAGGTAAGAGTAATAGGTTTGTGATTTCGAATTATCAACAAAAGTTGCTCCCCGGCAACGGCGCCAAAAACTTGGTGTCTACTAATCGTGAAGAAAATAAGAACCGAACTAGCAATCCATCTAGGCAAGTATACCTATCGAATTGTAGCTAGGGGACACAAGTGTCGTATTAAGATCCGAGAATTGTTGAAAAATCTTACTCACACGAATAATATTATATTATTGAAAGATTTTTTTAGGGTTTGTTAAGAGAAAACAAATTGCAATTAAGAAAATAAATATTGCGCTAAAAAGAGAACTACTCGTAGTTAAATAAAGAGCAACTAAAAGCGATTACAACGAGGGGTTGAAACGATGAAATAGAAAAGCACTCGATCGAGAATCATCTCGGCAAAAGTTGATTAAAAAAGCGATAATAAACAATATCTTAATAAGGTAAAGGTCCTTGACCGTGGATGTTCCTAAAGCTTGAACACGCTTCTCTCGAATTCATTCCCAACTGAGTTTAGGAAGGTCTGACCGAACTCTTGTCCAAATCGGAGACCTAAAGCTTTCTTTATGCGATGAACCCCACTATTGGATTTCACTCCAATTTAGGAGATTTAATGTCTGCCTCTCTCGAGGGGTGCGTGCAACTCTTTTTACTCTTGAGTGTTCACTTCAAACTACGATCCTCTCGACAAACTAAGAGTGAAAATAAAGATGAAAATTATATATCGAATGATATAACTCCAAGCATAAATTTTCAAGAGTAAATCGAATGCCTAAACCCTAAAAAGAAAAAGTAAACTAAAGCATCATAACTTAATCAACTCGAACCTCAGATCATCAAGATTGAGTATAAGGATGATTAGTTAATCATGGAGAAGTGGAGGAAGAGAGATGGGTAGAAGAAATTAAAAAAAAAATTTAAAGGGCACATTATATTAATGGTAAAAGAGAGTTACAACTTTGAAATTAAAGATTACAAGTGCATGGAAGTTTAAAACTAAGCTAGCATTAACATTAAGCTACTAAATAAATTACAAGAGCTAATACAAAAGGGTACACTAAGCTAGAATTATTGAAAGCTTAGAATGAGAAAGATAGAGAGAGAGAGAGCATGAAAAACTCCAATAAATAAAAGGGCAGCACCTCACCTCTACCACCAAAACTTCTTCTGGACAGAAGGGGCTATGAATTTATCGAATTTTTTCAGGTCGGTCACGCCCCCCGGTCAAACTAGGGGAAGGCGTGTCATGGGGGCGTGTCAGGTACGGGGTTGACTTCAGGAACTTAATTCTGGCAGAAATGATGATTGCTTCTGTAGAACAGTTGATACGCCCTGAGAAACGACCGTGTAGGGGGCGTGTAAGGCACGTCACATCAAAAATCATTGGTCGGAAATCTATCAATCGTCGAAAAGGTGGTACACGCCCGGCGACACACCCGCGTAGGGGGGGGGGCATGTCAGTACTATTGACGTACAATAATGGAAAATCTTTAATTGCGGCAGCAGGTTCGGGATCGGGGTGACACGGCCAGAGATAAGCACAGAGACACGCCCTGGGAGGGTATATTAGGGGGCATGTCTGGTGTTTTTCTCGGGATCTTGCTTCTAGCAGCAAATTTCCTTGTGATCGAGTTACACACCCCAAGTTCACGCCCGGGTAGGGTGTGACCCGAGGGCGTATAACAACAAAATTGGCTGAAAGCTATGAAAACCTGCAAAAAGAAAAGATAACATTAGTGGCAATAATATGTATAAAAGGATGTCAACATATAAGCTTATAAGACATGAATTGTGTATTAAAAACCTGAAAATACCCTAATAGTTTAGACTACAAAACATACTATCAAGTGAAACGTGGCAAAGCAATCTAACCATAACTCTTCTTATAAATCGAGACTTACGGGAAACCCTAGCTGTCACTTACATTTTCGTGCCGAGCCATTTCCTGTTCTGAAACTGTCAGAAGAGAGAAAGTTTTCAGAGTTAAATTTTCTGGAGGAGGAACCTTTCTTTTCTGTGAAGAACAACGCCAACGATGGAGAAGATGCCGCCGAGAAGGATAACAAGAGCCATGGACAAAAATGTGGTGAGCTTCCTACCCCATCCCTTGGTGATAGATGTTTAGTTATGACATAAGGGAGAATTTGACTCAAAAGAGTTGGATTGTGCGAGATGAAGATTTCCTAGGATGAGACCATGCTAGGACCTTCTCTTAGAGATTTGATGTCTTCAACCTATCCTTTCTTCGTGTGAAGTTGATGGACTTGGTTTCGTGAAGAGAAATAGTCTATTGAGGGTGAATAAGGGTGGAGGAAGTACTGTATGTGGTTTTGAACAAATAGCTAGATGAATAAATTGAACCGTTGTAGTTCATCTTGTTTTAAGATGCGTGTAGAAATCTATTTTCTGTGCGCAACAAACTTCAAGGCCATTTTTTGAGGGTGATACGGCCGTATCTAAGTGTTGGGCCGAAGAGGAAAGTTGTAGTCCTTGGAAAGACCTTTCAAATGGATGGTAGCATGTTTTCATATGAGTCATGTAGCCTCAGTTATTTCTAGTCAAAGTTACTGCACAGTAACATCTTAGGTGCATGTTATCTCGGGTTATTGTATAACCGGATTGGAGTAAGCGGAAGAAATGTAGTAAGATGATGTTGAGGTTTGAAGTAGCCTAGTTATTCATATCTATGATAAACAAATGGTTTGGAAGTGTTTAATAAATACATGGTTAGGGAGTCTTAGTGAACAAACGATTTGATAAGATTTGGTTGTACAAATGATGCACTTGTGAAATTCTATAAGGATGTGTATGACTGTAATCCGGAGATTGGAACAGGTTTTGAAAGATGGTGTGATGCCCGATAATTGAATGTGTAACTTATAGCTATGTTATCATGCTTGATGATTATATGAAATACCATTATATTGTTATGATTATCATATGGAAGCATAGTTGTTTATGAAGGCTTGATTATAAGGAAGGAATCAGATGAGATAAACCTCATGTCCATGGTATATTTGGAATGGTAGTCTCAAGTGTTTGATGGTATAGTTAGTATACTCCATGTCTTAGAGTTGTCTCCCTACAGGTAGTAGTGTGGGATTAGCACGTTGTATGAGGTGGCTTACCACTTGTGTTCTTGTTGAACCCTTAAGTTCTTTGGAGTACGAAAATGTGAAAAGTGTATAGGTACGTGAGTATTTGACCTCACTAGATTGATGTGATAATAAGGGACTCGGTGTGGACCCATTGAGTGTTTTTGAGCACTGGATGGTTGATGGCAAGGCCATGTGAAATTACATGTGGTGTGAGTTGACACACGGTGTCATAATCCTAGGTAAGGATAGTGTTGCAGGTCTATAGGCTCGCTAGTTATTATACCGACGGGAGTTGATAGATAGACTTTGGATAGTTGGGCTTGCTCCTGTGGTGATACGCTACCCTAGGCTCCTTCTGTGCAACGACATAGGCCAGTTGGGCTTGGTCCTCGGTGCACATCTACCTGAGGCTCTTTCTGAGCCGTAGTATGCAGGGAGCTCCGCTTTTTTGTTCTTAGCGTTGAGGCATACAGAGGACTAGGCTTGGTCGTGTCGATGCCCACCTAGTAGTGGAAAGCCCGTTCCACTATAGCTGTCTTGCCCAGAACTGCCTCTTTGCAGTGATACCAATATGCCCGGGAAGGTCGTCACTACAAAACACCGATTATGCTAGCCATATCGATCGCAGAAGTGTAGAACAAAGTATACGAGTAAGAATGAACACAAAACTATTCCACCAGAATCACATGTATATAAAATAAATCTCAACGAAGGGAGAGTCTACAACAATAAATATAAAAGTATTGAAAATAGGGCTCGGGCCCGATACATCAAGTCCTCACTACTTTTCACTCATAGCGAAAGCAAAACTAAAACATCTACTAACGATCAGGACTCACTATCCCAGCTGTCTGAACTCCGGTACTAGACTGTCCCGTCTCTAAACATGCCATCCTCCGGGGCTACATCTCAAAGTTCGGCTTCACGATCCCCTAAGATGATTTGGTCCGTAAACTGTTAGTCTAAGAGACTAAGTCCTATCATCCCCCACCCCTCCCCCATGGCTCCTAGGCACCGAGCGGGGAGAAGGAAAGTGAAGGTAATGAAGGTGGAGAGTAACAAATGTAAGCAGGTGGCGGCGGAACTAATCTAGCAGTTCTATATAAACATGTAGTAGTAACAAAAGTATGTAGAGTAAGCATAAGTATACGAAAGCCAAATATGAAACATGTAACCTTAACTTATAAAAATTCTCATACAGACTTATAAGCTAAGGGATCTTCTGTCGATCTCCCATCATATAAAAAGCCCCATACCAATTTATACGATGGAGTGTCAGATTTACAAGAAAGCAATATTTATCATAGGAAAATAACCATAACTTATAAGCATGTTCACGCAAGACAATAAACTAAGGGGTTGTTTTGTAGGGCCTATTGTATAAAAAGTCTCATACCAATTTATACAATAGGTTTCAAGGGTTATATGCAATGATGATGCTATGTCATGCTAGTATGCTATGATGTGAACATGCAAGTGCAACACACACACTAGACTCTGTGCGCACAGACCTTTAGTTCCCCCTTTCTGGAGCCTAACCTCCTAGGATACCTCCGTAGTGGCAAACGAAAGCGGTGGGTTGGGCCTCGCCCACCTCTAAACTGGTATCAGCACTACCAATCAAACCTATCGTACGCCTTAATGTTGGTGCACTAAGCAGAGCTCCTGCATACTCTTTGCCGGCAGGTACACCATAGTTAATTTAGAGAAGTGATAAACCACACTTACTGAGTCAACGTATAGGCGTCAGTGCGACGACTCTCTAATACCGAAGACCCACCACCTTATATCTTTTGCACATGCGATATTAATGTATTATCCACCTATCCAAAGCTCCCCGGACCATCCCGTCTGTCACGACCAACAACAGAGCCAAAGCTCCCCGGACTATCCTATTCGTCATAATTATCTACCGAGCCATCGGCTTGCATGGCTAACCTGCCCATCACCAAAACCACCGAGCCTACCGCCCGTGTGACACAACCTAACTTCCTGAGACTCCGGGGTGTGTGAAAGTGAACCCCTACTTATAATAGTTACTCTTAAGCATTGCTTATTCTTACGGCTTACGTTAACCTTGGACTGCCCAGGGCATTCCCCGTGAAGGGCTCTCGAGGGAACTAGGAACTACAATAGGCTAAAGACCAAAGCTCCCTTTCGCAAGACACTTACTGTTATTGGTTAATACCCGATTCTCGATCCCTTTTTATATTGCACTAGATCTAACCCTAGTGTGTTTTGACCTTTTCTCTCCTTCCACGGGAAAGACGATCTTCATCGATCCCGAGCACCTCCTGATACCAGTCAACCCAGCATTCTACTCATCCCAACTTCCATGGATGTACTCTATTTCACTTTAGCCAAACCAGCAAACTATTCACCCTAAGCCATATGCCCAATTCATGCTATCACATTTCCTATAGTTTTACTATATGCATCCCAACGTGTACTATATGCCGTACATGATAGGTGGTACACCAAATTTTCATCCAAATGCCCTAATATATTTAATGGGGGTCTATCATAACATGATTAGCCTAAATACAGAAACCTATAATTTTCCTAATTAATTTTGTATTTAATTTATTTTTCCCAAAGTTAGGCCATGGATAAATTGAACATGAAGTATGATATTTTCTCAAGTAATGGCCACCGAAAGAAATTATGGACAACTAGATAAAAGAGGAATAACAGTAAATTCCAAATTCCATGATTTTCCAAGAATAATTTGGCCTCTAATTAATTAATCCAATAATAAGCCATTAATTATGGTTAAAGGAGAAAGTACTAAAATTAGTCATTAGAAAATTGTATAAAAATTACAGAATCTCAAGGATGACCAGAAAGAGCCTCTGACCCAAAATCATAATTTATCAAGCTCATTAGGTACTAGAATAAAATCAATTAAATTTCACTTGGAAACTAGCACCTTGTGAAACAACTCCTATAAACAGGCTTCCAAAAATTCCATAAATATTTACAGAGATTTACAATGTCATAAAAGGTCCTCTGACTAAATTTCATAAGTTTTCAATCAGTGGTTAGATCATAAGAAATTCCTAAGTAGATAATACAACATGATGGGTTATGAGTAATGTACTCAAATTATTGATCTAAAATACATATTAAAAATCCATAGGGCTTGTTATAGTCCTATAACATAGCTTGACGAAGTATCATCTAAAAGTGAGGATAGATACAACTCTAGAGGGGGGGGGGGGTGAATAGAGTATTCAAAAATTATGACACCCTACTCAACTCCCTTAGAGTTAATTTGCGGAATGAGTTTATAGATATTTGAAACCCTAGAGCCTAACACAAAGTGAAGTGCACTAGAGAAAGCTAACTGTAATTACAGTTGAGCTTTGGTCCTATCACAGCAACTAGCAATCCTAGTTATTTCTACTCACAACCACAGTGCAATAAAAAAAATAAAGCAACACAGACGACAAAAGAAGTTTATAGTGGTTCCCTCTAAATAGGTACGTCCACTCTTCTACCACCATGGTAGGAATCCACTACAGGTTATTGTTCAGGTTCCCTGCGACCAATTGATCTGCTTTAGGTAGATCAAGTAGACCCTTTGAGCTTTTGATCAGGAGCTCAAAATCCAACACAGGTTTTTGATCAGGTGCCCTACCACCAAGGTTCACTTTTGAAGGGAGTAATAACCCTTTATACAGGAGGTTGAGAGAGTAAAAGTTTCTTCTCTATTGTTAAAATAGATTAGAGAAGCTAGTGCATTGCACAGAGCTAGAATGCTCTAAAGAATCAAGGCTCCCCCTGGCTTAGAGAATATCCAGGAAGAAGTCTTGCTTCAGGGTGCAGGAACTCTTCTGAACTTGAGACAAAGAACTGTCTTGCAGTTCTGAAGGAGAAGCTTGAAGAAGACTCTTGATTTGTAATAGGTTGTTCTTCTTTAATAAGCTTCCTTTCTTTTTCTTCTTCTTCTTCTAGGCACTGAGTAAATGATCCTGTAAGCAGGATGGACTCAGGCTTGAAGAAGAATGTTGAAGAGGGATGATCTTCTCAGTTGAATGTATCAATGACTAAGAGCTGTAACTCTTCTTGCTTTTAATCTGTATATCTTGTGTCTCTTATTATTGTGCATTATTTCTTCTTTAAAAAGAAGCTCTTTGTATATGGGCCTTTGCAACGGCTATAAACTTGGTTTGAATTTTGTCTTCTTCTGAGATCTGCAATCTGGGCTGCAAAAAGCATAAAACAAAAACATATCCTGCAGGCAGACATGCTATAAGGGGATAAAGCTTTCAAAGAAGCTGTAAAACCAATCTGATAACAGGAGTACTAAAGAAAGTCACATCACACTAAACTCTTTACGGCCAAAGAAGACTTTTTGAGTCTAACGGCTATAAAAAATAGCATGGCAGATAAAGCAAAAATAAATTTCAACTAATAAGACAAAAAAAACTTTGTAAGATAAAGCTTGACTTATGCACAAAGGATGGGACAAAGATTGCCTTGAGATGTATGCACAAAATCAATGAAATAATCTTTAATAAAATATGACAGATAAATAGGAATTAATTCATAAAATAGAAGGAGTACAAAATTACTAAAGACAGACAGAAGAACGTCGAACGACCTTCAGAGATCGTCGACCGAAGCATAGAGATCATCGACCTATCAGAACAAATAGTCGAACGACACAGATAGTCGAACTATCAAAGAAGATAGTCGAACTACCTCAGCAGATAGTCGACCTGTCAGAATAGATAGTCGAGCTATCAGATAGTATACCTATCAAGACAGATAGTCTAGCTATCAAGCAAAATAGATAGTAGACCTATCAAATAGATAGTCGAACTATCAAACACAACAGATAGTCGACCTATCAAACAGATAGTCGAACTATCAAAGAAGACAGATAGTCGACCTATCAAATAGATAGTCGAACTATCAAAGAAGACAGATAGTCGACCTATCAAACAGATAGTAGAGCTATCAGATAGTTGAACTATCCAAGCAGATAGTCGAACCATCAAACAGAGCAGATAGTCAACCTATCAAACAGATAGTTGAGCTATCAAACAACACAGATAGTCGACCTATCAAATAGATAGTCGAACTATCAGATAGTTGAACTATCCAAGAAGATAGTTGAACTATCAAGAAATCTGTCTGGTCAAAAGAAGTCGAGCGGGGTTCGACGATCGACGAGGCAGATACCACAGAGCGTCGAGCTAACAAGAGTTGAACTAACTCAGAGATAGACGATCTGCTGACTGACGATAGTCGAGCAACTGATAGACGATCGTCGAACAGTTGATCGACGATAGTCGAGCAGCGTTTGACCATAGTCGAACCAAAAACAACTTAACCAAATTTTCATCTGGATAAGTGACAACTCTACAACTCGAGCAATCTAACTAAATAACTAAACTTTGACCATAGATAAATCTTGGGTGAAGAGACTAAAAGAGAAGACTGAACTCAAATCCAATCTAGGGTACCAACATCATCCAAAGCTAAGGTTAGGAAGCCACATAACAAAATTCTTCAAGATAAGTCATGAAAGTGCACTTTTCAAAGGAACCCACTTGTAAACTCATCCAAATAGTATGTAGTAAAATTTAGTGGATAATATGGTTATGAAAATCACCTCTACCAAAATGTCATGCAATTTCCAAAGTCATATGAGCCACTAGACAATTCCTAAGGTGTATGGACCCAAAGACTTACCTAGTGGTTTAAGTGGTGTGCAAGTGTCCAAATCCCACCATATCACTCCCTAGGGCTTATTACCATCCTAGGATCACATGTACTAAACACCAAGTCCTTAAAAGGGTGTTTCACCCTATGCCCATCACAAATCCCCAAAGTCCAACCTTATGATTTGAACTTGGTTCCTAGGGCTAATCTACTAAAATCCACCCAAAATTCCATGTTAGGGTGTCTACCATCATATCATATCAGTGGCCCATGTTTCAACCTCTGTTGAGGCGATTTGACCACTCAAACCCACAAAGAATACTTTGACCTAAATACCCCCTTTAGGCCAAGGCTAGGGTTTACAAAATTCCAACCAAATTATCTCCAAATAAGGTTAAATTTTATACAGAGACCTATACTGACTTCAAGAACTTTCCACCAAAATTTGGGACAATTTAGAGGTCTTTAGGCCCTCTAATTAAATTATATAAGGTTTATTAAATAATTATAAAAACTATAAAAAAATGTTTTACACAAATTCCAATTTTTGTATATGTTCTAGGTATAGGAAAGAGTGACCCTCATCCAAAATTTCAAGTCATTTGGATGTCTGGATTGATGGGGGCACTCAAAATAATCTGTGACCTAGCCTTGGTATAGACCTCACAAAAATGCGTGTTGTAGTCTAACCAGAAATCCAGCCAACGGTTGGGATTGCCCGAACCTATAGCCTATTCCATCCCTTTTTCCTTGCCACCCGGCCATATCCCTGGCCGGCGACCACCGCCAACACCTTCTTTGAGGTGGGGGCTATCGCCGGGCGGTGGCACAGCCGCCGGAGGGCGGTTTCCGGCGAACTCACAAGGTGTAAAATCCATGAAATTTCTGAAATTTCTCTCACCCGATCTAGCTCAATTGAGCCCGATTTCTCTCCTAAAAGATTTAAAGATCTATCCCACGAAGAGAGGAGTAGAGGAGGACCTTTAACCGTGCTTGCCGACGGGTTTGGTGGTGGTGCGCCATGGCCGGTGGTGGAGCTTTTCGGTGCTCTACAACAGCTCTACCAAAGTGCATGGTTTCTTAAGAGGAAGAGTGGAAACATCTCCTATGACCATGGGGAAGCTTTTAAGACCATCAAATGGAGGAGGGGAAGGGACTAGCTTGAAGTTGCCATTAATGACCTTAATGGTAAATTTTGGCCAAGGATTTAGCCCACTGAATGCATCCTCTGAACAACATTGAAATCCCTATGATCTTCCCCAATTGATGGAGGGAAGATGAACCTAGTGTTTGGAGAGGCCCTTGTCCTCCCTTGGCCATGAATGGCCTTCTCTCTCTCCACTTTCTTTCTCCTCCATTAAAGGGAAAAATGAGTTTTCTCTCTCCTAGTCAGTATGGACGAATTTGATGATTATTTCAGCCTAACGGCACCCCACTAACCCATATGGATAATAAAAATGTGGTTATCCCAAGTTGATTTGGGTTTGAGCTTGAGTTAGCCCATTTGAGCCAACTTGACCTAACACTTGAGTAGAGTTGACCTAGGTCAATTTGACCTTTTGGGTTGACTCCAATATGTTATTAGTGACTAATTGGCCTCTACAAAGGTCTAGGAAGACTTGGGTAGGGTTGTTTGCGCACATTAGAGGTCAATTGCCCTTTATTAGGGCACCTTGTCCAATTTTGGCCTATGGTGATCTTAGGTCAATTTGACCATTTTGGGTTGATCCCAATTGATCCTTATGACTCTAATGGACCCTCTAATGGGTTAGGGATGTTGTGGTTGGGTCATGGAGTCATGGTGAATCCCTATGGTCATCCTAAACTATTGTTTAGAATTCTACTATTTGCAGACCATGGTGATTTTCACCTTCATACCTAAGCTCACTTGCTCTTCTTAGGCTTCCAAGGTTTTTGTCATGAACTTGTCATGACAAAACCACTCGTATGGGTCTAGTTTGAAATGGGATGTTACAAATCCCAATAAACAAAAATAAAAATTTCATCCTCGAAATTGAGGTTAGGCTGCGGGGTTTCTACTAAGATTAACTGAATGTAACATCCCATAGGAAGTTGAATGTATACTTTGCCCTGATAGATCTGGTTACCTCTATAGAATCAAATCTAGTGGCTCCAAGGTATGCTCCTCCTACCCATGGTTCCTCTACATGTCCTTGACCAGCGGGACCTTCTTGCGCCGCAAGACCCGCACCGTTGTATCATCTATCCTGACCGTATCATAGCAGACAATTTGATCAAAATCTATCAATCCATCTATACTAAGAACCTACTGTTCCAGCCGTAGTAGATCCTTCCTAAGAGAGGATACGTGGAAGACTTCGTGCGAACACGCTAACATCGGTGGTAGCTTCAGTCTGTAAGCAAATGGGCCGATCTGCTATAGGATCCTGTAACGCCCCCATATTCCATGGACTGAGCATCTCTTGCCCGCATACCCGCGAGATTCCATGCACCAGATGTATCTTCAAGAATACACAGTCTCCATCCTTAACTCTACTTTGCAATATCGCGCATCATAATATTTGGCAGGTCGGCCCTAGGCCTTTAACATCCTATCTCGAATCAATCACACCTGGGTATCTGGGTTCTCCACAAATTCCTAGTTGAGTGTCTTTGGATCCTTATCCTAGATCCATGAAAGTGGAATCCTGCACCTCTATATGAGGGTGGAGAGCTATGTTGAATGTCGGTCGCAAGCCTAGATATGCATGGATTGATCTTCTCTCCTTGGACGTACACTGTCCATCCTGATTCGACATGACCATCTTGAGTACACCATGATAATGAATAACTACTCACAAATCTTATGAAACAGCCACGGGAATTTTCTTCTGGGTCGGGGTGACACTAGATACATCGGCCAGTCTATCCTCAATGTTCCCTTTATAATTGTGCCGGAGTGGGGATGAGGAATCATGTGTATGAAAATCCCTAATTATACCCTCAAACTTCCACTCTAACTCGGGAAGTGGCTATAATAGTTCCTAAAAAAACCATTGCACTTAGCCTTCATCAACTGATGGACCCCACCGTGCATCACAAAATCCATGACATCTTTCTTCACTTTGGGGAGATACATGTTCTGAGATACACCATACTTCTCGTGATACATCATAGTTATTAAATTTACCTTCTCAGATATCCTGAATCTTGTTACCCATCATCTAATTTTACGTGAACGTAGTTAATCCTCATAATTATTACGTCTTATTACCAAGTCATTGTCTTGGTAATGTTACAGGTCATCATTCCAAACATGTTTTTTTACAAAATCTTATGTTCGCCCGAATAACGTCGAATTATATCGACTTCCATTTCACTATGTTTGTTATGCCACATTCTCTAAATTAGGTCTAAGGAAACCCAATAAACAAAGGACAAGTCCCAAATAAAAAAAAGGTAAGCCCCCAATAAACAAATGATAAGCCCCTACCTACCTTGGGCTAAGTATCTTTTATATTACCCTGTTATATCCGTCCTATCTGGGTGCACAATCCCTAGGGCATCAATCTTTGACTTGGGGTTCCACCCTGACACTCGTCGATATACTCCATACTTTAAACTCTATGAGTCACATTTACGACAACCTTATTGGGGTCAAAATGTTCACAATCCCAAATGGGTATCTTCCAGACTTGAATTCCTATCCGACCCTCAGTGTTTGTCTTGGTGGTTGTCTCTAGGTAATATTATTACTGGTATGAGGGTTGAGACTAAGTGTTTTCTACCATTCTGCTATTAGATTTTTGGCCTCTGTTCTTCTTAAGGCAGTCCTATTGATTTGAGTAATCCTTCATATGGACCATAGGGTCGCCTGAGTTTAAGTCTTAGGTTGCCAGTCTCGTGTTAAACTCCTCCTTTATTCTCTTTGGGTATCTCCTTACCTTAACAAAGTTCATACCGAAGGTCTATTTCTGACTATGGCATACTATAAGTTGTCATGGTTATTTATGAGTCCTAGTGGGTTGAGACTAACTCATTGGCTAGAGAACTATAACATGAGATCTTTGTAGCCGGAGGTGCTCCCTGCTCGGGTAGGGTTTGTCGTAGGCTACAAAGAATAATTCCAATTAATGAAGAATTGGACTTTTACATGTGATTTCCCTTATGGGCACACCACAGCTTCTGCTGCTAGTTTTTCCTCAAACTAAGCTCGTGCGGGGGTGACCCAGGGTTAGTGGACTTCTACTTTTCTGATCGAGGTTTGCTCTGATTCCACTTGCAAGACCTCATTTTTTTCTTTTTAAACCACCGGGGTCTTATGCCCAGAACCGTTGCTTTGCGATGACACCAACACGCCCGGGAAGGTCATAACAAAAAAATGTCGATTCTGCCGGCCATATCGATCGCAGAAGTATAGAATAAGGTATAATAGTAAGAAAAAACTCAAAACTAGTCCACATGAATCACATGTATATAAAATAAATCTCCACGAAGGGAGAGTACATAGCAATAAATATAAAAGTACTGAAAATAGGGCTCGGTCCCGATACATCAAGTCCTCACTACAGTTCACTCATCGCGGAAGCAAAACTAAAACATCTACTAACGATCGTGACTCACAGTCCCAGCTGTCTGAAGTCTGGTACTAGATTTCCCATCTCCAAGCATTCCGTCCTCCGGTGCTGCATCTCCAGGTTCGACTTCACGATCCCCTAAAATGATTTGGTCAGAAAACCGTTAGTCTAAAAGACTAAGTCCTATCATCCCCCACCCCTCCCCCATGGCTCCTAGGCATCGAGCGGGTAGAAGGAAAGAGAAGGTAATGAAGGTGGAGAGTAACAAATGTAAGCAGGTGGCGGCGGAACTAATCTAATAGTTCTATGTAAACATGTAGTAGTAACAAAAGTATGTAGAGTAAGCATAAGTATACGAAAGAAAAATATGAAACATGTAACCTTAACTTATAATAATGCACATACAGACTTATAAGCTAAGGGATCTTCTACAGAGCACCCATCGTATAAAAAGTCTCATAATAATTTATACGATGGGGTGTAAGTTTTACAAGCAAGAAATATTTATCATAGGAAAATAACCATAACTTATAAGTATTCTCACACAAGCCTATAAACTAAAGGGGTTGTTTTGCAAGGCATATTGTATAAAAAGTCCCATACCAATTTATACAATAAGTGTCAAGGGTTATATGCAATGATGATGTTATGTCATGCTAGTATGCTATGATGTGAACATGCAAGTGCAACACACATAATCGACTCTGTGTGTAAAGACCTTCAGTTCCCCCTTTCTGGAGCCTAACCTCCCAGGATACCTTCGTAGTGACAAACAGAAGCGGTGGGTTGGGCCTCGCCCACCTCTAAACCGGTATCAGCACTACCAGTCATACCTATCGTACGCCTCTATACTGGTGCACTAAGCGGAGGTCCTGCGTACTCTTTACTGGCTGGTCCACCGGACTTAATTTGGCGAAGTGCTAAACCACACTTGCCGAGTCAACGTATTGTCGTAAGTGCGATGAATCTCTAATATCGAAGACCCACCACCTTATATCTTATGCACATACAATATTAATGTATTATCCACTGAGCCAAAGCTCCTTGAACCATCCCGTCCGTCATGACCAACAACCGAGCCATAGCTCCACAAAATATCCTGTCCGTCACAATTATCTACCGAGCCATCGACTCTCCAGACTAACCCATCCATAACCAAAACCTCGGAGCCTACCGCCTATGTGACCAAACCTAACTTCCCGAGACTCCGGGGTGTGTGAAAGTGAATCCATATTTATACTAGTTACTCATAAGCATTAATTATTCTTACGGCTTACGTTAACCTTGGACTGCCCAGGGAATTCCCCGTGAAGGGCTCTCTAAGGCACTTGGAACTACGATGGGTTGAAGTCCAAAGCTCCCTTTTGCAAGGCACTTACAGTTATTGGTTAATACTCGATTACTGATCCCTTTTAATATCGCACTGGATCTAACCCTAGTGTGTTTTAACCTTTTCTCTCCTTCCACGGGAAAGACGATCTTTCGTCGATCCCGAGCACCGCCTAATCCTAGTCAACCCAGCATTCTACTCATCCCAACTTCCATGGATGTACTCAATTTAAATTTAGCCAAACCAGCAAACTACTCACCCCAAGCCATATGCCCAATTCATGCTATCACATTTCCTGCAGTTTTACTATATGTAGCCCAACCTATACTATATGTCGTACATGATAGGTGGTACTCCCAATTTTCATCAAAATGCCCTAATATATTTAATGGGGGTCTATCATGAAAAGAGGGGATAGATCTAACTTACTTTAGAGGGGGGGTGAATAATGTGTTTTTAAAATCTTTTAATTGTTTTGATTATCTAGCAGTAAAAATAAGTGATAATATATATTATATAAAAAGAACTAAGCTAAAATAACACAGCACAATACAGAAAGTAAAAGGGGAAACCAGACAACACAAGAAGTTTTATAGTGGTTCCCCAACTGGGAACATCCACTCTTCAACCACCCTGGAAGGAATCCACTAACAGGTTTTAATCAGGTGATTGCCACCATAATATCTATTTGCATGGTGATATAACAACCCTTTAGGCTTTTGATCAGGTACTCAAAAACCAACCCAAGTCTTTTGATTAGGTGACTTGATAGCCAAGTGGTAAACTTTTGAAGGGAGTTAAAACCCTTTTACAGGAGGTGAGAGGAGGTGATGGTGTCTTCTCTTTCTCTAATCAACAGAGAAGACTAGTGGATCTTGATGTTGTCAATGCTCCCCCTGAGATATTGAATGGTTCAGGAAGACTTGAAGATTTACTTCAAGGTATAGGTCTTTAGCCTTGTCTTGTCAATGTCCAGGAATCCAGTAGATAGATGTTGAATAGATGTCTCTGAAGATTCCAGGATCTGAAGATGATGTAGACTCTTGATTTGTGAAGAATGTTCTTCTTAAGTCTTTTTTGTATAAACAAGGGAAAGAACAGACTGTATATCTACACAGAGAAGAAGCAAATCTTCTTCTATATATTTCTGTGTATCTGTAAAAAATTCTCTTCTTTGTAAAACTCTGCAATGTTCTTTCCTTTTGTTTGCTTTTCTAAAAAAGAGAATCTCTTTTATATTTTGTAGTCAAAAACATTCTCCTTTGAATTTGAAAAGCTGGCATTAATTGCTGAAAGATCTGGAGAATACAAACGGCTAGAATACGACTTAAATGAGTTTCCCAACTGTTCCTAATAAAATAAGCAAGTAATTATCTTGATGAAGACCATAATTAATGCTGCTAATAATGGCTATATTCAGGGGAATATGATCATTAATTACCCAGGAATATTATTGCTAAATAATATAGAAAGTAAGGGACAGAAATCAGAAAACTTCTTATTCTGGAGCGGGAAAGAAATCGTCGACCTCTTAACAGAATTCGTCGACCTGAGTTCCAAGATCGTCTACCTGAGAATTCCTGTTCGTCGACCTGAGCTCTGTGAACTTTGTACTGAGAAACACTTGCCAAATCTGCACTCTGAGTTCGTCGAGCTTAGAATCTGTCAGAAAGAATTGATCGTCCACCTGAGCTCAAATATCGTAGAGCTCAGCTCAGAGAAATAACTCTGAGTTCATCGATCTGAGATAAACGATCGTTGAGCTGAGTTCGAAGAACTTCGAACTAAACATTTTGTTCTCTGAATCTTCTAAGTCTGAGTCTTCTGAGGTCCACTGCTAGCTGGTGCATGAAGGGTAGAACCTAATGACTAGCCTAAACTCTAGGACTCAAGAACTTGACCCTGGCTATACAATGTGGGTAAGACTCAACCTAATTTAGTGAACCTAGACCAAATCCAACTAGGGATCCAACAGTCTCCCCCTATTTGGGTGAGGTCACTAAAGCAAAATAAAAGAAATAATCATAAAGCAACAAAATATATATCTGATAGAAATAACACATTCAGCAGATATTTACAGAAGGTGCTTCATGATTAAACATACAGAGTTCAAAAACAAGAATAAAACATAAACTAAATCACTTGGTTTGCTTTGGATTTGCTTTCTCTGGCTTCTTAGAAGGCTGTTTGAAAATAATTTCTCGATTTTGATTGGCAGCTTCTCTCTTTGACATTGTCATGTCTGATGTACCAATGATGTTGAGAGATGTTGCTCTGGGAACTATAACTTCTGGATGAAATTTCATATAATCATCAACATTAAAGAATTTATTTGCCTTGGAATACCTTTTAAGTTCTTCCTTTCTGTATTAAGACATGGTTGAGAATTATGAAGGATCCTTTCCTTCAACTTTGTCTTTGTTAATTTGTGAGAGTCCTATCAACTCATGAAATCTGGCCATTCTAACTAAAGTCTCCTATTCTAGATCTACAAAGGGAATTGGTGAATATTCTTGCCTATTTGGACTTGAGTCCTTCTGAGATTCATCAACATTGTCTGTAGGATTTCTCTTGACTGAAGCTGGAGGAGGATGACTTTGGGAAGAGTATTGTTGACTGCCTTGCCTGGAATGTCTTTGATAAGTCTTGGTGAATGGAGAAGATTTTGAGAAACATTACCATAGGCACCTGAAGATGGAGGAGGAAGAGGAGGGTCTTTCCTAAATTACTTAGGAGGAGACCTGTACCTCCTTCTCTTCTTCCTTATTTCGGCTCATTCTTGGATAGCCACATCCATTGAGGCATCCCTGGGTATGGATTAATCTTGTTCAAGATGTACCAAGGTGTGTCATGAGTCGGGTTAGGCTTTGGAGCAGCTTTTGGAACCACTTTTCTCTTCTTTAGTAGATTCCTTTTTAGATTTAGGATCATCAAATCAGTCAGAATAATCATTTATGTCATCATCAAAAGAACTTTGAGGGTTATCATATAATGCATCTATTTCTTTCAATGTTTCATTTGAGATTTGTCTTTCAGCCTGAGGAAGTGCTTGAGGTTCAGCAACTGTAGGTAGAGCAATACTCTCAATGATCATCTAACAATCTTCTATATCTTTGTTAGTCAACAAAAATTCATTCAGTTTAGGATTATTCTGAATCTGTGCAAGTTCTTGTGCTACATCTTGAGCAATTAAATCTTCTAAATTTTGGATTGGGCTATCATCCATGATGTAAGTTGGGCCTGATGGTTCCTTAATTATTTTAACAGCAAAACTTGCCTTCAGTTGTTTGACAACTTTAGGACTTATTGGAGGAGTGTAACATACTATAGCCAAGGATGGATTTGTGTAAACTGCTGGAAGATAATTTATATATCCATAGACAAAAGGTTTCAATAAATTAAACAAATCTACTGTGGGATTAATAAAACAATCACCAGCAGTCACAAACTCTATTGGAGCAACTTTCTCATCTGCACTTAACATATCAAAATCAATTATTTCAGCTCTGTAGCCATATGTACATCTGTTGCTGTGAACTCAACTATCTGCAAAACTGGAGCTTCTTCTACTACTTCTGGTACTACTGATGCATCTTCATCGAGTATCTCCCCCTGCCTGGTTTTAGTAAGTACTAGTACCAGACCCCTTATTGAAGAAGGAGGGACAGAGGAGGCACAAAGTATTGCATCAAGAGATGAAATGGAGGCAACAAGAGATGAAATAGCCTCTGCTATGAGTTACCTTATGATTAGAGTGATGTGCTCTAGGATAGAGACAATGGAGGGGAACCTATGTCCATTAACTAAGGAGGGGTTTGAGTGGATACAGATTGGTGGATGATGGGAATAGAATCAGTGAAAGGAATAGAATCATTCATGGTTTCATGCTGAGTGGGAGAGGATTAAGGAGAATAAGATGGTGAGGGAGTATGATGTGTATGTGGAGATGGATCAGGTGAGAGAAAATCAAAATTGATGGATGATATAAGATTGTCTAGATTTGTTGGACGTGGAGATGGAGGAGAAGTTGGATGATATCCTGGAGAAGCATAAAGAGATGGTTGATGTACTGGTGATTGAACTGGTGAAGAGAGATGGACTGGGGAGGCAGGAGGTGTTGGTGTATGGTCTTGAGATGTGGATGTATGCTTGAGGGTTTTTGAATATGTGTGAAGTTGAGAAGGTGTTGGTTATTGAGATGGAGGTGGAGGTGGAGTGGAAACATCTTCAGCAGGGTGGAGTGTGGCTGCAGCAGTCCTGGTACTCTCAGAAGGTCTTGAGGAAGAGGAGGAAGCCTTGGATGGCTTTGAAATTGTCTTCTCCAATCTACCAAAGAGGGCAAATGTCAACCTCTTAGAGGCATTAATGAATACTGTCGAGGAGACCAGGAAGTCATTAGCCCTGGCCTGTAGAAAAATTCCCAATACTCTTGCAAAACAAACTTCCTTCTTAGAATTTTTCTTCCTAATCAGGTCTAACAGAACCTGTACCTAGTTAATCTTATTCTTATCAACCAAGGCACTAATCACCAAAAACTGGTGCCTTGTGATATAGCCATGGGAAGTGAGCTTGCCCAGTAGGACCTTGCCTAATACATCAGCCAAGAACTTGTATTCAGCAGACAAGTTCTTCTTTAGCAGCTTATTAGGGTTTCCCTCGGAGTGACCCATTCTTATCAACATTTCATACAAATAAGAACTATCCATTTCAAGATCATCTACCCCATTCTCAAATCTAAATATATCAGAAAGAATAGCAGGAGAGAGAGAAACCTGTGTTCAGGAAATTGATCAAATCATCTCTATATCAGAAGAAGTTTATGTGTAGACCCATTCCTTGATCTCGGCGGCTGGCAACATGATCCTTGTAGTCATAAACTGCTTCAATTTCTTATCTTCAAACAACTGAAGAATATCCGTGAAGATTTTGTCTGAGTGACTAAAGGAATCGAAGTTGATATCGAAACAAGCGTCATACTTCATATCGAAGAGAGTGCTTGTTGCAATCGCCATTACTTTTTGAAATCGCTGGTGGTTTCTCCACATATACTTCTTCTTTGATTTCTCCATTCAAAAATGCACTCTTGACATCTATTTGGTAGACCTTGAACTTTTTGTAGGCATCATATGCAAGGAAGATTCTTATAGCCTCAAGCCTTGCAATAGGGGTAAATGTCTGATCATAGTCAATGCCTTCCTCTTGCCTATAGCCTTGAGCTACCAGCCTTGCCTTATTCCTTATGATAATGCCCTGGGCATCAAGTTTATTTCTGAATACCCACTTATTTCCAATGACTGGGTAGTCTTTGGGTCTTGGAACTAAGTCCCAAACTCTACATCTCTCAAATTTGTTGAGCTCCTCTTGCATTGTCATATTCCAAAGTGGATCTTGCTCATCATCTTTTATAGATTGGAGCTCAATTTGAGATATAAAGCAGACATGCATCAACTCTTGGTTGAGTTGATGCCTTGTCTGCACAACTATTGATATATCTGCTATTACTTGAGATATAGGATGATATCTAAGTATGACAGGATCAGTTGGTGGAGTTGGTTCAGCAACAGCCTGGGGAGTTAATTCCTCTTGTGGAATTATGTGGGTTGTTGTTGGTTTAACAACTATTTTAGTGAAATCATCTTCACTGTCTTTAGAGCTTTGTGGAGAGGTATGGACATTAGCCTCATTTGTTAGGTTAAACTCATTTAAATGCTTTCACAAATATGATACATACAAAGATTCACTGGTAGAAGAGTTCTTCTCCATGTAAAACATGTTAGTCTCATCAAAGGAAATGTGTACACACTCTTCTATTTTCATTGTAGATTGATTATAAACCCTATATGCCTTGCTGACTTGGGAATATCGTAAGAAAAATTCCCATTACAGCCTTGGCTTCAAACTTTCTAATATATTTCTTGTCATTATTAAGAATGTAACAAATGCAACCAAAAATCTTAAAGAATCTACTTTAGGTTTCTTCCCTTTAAGTAATTCATAGGGAGTCTTGCCCTTAAGCTTAAGTATCAAACTCCTTTTCAGGACATAGTTTGTTATGCTTACAACCTCTGCCCAAAAGGATAGTGGCAAGTAAGCATCTGCAAGCAATGTGCATATAGCTTCCATTAGTGTTCTGTTTTTCCTTTCAGCTACCACATTTTATTGAGGAGTTTTAGGAGTAGAGAAACAATGTCGGATACCTTCCTCCTCACAGAATCTTTGCATGGGAAGAGACTCAAACTCAGTACCATGATCACTTCTGATCAATACAACTGGAGTAGAGTACTCAATCCTTATGCTCTAAATAAAATCTAAAAGAACCATGAAGTTATCTGACTTATTTCTCAAGAAGAACACCCAAGTGAACCTTTAGAAGTCATCTACAATCACTAAGGTATAAGCTTTCCCACCTAGGCTTATTACATCAATGGGTCCAAAAAGATCCATGTGGAGCAAATACAAAATCCTAGGTGAATCACTTTTATTAATGGCTTTGAAACTATTTTTTGTTTGCTTACCTAATTGACACGCCCTACAGAGGCCTTCCTTCTTATAGGGACCAGAAGGCAATCCTCTAACAAGGTTATCCCTAGATAACTTATCAATGTTTTTTAAGTTTACATGACCTAATCTCTTATGCCAAAGTTCATTATTATTATTAATTTTGTTGAACAGACATATTTATGACCTAGCAGGCTTAAAATTTACTATATAAATGTTTCCTACTCTAGATACAGTTAACACAATTTTGTTGTCAGCAGAAGAAATAATGTAAGAGGATTTATCAAAAGATACCTGAAATCCTTCATCACAGAGTTGACTAATGTAAATCAGGTTATGCTTTAATCCACTTACATAAGCTACTTTCTTGAATGTGACAACTCCAATCTTTACATCTCCATAGCCTTTAGTCTGGCCACATTTGGAGTCACCAAAAACGACTTTTTGACCTAGCTTGGACTTATAGTTTGATAGATTATCCTTGCTGCCAGTCATATGTTTTTAACAACCACTATCCAGATACCACTATTCCTCTATGGAAGGATAGTCTTTCACCTGCACAAAAACAAATTAGATATTCTTGACCCAGGTTACCTTGGGTCCTTGTTGATTTACATAACTAAAGCTGGAAATATATGAATATTAAGGTTGAGTTTTGTAACCTAAAGGATGATATCTTCTTGGTGTAATTATCCACTGGGTGAATGGATTAATATGTTCTCTAGGTTGATTATAGGTTCTATAAGATTTGAAATTTTTGTTCTCAGGAACTGAGTTTGACGATTTTTTGTAAGTTCGTCGATCTGAGTTCGACAAATGGAGATGAGCTTGTCAAACTCCACTCAGAGAATGAAAATATTCATTCTCTATGCCAAAAGTTCATCGATATCGGGTCGACGAACCATACTGGTTTTGTCGATCGCAGTTTGAAGAATAATTATAGTAAAAGTTTGCGTTCAGAGTTCATTGACTTGAGTTCGACGAATTGTACACATTTCGTCGATTTTAGTTCGATGAAATCTGTTGAACATTGTTCTGGTTAAGATTTTTCTTACTCTTTTTTTTTTCTTACTCTTGTGCTTAAGTTCTGTTTTATTATCATTGTTATCTTCTATTTTCACTTTACCCTTTTCAGAAACAAATTTTATAGGAGTTGATAAAATGTTTTTCTAAATCAGTGGGGGCTGGCTTGATGAAGCACCTAAGCCCAGCTTGCCATTAAGTCTGGCATTCACTATGCTTGTGATGTTCATCAACTTGATGCTTCTCCCATTTAGGGATTCTTCAAGTTTCCTTGCCTCAGCTAATTCAGTTTTTAATGAAACAATTTTTTCATTAGCTAAGGTCAATTCATTTTTCACTTTAATGTTTTCTGAAAGTAAGTTATCTTATTCAGTTAATTTTTCTCTAAGGAGTTCAATTTATTTCTCAAAATTTATTAAATCAATATACAAGGATTTGAATTCATTTTTGAAACTATCTGAATTGAAATCAAAGGAGGACATTACCTGATCTTCTTCAGATAGAGGTTCATCACTATCTAAGTGCTCAGATTCTAAGATGTTGCCTGATGCATCAATAGCCATCAAGCAAACTTCCTTTACTTTAGCTTCCTCTTCATCTTCACTGGTGCTAGAAGATGAAGATTCTTCTTCAGTATCACTCAAGGTTTTAGCAACAAAACCTTTCTCCATTCTTTTATTCTTGCTGGAGGAAGACATGCTGTAATGCTGCTTTTTGGTCTCCATTTCTTTTCTTCTATCCTTCTTCTGCATCTTTGGACACTCAGATATGATATTTCTAGGTTTCCTGCACCCAAAACACACAATTTCCTTAGTAGGTGTTTTGTCATACCTTGGCTTGTCATCATGTTTTGGTGACTTTCTTTTGAAATCTCTCTTGTCCATCTTGTAAAATCACTTGGCTAAGAGACTTAGGAATTCTTCATTGACTGTTGGGGATTTTGATTCTTCATTAACTTTAAATGCAATACTTTGCCCCTTTCTACCTGATGAAGGAGTATTCTTCTCTGCAGCCTCTGGACTTAATCAGCTGCTCATAAGACTTGAGCTTTCCCAAAAGAGATTCTGTGGAAATCTCATTAAGACTTCTGGCTTCCTTGATAGGCCAGATTCTTGAATCCCATGAACTAGGGAAGCACATGAGGATTTTATCAATGACCTTAGTGAGTGTTATGTCCTTATCTGGGGTTTTTAGCTCATTAATGATTGAGCTGAGTCTATTATACATATCACCCACTCACTCTATTTATTCTTTCTTAAAGTTCTCATATTGAGAGATGAGATTTGATATTCTGTCTTTCCTCTCATCTGCAGATCCAACAACCATCTGGTTTAGAGAATCCCAGATGGCATTAGCTGAAGTGCATTATGCCACTTTCTGGAAGATGTCATCAAACATTGTTAGAGCCAGAATATTCATGGCCTTTGCATCAGCTATCTTGGCCTTCTTTTGTGCATCTGTCCACTCCGGTGGTGGAACAACATGAGTGTTGGAACTGGCAGTAGATGCATCCTCTAGAGTTGGTGGTCCTGTCAAAATAGAATTAAAAATGTCTTCATCAATGGAGTTCATATATAATTTAATTCTTGCCTTCTAGATAGTAAACTTGTTCAAGTTACATACTGGAGGTCTGGTACTTGCATAATCCTTGTTCTGTGGCATACTATAAGAAATTAGCTAGAGAAATTTAGATCTAAGAAGGATCTGTTGGTTCAAGTGTTACCTTGTTCAACCAAGAGAACAGCGCTCTGATACTAATTGAAAGGAGGGGATAAATCTAACTTACTCTAGAGGGGGGGGGGGAATAGAGTGTTTTTAAAATCTTTTAATTGTTTTGATTTTCTAGCAGTAAAAATAAGTGATAATATATATTATATAAAAAGAACTATGCTAAAATAACACAGCATGGTATAAAAAGAAAAATGGGCAACCAGACAACACAAGAAGTTTTATAGGAGTTCACAAATTGGGTACATCCACTCTTCTACCACCCTAGTAGAATTGTTACACCCCGAAACTCAAAAGAGGGACGGGTGGAATTTTTAAGCCAAGACGGGGTTTTGAAGTAGGTGACACGGGTCCCGACACGGGCGTGTCTGAGGCCGTGTCAGGGTGTGTTCGACCACGGGTCGTGCGGTCGCCGTGTCGGCGGTCGTCGAGTGTCGAGTGGTGGGACACGGCCTAGGACACGGGCGTGTCCCAGGCCGTGTTACTCAAGGGAATCGACACAGTGGTATACGGGCCGTGACACGGGCACAGACACGGGCGTGTCACATGTGACACGGGCGTGTCCTATGCCGTGTCGCAAGGCCGTGTACCTCTCTGACTGCGAAGTGTTGGCCGATTGCACACGGGGGGCGTGACATGGGTACCAACACAGGCGTATCACATGTGACACGGCCGTGTCATAGGCCGTGTCAAGGGCCGTGTGCTGGTTTTCAAATCGGTCGAGACGCCGAATGGGTGACACGGCCAGGCACACGGCCGTGTTGCAACCCGTGTTCGGCCCCAGATTTTGTATTTTGAGGCCTAATCGTGGCCGTTCGTTTCCTTGGCTTGAGATCCGACGGCTGGGAGTGGTTGCTGGCAGCTTAAACCTGAAAATAGGGTTTGCAAACCCCATTTTCACTTGGGTTCTCTCTCTCTAAAGTCTAGAGAGAAGGGAGAGCTTGGAGGAGGAAGAAGGTGGTCAACACCGGCCGCCGGTGGAGCTTCGGAGCTCCGATTCTCGATCCGAGTCCGGATCCGCGGAGGCAAGGAGCTTGCGGTGCTTTTCATCCGCGTAGATTTTAATGGCGGCGCGAAAGAACACAAGGGTAACGATTCTCATCCTAGGGCATGTGAAGCCCTCTTTTCCTTTGCATAGGAAGCCCTCTCTCGCGAGTGAGCGAAGAGTTGGAGCATTCCTTGGGGTAGATATGTGAAGTCCCCCTTGTATAGATTCCGTATGCGAAAACGGACATAGGCATTGTGTGTGAAGCCTATCCGGACAAGTAGAGCCGGATCGGTGATGTTGCATTGCATATGGACCGAGGAAGACTCCGGGTGTTTGGGCATTTTTGGGTTCTCTACATGGTAGATTGCAACAGGGAGCCTTGGAGATTAACTCCAAGGTGCACCCGGAAAACTGGGCAAAAGCGAGTTTTGCCAACACGGTGGCCGGGGAGCCAACGTGAACATAACCGGGTTATGTGATTGTTGTGGCAGAAACGGGACTCGGTGAGTCTTGACCTGCGCATATGGCTTAAATTGCCGTTGCGATATGAGCACGGGTTAGGCTGAGCCGTACCCGGTCTATGTCGTTCGGTCGGACCGTTGCCATGGATGAGGGTCTTCGGCGGTCTATGGCTTAAATTGCCGTGACCAAGGCCAGGAAGGCAAAATGCTCATATGGTTGGACGTCCAAGAGGCGGTGGTGGAACGGGAACGTCTATGGCTTGAATTGACGTGACGTTGGCCGGTTCGCCGTGAATGTGCCCTGTGTGCACGAGGTGTGTGGCCGTGCGAGCCTACGCCTGTGATGATGTGTGTTCACACTAATTTATTGCCTATACTAATAAAGTGCAGGGAAAGAGCATCGCCGCCCCGATTTTGGGGGCGGGATCGTTATAATTTGGTCAGCATAGCTGGCCGTTGCTTTTGTTTGCCACCAGGCGGTGGTTTGTGCTTGCAGGTACTGCGGAGCAGAGCGGAAAATAGCGGGCTAAAGCCCATGTTGCGGTGCTGGCCATCGAAGGCCTAACCCTTTTATGCTTTCTGTTTATTTCATGTATGGCCGGCCTGCGAGCCGAAGTATGTAAGACATGTTTTGTTAAGCAAACCTTGTAAGGCCATAAGGCCGATACTTTTGTATTTTTCATTCCTATTGTTATTTCTGTAGTGGACATTCTTGCTTGGCAGGGTTCTTGTCATTGTGCAACTTAATAAATTGCTTCCGCTAGAATGACTCTGTGTAGGACGTTGGTGATTGGTTGTATGGTTTCAATGCGTAACCAACCGGTCTGTCCGTAGTATATGGCGTCGGGCCCCGGCCGGACCTACTGTTATATACTATGTGACGGATAGGGGTGTTACAGAAATCCACTAACATTTTTGATTAGGTGACTGCCACCACAATATCTATTTGCAGCAAGATATAGTAACCCTTTAGGCTTTTGATCAGGTGCCCAAAAACCAACCCAAGTCTTTTGATCAGGTGACTTGACAACCAAGTGGTTAAATTTTGAAGGGAGTTAAAACCCTTTTACAGGAGGTGATAGGAGGTGATGGTGTCTTCTCTTTCTCTAATAAACAGAGAAGACTAGTGGATCTTGATGTTGTCAAAGCTCCCCCTGAGATGTTGAATGGTTCAGGAAGACTGGATGCTTTTCTTTAGGGTGTAGGTCTTCAACCTTGTCTTGTCGATGTACAGGAATCTAGAAGACAAATGTTGAATAGATGTCTCTGAAGATTCCAGGATCTGAAGATGAAGAAGACTCTTGATTTGTGATGAAAGTTCTTCTTCAGTCTTTTTGGTATGAATAAGGGAAAGAAAAGACTATATTTCTGCACAGAGAAGAAGCAGATCTTCTTCTGTATATTTCTGTGTATCTGTAAAAAATTCTCTTCTCTGTAAACCTCTACAATGTTCTTGCCTTGTGTCTGCTTTTATGAAAAAGAGAATCTCTTTTATATCCTGTAGTCAAAAACATTCTCCTTTGAATTTGAAAAGCTTGTATTAATTGCTGAAAGATCTGGAGAATACAAACGGCTGGAATATGACTTTTTTTAGTTTCCCAACTGTCCCTAATAAAATAAGCAAGTAATTATCTTGATGAAGACCATAATTAATGCTGTCAATAAAGGCTATATTCAGGGGAATATGAGCATTAATTATTCAGGAATATTACTGCTAAATAATATAGAAAGTAAGGGACAGAAATCAGAAAAACTTCTCATTCTGGAGAGGGACAAAAATTGTCGACCTCTGAACAGAATTCGTCGACCTGAGTTCCAAGATCGTCGACCAGAGAATTCCTGTTCGTCGACCTGAGCTCTGCGAACTTTGTACTGAGTAAGACTTGCCAAATCAGCACTCTGAGTTCGTCGAGCTGAGAATCTGTCTGAATGAATTGATCGTCAACCTGAGCTCGAATATTGTTGAGCTCAGCTCTGAGAAATAACTCTGAGTTCGTCGATCTGAGATCGACAATCGTTGAGCTGAGTTCGAAGAACTTCAAACTAAACATTATGTTCTCTGAATCTTCTAAGTCTGAGTCTTCTGAGGTCCACTGTTGGCTGGTCCCTAAAGGGTAGAACCTAATGACTAGCCTAAACTCTAGGACTCAAGAACTTGACCTTGGCTATACAATATGGGTAAGACTCAACCTAATTTAGTGAACCTAGCCCAAATACAACTAGGGATCCAACATATCATGACATGATTAGCCTAAATACAGAAACCTATAATTTTCCTAATTAATTTGGTATTTAATTACTTTTTCCCAAAATTAGGCCATGGGTAATTTGAACATGAAGTATGATATTTTCTCAAGTAATGGCCTCCCAAAAAAATTATGGACAACTAGATAACAGAGGAATAACAGTAAATACCAAATTCCATGATTTTCCAAGAATGATTTGGCCTCTAATTAATTAATCCAATAATAAGCCATTAATTATGGTTAAAGAAAAAAGTACTAAAATTAATCATCAGAAAGTTGTATAAACATTACTAAATCTCAAGGATTACAAAAAAGAGCATCTGACCAAAAATCATAATTTATCAAGCTCATTAGGTAATAGAATAAAATCAATTAAATGCACTTAGAAACTAGCACCTTGTGAAACAACCCCTATAAATATGCTTCCAAAAATTCCATAAATATTTACAGAGATTTACAATGTCATAAAAGCTCCTCTGACTAAGTTTCATAAGTTTTCAATTAGTGGTTAGATCATAAGAAATGCCTAAGTAGATAATACAACTTGATGGGTTGTGAGTAAAGTACTCAAATTAAGTATCAAAAATTCATATTAAAAATCTCTAGGGCTTGTTATAGTCCTATAACATAGCTTGACTAAGTATCATCCAAACCAAAGGTTAGGAAGTCACATAATAAAATTCTTCAAGACAACTCATGAAAGTGCATTTTTCAAAGGAACCCACTTGTAAACACATCCAAATAGTATGTAGTATAATTTAGTCGATAATATGGTTATGAAAATCACTCTACGAAAATATCATGCAATTTCCAAAGTCATATGAGCCACTAGACAATTCTTAAGGTGTATGGACCCAAAGACTTACCTAGTGGTTTAAGTGGTGTGCATATGTCCAAATCCCTCCATATCTCTCCCTAAGTCTTATCACCATCCTAGGATCACATGGACTAAACACCAAGTCCATACAAGGGTGTTTCACCCCATGCCCTTCAAAAATCCCCAAAGTCCAACCTTAGGGTTTGAACTTGGGTCCTAGGGAAAATCTACCCCAATCCATCACAAATTCCATGTGTGGGTGTATAGCATCATATCAAACCTGTGGCCCAAGTTTCAGCCTCTGTTTAGGTGATTTGACCGCTAAAACTCACAAAGAACACTTTGCCCTAAATACCCCCCTTTAGGCCAAGTCTAGGGTTTACTAAATTCAAACCAAATCATCTCCAAATGAGGTGAAATTTTATACAGAGACCTATACAGACCCCAAGAACCTCTCACCAAAATTTGGGAGAATTTAGATTTCTTTAGGCCCTCTAATTAAATTATACAAAGTTTATTAAATAATTACAAAAACTATAGACAAATATTTTCAAAAAAATTTCATTTTTGTGTATGTTCTAGGTATATGAATGAGTGACCATCATCCAATATTTCATGTCATTTGGATGGTTGGAAAATTATGTCATGTTGTATGTGCATAAAATATAAGTTGGTGGGTCTTCGGTATTGGAGGGTTGTCACACCGACACCAATACGTTGACTTGGCAAGTGTGGTTTAGCACTTAGCCAAATAAAGTCCGGTGCACCATCCGGTAAGAGTACGCAGGAGCTCCGCTTAGTGCACCAGCATTTAGGCATACGATAGGTCTGATTGGTAGTGCTGATACCTGTATAGAGGCGGGCAAGGCCCAACCCACCGCTTCTGTTTGCCACTACGGAGGTATCCTGGGAGGTTAGGCTCCAAAAAGGGGAAACTAAAGGTCTGTGTACACAGAGTCGGGTGTGTGAGTTGTACTTGCATGTTCATACCATAGCATAGTTGCATGACATAGCATAATCACTACATATAACCCTTGACACCTATTGTATAAATTGGTATGGTACTCTTTATACAAAAGTCCTTGCAAAATGACCACTTGGTCTATCAGTTTGCACGGGCATTCCTATAGATCATGGTTACTTACTTTAATTTACTTTATCTATGTAGATAATATACACACTCTTTAATTATTTAGTATATGTTGACTACTTGTTTGCTTTACTGCTTCTAGTTTTGGATCTTTTAATTTATACTCATGTTAGGATAGTTCCACCATCACCTGCTTACTTTTATTACTCTCACCCTTAAATACCTTCCCTTTCCTTCTCCCCGCTCGATGCGTAGGAGCCATTGGGGGAGGGGTGGTGGATGATGAGACTTAGTCTTTTAGACTAACGGTCATTTGACCAAATCATTTTAGGGGATCGTGGAGCCAAACCCAGATATGCCGCACCAGAGGTCGGTGCACTTGGAGATGGGATAGTCTAGCACAAGAGTTCAGGAAGCATGGACAGTGAGTCCCAATTATTAGTAGCTTTATGGATTTGCTTCCGCATTTGAGTGATATGTAGTGAGACTTTGATGTACTGGGCATGAAGCCCATTTTGGTACTCTGGTTATTATTGTTGTGGACTCTCCCTTCGTGGACATTTATATTATATTCTTTTGATTTTTGATGGACTAGTATTTGGGTTTTTACATTACTCTTATACTTACTATACTCTTCTACGATCGGTATGGCCGGTAGGATCGGCGTTTTGTAGTGACGACCTTCCTGGGAGTGTTGGTGTCACCGCAAAGTGGCGGTTCTGGGCATAAGACCCTGTTAGTTTTTCAAAAAAAATGGGGTCTTACATAAGTTGACGGAGAAGAACAAGTACCCGATTACGCAGATTGATGACTTTTTCGATCAGATAGTGGGATCAATTGTCTACTCTATGCTTGAATTAAAGACTGGCTATTATTAGTTAAGAATTCGGGAATGTGACATTCCTAAGACAGCGTTTGGTACACCCTATGGTCATTATGAGTTCATTGTAATGCCGTTTGGGATAACAAATGCGCCATCGGTATTCATGGACCTAATGCACCGAACATTTCAAGAGTACTTAGACTTATTTGTCATCCTCTCTATTGACAACATTTTAGTGTACTCTCCGTCTGAAGAAGACCATGCGAACCATTTACGAATGGAATTGCACACCCCAAAAAAGAACAAGCTCTATGCCAAGTTCTCAAAGTGTGAGTTTTGGCAGTCATCAATGGCCTTGCTTGGCCATGTGGTTAGTTGAGATTGTATTGCGGTGGATCCGGTAAAGATAGTTGCGATACAAGAGTGTCTAGTTTTGTCTTATGTGGCTAAAGTTTTGAGTTTCCTTGGACTTGCGGGATACTATAGGCGCTTCGTACAGAACTTCTCATGGATAGCCTTGCCTCTCACCACACTGACGAGGAAAGATCAAAAGTTTGTTTGGACACCGGAGTGCGAGCGAGCTTTTGAAGAGATAAAGAGTCGTTTGACCACGACGCCTATTTTGATGTCGCCTTGTAGTATGGACAGATATGAGATTTGAAGTGATGCGTCAAGGAGTGGCTTCGGCTACATTCTTCTTCAGTTTGGCAAAGTGATAGCTTATGGCTCATGCTAGTTGAAAGTGCATGAGCGGAACTACCCCATCCACGAATTTGAGTTGGCAGCGGTGATATTTGCACTTAAACTGTGGCATCATTACTTATATGGCGTGAAAGTTGACATCTTTACGAACCATAAGAGCTGTATCTTCTGGATCAAAAGGATTTAAATAAGCGACATCGGAGGTGGATGGAGATCCTTTTGGACTACACCTTCCAGATTCACTATACTCCCAAGAAGGGAATTGTGGTCACAGATGCCTTGAGTCATAGGAATTCGACATGGGAAAGTTGGTTGCGGATGCATGATGAGCATCTTATTCAGGAATTAGAGAACTTTGAAATTTTTTGTGTTGACAAGAATGCAACTGCAAATGCATGCTTGAACTGGATTGAGGTTCAATATGACCTTACGGATAGGGTTCGTCGAGCAACAGAACTCGACAAAAATCTATAATGTTATGCAGCGAATGTGTCAGATGCCCAATTCTCCTTCGATGACGGAATTTTGCAAAAATCTGGTCATTTGTGCATCCCAAATGTGGGTAAACTTTGTGAGGAATTGATGTACGAAGCACATTATACGAAGTACTCAAATCACCCAGGAAACACGAAGATGTATAAGGACATGAAAAAGGTGTTCTGGTGGCCAGGTTTGAAGGACATAGCCCATTACGTGGAAAAATTTCAAACTTGTGCCTTAGTGAAGGCGGAATGCCAGAAACCTATTGGTTTCCTGAAGTCATTACTAATCCCGATATGGAAGTTCGACGACATTTCTATGGATTTTGTGCATGGTCTGCCGAGATCGCAGAGCAGAAATGACGACGTGTAGTTGATTGTTGACCGATTAACTAAAGTGTCGCACTTCATACTAAACAGGAAGGATGATTCAGTGGAAAATTTTGCTAAGCTGTATGTGGATAATATCATACGATTGCACGGCGTGCCCTGTAGCATCATAAGTGATCGAAATGGGCGCTTCACTTCAAATGATTGGATGTTAATCCATCAAATGTTAGGGACTAAACTAACGTTCAATACGGCCTTCCATCCACAAACGGATGGCCAGACTGAGAGAACCAACAGAACAATGGACTATATGCCTCGTATGTGCGCCCTGAATTTCGGGAAGAGATGGGAATATCACCTCTATATGATTGAGTTTCCCTACAATAATAGCTATCAAGCTAGTATACATATGGCACCCTTTGAAGCTTTATATGGTAGGAAGTGTCATACACCATTAGCTTGGGCGGAGTTAGGCGAGTCAAAACTCTATAAACGTAAAGAGGTCGAAGATGCAAATTCGACCTTACGTACTATTCGAAAACGGCTACTTATAGCTCAGGATAGGCAGGCGAAGTACTACAATGCCAAACACCGAAACGTGGAGTTTGAGGTGGGCGATTGGATAAACTTAAAGATTAAACCATTCAAAGTCGTATCCAGGATTCGGCGCTTGAAAAAGTTTAGTTCGAGGTATCTTGGTCTGTTTGAGGTGGTGGAACGAGTTGAAGAAGCGTCCTATTGGCTAGCTCTTTCGACAGGATTGAGTGGCTTACACGATGTGTTACACATATCGATGCTTTGAAAACCTGTGAAAGAGCCAACTCACGTGGTTGAAGATGATCGAGTACCAGTCGATAGTGTAACATCCCTCAGACAGCTAGACCCCTAGGAGTGGTTTTGTCATGATTAGGTCATGACAAAACCCTTAGGAGCCCAAGAAAGCCAAGTGTACTAAGGAAGGAAGGTGAGATCATCATGGGCTGCAAATAAAACTTGATAATTACCTAACTTAGGGTTGAGTTAAGGACCCCATCTTGTCCCCAGGACTTCACCACCCTTAACCTTTTAGGTGGTTCATAGGGTCACTAAGAACCCATTGGGGGCAAGTGAAGTGGCCAAATCGACCAAAGTCAACCCAAGCCCTAATTTGGTCAAACTAGCCCAAATAGGCTAACTCAAGTCCAAGCTCAATCCACTTGGGCTAACCTTGTTTGATGAGTTTAAAAAGGGGTGTATTTAGGCTGGACCCACCAGCAATATCATCCATGATGATTAGGAGAGAGAAAAATGGGATTTTCCCCATTAATTTAAGAGAGAGAAAGTGGCTTTATAAGGTTAACCTAGCCCATTTCAGGTGGGCTAAGCCCATGTAGTGTGGCCCATGAGTTTTAGGAAATAATGAGACATGTTTGGGCCCACCAAATTCAGAAAGGGGTGACTAGGAGAGAGGAATTCAAATTTTCCCCAATTTGGAGGAGAGAGAAAGAGGGGCTTAATGGCCATCATGGCATTGGAGGCTCCATAACCCCCACCATCATGGGGCTTTTACTCCTCTGGTGGAGGGGAAGAGTTTCCCTAAGGTGGCCAGCTAAGGGGGTGGCTCAGCCCCACCAATTGGAGGAAAAACTGAAAATAGGCTTAATTGCCATTAATGGGGAAATTCAAAATTGGGGAGTTACACTTCTCCTCTCCCAAATTCCTTCATTAAGAAGCTTCACCAGAGCAAGGGCAAGCTTTTCCCCCGTTCCTTTTCCAATTCCAGAGAGGTTGGTGTAGAAATTGGAGAGGAGCTCAAGCTTAGTAGCCGAAAATGGCAAGGAGGAATTCAGCCCGTCTACAAGCCGCAACTCAGGTCCTCCTCCTCCTCTTTACTCATGTATAGATCCTAGGAATCAATTAGAACAAGAATCGGGCTCAATTGAGCCCGATCCAATATGAAAAAAATGAGAAAATCGGCTGGAAATTGACCTCCCGGGTTGGCCGGATTCTACTATTCCGGCGGCTGTGCCGCCGGCTAGGGGTACCCCCACCTCCCTGGAGGTGGTGGTGGTGGTGGTCGGCCGAGGAGGTGGCTGGGTGGCCGGGAAAATCTCCCGCAAAATCACCCAGGATGGGTGAATCGCCGCCGTCGGCTGGAGGAAGACGATGACGGAGCGCCGTCGGATTTGCTTTGAGATTCGGGCAAGATCTGATATTAGATTTCCAGATTAATATATTTTTCGGTAACAGTTATTGGTTTGTTTTAAAATAAATATTAAAAATACTTAGAGACCTCTACAGGAAAAATGGTTAATATTAAAATTGTAGCCCTTTGAGTCTAGTTTATTTTAAAATTGGTGTGAACCAATTTGGATATCAGGTTTGACCTCAGCACTCATTTTGGTGGGGTCTATACCTAGGGATGATCAGACAATGTTTTGAGTGTCCCCATCAATCCAGCCATCCAATCGAGCTAAAATTTGGTGTGGGGGCTATTTATATTTCTCCCTACAACATATCCAAAAATGGGAATTTTTGGATATAATTTTTCTATAGTTTTGTAAAAATTTAATAATTCATGTAGGAATTATTTAAAGGGTCAAATCACCTCAAAAGTCTCCAAAATTTTGGAGGCATGTTTTTAGGGTTATCATTTAGCTCTGATAAAACTTTCAGCCCAATTGGGTTTGAAATAATTGGGTTTTGATGTGATCAAAGATTGGTCCTTAAAGAGGAAAATTAGGGCAAGGGGTTGTTGGGGCAAGGTGGGTCCAATTCTCACCCAAATGGGTTGGGATTTTGACCAGAGCCCCATGGACAGAGAAAACACCCCCTCATGGAATTTGAGATGGTTTGGGGTGGGTTTGCCCTAGGATCCAAGTTCAAACCTTAAGGGTTGAACTATGGGGTTTGTGAAGGACATAAGGTTTTATGTCCTTGTATGGATGTAGAGTTTAGTCCATGATGTTCTAGGGGTGGAATTATGCCCTAGGAAGGAGTTTCATGGTATGGGTACTTAGTCACATCACTTAATTCTAATTATACAAAATTAGGTCTTTATATCTTATGGAATGGATGATGAGTCAAATGATTTTAAGTTCATGTAAAATTATGATAGAGGATGTTAATTTTGATATATTGAACAGTAGTTGTTGTTTCATGAAATTTAAATAAGTTTTCATATGGGTATCTTAACAAAAGTGCATAATCGTAGAATCTTTGGAGAAATAATTTATGTGGTAATATGATTTAGATTTTAATGAAATTGTGTACATCATGTTTTTAGGATATATTAAACCTCTGGAAATTTTATCATGATTTATGGGATAATAATTAGAGTACTTCCTTCACAACTTAGCAAATAGAGATTTTTACTTAGGAATTATTTATGAAGTAACCAGTCATTTAAAGTTTGTGAAATTTAGTCAGAGGAGTTTTAATATCATATTACATCTCTGTGAATTTTTGTGGAATTATTTGAATTATAAATTTAGGGGTTGCTTCATTAAATGTTATTGCCCATAAAAATTTAGATAAATTCAATTTGGTATATTTAATGCAAATAAAATTATTATTTTTGGGCAGAAGACTTTTCTGATGATTACCAAGGCTCTGTAATTTTTACATAATTTTATGATGATTGAATTCCCGGTGGTATTCTACTACTGTCCTATTACCCTGCCTTAGTTGCAGAAATCTGTCCTCTAACTCATCTCTGGCCGACTGTGGAACAAAGTGCTCCAACAATGCGGCCCTGAACTCCTCCCAAGTAATCTCAGTAACTTCCCGATCCACGAACGTCGTGTCCAGCAACGTCTTCCACCACCTTTTTGCATGTGACTCCAAACAGGAGACCACTAAAGGTACCCTTTCCTCCCATGGGCACTGAATCCCCGTCAGCATCTCGAACATAATGTCCAGCCATTCCTCTGTCCTTACAGCCGTCTCTGTCCCAATGTAAGAAGGAGGAGAGAGTCCTCGAAAGATGCTCAACCAATTTGCTCCCGGATTCGGCTGCGGAGCCGGAGCCTGCTGGGCCCTGAAGACCTCCAAAATGGCCGTCAGAGTTTGCCCCATTTCCGTCTGCTGAAACGGAGTGGGAGCCGGAGTAGGTGGTGCCACATATGGATTTTGCTGGACTCCACTCTGTGGTGTGGGGTGTGCTGGAGGCTGCACAACAAAGATCTTTTGTGAGAAACTTACTTATCTTTAATTAATAGTGGACAAATTACATGTGATTCCCCCATGGGCCCACCACAGCTTCCGCTGCTTAGTTTGTCCCCAAACTAAATTGGAGTGGGGGTGACCCAGGGTTAGTGGACTGCTATATGTTCGATCGAGGTTACCTCTGATACCACTTGTAAGACCCCATTTTTTTTTCTTTTCAAACCCGCTGCTTAGTATATCCGTCTGCTGAAACAGTACTTTTCAAATTACATGTGATTCCCCCTTTTTTTTTCTTTTCAAACCCGGGGTCACCCCCGCTCCAGTTTAGTTTGGGGACAAACTAAGCAGTGGAAGCTGTGGTGGGCCCATGGGGGAATCACATGTAATTTGTCCACTGTTAATTAAAGATAAGTAAGTTTCTCACAAAAGATCTTTGTTAAGCAGCCTCCAGCACACCCCACACCACAGAGTGGAGTCCAGCAAAATCCAAATGTGGCACCACCTACTCCGGCTCCCACTCCGTTTCAGCAGACGGAAATGGGGCAAACTCTGACGGCCATTTTGGAGGTCTTCAGGGCCCAGCAGGCTCCGGCTCCGCAGCCGAATCCGGGAGCAAATTGGTTGAGCATCTTTCGAGGACTCTCTCCTCCTTCTTACATTGGGACAGAGACGGCTGTAAGGATAAGGGAATGGCTGGACATTATGTTCGAGATGCTGACGGGGATTCGGTGCCCATGGGAGGAAAGGGTACCTTTAGTGGTCTCCTGTTTGGAGTCACATGCAAAAAGGTGGTGGAAGACATTGCTGGACACGACGTTCGTGGATCGGAAAGTTACTGAGATTACTTGGGAGGAGTTCAGGGCCGCATTGTTGGAGCACTTTGTTCCACAGTCGGCCAGAGATGAGTTAGA
This sequence comes from Platanthera zijinensis, assembly GCA_039513925.1. NCBI lineage: Eukaryota > Viridiplantae > Streptophyta > Magnoliopsida > Asparagales > Orchidaceae > Platanthera > Platanthera zijinensis. The sequence continues at coordinate 36,956,683 of CM077083.1, forward strand.
GGACAGATTTCTGCAACTAAGGCAGGGTAATAGGACAGTAGTAGAATACCATCGGGAATTCAATCATCATAAAATTATGTAAAAATTACAGAGCCTTGGTAATCATCAGAAAAGTCCTCTGCCCAAAAATAATAATTTTATTTGCATTAAATATACCAAATTGAATTTATCTAAATTTTTATGGGCAATAACATTTAATGAAGCAACCCCTAAATTTATAATTCAAATAATTCCACAAAAATTCACAGAGATGTAATATGATATTAAAACTCCTCTGACTAAATTTCACAAACTTTAAATGACTGGTTACTTCATAAATAATTCCTAAGTAAAAATCTCTATTTGCTAAGTTGTGAAGGAAGTACTCTAATTATTATCCCATAAATCATGATAAAATTTCCAGAGGTTTAATATATCCTAAAAACATGATGTACACAATTTCATTAAAATCTAAATCATATTACCACATAAATTATTTCTCCAAAGATTCTACGATTATGCACTTTTGTTAAGATACCCATAGGAAAATTTATTTAAATTTCATGAAACAACAACTACTGTTCAATATATCAAAATTAACATCCTCTATCATAATTTTACATGAACTTAAAATCATTTGACTCATCATCCATTCCATAAGATATAAAGACCTAATTTTGTATAATTAGAATTAAGTGATGTGACTAAGTACCCATACCATGAAACTCCTTCCTAGGGCATAATTCCACCCCTAGAACATCATGGACTAAACTCTAGATCCATACAAGGACATAAAACCCTATGTCCTTCACAAACCCCATAGTTCAACCCTTAAGGTTTGAACTTGGATCCTAGGGCAAACCCACCCCAAACCATCTCAAATTCCATGAGGGGGTGTTTTCTCTGTCCATGGGGCTCTGGCAAAAATCCCAACCCATTTGGGTGAGAATTGGACCCACCTTGCCCCAACAACCCCTTGCCCTAATTTTCCCCTTTAAGGACCAATCTTTGATCACATCAAAACCCAATCATTTCAAACCTAATTGGGCTGAAAGTTTTATCAGAGCTAAATGATAACCCTAAAAACATGTCTCCAAAATTTTGGAGACTTTTGAGGTGATTTGACCCTTTAAATAATTCCTACATGAATTATTAAATTTTTACAAAACTATAGAAAACTTATATCCAAAAATTCCCATTTTTTGATATGTTGTAGGGACAGATATAAATAGCCCCCACACCAAATTTCAGCTCGATTGGATGGCTGGATTGATGGGGGCACTCAAAACATTGTCTGATCAGCCCTAGGTATAGACCCCACCAAAATGAGTGATGCGGTCAAACCTGATATTAAAATTGGTTCAAACCAATTTTAAAATAAACTAGACTCAAAGGGCTACAATTTTCATATTAACCATTTTTCCTGTATAGGTCTCTAAGTATTTTTAATATTTATTTTAAAACAAACCAACAACTGTTACAGAAAAATATATTAATCTGGAAATCTAATATCAGATCTTGCCCGAATCTCAAAGCAAATCCGACGGCGCTCCATCATCATCTTCCTCCACCCGACGGCGGCGATTCACCCGTCCTGGGTGATTTTGCGGGAGGTTTTCCCAGCCACCTGACCACCTCCTCGGCCGACCACCACCACCACCACCTCCGGGGAGGTGGGGTGTACCCCTAGCCGGCGGCACAGCCGCCGGAATAGTAGAATCCGGCCAACCCGAGAGGTCAATTTCCAGCCGATTTTCTCATTTTTTTCATATTGGATCGGGCTCAATTGAGCCCGATTCTTGTTCTAATTGATTCCTAGGATCTATACATGAGTAAAGAGGAGGAGGAGGACCTGAGTTGCGGCTTGTAGACGGGCTGAATTCCTCCTTGCCATTTTCGGCCACCAAGCTTGAGCTCCTCTCCAATTTCTACACCAACCTCTCTGGAATTGGAAAAGGAACGGGGGAAAAGCTTGCCCTTGCTCTGGTGAAGCTTCTTAATGAAGGAATTTGGGAGAGGAGAAGTGTAACTCCCCAATTTTGAATTTCCCCATTAATGGCCATTAAGCCTATTTTCAGTTTTTCCTCCAATTGGTGGGGCTGAGCCACCCCCTTAGCTGTCCACATTAGGGAAACTCTTCCCCTCCACCAGAGGAGTAAAAGCCTCATGATGGTGGGGGTTATGGAGCCTCCATGGCCATGATGGACATTAAGCCCCTCTTTCTCTCTCCTCCAAATTGGGGAAAATTTGAATTCCTCTCTCCTAGTCACCCCTTTCTGAATTTGGTGGGCCCAAACATGTCTCATTATTTCCTAAAACTCATGGGCCACACTACATGAGCTTAGCCCACTTGAAATGGGCTAGGTTAACCTTATAAAGCCACTTTCTCTCTCTTAAATTAATGGGGAAAATCCCATTTTTCTCTCTCCTAATCATCATGGATGATATTGCTGGTGGGTCCAGCCTAAATACACCCCTTTTTAAACTCATCAAACAAGGTTAGCCCAAGTGGATTGAGCTTGGACTTGAGTTAGCCTATTTGGCCTAGTTTGACCAAATTAGGGCTTGGGTTGACTTTGGTCAATTTGGCCACTTCACTTGCCCCCAATGGGTTCTTAGTGACCCTATGAACCACCTAAAAGGTTAAGGGTGGTGAAGTCCTGGGGACATGATGGGGTCCTTAAGTCAACCCTAAGTTAGGTAATTATCAAGTGTTATTTGCAGCCCATGATGATCTCACCTTCCTTCCTTAGTACACTTGGCTTTCTTGGGCTCCTAAGGGTTTTGTCATGACCTAATCATGACAAAACCACTCCTAGGGGTCTAGCTGTCTGAGGGATGTTACAGATAGTGGGATAAAAATGAAAGTTAGGCCCCTTTGGATCGAGGATACGACGATCAAGCATCTACGAAATAAGACAATCAGGATGGTCAAAGTCCGATGGGACAACAGTGGCCGTGAGGAGCTGACATGGGAGCGATAGTGAAAGTCTTTAGAGTCAACTAATTCCACCTATGGGGGGAGGGGGGGAATAGGTGAATTGTAGTCTTTTGCGGAATTTAAATAACCTGCACAAATAAACAACCACAACACAGAAAAGCAAAAAAGCAATTATAGTGGTTCCCCGATTTGGGTACGTCCACTCTCCCCCTTCGACCTATCTCCCAACAAGGGACGAATCGGTCACTTCACCAAACGGATTGAAATCCAATCCTCACAATACGGAAGGAACCCTTCCAACCGAAGGAGTCACTACTCCTCCACCACGGGTTGCACCCAACCCTTACAACTAGGAATCACTATTCCTTTACAACAAAACAAAAATAGAATGTACAAGAGATACAAACTACACGTGTGGAGAACCCGATGTCCCTCTTTGTTCGTTGAAGCGTTCTTGATGAAGACAAAGAGTCTACGACCGGAGCACTCTCTTGGAGAGGATCTTGACAAGATCAGTGGCGGCAAGTGAATACGGCGGCGATGCTCTGTAGATCCAAACTTCTTGATGAAGCAAGCAAGGTCTACTAACGATCTCAATCGGATCAGTCGTCTCAATCGATTCGGAATGAAGAACTAACCTCATTCAATAAATCGAGAGACAAGAGATCTCGAGAGATAAGCGTGAGACGCTTTACTTAGCCTCGGTTCTGTCGTCAGGAGATCTAAGAAGATCTAAGATATGCGGCGGCGATAACTTGCGAGCGGCGACGGCGACGGGAGGAGTTCCGCGATTGGCTAGGTCACGCTCGTCGGACCTTTTTCTTTTTCGTTTCTTCGCCCTTTTTAAGTTCAAAATACGTGGGTATATATACTGTAGATCAACCCTAAATGACCGTTGTGGGCCCCACACAAAGAAGCCCTAGTTCCGGTAAAAACAGCGCCCATCATCTTGGTTCGGTCCAGCAAACAGAGCAAATTTGATTAAGGCAAATTCGGCAAGAATCATTGGTGATTCTCGACGAAGTCGGCGGGAATCACTCATGATTCCCGTCGAATTTTCCTTGGTAGAATTCCAGTTGAAATACTTGTCATCCGGAGGAAATCGGCGAGAATCAAGATCATTCTCGGCGAATCGGCGGGAATCACTAACAATTCCCGTCGAAGTCGGCGAGAATCAGTTAGTGATTCTTGTCGATTCTGCCTTAGCAGATTTCTTGAAGGAGGATAGGCAGCCGGATGAAATCGGCGGGAATCACTGAGTGATTCTCGACGATTCGGCGAGAATCACTAATGATTCCTGTCAAATCGGCGAGAATCACTTAGTGATTCTCGTCGATTTTGTCTTAGACGATTTTTCTTTTCCTTCCCTTGAACTTGGTCTTTGACCCATCTTTTCTCCGCTTCTGCTCTTGATCTATCTCGACCCTGTACTTAAAAATAAGTATACTCCAATAGAGAGAGTACACGTGAGTCAACCCACTGCACCCTTGATGTAGGACACGGGTTTCAACACCGTAACGGCTAAGGGATTCACACGCTCGCTTAATTATAATTACTATTACGCTCATACGAAGAATAAACACAGCCACTACGCAAGTTGCATCAATTAATTTAATAGGATTCGGGGGGGTTCGCTAGGCCCCTTAAGATAATATCAAGGCTATAGGCCAAGATCCTCTCAAGCGAAATGAACCTACACGGTTCGATCGAGCGTACGTTGTACCAAAAGAGACACCACCGAAATAAGGATTCGGATAACGGGTGGTTCTCTCCCAACGAAATAAAATGAGGGCCGCCACGCCTCACGAATTCAAATGGGAATCAAATAACAATAACAATAATTTAATAGATATTATCCACGAAAATTCTACCAATCACAAATCACACGATATGCTAAATGCCCAAAGAAAAGATCTAAGAGAGAAACACACAAGAGTGGAGACGTTCGTTACCCAACCAGAATGGATGATTCCGATTTAACTCTCTTTGGATCACTCCGTTCCGGATCCACTGAAAGCGTGCCGGTTGGAGGGGAACTCCAAGTTCTTCGTTGCCTTCCGACGCCATTGAAGTTTCACAAGATTCACCACAAGCTTTGGCTGATTCTTCTCTTGGATTAAAAGATGGGGCTGATTTGGATCTCACCAAAGGAATCGGTTTTTGGGAAGATGATATATGTGATGGTCGGGTTTTGTTGAGAGGGATGAGGACGGTTTTGTGGAGGAGAGGTGGTGGTCGGGTTGATGTTGAAAGGGGGGCTCGGGTGTGGTGATGGAGGTGGAGGCCGGCGGCTAGGGGAGGTTGTAAGTGGTCGGCCTTCTTGAAGATGAAGAGGAGGGCTCGGTTTTTGGAGAGGGATTGAAGGTTATGGTTGATTATTGGAAAGGAGGAGGTGGAGGTAGAGAGGAGGCCGAAATAGGGAGAGGAAGGAGAGGGGTGGCCGACGGCCAAAGAGGAGAGGGGGTAGGGGAGCCGAACTCCAAGAGGAAGAGGGAAGAGGGAAAACCAATTTAGGTTTCAATTTTAATTCATTCATTCACTAACTCAAAATCCAATACAACATAGCCTTATATAGGCTTTACAAAGACAAGGGTTATAAGCACCCCAAATGTGGCTAAACAAAGGCCAAAATGAAATGACAAATAATTAAAACTTTTGGCTAAACAAAGGCCAAAATGAAATGACAAATAATTAAAACTTTTGGCTAAACATTGGCCAAATAAAAACATCATTAAAATCTGAAATAATATTTAAAATGACGCGGCGGAGATTTGACATGACATTGGCGGAGATGTTGACGCGGCCATGGAGGAGGATGTGACAAATCTTCATCTCGAGGCGGCGAAGGAACATCAAGCTTGAGTCGGCACCAACATAAATCGGGTCACCATAATCATCTGGAAGGGGATCTTCTTCGGCAACATGACGTGGATCTTTGACATGTACCGGATCACCAACGTCGTCCGGTGGGGGACGCTCCAAGTCAACATGTCGGGGGGTGGCGGCGCCATCAATCCTCCCCCTCTCAAAAATACTCATCACTGATGAGTAGTCCCGGGTATAATCGTTGAGGAAGAGGAACCTGCAAAGCAAAAGGTGGTCGTGGGGGGACCTCAAAGACGCATTAGATAAATAAGAACAAAGTATTTCCACAACATCAACCAACATACCTCCGATGGAGACCGGAGAAGAGAACGATCCAAACAAACTATCACCACCCAACCCAATAGAAAACATAGTGGAATATGTAAACGGAGAGATAGACTTTTCAAGGGGCATAGAAGCATGACGCGTAAAGTATGAAAAGTAGAAAATAGGAGCGATGCCCCAATCAATGGAAAATTCTACAAGAAATGTCATGCTACTAAATTTCCATAAGATTCGCAAATAATGGACTGGCCGGTTCATAAATATTTTTAAGGTGCCCGGAGGCATCCATTCAGGGACAAGACAAACCAAAACCAAATCACTTATATAACGGTAGGATACTCTCCGATTCCAACAAACAATCTTAGAACTGTATGGGGAGAACCCATGTGCAACGTGACTTGCTTTAACAGTGGGCAGTAACGGGACCAAGTCAGGTGGCACGGGTGCTATAAAAGCAGTGGTGAAATCAACGCCATACAACGTCGTAGTTTTAAATTTAAACTTAAATTTAAATTTTAAAACGTCATGAATAAAAGCTAACGGAAAACACTCACCACTATATATAGAAAGGGGCGCTCCCGGATTTGATATGACGTGCGGGCAACACAACTTAACATTCATAAATACGTTCACTAGCGTGTGCGTGCACGGGTCATCAAAAGGCGGGGGATAAATACGTGCGACCGGGCTTGGCAAATAAGTTTGTCGAGGGGACATCACGTCATAAGGCACCATCGCCAAGGTACCACTAGTAATCTAATTCGAAACTTCAAAACACGGATTTGACTTCCAATAAAGATCATCCGGTCGCAACCCAATAAAGTCGTAAGAAAATTCAAACAGTGAATTCGCTCTTACGGAAAAATCATCCGACATGTCTTCTAAATCATGTGGTAAATCATGTATTTCAGATTCAGTGATCGTATCATAGATCGACAACACTACAACGAGATCAGGCGTTACAAACAGTAAAGAGTTAAAATCACATTCAAGTTTAGGCAAAGGAGTTAGCATTAGGGGATGCTCATCCGGTTCCACTTCAATATCGTATTCCAAAAGTTTAACTCCTTTACTAGAACAATCTTCCAACACATCAGTCCGGACATCAGTTACAGTGAAAATCTCAGAAACGGACACTTCGATACGTCTCGGACTAGAAATACCAAGCTCATGTCCTAACAGATCGTCAAATGAATCACGACTGGGTAATCTCTCAGCAGACTGTAACTCTTCTAACTCAGCTAGAATATTAATCGACTTAGGATCATCAAAAGGCTCCACAATAGTCAAAGGGGATGGCTCCAAAATGTCGTCGAAAAGGAGTGGAGAGGGTTCCTCATATGAGAAATCCTCATCCAAGTCACTCGGGTACCAATCTCCTCATCGTCGCTCATGTTGTCAACATTAACAGCATCATCCTTAGTGATTGGCGTACTCGTAATCGCAAGCTCAGATTCAATCACGCTGATAGAAACACTCTCATAAATAGGAAAGGGTCTAGTGCCCTGGTGGGGAGAAATAAAATCATGAGACGTCCTCATACGGGAGTACGAGGGAACATGCTGGTTCGATGTAGGCAAAATCTTGGGCGGCGACTCACTCAGATAATTAGTAGACGGAGAACGGCAGTATGGAGGGTAATACTCATCCATTAATAAATTCTTCATAATCTGCCAACCTATACGTGGGTCGACGAAGGGCATTCCTAAACGTCTTTCCACATTGAGCCAGAAAGTATGGGCTCGACCAAATAATTGCAGTCTCGCAACGAGAATCCTGTGGGGATCCACAATACGATATTGCTCAAAATAATGCTCCATGTCGTTCACCCAACATATAAACACTCGCGGTCCACCTAGCCCATCATATGTCGGAGCAGGAATCCTAACATGCCTAGAGGTGCGCGGTGTAACTTGATTAGCCTTTAGTTGGCCAATCAACCCCTTAATCTCTTCCACTACCGGGCAATGGACTGGCTTTCTAACTTTCATGACGGAACCTAAAGATTTCATTCGGGAAACGTGAACATCGTAGGCCATTTTTTTGTTTTAATTTTTAGCGGGAAAATGGGGATAGATTACTCGGATTAAGTGCACAAATACAAAGAAAAATAGTCTAGTTCTATTTAATTTTCAAAGATCGATTTGTTCCCGCTAATATTTCAAAATACTATATATATATTTTTTGATAGTCTTGCTGGCAAAAATATGGAGATTATTAATAATTTTTTTATTTTAAAATTTTGCTGAAAAAATAAAAATTTAGGCCGCTATTGACAGACCAACTATTAAATTTTAAAATAACTTAATAAAAATAATAACTTAATGAAAAATAAAAAAAAAATTTGGATTTCTTATTAAAAATAAGATAGAGAATTTCAAGAATTATATTTTTTTTAGATTTTGAGAAAAATTTGAAATTTAGAATTTGAAATTGGAAATTTGAAATTTTGAATTTTGAAATTTAAAATTTTGAAATTTGAAATTTGAAATTTGAAATCTTGACATTTGAAATTTGAAATTTGAAATTTGAAATTTGAAATTTGAAATTTGAAATTTGAAATTTGAAATTTGAAATTTGAAATTTTGAAATTTGAAATTTGAAATTTGAAATCTGAAATTTGAAATTTAAAATTTGAAATTTGAAATTTGAAATTCGAATTTTGAAATTCGAATTTTGAATTTTGAATTTTGAAATTTGAAATTTTGAAATTTGAAATTTGAATTTTGAATTTTGAATTTTGGAATTCGAATTTCGAAATTTGAATTTTAAATTTTGAAATTTGAAATTTGAAATTTTGAAAGTTGAAATTTATATTTTCTTGAGCCTACCTAAAAATAAAAGGATGGTGCCGATTAGGAAATCGACAATAACCTCCCTCTGATACCAAATTGATGTAGGCCACGGGTTTCGACACCGTAACGGCTAAGGGATTCACACGCTCGCTTAATTATAATTACTATTACGCTCACACGAAGAATAAACACAGCCACTACGCAAGTTGCAACAATTAATTTAATAGGATTCGGGGGGGTTCGCTAGGCCCCTTAAGATAATATCAAGGCTATAGGCCAAGATCCTCTCAAGCGAAATGAACCCACACGGTTCGATCGAGCGTACGTTGTACCAAAAGAGACACCACCGAAATAAGGATTCGGATAACGGGTGGTTCTCTCCCAACGAAATAAAATGAGGGCCGCCACGCCTCACGAATTCAAATGGGAATCAAATAACAATACCAATAATTTAATAGATATTATCCACGAAAATTCTACCAATCACAAATCACACGATATGCTAAATGCCCAAAGAAAAGATCTAAGAGAGAAACACACAAGAGTGGAGACGTTTGTTACCCAACCGGAATGGATGATTCCGATTTAACTCTCTTTGGATCACTCCGTTCCGGATCCACCAAAAGCGTGCCGGTTGGAGGGAAACTCCAAGTTCTTCGTTGCCTTCCGACGCCGTTGAAGTTTCACAAGATTCACCACAAGCTTTGGCCGATTCTTCTCTTGGATTAAAAGATGGGGCTGATTTGGATCTCACTAAAGGAATCGGTTTTTGGGAAGATGATATATGTGATGGTCGGGTTTTGTTGAGAGGGATGAGGATGGTTTTGTGGAGTAGAGGTGGTGGTCGGGTTGATGTTGAAAGGGGGGCTCGGGTGTGGTGATGGAGGTGGAGGCCGGCGGCTAGGGGAGGTTGCAAGTGGTCGGCCTTCTTGAAGATGAAGAGGAGGGCTCGGTTTTTGGAGAGGGATTGAAGGTTATGGTTGATTATTGGAAAGGAGGAGGTGGAGGTAGAGAGGAGACCGAAATAGGGAGAGGAAGGAGAGGGGTGGCCGGCGGACAAGGAGGAGAGGGGGTAGGGGAGCCGAACTCCAAGAGGAAGAGGGAAAACCAATTTAGGTTTCAATTTTAATTCATTCATTCACTAACTCAAAATCCAATACAATATAGCCTTATATAGGCTTTACAAAGACAAGGGTTATAAGCACCCCAAATGTGGCTAAACAAAGGCCAAAATGAAATGACAAATAATTAAAACTTTTGGCTAAACAAAGGCCAAAATGAAATGACAAATAATTAAAACTTTTGGCTAAACATTGGCCAAATAAAAACATCATTAAAATCTGAAATAATATTTAAAATGACGCGGCGGAGATTTGACACGACATTGGCGGAGATGTTGACGCGGCCATGGCGGAGGATGTGACAAATCTTCATCTCGAGGTGGCGAAAGAACATCAAGCTTGAGTCGACACCAACATAAATCGGGTCACCATAATCATCTGGAAGGGGATCTTCTTCCGCAACATGACGTGGATCTTTGACATGTACCGGATCACCAACGTCGTCCGGTGGGGGACGCTCCAAGTCAACATGTCGGGGGGTGGCGGCGCCATCAACCCTGACATTGGTGTGTACTTAGCATGGAATAACTACAAGCATAACTTGACAGAAGATTGTCAAATACATTGTGAATTCATCTTAGCTCGACAGGAGGCTTCTTCAAATCCAGGTAATTGTGGATACAATACCCAACAATCTCCCCCTATTTGAAGAAGCCAAAATCCTACTAGCTAAGATGAATTACACCAACTAGAGGAATATACAAAACAAAATAAGCGAGACAATACACAGAATAATAAATGCATTCAGAACAACAATTGAGTCAACATGTGATCATATATACATATATCCAAAAGTTGTTCATATAAATACATGAAAAGATATACATGCATACAGAAAATGACAAGTTTTGATCCCAAGACTATTTTTCCTTAGCCTTATCATCCTTAAGTTGTTTAGCCAAGAACTTCTTGGCTTGTCTCTCAAAGTACTCCTTTGGCTTCGGGTAGTATCTGGGGGGAGTAGCTTTATGTTCCACAGTGTTAGTCTTGAAAAATATGTTTCTTTTAGCTTCATACACTTTCTGCATCTCCCACTCATACTGACTATACACTTCATTTCGATTAAGTTCCCCCTGCTGTTGTAACATAAATGTGTCCAGTATGATGCTCCTCGATGTAGGGCTCCATCGTTCATTCTTCACTTCACTTTCCTTCAATCTTACATTCCTCTCAGCTGGAGTCTCTTTGGAAGTCCCTTCTTGAAGTTTTCTTTTGCCTTTTTCAATGGACTCTTGATCAAACATAGCCCTGAGAGTAGCTTTGGCAGTGGCCCTAGCAGCCTTTCTGGCATCAGCTTTACTCAAGGGAACCTCCTCAGCACTTGCAACCTCATCAGCAACAGTGGTAACCTCATCAGGAGGAGGAACCGGAATTTGAATTTGTATAACGGATGCTTACTGAACTAGCCAGTGACAGCTTTCAAAAACATACTTATTTGATTGCAAGAAGTTGTCGACCATGATTTGTTCTATCCCTGCCATCTTAGCAGTATATGCATTCTCCCCCTTTTTGGCTTCTAGGGCAATGGAGTTTGCATAGGTATGCAGTGACTCATCTATATGCTTAACAGTCTTAGTGAACTCGTTCAGCAGGGATGTCTAATTTGCATTGAGTGTCACCATGTTGGCATCGAATAACTTGATGTTGTTAGCCACAACATGTGCATTTTGGTTTACTACTGCCAGATCAGCGGTATTCTTCTTAAGCCCTTGCATTAGAAGATTTACGGCAGTGCAAGCCTCTGCATACTTAGCTTAAAACTTTTTTTCCATCATATCCAACTTATGATTTATCTCCACAACATTTTAAGCATCAGATCCTCAGATTGCTTAATTTGTTTCAGCACCTTGTTGTGAGATCGTTCAAAAGAGGCCTTCAGTTCATCCACTATACCTTGAATGATATTTACTGTGTGATTTGCCAGGCTAGGTACTAGCAGATGAACTTGATGAATGGCCTAGTCATGCTCAGGGGGATAGGACTCTGGGAGTCAGGATTTTCATCTGCAGATATATTGGTGGAGCTGGATAGGTTCACAGTCTCTAGGGGGGATTTGAGCAGCCTCTGTTGTATTTCCATGTATACTTATCACCCTCTGCAGGGAGGTCTCCCCCTCCATTGCTGCACCAGATTCATCAGGAACTTTCAATGGAACTTGTTCTTCAGAGGAGACGTCAACATTACTCTCCCTCAACCTGTTAAGGCCATCAGTGGCGACATGCTCCACATCATTATCATCATCAGCATCATTCTCCATGTCCTCCACTTCCTCTTCTTCAGCCAGATCAGAAGCGAGGGTATCTACTGCATCCTTTGCAATCCGGGTAATGTCATTGACTGTATCTGCATGATCTGAACCTGAGACTTCCGTCCTGAGGGCATCCGAAAGAAAGTGTAACGACTCCCCCTCAGTTCCTACATGCAGCAAATCAGGTACATCTCTGGGTTCATCCAAAGGATTTCTATACTCCGAAGCTCTGTCATCTTCATCACCCTGTGCATCAGCTGCACCTCCTAGGCAAATTCGCCTCTCCCATCTATCAAACACGCTGGAGTCCATCTTCTTTAAGTAGTGAAGAGGAACTCCCTTACTCATATCAAACCTGTCTCCATCCATCTGATTGAGGTACAGGCTGATGATTCTCTGAAAGTTGGGGGTTCGAAGGGTATCTTTAATCTTTTCAAACAACATGGCCCACCAGTTGTATCTTTTTCTACATACCGCAGCCATCAGGATTTTGAACATATCCTTTGAAATATGATCATGGGAGCCCGGTTTGCAGATCATGACCTTCCCAATGATATCAGAGAGGAGATTTCCTTCCTCATTCATGTCCTTGCGTTTGATGGACTTGGTCCCTCGAGCGAGTCCACAGAACAGTAGAGTCCTGGCATGATCATCTTCATCCAGGTAGTCCTCTTGTGCTGAGCAGGTGAGCTGCAGAAGATGTGATAGTCTTGCAGCATTCATCTTGATTCTTAGTCCAACAATCTTACTCTTTATCAAGGTGTACTCATGACGTAGCTTCGCGGTTGCATAGAATTTAAGAACTTATTTATCTAGAATTTTGCACGGGTGATCAAGGATAAAGAAGAGCCCAGCTTCCTCAAGCATCAGGATGATGTTCCTGAATTCATCAGAGGTATGGGAGAAGCCGGTCCTAACCAACTCACTCCTGGTGAGAAGCCCAACCGTAGTTCGAGGAGCCATTGTAAACCTAAAAAAAGAGTAACATCCAAGGGACTTAACTCTATCTAAATCTCTAGTTTAGGAACTATATTAGACAAGTTACAAACTAGTAGGAACCGAACTAGTAAAAACTAGATAAGTTACAAACAAGCTTGATTCAAGGAGGAACGGTCATTACCCTTGCGCTGAGCAGAGAGAATCCCTAATCTTCTTGCATCGGTACCGCTGGAGATGGGAGAGGGAGTCGACGGGAGAGGGAATGCTGAAACAGCAGGCACCTTGAGTCAAATGGATGCTAGAGACGGAAGCACCGAGCCGACGGAGAGAGGACAGCGGCAGACTACACTGGACAGAGCTGGAGTCGACGGGAGGCAAGGGGAAGTTGAAGAGAATACCGAGCGACTGAAGCACGGGAGAAGGTTCCACACAACTGACGAGATTCGGCGAGGTTTCCGCAGAATCGACGGGATTTCTGCAGAGTCAAGAATGCGAAGGGTCGGGATTCCATGGTTTACGCAATTTATCTCCTCCGAAAGCTGGGGTAGCCGATATTTTAGTTGTTAAAAGCAAGTTTCCGCTGATCGATTTTATATCGAAAGATTTAAACTTGTAGATTTTAATTTCGAACCTTTGCCCTTTTTATTTCCTGGTCAGAATAACTAGGCCGAGTCGAAGGGATGTCAACCCTAGAAATAAGCACTAGGTATTTCTTGGTGAGTCAAAAAAATATAAAATTTTTTGTTACAACTACTGGCCACGTCCCTTGAGTTTCATTGGACCTATTGACACCCACTGTCACACATTATCAATGATATATATAAAAAATTTATCAGATTCCAACCTAAGGATCCTACAGTTTTTAGCATCCATGTCCTTCCATCAGGTGTGAGTGTATATATATATATATATTTATATCTTGAACGAGAATCTATATATTTGTTTGGATATATATATATAACCATCAATGTAATGCGAATCAATGTTCGAAACTGAATGCGCGTACCTGGGATCATTGGGTTGATCATTCGAATCCACTATTAGAAGTACACCAGGTATCCAGTTCAAGTGGGACATTGTAGTTAGCATTATCTCTTATCCCATATGCTTGTTCCATAGCATTCCTGGAACATCTCTTGTCTAGGTCCCATCATGTTCACGGGTACCTAGACTATACTGCAAAAACGAATTACCTTACCTTAGGAACCCAATAAATATTGGGTCCTAGGTTCCTGCCAGCATAAAATACCGAATGCCTTCCTACCGGATTTCTGTCAGGAAAGCTATCTCTACCCAAAGGAATAGGACATACCCTTTCCCTTGGCACAGAAGGATTGTGCCAACAATCTATGACAAAGTGACCCACTTTTCCAAAGCACCAACACTTATGAATGTTGTATCTCCTTTTTTGACCTGATCTACTAACTGAGTTAGTCACGATCTTAGGTCTAACAAGGGCATAGCAGGTTCTGCTCACAGATTTGCCCTTTCCACCGAGACACGAGGGTGGGTGGATAGAGAACATGTGGTGAGTGTCATGAGGCCTGGGAGGTTGTGTCTTCTTTTCAGCCAGCACACATCCGGGGGCCCCATGGGTACTTGCTACATGTTTCCCAACCCTCTTTCCCTATGTCCTAAGGTGGTGAGAGTTACTGTGAGAGCTGGTTCCTGCACTTTCATGATGAGTTGGGACTGAGGCCGTGAATACAAAAGGTTCATGATGAGCCTTGTGTATTCTCTCATGGGTAGCTATAACAGCTCTTGCACTGTGGCTATTTCCACATGAGGGCTGCTTACTCTTGCAGTGACCATAGTTGTTCTTTTAGTCATACCTGAAAGCATAATGTGTGCCCTTTCTACCCGGGGTGGGGGGGTCTGAACACAGTTTCCCTATTTCTCCAGGAATTTATGATTCGCGAGATCCACCGGGCTTCTCCCTTTCTCTTAATAGCATCTATCTTGGAAAAGTTAGATACTATCCTCTTCTCGGTCTCTAGACTAGACTCGAGATCCGAGATCTTTGAGTACTTCACCTTGATGGATTCCAATTGGAGGTCCATCATGGTCCTCAGCTGAGCAATTTCCTTAGCTTGTTCCTCAACAAGTAAGTTGCTCGTCTGAAGGGCTCTTTGAAGGGAATCAAGAGTTTCAATCCTTGGATTGAAGCTATCCATCACCCTTGCATCACTTGATGAACAACCCTCTAAACTACTCCTGTCTTCAGGAGATTCAAGAGGAAAGGAGCATGATGAGGAAGATACCTGATCCTGACTGTGATGATCAGGGTTAGCGTTAAGATTTGCAGAGACTGATATGTCAGCTTCATCAGAACTGCATTCCTCAATCTCTTCTTCAGTTTTAGATAGAGACACGGGAGCCTTGATATTGAGAGATTGGTCTTGACTTTCTTATTCAGAGATGAGGACCCCCACATAGGCTTCATCATCTTGCTGGCATCCAGTCCCAGCTGTCTCCGTTCCCTCCATAAGGTCAGAGATAGTTTGCCACATAGAATTTGCAGTCTTACACTTGTCTAATCTTGAACGAGATGATTCGGACCAAATGTTAGTGATGATCTGACGAATCAGCTTGTCCAGGTTGAAAAGTGAGAGCTCAGTCTCAGACATCTCTTCGAGACTCTTGGGGATTTGGAGATCTTTTCCAAATCCGGAAGCCTTCATGGGAATGAAGGGACCCTCTTCCATAATGAATGATGCATGAGGGTCAATGTCCTCTAGATGCAACATAACTCTCATCTTCCAAATGGGATAATACCCCGTTGTGTAGGCAGGGAGTCTCAGAGGAGAGACATCAGAGTATAGCTCCATGCTTGAGTCTTGTTTTCTTCTTGACACTAGATGCGGGATCTTACTCAACCTGATAACCTTATTGTTGAGTAACCTCCCTCTGATACCACTTGAAAGTCTTTAGTGTCAACTAATTCAACCTATGGGGGGGGGATAGGTGAAGTGCAGTCTTTTGCGGAATTTAAATAACCTGCACAAATAAACAACCACTACACAGAAAAGCACAAAAGCAATTATAGTGGTTCCCCGATTTGGGTACGTCCACTCTCCCCCTTCGACCTATCTCCCAACAAGGGATGACTCGATCACTTCACCAAACGGATTGAAATCCAATCCTCACACTACGGAAGGCACCGTTCCAACCGAAGGAGTCACTACTCCTCCACCACGGGTTGCACCCAACCCTTACAACTAGGAATCACTATTCCTTTACACAAAACAATAATAGAATGTAGAAGAGATACAAACTACACGTGTGGAGAACCCGATGTCCCTCTTTGTTCGTTGAAGCGTTCTTGATGAAGACAAAGAGTCTACGACCGGAGCAATCTCTTGGAGAGAATCTTGACAAGATCGGCAGCGGTAAGTGAATGCGGCGGCGATGCTCTATAGATCCAAACTTCTTGACGAATCAAGCAAGGTCTACCAACGATCTCAATCGGATCAGTCGCCTCAATCGATTCGGAATGAAGAACAAACCTCGTTCAACAAATCGAGAGACAAGGGATCTCGCGAGAGAAGCGTGAGACGCTATACTTAGCCTCGGTTCTGTCGTTGGGAGATCAAAGAAGATCTATGATCTGCGGCAGCGACAACTTGCGAGCGGCGACGGCGACGGGAGGAGTTCCGTGATCGGCTAGGTCACGCTCGACGACCCTTTTTCTTTTTCATTTCTTCGCCCTTTTTAAGTTAAAAATACGTGGGTATATATACTGTAGATCAACCCTAAATGACCGTTGTGGGCCCCACACGAAGAAGCCCTAGTTCCGGTCAAAACAGCGCCCAGCATCTTGGTTCAGTCCAACAAACAGAGCAAATTTACCTAAGGAAAATTCGGCGAGAATCATTGGTGATTCTCGACGAAGTTGGCGGGAATCACTCATGATTCCCATCGAATTTGCCTTGGCAGAATTCTAGTTGAAATACTTGTCATCTGGAGGAAATCGGCGAGAATCAAGATCATTCTCTACGAATCGGCAGGAATCAAGATCATTCTCGACGAATCAGCGGGAATCAAGATCATTCTCGACGAATCGGCAGGAATCACTAACAATTCCCGTCGAAGTCGGCGATAATCAATTAGTGATTCTCGTTGATTCTACCTTAGCAGATTTCTTGAAGGAGGACAGTCAGCCAGATGAAATCGGCGGGAATCACTGAGTGATTCTCGACGATTCGGCGAGAATCACTAATGATTCCCGTCGAATCGGCGAGAATCTGATTTTGACTTGGACGATTTTTATTTTCCTTCCCCTGAACTTGGTCTTTGACCCATTTTTTCTCCGCTTCTGCTCTTGATCTATCTCGACCCTGTACTTGAAAAATAAGTACACTCCAATAGAGAGAGTACACGTGAGTCAACACACTGATCTGCTCAACGAGGGATTATGTTGCGCAGACCCGTATATATTGACCCATTGCACCCTGACATTGGTGTGTACTTAGCATGGAATAACTGCAAGCATAACTTGATAAGAGATTGTCAAATACATTGTGAATTCAACTTAGCCTGATAGGAGGATTCTTCAAATCAAGGTAATTGTGGATACAATACCCAACAGATAGCAAACCTTGCATATTGAATATCCTGAGTTATTTGTAAAATGAAGTGGTAACATTATTTTGTGATAGAAAAATAATATGTTTTAACATATTAATTGCTGGGTTTCCTTATCGATGCATACAATTTCGGGATGAAATTTCAGTAAGGAGGGGAGGATTGTAACACCCTAAAAGGAGTAGTGGTCATTGGAGGCTATCGCGCGACGATAGTCTTATCGCAGGCGGTAACTCGGTGAATTAAAAGACAAAGCACTCGGGTATTTACCTCCTGGCGATAGGAAGCTATCACGTCGTGATAGCAAATGCCTTCGGCAAGACCACTCAACGCTTTAGAGGAATCGTCGAGAGCGCAACCGCCAGGTGATAGGCATTACCGTGTCGCACTAGCCTCTCGACGAATGTCGAAAGGATTTCTCAAGTAACCATTCTACCGCCAGGCTCTAATGAGTTATTGCGGGGCGATATCTCTGGATAGCGGCATCGGCTGGTCAAATCGGTTATCTCTTGTATTACAGCACGGCGGTAGGAGTTACCGCGAGGCGGTAGGAGTTACCACGCGGCGGTAGGGGTTACCGCGCGACGGTAGGAGTTACCGCACGATGGTAGCTTTTGTATAAAGGATGGACTTGAGATTTTATTCTCATCTTCTCTTATACTTTCTCTTCTTTACTTCTGGAGAGGGAAGAGGAGGATAGTACATTAACTCTTGTGGAGATCAATACAAGGTATTCTTATGATTGGAATTGCGAGTTGACTCTAGATCTGTGGAGAGGAAGTTGTTACGATCAATTCCATTCGGATCAAAGATCACGGTCATGGTTCTGAAGAGAACTATAAGGGTAACGATCTTCTTTATTGGACAAGAGAAGTCCTTCTTTTGGCATATGCATGAAATCCCCTACCAAAAGGTGGAGAATTGAGGGAATTCTTTTGGGTTGATTCATGAAATCCCCAGTGCCTCTTGCATAAAGATCCGGAAATGTGTAGTACGGAATAAGCATGCTGTGTGAAGCCCATCTGGACAGGTTGGTCTGGATTGGTGATGTTTATTTTGCGTGTCGGATAATACTCCGAGTATAAACGAGTAATATACGGGGTCTGTGGGGTACTAGAGTTGCATTCTAGGAAAATACCCTAGAATTCAACGGTTTTAATACCAGGTGGATATCGCCTAGCGACAGTGAGTATCGCCAATGGAGATAGCTCTTGTTGAGCTATTTACGCTATGTGCTATGGAAATACCAGTGTTTCTAGCACTACAGGATGCTATAGGGTTTGGGTGGAGTTTGGGAGCAGAAAGAAAACTTCCGTTTGTCCCGCCAAGCGATCGTGACGAACACTAGCACTAACTCCCTTTTTGATTGTAAAGCCTGTCTATGGGAGACTATGAGGCTAATCTGTGAGTTGCGAGCTCTTCAAGGCCGTCGAACCGAACAGAAAAAGGGAAGCTGACCCGTGTCAGTCTAGACATTGAATTGATGATTTGAGGAACGGGGAATGGCTGAACTATCTCTGTGTTATGGTTGTCTAACAAGAGTGCCTAAGTTATTGGCATTCGTTAGGATCATATAATGGGAGACTTGGGTTGTACGCCATCAAGAATAAATTCTCCGGCCGTGAGCCGTGGAGCATGAATGATCAAACTTATCGTCATGTCAGGGACCTCTGAACGGTGGTGGGGCCCAAGTTTTCCGGTACACCGATAATATGCCCTGAGTGAATGGGGTGTCGGGCCGTGTGGCCGATGTTTGTGATATATTGAACTATTCGTGAGTGCACATTTTTGTGATATATCTTATTGTGAAAATGATATGCCTACAGGGAAGGAATACCACTACCCCGAGAAAGGGGTAGGGTTATTATAAATTCGTTAGCTGAATGCTGACCGTTTCCTTATTTGCTACCCTCGTGGTGGATTATCTTTGTGCAGGTGTTGGAGAGCCGAGCGAGAAATAGCGGGCTGAATGCCTTGCTACTATGCTGGCCCTCGAAGGCCGAATGGAATGGTTTTACTGTTTTCATGTGTGGCCGACCTACGTGCTGATGCTTGTAATCCACAACTATGAAGTTTAACTGTAAGGCCTTAAGGCCAAACACTTTTGGGTATTTCTGTATACATTCCTCTTATATATAAAAATGGTTTGGTTTTTATATAACGAACATTCATGTTTGATGTGTTCAAAAATAACCCCTAAAGCTTCCGCTAGAATGCTCTGAGTTAGGTTGTGTATACTAAGTTTGGATATTCTTGCGTAACGTCACTGACTGTCTATGGAATATGGCGTGGGGCCCCGCCCAGACACTTTATTATATTTCATGTGACGGACGGAGGTGTTACATAAGCATATAGATATTCGGTATCACTACATTAGAGAATATGTGGAAAGTGAAGACATCTATCTTGAATTTGTCCCCATAGATAAGAAAGTGGCTGAAATCTTCACAAAGCCACTAGATGAAGCAAAATTCAACACCTTCAAATTTGAATTGGTTATATTGAATTTAGCCCAGCTTCAGTAGATCTCCAAATAGTTTTTGTTTGTTGTAGGTAGTTTTAATCCCTACAGGATAAATAAAAGAGAAATGGACTAAGTGCTCAGGCATCGAGTGTGTTGAATGAATTGCTAGTGTCGAGAGAGTTGAGTGCGTCTAGTTCACTCAACGTAAGCTCCCAATGAGTCTATTTTGTGGCTAAGTTTCGGAATCAATCCTAGTAGTTGATCATTTCTTGATCATAAACAGTTATGCGCCTCTCCACCTTCTAAAAATAGAAATCACTATAAATAGAAGGCTGTGTGTGTAAAGCAAAATACACTATTCCTCACCATTTTCTACCCCTTGCGACGAATCGACGAAATTTTGGAATATTTTGAACAATTCACATAAGAAATGGCACCGAAAGGGTTGGATTTCTTGTTCGAGGGTTTGGAGCTGGTGCGAAATAGATTCCAGGATGCGCCGGAGGAAGTAAAGTTTATTCTCCACCTGCTGCAGGTCGTTGACCAAGAATTTGTTTTGTCTTGGCCCAGTTTACTATAGAAGCAAGAGGTACTTGAGTTATACTCAAATACTAAAGTCTACTCATCATCCAGTAAAATAAGGACCTTCGTCAGTGGTAACAAGATTACGATAAACCCTAAGAGACTGAGCAAGCCACTACGACTGCCCATGTTCAAAGAGTTAGATGAAGAAGATGAACTGGATAAGACTGATATCAAATCTGCACTGAAGTGGTGTGGACACTCTAAACATACAACTGGATCGATTCTAAGGAAGGATTTGAATCACAAAGTAAAATTCCTAGCTGATGTAATTGGGAAAGCCCTACTTGGCAAGACTAGATCACATGACAAGATCTCCAAGAGAATGTTCGAACTAATGGCAAGTATAATCCTATCCAAGAAGACTGATTGTGGAAAGATACTATTTCAAAGGATAGTTGACTATATAAAAAATTCAAACATGGGAAGGATTCTTTCTCTGTTTCTGCTAAAGAGTGTTCCAGGGATCCTTAATATATGGATAGGAACAAAGATCCATCACATGAGGAGGATGGTCTTGAAAATGCTTGACAGATGGGACGGAGTTCTGTTGCATCATTCTCAGAATATTTCGAAGAAGAAGAAGAAAGCAGTTCCAGTTATAGAGGAAAGTACTGACAACAGCTCATCAGAATAGGCTTAGGAAGAGCCTCATGATCCTCAGCTTTCTCAGTCTACTGAAGAGACGAGGAGAGATACAAGTGCTCAGGTATCATTTTCCTCTAAACCTACAACAATGATTCCAGCAAGCAGAACTCGGTCTGAAGAACTTCTTGTTGAGGATGCCATGAATATACCTCCAATTGATGTTGCTGTAAGGGTGGCTGATGAGATAGTCACCAAGATTTCTGCAGAGATTGAGGGGGAGACTATTAATACTCCCGCTCCTATTGAAGAAGAAACTGCTCCCATAGACTAAGATCAAGAAGGTAGATATAGTATTCTAAGTGAGGGGGAGCAACTTCTAGAGCAAGTCATGGAAGATGATCTTGCTGAGGGGGAGCATCTATAGATTGTGCAAGAGAATAATCGGAATCCTCCTAATACTGATCAACCTGGTGAGTCTATGGATAAAGATATTTAATTCCACATAGTAGTAGATCTGAATGTCCCTGTGGACATGGCCAAGATTATGGGAGAGGTTCACACTGAACTCCCTGCTCAATGTATATTCAATGACATTGACTCCTCTGAGTCCGAGGAAGGGAATGATGTTGATGATATCCATGCCAATCAACATTCTTTAGAGTGTGAAAAGGCTTACTTAGATGAAAGAGAAGATGTCGGGCCAAAGCAACACAATACTTGTGATGAAGGTACATCCCATCAGAATGATCAAATGTCCCCAGTCTTCCAAGCTCAACTAAAAGGATTACTGGATAAAAAGAGAAGGCAATTAGAGAACTTTGTGGATGACTCCATAAAGAATCTCAGAAATGATCTGACAATAGAGATCAAATCCATCAGATTTGAGGTAAACCTACTGAAGGCCCGAACTGTAAAATTCTTCTTGAGAGTAGCTCCTGTAGTCACCTTCACTGAAAGTAAGCTGAATAAAATCAGCAACATCCAGACTGTGGTTGTGGAAAATTAGACCATCACTACCAACAACATGCTAGCAGTCCATAATGCATAGAAAGAATTGATGGAAACACACAAAAATATTCTTGAAAGAATGATGGATTTCTGTGCTCAAGTTCTAGATGATCATTTGCTCAAAGTCAAGATCCATGTCACCCTTGGTATTGACCATCTGAATGGATAGTTGACAAAGGCCAGCTCGTACCTGACTAAGAATATCTGTGAAGAAGTCAAAAAAGGGGGAGAAGGATCTGATAAAGGGCAATATAGAAAATGCAGTTTGGACCACAAATGTTATTAAAGGCCAATGGGTCTTGAGATATTATCATATGAAAACTTTGACGCTGCTCCTATCCCAGAAAATATGTATGGTGGTCAGTATATTAATCAGTATGATTGTCAATACTATGATAAAAATGCAGAACAGAATGATACTCAAGTTAATGCTCAGTATGACATTCATGATGGTACACAGTGGGATGATCCTTTTATAATAATTTACTTTCCTACACTTACAACATTCTACCCTACTGTTGATCAAGTGATTAGGTCCAAAGGAAAATCTATTATTGAGGATGAGGAAGAGGTCAGGATAGGCAAGAAGAGATACTGGGAAGAGATTAAAATAAGGTTGATTATGAATAGTGGAGTCCTCAATAGAGGACCATAATTCTATCTGCATGGGATCTTGTCAAGAATAAGAACACTCAAAGGGTAAAGATCTACAACTCCCTAGAGTGGGCCACGCATGAAAAGATTGAAAAAGGGTAGAAGATAGTTCTGAAAGGACAAGTGGCTAGGCACTTTACCACCAGATGCTGTGGAGCCTGTCAAGTATTTCCCAAAGCCATATAGTTACTTTCAGAGGCAGAAAGAAAAGAAATCAGAAAAGAAAGCAGGTAAAGCATCCAAGAAGCCAAGCAGGAGCATAGTGATAAGAGAACCTAAAAGTTAGAAACTTTTTTTGTCTTTCTTAAACGGCTGTAGGAAATGAATTTTGTCTTATGCACACTACTAAAACTTGTCTTCTATTAATGAAAATCATATTTTGGGATTTGTATACATTTTCTATGCTATTTTTTGAAATATTATATTTGCTGTATATGTGTTGGTGTATATCATTGTCTAAGTTTTTGACTTCTTCAAATAGACGGAGATTGATGGGTCTATTTATCACAATGTCTCGGAATTGAAAAAATCTTACAGGACAATGGTATACACTTATTTGAATATGATGCATGGTATAAGTTCTATGTATGCAGGTGGTTTCTTATTACACAGATTATACAGGTTGTCTAAGTAATAATGATAGGTGGACACATGGAAGATTGCTGACAAGACAAAAATATGTCTAGGTCCACAGGCATTAAATGAAAGCATTTCACTCAATGCCAGATGCCCAGAAGCATTGTGTAAAGACTAGACAGTCAAAGCCCCAGCTTTACCAAGGCATAAATCTTATTAAGTCCAGAAGCATTGAGTGAAGGCAGTTCAATCAACACCTAGAGCAAGAGGCATTGAGTGGAGCTCATGCTCTCAAAACTACAGAAGATGTAGACAGAAAATTTATCTAATTCTAGAAACATTGATTGAAGGAAGTTTATTCAACGCCAACTCAACAGAAACTCAACTAAGTACAAAAGCTTTGAGTGAAGACTGTTCACTCAACGCCTCAACAAGATGGTGGGCAAAGGTAGAAAGCGTTGAGTGCAGAAGCTTCACTCGACGCCTCCACACAGAGAAACGGCTAAGTCTAAATGTGTTGAGTGATGAAGGATCACTCAATGCCTAATCTGTTAGACAGCTAAAAGTCTATATTCACTGAGTAATGACTGGTCACTCAATGCCTAGTGTCTGCAGAAAACTAAGTGTTTTGGCGTTGAGTGATAAGACTTCACTCAACGCCTATGCAAAATTGTCTGAATTTTACTAAGTCCACGAGTGCTGATGTCAGCATAAATTCAAATGTTGTGGGAAGTTAACAGTACAGGACAAATGGCAATGTTTGCCTGCTGTACAACATTTAATGCAAAAGTAGACCTGTAGCTACCAACTCTAGATGGGCCCAATGCTCAAAGAGTCGTTGGACGGCGGGAAAGAAAAGAAGAGATAAAATAAGGAGAAATTTACTTTGTAATTAGCTGAACTTCATCTTCTTCCTCTCGACTGAGTTGCAAAGCTTGGAGAAGAAGTTCATTCTTCTGATCTGAAAGTTCAAGAAAGATAGTTGTTGATATTCTGATCTTCAACACAAAGTTTAGAGAGCTTTCTCTCAGAGTTAGATGTTGCAGCACAAGCAAACCCTAGCTGTAGTGTCTTCACAACCCAAGCAGAACTACTCCTAACGATACATTCCTTAAGCTATAAAGAAACAAGGACCGAGCCATCTCATTTCAGAAAGAGAAAGAGATAGAATTTATTTCTCGGGTGTCTTACATCAACAACAACAATTTCATTTAGTAGGATCTTAACAGATCTGAGTTGTAAGCCTAAATCATAAAGGCTGAGTGGTAGGACTTGTATCCCTAAGGTAGGATCCTTGTGTTGATCTGATATGTATGGCCTTTGTGCTTGAGTTGTATGATCTAGTTCAGATCTGAGGTAGGAGAGTCATTCTCTCTTAATTATTGTGATATCCTCCTAGCCTGAGCTGTCGGATTTTGAGAAAAGTCTGAGGTAGGTTATATGTGAATCATTAAGCAGTAGGAGCATTCCTTGCTCTGAGTGGTGGGGCCTTGGGCCTGAGGTAGGACTTGGAGGTGTCTAAGAGATCCTGAGAGATCTGAGTTGTAAGCTCATTGAGACAAGGTTGGAGAAGTTGCCTTATCATACAATCAATTAGAAAAGTGGGAGGGATAAATGATGTACCCATTATTTGGGGAACCACTATAAATTGCTTGTGTGTTGGTTGTTGATGATGCATATTTTAGCTTAATTTGTTAGGGTCAAAAAATATTTATTTTCGTTTTAAATCTCTTTCTTTATGTATTTTTTGGTTCCTCTTAGTTTCTTTTTTCTAACTTTGTTTTTTTTCTATTTTTGCGTGTTTTCACGGCTTTTGGCCAAAAATGCACTGGCATGCCCTCCCTGGGCGTGTCACAAGGCGTGTAGCCCGATCCCGAGGAGGATAGTTGCCAGAAGAATTTCTCGAGAAAAACTACCTGACACGCCCCCCTGGCATGCCCTCCCTGGGCGTGTCACCCTCATCCCAAAGCCTACTGCCGCATTTTATGATTTTTTGCCCCTACATGCCAATAGTACTGACACGCCCCCCAACAAGGGAGTGTCTCCGGGCGTGTACCACCTTTTTCTGACGTCTGATGGATTTTCGACCAATGTTTTTGACATGACATGCCTTACACGCCCCCCCTACACTAGCGTGTCCTAGGGCGTGTCCACCATTATACAGAAGCAATCATCATTCCCGCAAGAATCTAGAGCCCGAGGTCAACTCCGTACATGATATTCCCCCCTGACATGCCCCCCGACACGCCCTCCCTGGGCGTGACAGGGGCGTGACCAACCTGAGAGAAAATTCTATAAATACTAGGCCATTCCAAGCATTCTAGACCAAGTTTTTGGGAGAGGGGAGGTGTTGCTAGTTTCTTTTTCAGCATTTTGTGTTTTTTTCTTATGATTTTACTCTCTCTCTCTCCCTCTATTTCTAGCTTTACTTTCATGCATTGTACTCTACTTACCTGTAATCACTTTTTATTACTGTTGTAGCAGTAGTTAGTTCTCTTTTCGCACACTTGTAATTTTATTTGTAGTCATAATCAACTTTTGTTTTTAATTAAATTTAGTTAAGCTCTCTTTAAGTCACTTTCTCTTTATCTTTTTAGTTTTAGTTCTTATGCACCTTTATTATTTACCCCTCTCTTTCCCTATTACCATGATTAACTAATCCTCATTTGTACTCGATTGCGATCATCTAAGAATGAGTCGATCAAGTTATGATGTTTTAGCATTCTTTTTCTTCTTAAAGTAATTACCTTTGATTTACTCTTGGTTTTTATTTAGTGAGACTATATTGCCGGTATATAGTTTCCATTTGGGTTTTCACTCTTAGTTAGCCGAGAGTCTCGTAGATTTAATTTATCACCCAAGAGTAAAGAGAGTTGCATGCACCCCTTGAGAGAGGTAGACATTAAATCTCCTAGATCTGAGTGAAATATAATAGCGGGGTTTACCACTTAAGGCGAGCTTTAGGTCTTTGATTTGGACAAGAGTTCGGTCAGACCTTCCTAAATACAGGTGGGCACGACTTCGAGAGAAGCGTGTTCATGCTTCGGGAACCTCCACGGTCAAGGTAGTTTTACTTTATTTAGAATTAGTTCGTTATTCATTTTGATTTTCTTATTTCAAAGTGATTCAAGATTGAGTACTCCCCTTTATCATTAGCTCTAACTCTTTTTATTCTACAAGTATTTAGTTTTCTTTTTAGCTTAGTAATTTAGTTCCTTTTTTTAGTTTATTAAATTAATCGAAAAAATCATTTGATAAAATAATAGCGATTTCCTCGAAGTAGAAGTAATCATTACGCCCCAGGGAAATATGATCTTGATATTAATCTTTAGTATCATATACTATAAATGATAAGGTACGCTTTCCTTTATCGGATATAGAATCAGAGAATATTATCAACTTCAACCACATCCACCTTCTTCTCTCTTTAACCCCTCTTCTCCACCTTTGCAATTTTCACTATCAAGATTTTGGCGACGTTGCCGGGGAAAAGTTTTGATATTTTGAAAAAAGGATAGCTATTAATTTTATCGTTTTTATCTCTCTCTTACCCCTCTTTCGCGGTTGATTTATTTTTTTATGGATAATCTTTATTTTTCTTGTGGAGAGTTCGGTCACTCTCGTGAGGAATGTTGGGTAGGATACCATTCATCCACCCATGATTTTATCCCTTCCGGATCGAATCAATTTGGACAAATTGATCCATCCTCAAATTTTTTTCATGGGGTTACGATGATTTTCAAACCGCTTCCTACCCTTCTCCTCCGAATTTTTCTGATTTTAATTTTTCTGGAGATTTCTTGAATGGACATTTTGATCCTAGCCCTACTTTGAATTACTCAGGGTGGCAACACCCTGATCATTCTTGGGGCTAAGGTGATCTTCAACCCATTCCATCTCAAGATTTCTCTGCTTTTTCTCCGCAAGCTTGCGCACCTCCTATTTTTGATTTTAGCAAAAATGAAATAATTTTTGATTCTGTGGTATTTGATGCAAGCATCAATGCTCATTTCAAAGTGATTTTTGATGCTTTAGCTTCCGTAGCTGCAACTTTTTATTCTCCTCCTCCTCCTATTTATCTTTCAAATGATGAATATTCGGATTTTCTGTAGTGCCTTCAATCACTCGTAGAAGACAATTATTTAGAAATTCCATTGTTCTTTCAACCTCTCGAGGAGGAAATTTCCCCCGATATCCCAGTTTTTTTTTCAATTTTCCGTGGAAGACGAACTTTCTTGTGTTCGATCTTCGGAAGAGATTGATTTTTCGGATATCCCATTTTTCTCCCAATCTATGAAAATGATTGATATTTAGGTGGAGCAACCAGATCTTTCTATCCAAACATTTTCTTGTGATTAATCGTCGCCTCCTTCTTCTTTTTCTTCTCTTCCCCCTCCTTGCGAAAATTCCTCTTTCTTTTCTTCTTTTATTTTTCCTTCTAATTTAGTTTTTAAGTCTTCTTCTTTTCCTCCTTCTAATAGTTAATTTTCTTTTACTAACAAATTTTCTTTTTCTAAATTTTTTTCCTTTTTGTTTGATTTAAAAAATAAAAAATTACAAAGAAATATTTTTATTTTCTTAAAAAATGTTTTGACACTCGCGCCGCAACACATATTACGCGATCTGGCATTATATTTATCTTTTTATTTTTCATTTAGCTAACCAATAACGTCGAGCTCAACGACGATAACCAAAGACCGCTCTTTGGAGGCACCCCTTGCTTATCCGTTTTTTTTGGGTTTTTTTTATTTTGCTTTATGGAAGAATAAGCTCCCGCGTGATTGTGCCGCTTCTCGCCTCTCAACTTGGACTCAACCTAGTCTTTATCTCAAGTTTGTGGGGACGCATTTTTCAACGTTTGTGCATCAAGCGCTAGAGAAGCATCTTTTCCTTTTCTTTGCATCTCATTTCTTCTTTTCTCTCTTTTCCTAACTCTCTTTATACTTAACTTTAAATATTGGGGACAATGTTTAACTTTAAGTATGGGGGAGTGTTTCCTTAGTTAGTTTACTTTAGAAAAATCAAAAATATAATTAAAATTTTTTGAAAATTCCAAAAAAAAAATATATATATATATAAATTTTTGAAAAAAAATCACAAATTAAATGGAGTTAATTTTTGCTAAATCAATTATTAGCCCGCAACTTTGCATTTTATTGTTTTTTAAAGATTATGCCTACTTGCTTAGTTAGAATAAATTAGATTACTTTTTAGTTTAAATATGTTAAGCGAGTAGTATGTTGACTCATGCAATGTTCCTATTTAGGGTAGTATGCTATTTTTGAAAAATTTCTTGAATATTTTTTCACTTTTTCTTAGACCCCTTTTTATTTCTTTTACTTTTATAAAACCTATCATTCTTTATTTTTCCTTATAAAAATCATTTTAAACGTTAATTAGTATTAAGTGTAGTAGACACAAACCGGTCTAGACGCTTATTATCATTGTTTTCATGAAAGTAAATTCTCTATTTTCAATTTTTTGTGCTTATCCTCTTTTGAAATTTCAAAAATTTACTTTGAGTAGATTTAGGAAACATGAAAATAATTTAGGCATTTCTTTTAAAACGTTTGAGCTTTTGCATCCCGCCTAACAATAATCGTTGTTAGCCATTTTTGTGCATTTTCCTTTCCTTTTTGTAGCCGCACTTTTTTTTTCACCTCGACCAAATAGCTTACCTTTATGCACACTTTAAATTTGTTTTTGTGCTTTAATTGCAGATGTGCATCTTTTTGAAAAAAATTGTGGAAAACACTTGTATTATCTTTTGCTACAAAAGTGGAAATATTTTAGTATGAAAAATGAAAAAAATATTTGAAAAAAAAAGTAAAAGAAAAGAAGAAATTTGAAAAGTATTTATTTCTGACAAGCATTATTTGTGCAAAGCTCATTTCTTTTTGTTTTAAGTGTGCAAATACCCCTCATATTTACCTTTTGAATATCGCACACTTAAAAACCTAAGCCTAACTGTACGCTTAATTAAAGCCCTTGTGATTCATGCTTCCTACGTTTACTTTTTAGTGTAGTAGCGAGAAACTAGATTGAGTAAGTGTTTTTTATAGGAATATTGAACTTTGTCTTGATTGACTATGATTTTAATTTGTCTCTTAGACTGTATTGATCCACTACAACAAACTGCACCTGTTGTAAGGACTAAATGATGCCGTGACCCCTCCTCCACCATTTGAAAATGATGCTGAAGTTGTTGATGATGATCCGGTTGATAAGGCAATACAACTCAAGGACGTGAGGCGGCACGATGACGCTAACGGAAGGCGACGTTACAACCTCCTCCCGAGGCGTGCTCGAACCGCCATGGAAATTTAGCTTTAATAATCTTATTTCATGAACTCTATTTCTATATTTTTAGAATATAAAATTATCCAATGTTTAAGTGATAATTTTATATTCATAGCCAGTTTTTATTTCTTTATTTAAACAATTTTATTTTTGGTGTGCACTTAGCCATTCGGGTGGATGGGATTACATCTTCATCATGAAGGGTTAAGGTTTGTTTGTAACTCCTATATAAGGAGGCCTTCTTATGAAATAATTAGAAAAGATTTTAACCCTAATCCCCTTTGAGGAATTCGGCCAAGAGGAGGAGCCTCCAAGCAGCCGCCCCCCTTGCTTGTGGTGTGAAGCCGCCGGCCTCCTTTGCTCCCTCCATCCGTTCGGTGCGACTCTGGCGCGGCTTCCTTAGTGCGACTCCTGGAAGAAGGTTGCAAACCCTTCGGTGCGACGCCGGTGGATCCGTGGAGAGAGTGATTCTCCCACCCTATCTTTGGGTGAAACGTTCATCCCGGTTGGGTAATCTCTTCCCTCTTCCTTGTGTGATTCTCTTCTTTAGTTGTGGTGGTTTCGCGCTCGTTTTCTCTGGATCTTTAATTCTATCGCTATAAGTTTTGAATCGAAATCGCTGTTGCAAGGCTTTTTAATTCCGGATCGGGTGGATCCTATTTGCTTGAGCGGATCTTGGCCTATAGCCTTGGTCTTGCTCTCTAAAAGGAGTGGTAACCTTTGTGTTTTCTTGGGGAATACTCCGACTCAAATTTCCGATCGTTGTTTTCGAGTCGACCATTCCTCCCTTGTTATTTGCGCTGCGTTCTTGTGACGAGAACTATTGTGGGCGATAGGTGCTGTGTAGGTGCGGTAGATCTACGACGTGTAGTGCGTAGGAAAGCATAATTTTGTGGACACCTCCGA
Organism: Platanthera zijinensis; assembly: GCA_039513925.1. Taxonomy (NCBI): domain Eukaryota; kingdom Viridiplantae; phylum Streptophyta; class Magnoliopsida; order Asparagales; family Orchidaceae; genus Platanthera; species Platanthera zijinensis. The sequence goes on from CM077083.1 coordinate 36,987,518, forward strand.
CTCGGGACGCACCCTACACCAATTTGGTATCAGAGGGAGGTTATTTCAACTTCCATATTGCAAACATCCTCTCTGCGTTCTTCGTTGGTTGATCTAAACTTTCAAAAATCTGAAATTTTCGGATTGGTCTGCGTTTAGTAAATCCCCCAGAATTTTAAAACTTTTCAAAAAAAATCTGAAAAAAAAACTATAGCTTCCTGCACTTATTTCCAGCAACTTTAAAACAGAAAATTTTTCGATTCGGCCTCGTTAAGTCAGCCTGCAAATTAGAACATCGTAATTCTGTCTAGTTGGTCTGCAAATAGCGGGCTGAAATCTTTAATTTTCAGCAAAATTTCAAAAAAATTTTACATTCTAGCTACATCCCTAGGAAAAATCATCTTTCATAACTTTCTGGGTCTTGCATGCGCACTAGGCTAGGCACGGAATATACGGCGCCGTCTACGTCTAGGATGGCTGAGAACGGGAATGAACTTCATAACGCTGAAGCGATAGCAGGTCTACGTAATGATATGGCGAAGCTTAGAGTCACTTTAGCACAGATTTTACAAAATCAAGTTAGGCCACCACCACCACCCGCTAATGTTGAGTTGCCCCGCCGACACCAACACATCTCTGATTCCGATTCGGATGGCGACTCCCCATGAGTGCCCACTCGAGGCCGTCGCCACGAGCGAGAGTTTGACATTACTAGGGCCATCAAGATTGATGCCCCGACTTTCGACGGCATGGGAGATCCACAGAACTTCCTTACGTGGATAGTGGACATGGAATGTTACTACGACTGGCATCATCTCACGGACCCCCAAAAGGTCCAAGTTGCCAGGATGAAATTGACAGGTCGTGCCAAAACTTATTGGCTAACTGAAGAGCGTAGGCTAGGTGCGAGAGACGGAAACCCAATTATTGGGTGGACCGTAATGAAGAATTTGTTGACCGATCAGTACGATCCCGCGTACCATCGGACACAGATGTTTGACGAGCTTGCCACCCTGTGATAGGGCTCAAATTCAGTAGCGGAGTATATGGGAGAACTAAAGGACCAAATGGTGCATTGTGATCTGAAGGAAATCCCCGAGGTTACCCTTTCTAGATTCTGTAAGGGGCTTCAACCCGATATTCAGCGGAAGCTCTTACGTTATGGCCACACAGATCTAAACACGACATTCAATGCCGCCCTCGACATTGAGAAACACTTAGCATCTAAGGCACACTCCCGGTATTCCCATACGAAGGGAAAATCCACCACCGGAGCTTCGTCCTCCACATATCAGGACAAAGGAAAATTCCGGTCCGCCGAGTCCAAGTCCGTTGTGATCACTGCTAGCAACACTAAGAACCCTGCGAGCGAACGTATTCCCATCGGAAAGGTTAGCAAGACTAACGCCACATGTTACTCCTGCGGCATTCAAGGTCACTACGCCTTCGAATGCCCAACGAAAACTAAAGCCATAGCCTTGTTAGAGTCGACGACTGATTTTGCGGATTATGTTTATGAGGCTGCTGAGGAGAGCGACCCCGAAGGGGTCCCAAGTGACTTAGAGGACGATCACCCCCTTATGGTGATGCGTTGTATCTTGACCACTCCTCGTCCATTAGATGATTGGAAGAGGACGAGCATATTTTCCCTGATTTTTAAGAGTGGCGAGAAGCTTTGCAAGCTGATTATTGATAGTGGTAGTTGTGTGAATGTTGTATCTGAGAACGCGATTGCACGTATGTCCTTGACCACGGAACCACACCCGACCCTATATCAGGTCGCTTGGATCAACAAGATCTCTGTACCTGTTACCAAGCGATGCCTGGTTCCACTCTCATTCAAATCCTATATTGATGAGGTGTGGTGTGATGTCCTTTTGATGGACGCTTGTCATGTGTTGTTAGGCCGCCCTTGGCTATATGACCGTAATGTTACTCATTTTGGTAGAGCCAACACTTATGAATTCAAATTCAATGGCAAAACCATCACCTTGAGACCGACAATCCCAAAGGAGCCCGTAGTCTTGGCTAAGGACACCACTATCCCGGTAGAATGGAAAACATTGAATCTAGTTGGTAGGAAAGAGTTTGAGAGAGCTCCGTTCCTCGATGGAATTATGTATGCGCTAGTCCTCCTAAGTGCGAAGCCCGATTCTAGCATTTTGGATGAGTTACCTAGTGAGTTACGGGTACTATTGGAAGATTATAGGGACGTGTACCCGAATGAGTTGTCGCCCACGTTACCCCCACTTAGGAATATCCAGCATGCGATAGACCTCATCCCGGGGTCTTCCTTGCCAAATCAGCCCCATTATCGACTCCACCCTGCAGCTCACCTGGAGTTGCAGTCCCAAATAGAGGGCTTACTGGAGAAGGGTTTTATTAGGACGAGTATGAGTCCATGTGCTGTACCAGCCCTACTTGCCCCCAAGAAGGATGGTACATGGAGGATGTGCGTTGATAGCCGGGCTATCAACAAAATCACCATCAAGTATAGGTTCCCCATTCCCCGCCTAGATAATTTGTTGGATGCCTTGTCTGGAGCCACCGTATTCTCCAAATTAGATCTTCGGAGTGGCTATCACCAGATTAGGATACGAGAGGGCGACGAGTGGAAGACGGCATTTAAGTCGAAGGATGGACTGTACGAATGGCTTGTGATGCCCTTTGGGTTATCCAATGCCCCTAGTACCTTCTCCCGGATGATGACACATGTCTTTCAGCCATTCATGGGGAAGTTCGTTGTCGTCTACTTTGACGATATACTGATTTATAGCACCTCTGCTACCGAGCACATCTCCCACATGAGAGTGATCCTTTCCACCCTGCGGAAGGAGACTTTATTTCTCAATCTTAAGAAATGCACTTTCAATGCCTCGGAGGTAGAGTTCTTAGGGTATATAGTCAGTTCTAATGGTATACGAGTTGATCCGGGCAAGGTTCAGGTCATTAAGGACTGGACCATGCCAACCACCCTCCGTGAGGTACGTAGTTTCCATGGGTTAGCCACGTTTTATCGTCGTTTCATACGAGACTTCAGTAGTATTATGGCGCCTATCACCGAGTGTATGAAACAGGGAGAGTTTACATGGACGAAGTCCGCCACCTATGCTTTTGAATGAATAAAGGAGCTTATGACTGAGGCACCTGTCTTACGTCTACCTGACTTTGCTAAAGTCTTTGAGCTCACATGCGATGCATCTGGGGTAGGGATTGGAGGTGTCTTGAGTTAGGAGGGCCATCCCATTAGTTATTTTAGCGAGAAGTTGTCCGGCCCCAAGCTAAACTATTCAAATTACGATAGGGAATTTTATGCTGTAGTCCGATGTCTACACCATTGGAGGCACTATCTCCTTTCCAAGGAATTTGTGATCCTCTCCGATCATGAGGCCTTACGTTTCATCAACGGCCAGCATAAGATCAGCCCACGACACGCTAAGTGGGTAGCTTTCTTACAAGGCTACACGTTTAATCTCAAGCACCTTAAGGGAGCTGATAATCGAGTTACGGACGCCCTTAGTCGTCTTACAATTTTACTCACCTCTATGGAAGTACATGTTGTAGGATTTGAGCGGGTTAAGGATGAGTACGCCACGTGTCCTGATTTTCTAGGACGCCTATTTATCTGCCCAGGATAGCTCCCCCACGACGATATCAGCGTACGTCATCAAGGACGGTTACCTGTTTAAGAACGGAAAGCTGTGTATTCCGCGGTCATCATTACTACTACATATCATATGGGAGATGCATAGCGGAGGGTTGAGTGGCCACTTTGGTAGAGATAAAACCATTACGTTAGTCGAGGACAAATTTTATTGGCCAAAACTTAAGGTTATGGTGGGTCAGGTAGTGAGTAGCTGCCGCACGTGTCAGGTGTCTAAGGGTAGTAAAACCAACGTAGGATTATATACACCCTTGCCTATTCCCTCCATGCCTTGGGTAGACGTTAGCATGGATTTCGTATTAGGCCTTCCCATTACCCTTCGCCGTCATGACTCAGTTTTTGTAGTTGTGGATAGGTTTTCAAAGATGGCTAATTTCATCCCGTGTAGTAGGACAAACGATGCGTCTCACGTCGCTAAATTATATTTTAAAGAAGTTGTTAGTCACCGTGGCGTGCCCAAGACCATAGTCTCGGATAGGGACGTGAAATTCACTAGTTATTTTGGAAAACTCTATGGATATTAATGGGAACAAAATTATTATTTTCCTCCGCCTATCATCCCCAAACTGATGGGCAGACGGAAGTGGTTAATCGGAGCTTAGGAAATTTGTTACGATGTCTTGTGAATGATCACAAGAGCACTTGGGATCTTCTCCTTCCCCATGCCCAATTAGCCTACAATAATTCCAAGAATAGGTCTACGGGTCTGTCGCCGAACGAGATTGTTCACGGATATAAGGCTCCTGTGCCGCTTGACTTGGTGCCGTTGCCCCCAACGTACAAGGCAAGTCAGTTTGCACAATCCTTCGCCCAGCACATCCATGGTTTACATGCAAGTATATGGGCCACTTTGACTACGCAATACGACTCTTATCAAGCGCACGCTAATTTATATAGGAGAGTATCAAACTTTAAAATTGGCGATCTGGTTTTAGTCCGTTTGGTTCCCGAACGCTTGTCAACTGGCACCGTTAAAAAGTTAGCACCAAAGCGCGCCGGCCCTTTTCGGATTGTTAAAAAGTTAGGTGACGACGCTTTCATTTTGGACTTGCCTGCTGATATGGGTATCTCCCCCATTTTTAACGTTTCAGATTTAACGATGTTTATGTCACCACCACAAGAGTTGAATTCTTTGTCGTCTTCTTCTCCCACTCTAAATTCTCATGGGTTGGGGAGTGGTAGCACGGATGATCTCCCTCTTTCAGTCCCCACAAGTATATCATCGGATGGTACGTTGCCTTCTTTTCTGCCTACTGCTAATATGTTCCCCAGGTTTCCACGGACGTTTTCCACTCCAGAGATGATACTTGATGCTGAGCCTGTTACCACTACTGATGGCAACACCCACCGCTTTCTCATCCGTTGGCGAGGTCGACCCCCTTCGGATGACTCTTGGGTACTCGAGATGGAGCTGCAAAGTTTGGATGCCGCTCTCCTTCACTGCTATCGCTTGGACCACGCAACGGAGATGCGTGGATTTGAGCGGGGGAGGATTGATGGCGTGACCCCTCCTCCACCATTTGAAGACGATGCTGAAGATGCTGATGATGATCCGGTTGATAAGGCAATACAACTCAAGGACGTGAGGCGGCACGATGACGCTAACGGAAGGCGACGTTACAACCTCCACCTGCGGCGTGCTCGAACCGCCATGGAAATTTAGCTTTAATAATCTTATTTCATGAACTCTATTTCTATATTTTTAGAATATAAAATTATCCAATGTTTAAGTAATAATTTTATATTCATAGCCTGTTTTTATTTCTTTATTTAAACAATTTTATTTTTGGTGTGCACTTAGCCATTCGGGTGGATGAGATTACATCTCCATCATGAAGGGTTAAGGTTTGTTTGTAACTCCTATATAAGGAGGCCTTCTTATGAAATAATTAGAAAAGATTTTAACCCTAATCCCCTTTGAGGAATTCGGCCAAGAGGAGGAGCCTCCAAGCCGCCGCCCCCCCCCCCTTGCTTCTGGTGTGAAGCCGCCGGCCTCCTTTGCTCCCTTCATCCGTTCGGTGCGACTCCGGCGCGGCTTCCTTGGTGCGACTCCGGGAAGAAGGTTGCAAACCCTTCGGTGTGACGCTGGTGGATCCGTGGAGAGAGTGATTCTCCCACCCTATCTTTGTGTGAAACGTTCATCTCGGTTGGGTAATCTCTTCCCTCTTCCTTGTGTGATCTCTTCTTTAGTTGTGGTGGTTTCGCGCTCGTTTTCTCCGGATCTTTAATTCTATCGCTACAAGTTTTGAATCGAAATCGCCGTTGCAAGGCTTTTTAATTCCGGATCGGGTGGATCCTATTTGCTTGAGCGGATCTTGGCCTATAGCCTTGGTCTTGCTCTCTAAAAGGAGTGGCAAGCTTTGTGTTTTCTTAGGGAATACTCCGACTCAAATTTCCGATCGTTGTTTTCGAGTCGACCATTCCTCCCTTGTTATTTGCATTGCGTTCTTGCGACGAGAACTATTGTGGGCGATAGGTGTTGTGTAGGTGCGGTAGATCTACGACGTGTAGTGCGTAGGAAAGCGTAATTTCGTGGACACCTCCGACTCGGGACGCACCCTACACCACTAAAATATAACTAAAACACAGTTTGTTACTAATAACTATATTTAGTATCGAATTTTTTTCTGTTGTTACCAAAAAGTACTTTGTGTAACGAAAATTTTATATTTTGTTACAATAAAATTAATTTGTTACTATAAATGTAAGTATTTGTAACAACACTAATGTTACGTTACAAATAGTAATTTTTTTTCACAATATGTTTGGCCATTTTTAGTCCCACACGGGCAGTTTAAACATAAATTTTGGGTTTATATTGCCCATTCCACAAGGAATTTTTTAAATATGCTGGGCTCGGGGGCAGGTGCGATGGCGAGCGGCGCCCGGCGGCAGCGGCCGGCAGTCGGTTGCGGGCAGGGGGTTGGCAAAGGGCGGCGGCCGGCAGCGTGGGGAGGCGACGGGGGGGGGGGGGGGGCGGCGGCAGGCGGCGGGGGGCGGAGGTGGCGGGGGGCGGCAGCAGGCGGCATCGGCGGGGGGCGGCGGAAGGCGGCGACGGCGGGGGGCGGCGGCGGCGGGAGGCCGACGACCGGCCGGCGGAATCTTTTTTACTTTTGTAACTAATTTATTGTAACGACACACATACATTTGTTACAAGAAGTATTAGTATCGAGCTTTAGAGGACAACCATTTCATAAAGTTTATTTCATTACCAAAGAGTTTTTGTAATAATTTTTTGTACTTGTTTTAATGATTTAGGTCCTTACTATAAGTGCAATTTGTTGTAATAAGCCTTTTACTCATTACTTTATTAAGTTTTAATTCTGAAAAAATTTAGGATGATTTGTTTTTATATTTAGTAAAATTTATAAAATTATATGCTAAGTAAAAGTAGGAATATTCAGTTCTTTTTCAAAAATTTCTCTACCTCTAAATTCTCGTCTTACTCGTTTATATCATTTTTAAACTTTTCAATTAATCCTCTTTATTTTCTCTAACTCATAGTCTTTGCTTGAGGACAAGCAAAATAATAAGTATGGGGAAATTTGATGATGCATATTTTAGCTTAATTTATTAGAGTAAAAAGATATTTATTTTTGTTTTAAATCTCTTTCTTTATGTATTTTTGGGTTCCTTTTAGTTTCTTTTTTCTAACTTTGTTTAATTTCTATTTTTGCAGGTTTTCATGGCTTTTGGCCAAAAAAGCACTGACACTCCCCCCTGACACACCCTCCCTGGGCATGTCACAGGGCGTGTAGCCCGATGCCGAGGAGGATAGTTTCCAGAAGAATTTTCCGAGAAAAACTACATGACACGCCCTCCTTGGGCGTGTCACAGGGCATTTCACCCTCACCCCGAAGCCTGCAATATTTAATGATTTTTCTCCCCTACATGCCAATAGTACTGACACGCCCCCTACACGGGCGTGTCTCCGGGCGTGTACCACCATTTTTCGACGTCTGATGGATTTTCGACCAATGTTTTTGACGTGACGTGCCTTACACCCCCCCCCCCCCCGTACACGGGCGTGTCCCAGGGCATCTCCACTAATATATAGAAACAATCATCATTCCCTCAAGAATCCAGAGCCCGAGGTCAACTCCGTACATGAAACGCCCCCTAACACGCCCTTCCTGGGCGTGATAGGGGCCGTGACCAACTCGAGAGAAAAGTCTATAAATACCAGGCCATTCCAAGCATTCCAGATCAAGTTTTGGGGAGAGGGGAGGTGCTGGTGGTTTCATTTTCAGCTTTTTGTTTTTTTTTTAGATTTTTACTCTCTCTCTCTCTCTCCCTCCAATTCTATCTTTACTTTCATGCATTGTAGTTTACTTACCTGTAATCACTTTTTATTAGTGTTGTAGCAGTAGTTAGTTCTCTTTTCGCGCACTTGTAATCTTATTTGTAGTAGAAATCAACTTTTTTTTTTAATAAAATTTAGTTAAGCTCTCTTTAAGTCGCTTTCTCTTTATTTTTTTAGTTTTAGTTTTTATGCACCTTTATTATTTACTCCTCTCTTTCCCTATTACCATGATTAACTAATCCTCATTTGTAATCGATTGCGATGATCGCAGAATGATTCGATCAAGTTATGATGTTTTAGCTTACTTTTTTTTCTTAAAGTAATTACCTTTGATTTACTCTTGGTTTTTATATAGTGGGACTATATTGCCGGTATATAGTTTCCATTTGGGTTTTCACTCTTAGTTAGCCGACAGGCTTGTAGATTGAATTGATCACCCAAGGGTAAAGAGAGTTACACGCACCCCTCGAGAGAGGCAGACGTTAAATCTCCTGGATTGGAGTGAAATCCAATAACGGGGTTCACCACTTAAGGCGAGCTTTAGGTCTTCGATTTGGATAAGAGTTTGGTCGGACCTTCCTAAACTCAGGTGGGCACGACTTCGAGAGAAGCGTGTTAATTCTTCGGGAACCTCCACAGTCAAGGTAGTTTTACTTTATTTAGAATTAGTTCATTATTTCATTTTGATTTTCTTATTTCAAAGTGATTCAAGATTGAGTACTCCCCTTTATCATTAGCTCTAACTCTTTTTATTCTGCAAGTATTTAGTTTTCTTTTTAGCTTAGTAATTTAGTTCCTGTTTTTAGTTTAGTAAATTAATCGAAAAAATCATTTGATAAAATAATAGTGATTTCCTTGAAGTAGGAGTAATCACTACGCCCCAAGGAAATATGACCTTGATATTAATCTTTAGTATCATATACTATAAACGATAAGGTATGCTTGGCTTTATCGGATATAGAATCGGAGAATATTATCAACTTCCACCACATCCACCTTCTCTTCTCTTAAACCCCTCTTCTCCACCTTTGAGATTTTTAGTATCAGTTGTGCAATCTTGAAAGCTAACTTAAAATAAATCACAACACACCAAAAAAATAGAGAAAGCTTAAAAAGCCTAAAAACCTATTCACCCCCCCCCTTAGTTGATTAGCTACTATTGAAACTAAAGACTTTCAGTCATCATGGTGTTACACTAATGACAATGATTCTGGAGGGAGTTTAAGCTGGACCCGACGATGTCTCCTAATCTAGTGATCTTTAATATCGAGTTATAGATAAAGAAGGTGAATAACTTGCCAAAGAAATGTGTCAGTAGGAATCCTTTTCATTGATATAATCATTGAAAATAAGTACAAAGGAGGAGAAATCGTTCAAGAATAAAATTGCTTTAAATCATCTCCACTCTAGGTGTGAGATATGTCTTGTCCTTCATAAGTTTGTAGTCGATACACTCCACTCTTTAGAATTTCTTTAAAAATGAATGGTCTGGCCCAATTTTGATTCAGCTTTCCTACTGAACCGGCTCGTGCGGCTACATCAACCTTTTTCAGAACAAGGTCCCCCACTGAAAATGTTTGACCCTGATGTTTTTATCAAAAAATCTTGCCACACTTTGCTTGACTTCCTCTTGTCTAATGGTGGCTTCATCCCGAATCTCCTAAATTTAATCTAGAATACACTTCATCTTCTCATTATTTATCTCAAACCAATCCTCCCAACTTTGTATGGTAAGCAAGACCCTAGGGGTTGGGACTTCAAATTCCACAGGTATGAGATCCTTCATGCCATGAGAGAGTTTGAAGGGAGTTTCCCTAGTGGTAGATGATTGTGTCATTCTCTATGTCCACAGAACTTAAGGGAGCTCGTCTCCCCAACTTCCTTTCAGATTTTTCACCTTCTTTTTAGTAGGTTTAGTACTTGTTTCTTTCCGGCTTCAACTTGACCGTTGCTTCTAGGATGATACACTGATGAGAATCATAGTTCTGTACCTACCAACTTGAAGAAGCTAATCATTTCCTCGTTGTTGAACTGTGGCCCATTATTTTTTGATTATTGCCATCTGGACTCTAGGCCTGCAAATTATCTCTCCCCAGACAAAGTTTTTCACTTTTTTATTTGTTGTTTTTTGTCAATGCCTTTGCTTCAAGACACTTGCTGAAATAATCAATCATAACCAATATAAACCGCCGCTGCCCGCTTTCCATAGGACAGGGAATGAGGAGATCCCTCCCTCAAACTGTGAAGGGCCATGGTGTTGTGATTGATTTGATTTGTTGAGCTGGTTGGAGCTGAAACGGAGTAAACTTTTGGTATTGAACACATTTCTTCACATATAACTCAGTGTCTTTCTTCATCGTGGGCCAAAACTATCCTTGCCGCAATATTCTCTTTTCCAAAGTCCTTGCTTCTGAATTACTGCCGCATTCCCCATAGTTAATTTCTCAGAGCAAGACTTGAATTTCTTCATTGGACACACACCTTGACATCGACGAGAGAAAGGTCTCTTTGTAAAGAATCCCAGAGATGAGATAGTTATTTGAAGCTTCAATCCTGAATCTTCTCTTATCCTTTAACGACTGATAGAATTCTCCTGTTGACAGATATAGCATGAATGGGTCTATTCAAGAGGGACACTGATCAAACTGCATCAATTCCCCTCCCTTTATTGTTGGATGAAAAATCTTTGAGGTCGTCCCTCTTGAAGGGAGACCAAACTTTGACAACTCATCTGCTTCCGCATTCTGAGTTCTCGAGATATGCTCAATGGTAAAGCTTTTAAATCTGCCTACTTCTGCCTTGAAAAATATTAAATACTTCTTCAAGATCGGCTCCCTGGTCTCAAAGTTACCAAGTACTTGTTAGGCCATCACCAAAGAATTTGTTTTAACATGCACATGTTCAATTCCCAACTCTTTGGCAAATCTTAAGCCGGCCATGAGTTCTTCATACTCCAAAGGAGATCGATCTGCCTCATTATAACTTGATTCTACTGTATCCACCAAAAAATTTGCCTACAGTTGTTCCTTGATAGTTTTCCTGGGAACATAGGAAATCTTAAACTCGCTAAGCTCAATCGCCTATTTGGCAAATCTTCCATAATGTTCTGGTATTTCTTGGACGCTCTTCAAGGGCTGATCAGTAATTACCTAAACTGAGTGTGCTTGGAAATATAGTCAGAGTCTTTGAGCAGACATTACTAGTGTCAGAGCAAGCTTTTCGAGAATCGGATATCTTTTTTCGGAACTCTAGAGGATTGCTATGAGGAGCTTGGCGACCTCCTCTTTGATGGGTTCTACTAATTTTGTTGTCACCTCCCTCTTGTTCTGTTGAATAAGATTGAAACCATGAGCAATGTTGATATGGTGGCAAGCAACATTTGGATCCACTCTTGGCATGTCCTCCGCTGAACAAGCAAAGACATCCAGGTTCTTTAGCAGACATCGATCAACTCTACATTCTCTTTTTCAGGAAGCTCTGAGTTGATGGAGATTTTACTCTTCTATCCTTCTACAATTGGAACTCCTTGCGTTACCTGGATAGGTTCTTGGTGAGTTCTTTCTCGGGCTCCCTCCTATAAGTCCTCGGTTGCTTCTAGAAGGGTTGACCTTCAGGAGATGTAATGGAAATTGGAGGTTAAACTTTGTCGGCCATATTGACCATCTTAACATAACATTCTAGAGCAATCCTTGGTTCTCTCTTGATCCGGTACTGCTTACCCTCAGCTGTGAACTTGATAACATGGTGGTAGGTCTTAACCACCGCCTGATACTCATTGAGGAGTGGTCTCCTGAAGATGTCATAGTAGCTAATTGGTGAATCAACTAATACAAACTGAATAAGCTTTGTAACTCCTCTGAGTGTTACCAAGAGGGCAACACTCACTTCCACCTATTTCCTCTCGCCGGAGAAACCGTAGAGTGGCCTTTCGGTGGAAAGAAAAGGCTTTCCAGTCTTTAGGGACTCGTAGGTTTTCTTGAAAATGAGGTTCACTGAACTACCAGTATCGATCAAAATTCTTCTTACTATGTAGTTCTCAATGTTTGCTTTAATGACAACCATATCGTTGAAAGGATTGGCTTTCTGCGAAAGGTCATCTAGGCCAAAGTTGATGATTCCCCTTGGCAGAAAAAGAAGTAGAGGTTGCAGCAACCTCATTCCGATAAACTCTAGCCATGGAAGATTTTCAGGTTGTCTGTGCCCCTGCCCCTCCATGGATGTTGAAGAGTTCACTGAGAGTTCCCTCGTCATCTACATCGACACACTCTCCTCCAATACTGATTCTGCCAGGATATCCAATATCCTAAACTTCTTCACACTCCAAAAAAACCTCTACCACCACTTTGCCCTTCGAGGTGGATGGTTTTGCTGGAGCCTCCTTCTGGCAAAGAACCTTCATCTTCCATGCTACAATAAGCCATTCCACTTGCTGACGAAGGGCTCTAAATTTCTCAGTAAGACGTCCCTTCTCCCTGTGGAAATCATAATAAAACTCAGAGCTTCACGACCTCCCCTCCACTCTCTGGAATCCTTTCTTGAACTCCGTCTTCTTCTGCAGGATCTGGATGACCTCAGCCAATGTTAGAACCATGGATGAAAGCTCATCCATGGGATTGTTGCTCTGCTGATCACAAGATAATTAATCATCCCTGGCCTCGATAACTGGCAAGACCCCTGAGGAGCAGCTGGATCAGGTGCGGCGACGAATGATAGTTGCAGATCCCAATACTGTTGATGGCTTTGAAATGGTTGCATATTTCAAAAATTCCTTCCCCACTGAGCTGGGGGCTGATAATTTGGATGAGGGGGCCTGAATGGAAGACGAGATGTAGAGGAGTCTGCCTCATCCCTTCCCTCTTTTGCACTAGCTGTCAAGGAGGAAATATATGTAGGATTGGCTATTTCTCCTTAGATAAATCTATTTTTCCAAAGCCATCAGCTCCTGATATGTTGTAGGCTCTTTGGTGGTTGCTTTGATTTTTAGAGGTCCTTCCCTTAGGTCATTGATCAATGCAACTTTATAGAAATCTAGGTCCATATTCTTTACCCACAGAATTTCTTTCTGAGAATGAACAATGAATTGAGCAACTAGTTCTTTGTCCCTTTATTTAATCTTAAAAAGGGTTGCTGGCCCACTCTTCCTCCTCTTGGAAGTAGAAAATCTTAACAAGATCTCTTTACGAATCTCTGCAAAATAAGTGATGGACTGGGGGATACAACTCATGGAACCATTCTCTAGCCTGACCATCGAAAGTGGTAATGGAAACTATCAAGGTCCTCAAGGCCACAACATCTTCAAATACCTGCTGATGTGTGACCGAATCTGGCTCCCCAATATAGGAGGGCAAACGGGGTTCCCTGAAATTATTCGAAACTTGTTCCCAATGGATCCTATCCACAAAGGGAGAGGGCTCTTAAATTTCAGATAGAGCGGAGGTCACGGCGGGCCGCGCGACTTGACAATCTTCAGCAAAATCAAGCATGCGGGCTAGGCTCCCCCTGGCCGTCTCACGGAAGAATTCCATAGAATAAGTGAATTCCTCCTCTCGAGGGCACAGTGGATTTTCAGGCTGCATGGTAGATTGGCTGGCAGAGAAGGCACCACTGCTAGCACCGGGTAAACTGGAATACGTCAAACTGGCATGTCTACGGGAGCTACTGCGGGCAGAGGCACTAACTGCTGGGTGAGTGGGTTACGGCCTAGCAGATCGCGTCAAGTCATTGGTAAATCTACCTATGAGACTATTCGGCCTCCCTGCGAGATTGCTTTAGTGAATCCCATAATGCATCTGATGAGCTTGAGCGAGCTGGGCGATGAGAAGATTAGCGGTCTGACATGGCTATCTGCGGTTACGATAACTACTTGAATCTGAAGATCGTGTGTTAAATGGTGTTGCGGTAAATATGCCTCTACACTCTACAAAGAGGAAAGAGGGTGGAGGAAACTGCAAGTAGCTATTTACTAATTGTCAAGGACAAAGAGACATTCAGAGTCGTAGATCATGACAACACAATAATTTGCCCACCACAGAAAATGCCACTATTACGGCCAAATTTCCTTTGATTAATCAAATGTGAGTATAAGGAAAGGGCAAAAAGTGCAGAGTTGTGTGAGTAGTAGTTAGCAAAGCCTGAGAATCGATACCATAGCTTTTAATAAGGGTTTCTCCTAGGCTCGAGTTAGCGTTCTTTAGGTGTGCCACTCCCCCTATTTATAGGCTCGGGTGTCTGCCCAAACGCGAAGGACTAAAAATAACCGCCTGCTCGGGGTATAGGTGAACCGAGCAGTGGTGATGAAATACAAAGGAAAAGAAAAGACAAGAGACCGCGAGTCCGCAAAGAAGGATTTGAAGTAAGCTTCGTGACCTAGTGCCTTTGCCCCAATCTGACGCTTTATAAATGCGGTCATGAGCGGACTGAAGTTCTGTACACTGCTGCTGAAAGCCACCTAGGTGAGTTGCTTTGGCTAGTTAGCGTTGCGGGACCTAATAATTGAGGACGCGACGACCTGCCAATTAGGCTGAGTATGAATTGCATACTCTAGGGTTAACACACTCAGAGTAGGGATATTTTTTGTCTTAATTTTCTTTCTTTGTAATGTTCTACACCAGTGTGCTTTTTGGTAAAAGATAGTACATCTCTTTGTGATCAATAACACAGGAGACTAGCACATATTAATTTCAAAACTATAAATATGTTATTTTCTCATAACTCAGTGTGTGATGCACCCGTTATTAAGTGTATTAAAGAGATACCTTATTACGCATGTCAAATGGGTAAGCAGACAAGAACAACCGTTAAAAGCATCGTCTCCAAAGATTCTTCGAGATGTCTATATCTGCTTTATATGGACTTATTCGGTCCCTTGTCGGTTCGTAGTTTAGGTGGCAAAGCTTATACCTTTGTTATTTTCATGACTACTCACATTTTGCATTGGTGTTCTTTCTGAAAAAAAAGTCAGATACCCATGACTATTTCACTAGCTTTGTCAGGCAGACATAGAAAGAATTGAAATACTATATGGTTAAAATTAGAAGGTTCCATAGAATAAAATTTGAATTTGGTGATATGATAGAGTTCTGTGCACAGCAAGGTATCTTTCACGAGTTTTCCTCTCCTCGTACTCCACAACAAAATAGAGTTGTCGAGAGAAAGAATAGAATACTCATTGAGACAGACAAAACAATGTTGAATGATTCTTTATTACCATAGTACTTCTAGGCTAAAGAAATCAACACAGCTTGTCACGGGCAAAATAGAGCCTTAATCAACAAGAATCATCATAAGACACCTTATGAACTTCTGAAAGGCAAGAAACCAACTGTGTCCTACTTCAAAATTTTTGGAAGCAAATGCTTCGTACTTAATAACGGGAAGTATTATAATACTAAGTTTAGTGAAAAATGTTTTGATGGTATTTTTGTAGGATATATTATTCATAGTGAGGCATATAGAATTTTTAATAAGAAAACCCTGGTTGTAGAAGAATCCATTAATGTTGTATTTGATGAGAAGAGTATGGTTTATAGTAGCTTTTGGGAATATTCCCTCAATATTCCATAGATTTGAAGAGGCATCACAATCAATACTAAGAGTATAATTGTATTTGATGTTGTTCAAGTTCATTATGAGCAGGATGTTCCTTGGAACAGGTTTAGACAGGTTATCTAAGTGATTGTGATAGGTGTTCACAAAGAAGGAAGGTGTAGACACAAAAATTTGACTAAGTCCACAGGCGGTGTGTGAAGCAAGTTCACTCAACGCCAGATATCAAGGAAGGATGCTGGAAAGATAGAAATTTGTCTAAGTCCACAGGAATTGAGTGAAGTCAGTTCACTCAATATCAGATGACAAGAAGCGCTGAGTAAAGCATAGATAGTCAAAGCCCAAATAGTTTGCACAGCAGATTTATGGCTAAATCCACAGGCGTCGAGTGAAGGTAATTCCCTCAACTCCATATAACATGCGGCATCGAGTAAAGCTCGATCTTTCAAAGCTTCATCATTTGCAAGGAAGAAATTCGAATAAGTCCAGAATCGTTGTGTGAGGACAGCTCATTCAACGCCTAAAGAAAGAAGCGTTGATTCAAGCTCAAGCAGTCAAAGCCTTTGAAGAATCTATCAAGAATTTTGGCTAAGTCCAAAAGCATTGAATGAGGACAGCTCACTCAACGCCTAAAGAAGAGGCGTCGACATATTAGTGTTCAGTAAAAGCTTTCGAATATATAGACAAAAAAATATGTCTGAGTCTAGATGCGTTGAGTGAGGATAGCTCACTCAACACAATCTCATCAAGAACATTGGTGAAGTACAGAAGCCTTGAGTAAAGGCAGTTCACTCAACTCCTCATCAAAGATAATAGGCAAAGGTAGAAGTGTTGAGTGATGAAGGCTCACTCAACGCATTCATAAAGATGGAAATCGACTAAGTATAAAAGCATTGAGTGAAGGCAGTTCACTCAACGCCTCAGCAAGATGGCCAACATTCAGAGAAGCAGCTAAGTCTAGAAGCCTTGAGTGATGAAGGCTCACTCAACGCACTCAATTCCTAAACAGCAGGAAGATTATCTAAGGACAAAAGCGTTAAGTGAATGACATTTACTCAACACACTCAATGTCTAGAATTACATAAGGGCTAAGTCCAAATTCATTATGTGATGAAGGTTCACTCAACACACTCAATACCTGGTAGTGCAAATTATTTGACTAAGAGTTTTTGCGCTGAGTGAAGGCCATTCACTCAACGCACTCAATGTCTGGGATGAACTAGCTTAATTTGACTAAGTCCACAGATGTTGATGTCAGCAAACGTCAACAAAGTTGAGAATATTACGGGAAGTCTACAGTACACGACAAATGGCGGCGTAGGCCTACTATATGACTTTTCCTGTAAAAAGCAAAGTTGGAGCTAATAACCTCAGGTAGGCCCACTGGTCAAATAGCCATTGGACGGCAAATGATAAAGGGATTAAGATTTTTGAAAGCAAATCAATTTTTAGGGTTTATCTTTTTGCAAAGAGGCGGAACTTCATCGTCTTCCTCTTACCATTATTGTAGAGCTTGAAGCTGAAGTTCTAACCTCTGATCTAAAAGTTCCAGCAATTAGTTGTAGCGATCTTCACCTACTACAACAAGTTCAAAAGAGTTTTCTGATAAAGAATAAGTACATCTATCTGATTTCTGTAGTCAAGGTTAGCTGAGTGAAGAACATAAAGAACTGTCAAATCCTTATCTTCATCAGCAAGATCAGAAACCTGTGTTTTTGAGTTACTTCCAGCACAAGCAGAAGTTATCTGAAGATCATCTTTCTTGTTATTGTGAGTAAAGTTAGGGTTAAGTTCATCTCAGCTCAGGAAGAAGAAGACTCAGAGAAACTTCTCTGGTGTAAAATCAATAAAAACTCTTTCTTTTTGTAGGATCCATTGGATCTGAGTTATTGGCCTATTTATAAAGGTTGAGTGTAGGATCATTTGTTGATCTAAGTGGTAGGGCCCGTGTTCCTGAGGTAGGATCCTATATGGATTTGAGGTAGGGAAGTTTTCTTGAGGTAGGAGAGTCATTCTCTCTGAGTGGTTGGGCCTTTGTGTTTGAGTTGTATGATCCAGCTTTAGATTTGAGGTAGGGCCTTGTGCCTAAGCTGTAGGAGAGTCATCCTCTCTGAATTGTAGGTCTAAACTCTCAGCCTGAGCTGTAGGACTGTTTATTTATTCTTAGGTAGGTTATCTTTGGATCACTGAGTTGTATGAGCAAGCTTGCTCTGAGGTAGGGTTTTGTGCCTGAGGTAAGTCTTACAGGAGACTGAGAGATCCTGAGGGATCTGAGTTATAAGCTCTTAGGAGCTGAGTTTTGGAGAAGTTCCTTGTCTAACACACTATTAAAAAGGTGGGAGGGATAGTGGATGTACCCATAATCTGGGGAACAACTATAAATTATGTGTCTGCTTTTGTGGTGTGTCTTGAAAGAGAAATATAACTAACTCACAACACACTTAAAGAAGGAAAATACAAAAGAGATCAAAAACCTATTCACCCCCCCCCCCATTGTGTCTAGCTATACTTGAAACTAAAGACTTTTAGTATTTTGTTGCGCGCTAGGGTTCGAAGAAAATAAACGCAACCGAACTAGCAACCCGATGAGGCAAGTATACCTATCAAATTGTAGCAAGGGGACACAAGTGTCGTATTGAAATCCGGGAACTGTTGGCTAAGCTTACTCACACGAACGCTATTATCTTATCGACGGAAAAACTAGGGTTTTAGAAAATCTAAGCGCAATGGAGAAATTAAAGCAAACTAGAAAGAGAACTACCGCAATTAAGTTACGCTATTAAGAAAAGAACTATGCTAGAAAGGAAACTACTGCAGTTAATTAAAGAGCACAAGATAGGAGATTACTACTAAAGGAAGAAAATATGAAATGGAAATGCACCCGATCGAGATTCACCTCGGCTAAAGACGATTAAGAAAATGCGATAAAAATCTAAACTTAATAGGATAAGGGTCCTTGACCGTGGAGGTTCCTAAAGCTTGAACACGCTTCTCTCGAAGTCGTGCCCAACTGAGTTTAGGAAGGTCCGACCGACTCTCGTCTAAATCGGAGGCCTAAAACTCGCTTTACGCGGTGAACCCCACTATTGGATTTTACTCCAATCTGGGAGATTTGGACGTCTGCCTCTCTCGAGGGGTGCGTACAACTCCCTTTACTCTTGAATGCTCACTTCATTCTTTCGGCCTCTCGGCTAGCCCAAAATGAAAGCAAAGGCGGAGAGTATATATCGAAAATATACCCCCAACCCGTGATTAATCAAGAGTAATTCAAGGCCCTAACCTAAAAAGAAAAGATTGATTAAAACATCATAACGTAATCGCTCTAACCTCGGATCATCAAGATCGAGTACAATGAGGATTAGTTATTCATAATGGAGTGGAGGAGGGGAGATGAGTAGAAAAACATAAGAAGAACACAAGCTAAGGGAAGAACAATTTTATTAATGAAAAAGGGCAAGTTACACTAATGAAAATAAAATTACAAGTGCATGAAAATTAAACCCTATTCTAGCCCTACATTAAGCACTAAGCAAGAAGAAAATTACATTAAAAGCTAGCACAAACTAAGATTAAACTAGGGTTAACCAAAAAGTACAAAGAGAGGGGGAGAGAGAGAGAGAAAAAGCATGAAAAAGGATCAAGAAACAAAGGGGCAGCACCTCCCCCACTCAACCAAAGCTTGCTGAAATGGGGAGGAGGGGGCTCAATTTATAGAAAATTTCTCGGGTTGGTCACGCCCTCTGACACGCCCTAGGGGGGGCGTGTCAGGGGGCGTAACAGGTACGGATTTGACCTCGGGCTCTGGATTCTGGCGGGAGGGATGATTGCTTCGGTACGTCGGTGGTCACGCCCTAGGTCACGCCCGTGACAGGGGGGCGTGACAGGCATGTCATGTCCAAATCATTGGTCGGAAATCCGTCAGTCGCCGAAAAAGGAAGGTGTCACGCCCATGTCACGGGCGTGACATGGGGCGTGACAGTACTATTTGCGTGCTGAGGCGGAAGGGCATTTAATGCGGCGGCAGCTTTGCGGCAGAGGGCGACACGCCCCTGGTCACGCCTAGTGACACGCCCAGGGAGGGCGTGACAGGGGGGCGTGACAGCGGTTTTGACCATTTTCTATCCCTTCCATCAGGTGTCCTCGGGATCGGGTGACACGCCCTAGGTCATGCCCAAGGAGGGCGTGACAGGGGGGCGTGACAGGCCATTTTGGCAATTTTTTCTGAAAACCTGCAAAAAGACAGGAAAAAGTTAGTGGTAATAAAATTTACATAAAAAGGATAAAAATAAACTAATAATAGACATAATTTGTACAATATAAAATATAAAATACGATAATAGTTTAGGCTACAAAACATATTATCAAATTCCCCCAAGCTTAAGCTTTGCTTGTCCCCAAGCAAAAATATAAAAACTAGATATTTATAAAAAGGACTAATCAAAAAGTTCTAATTATGCCTACACAAGTACTATGCGAAATTCTTAGTAGGGAAAAGGTGAAATGTAAGTCTAAAACAATTATTTAGGTATGGTAAAACTTTTATAAACTTTACTTAATAAAAACAAATCATCCAAAATTTTAACGAGATTTTTTTAAATGGACTTAAGTAAAGCAACGAAAATGAAAAACACGCATTGAGTTGTTACTAGATCCAAGCAACGTATTATAATTATATCAATTTAATTATCAAAAATCTAGGTTTAAATCTAAAACTAAAACTGATTTACTGTTTTTCTTTTCTTAGTTGTTAAATAAAAAATCAAAAAGCGTGAATCAAAAGGACTTAAATAGGACAGAAACGTTTGGTTTAGGAAAATGATTAGGAGTGGAATTCAAAGATAAACGTGAAGGTTTTAAAATTACACTAAACCAAAGCAAAGAGTTTCGAAAATTTTCATAAAAATATATACACATTTTTTTTTCATTTTTTTTTTCTTTTCCATTTTTTCCCTTTTTTCAAAACAAAGGCCATAAATATTTTTATTTTCCTTTTTGAGTTGGCCAAACAAAAATAAACATCACTTTTGAACATACTTCCTCTTTTTTTTTTCGAAAACCTTTCTCCACAAAAAAAAAACAAAATCACAAAATACCCTATCAAAATCATCAAAATAATTTATGAAACTCAAAAAGGCTAGTGTGATTCGATAGGTTGGAAATTTTGGCTTTGGTGAAACTGAAATGAAAGGAGGAGCTATCAAATGAAATCGGAAAAAGGCTCAAAAATGGCTAACTAGTGGTAAAAGTTTTTTTTTTTTTAGGTTGGCAGGAAAGCTCAAACGAAAACAAAAATGGCCTAAATCATTTTCACGCTTTTGAATTTATTTAAAACAAAGGTTTGAAAAATTTTCAAAAAGCGAGTCCTAGATAATAAAAGAAGATTGATGAAATTAACTTGAAAATAGAAATAATAGGTGACTTGGATCGTTCACATCTACTACGTTATTCAAAAGTTGACTTTACAAAAATTATTCAAAAACGAAAAAGAAAATAGTGGATGATGAATTTTTTAGAAAGTAAAGGAAATAAACAACAAAAAACCATAATAGAAATGCGAGTATTAGAAAAATATTTCACCTTAACATGCTACCGTGAATTAGAAACACAGCATGGCCAACATTTTACTTGTGAAACATAATTAAAAAGGACGATTAGAAATATTATAATTAACTAAGTTGTTTATAGGAGATTTTGAGTAAAACAAAACTAAAAACTAGGGGTACTATTGAAATACCAAAATGTCTAAACTATTCAAAAACACATAAAATTTTTTTTAAATTAAATTTTGTGGAATATTCTCTTTTTTTGGATTTTGGAATTTTAAGATATTCATTTTTTTTTTGGAAATATTTACAATATATACAAAAAGAAGATTATTTATACTACGCAAAAATGAAGGGGGAAATCCTCCCCCAAGCTTAAAACAGACATTGTCCTCAATGGCTAAAGAAGGGGATTGGAGAAGGAGAGAAAAATAAAGTACAGAATTGAAAGATAGAATTGAAATACAGGTACTTCCCCGGATTTATTTGCTGCGAAAACTGAGTGATGCCGCTCCCCGAATGTCTTCTTTGGACTTTGTGATGGATTCAGCAATGTTGGAGCAGGCGATCGCAGAAGCTTCAGCTTGTCAGAGCCGTCCGAGGCAAAAATTATAAAATAAAGAAAACAGAAAAAGATAACTTGGGTTGCCTCCCAAGAGCGCCCTTTGGTTAAAGCGTCGTTGAGCTCGACGCATCAAAAATAATATTGTCCAAAAATATTGTTGTTCCGAAATAAAATTGTTTTTAGCAAAAAAAAAATAAAAAGTTCAAGATTAAAGTTCGTGAAGCAGAAACTTAATAGTGTTTGGACTGACATCATCATCACCAGAAAAATACAGTTTAAGACGCTGACCATTCACTTTGAAATTACCCTTATCAGGGTGAGAAATTAAAACAGTTCCATAAGGAAATATTTCTAAAACAGAAAACGGGCCAGACCAGCGAGATTTTAATTTGCCCGGAAATAAACGTAAACGAGAATTATATAAAAGGACTTGGTCGCCCGGCTTAAAGTTTTTAGGGTGCCTTAAGTGTTTATCGTGTAAACGCTTCGTCCGCTTTTTATAAAGTTTATTATTTTCATAAGCATAAGAGCGCCACTCGTCGAGTTCATTTAGTTGGAATTTTCGAAGGTCACCGACTGAGTGGGGATCGAAGTTTAAAAATTTTAAGGCCCAAAGGGCGCGGTGTTCTAACTCTACGGGCAGATGGCACGATTTTCCATAGACCAGCCGATACGGCGTACATCCGAGGGCGGTTTTGTACGCTGTTCGGTAGGACCATAGAGCATCGTCAAGTTTGGCTGACCAGTCTTTTCTAGAAGTTGAAACAGTCTTTTCTAATATTCTTTTTATTTCTCTATTTACTACTTCGACTTGACCGTTAGTTTGGGGGTGGTAGGCAGTGGATAGTTTATGCGTAACGCCGTATTTAGTAAGGATTTTTGAAAATTGCGCGTTACAGAAATGGGAACCCCTATCGCTAACGATTGCGCGTGGCGTACCGAATCTAGAAAATAATTTTTTTAAAAACGTGACTACAACTCGGGGGTCGTTCGTAGGAAGAGCTTGGGCCTCAGCCCATCGTGAAACATAATCAACAGCAACTAAAATATATTTGTTTCCGAAGCTAGAAGGAAGGGGGCCAACAAAATCAATTCCCCAGAGGTCGAAAATTTCGCACTCTAAGAAATAATTTTACGGCATTTCATTTTTATTAGAAATATTGCCCGACCATTGCCAACTATCACACCCGCTCACAAAGGCTTGCGCGTCTTTAAACAGGCTAGGCCAGTAAAAACCCGCGCAAAGCACCTTATGAGCGGTGCGAGCAGCTTGATAGTGCCCACCTGTCGGACCTTCATGCAAATGTTTTAGAATATCAATTCCTTCATCAAAAGAAACACATCTCCTTATCACTTGATCCGCACAAATTTTGAAAAGATGCGGGTCTTCCCAAAAGTAGTTCTTCAGCTCAGAAAAGAATTTCTTCTTCTGCTGAGAGGAGAACTCTTTTGGGAGCACCCGGGCCACTAGATAGTTGGCGATGTGCGCGAACCAAGGAGAAGTAGATGTATTAACTAAAAGCAGCTTCTCATCAGGAAAATAGTCATTAAAAGATTTTTCATTTAATTTTTCTATAAAGGGGTTATCTAATCTTGATAAATGGTCGGCGGCCAAGTTCTCGGCTCCTCGCTTATCACGGATCTCTAAGTCAAACTCCTGGAGGAGTAAGACCCAGCGAATCAAGCGAGGCTTGGCATCCGTTTTGGCAAGAAGGTACTTGAGGGCCGAGTGGTCCGTAAAAACAATGATTTTTGAAAGTGTAATGTAAGGGCGAAATTTATCAAACGCAAATACTACGGCTAAGAGCTCCTTCTCGGTTGTGGTGTAATTTTCTTGTGCAGATGTGAGGGTTTTACTAGCGTAATAGATGGGGTGGAAGTTCTTAGATATGTGTTGACCTAATACGGCTCCCACCGCAAAACTACTCGCATCGCACATAATCTCGAAAGGAAGGTCCCACACCGGAGCTATCATAATTGGCGCGTTAATTAACTTTTCTTTAATTAATTCAAAGGCAGAAATACAAGAGTCATCAAAAATGAATGGAGCGTCTTTTTCTAAGAGATGGGTGAGGGGCTTAGTGATCTTGGAGAAGTCCTTTATAAAACGACGATAAAAAGCAGCGTGGCCTAGGAAACTTCTTATAGCTTTTATGTTTGTAGGTGGCGGCAACTTCTCAATAACTTCTATCTTGGCAACGTCTACCTCAATACCTTTAGCAGAAATTTTATGACCCAAAACTAACCCTTCCCTCACCATAAAATGGCATTTTTCCCAATTTAGGGCAAGGTTAGTTTCTTCGCATCGTTCTAAGACTTTTTCGAGGTTTTCTAAACATCTATCGAAGGTATCGCCGAACACGGAGAAATCGTCCATGAATACCTCCATAATGCTTTCTACGTACTTGTCAAATATTGCGAGCATACATCGTTGGAATGTAGCCGGCGCATTGCATAATCCAAACGGCATTCTTCGGTACGCGAAGGTGCCGAAGGGACAAGTAAACGTAGTTTTCTCTTGGTCCTCGGGAGAGATGGGTATTTGAAAGTACCCCGAGAGGCCATCGAGAAAACAATAAAAGCTATGGTCGGAGAGACGTTCTAAAATCTGGTCGATAAACGGTAGAGGAAAGTGGTCCTTACGGGTGGCGTCATTTAACTTACGGTAATCTATGCACATACGCCAACCCGTCACAGTCCGTGTCGGGATTAATTCATTATTCTCATTACTAACTACGGTTATCCCTCCCTTTTTTGGAATTACCTGAACGGGGCTAACCCACTTACTGTACGATATAGGGTAGATAATTCCTGCGTCTAATAGTTTCATAACCTCGCCCTTAACTACTTCTTTCATATTCGGGTTTATACGGCGCTGAGGTTGGATAGAGTTACGCGAATTATCTTCCATTAAAATTTTATGTGTACAGAAAGATGGGCTTATGCCCTTGATATCAGAAATTTGCCAAGCAATAGCCCGGCGATGCTTACGTAGAACTAGAAGAAGTTTATCGTTCTGCGTATCCGTGAGGTAGGCCGAAACGATAACTGGTAACTTGGAGTCTTTTTCCAAGAAAGCATACTTTAGGTGTTCGGGAAGTTCTTTAAGTTCTAGGGTAGGGGGTTCTTCATAAGAGGATTTTGAGATTCTTTCTTTTTCAAAAATAATATCTTCATAAACTTTTTTATAAGGAACGTAATAAGGGGTGGGGCTAGCAGCCAAGACGGCTTCTTGTATAGATTCAGTGGTAAGGAAAGAGGAAGAACAAAAATCAGAAAACTCTTTTTCAAACTCAGAAAGACAATAAGAAGATTCATCACTTCCTTGCAGTGATTCTGTTGTAAGAGAAGAGGAGAAAAAAGTAGAAAATTCTTTTTCAAAGTCGGAGAGGCAGTAGGAAGAATCATCACTCACGGCGTCTACGAAAAAACATGAGTCATCGTTCGCTAAGGTGTTCTTCATCGAAGGGGTGATAGGAAATGTGACTTCGTCGTCGCCTACTCGAAGAAAGAGCTTACCATTGCTTACGTCAATGATGGCTCGGGAGGTGGCAAGGAAGGGTCGGCCAAGGATCAGGGGAACCTCGACGTCTTCTTCGATGTCCAAAATGACAAAGTCCACCGGGAAGATGAACTTGTCGACTTTCACTAGAACGTCATCCACTATTCCTAACGGATATTTGACGGATCTATCGGCTAGCTGGATACTCATACGCGTGGGGTTAAGGCTACCAATCCCTAACTTTTTGAACAACGAAAAGGGCATCAGGTTTATACTTGCGCCTAAGTCGGCTAACGCGTGTTTAACAAAGAGATCACCGAAGACACACGGGATAGAGAGACTACCCGGGTCACTGATTTTCTTCGGCAAACCGTTTGTTAAAACGGCGGAGCACTCGGCGTTAAGCGTGACGTGCGAAAGATTCTCTAACTTCTTCTTGTTTGTGAGGAGGTCTTTAAGATATTTGGCGTATTTCGACATTTGCGAAATAGCCTCGTGGAAGGGAAGATTAATGTGGATTTGTTTGAAGATTTCTAAGAAGCGGGAGTACTGATCATCTTGACGTTGTCTATTAAGTTCAGAGGGGTATGGAGGAGTTGAATTATTTTTGAAGATGGGTGGTGGAGTGAGATTATTTTCTAAAGTGGGGGTGATTACTTCTTCAGCAGAGGGTGGAAGCGGAGCATAGCTTTGATTTTTAAAAGTGGAAGCGGAGCTTTGATTTTTAAAAGCGGAAGCGGAGCTTTGATTTTTAAAAGCGGAAGCGGAGCTTGCCTCGGGCTCTTCACTTACCATGCCGGAGACTTGCTTCCCACTCCGAAGAGTTATAGCTTTCGCTTGCTCTCTCGGGTTGGGTTCGGTATTGGAAGGAAGAGACCCTGCGGGTCGCTCAAAAATTATTTTCGCGAGCTGTCCTACCTGATTTTCTAAACTTTTTACGCTTCCGGTTAAAGTTCTTATGGTAGCGTCATTTGTGGTGATATATTTAGAAAGTAATTCCTCCAAGCTCGGAGGTTTTGGGTAATTTTGAAGAAGTGGTGGTGGTGGTGGTTGTGCAGAAAAATCATTTTGCGGAGGTGGGCGCATCGCATTCGATGGATTACTCCATGAAAAGTTCGGGTGATTTCTTAAAGGGGGTTATAACTATTCGGAAAATTAAAACCAGGCGGATGAAAATTCGCAGCAGAAAAATTATTAAAAGCAGTTCTAGGCAAATTATTAACATAATCTAAATGTTCTGGAGTAGGGGTTGCAGATTCCCATACCTGAGGGGCGGAGGCAGCAGTCATCTCCGTGATTTTTTTGCTTAGGATTTCTACTTGCAGAGCGAGCTGGGAGACGTTGTCCACTTCATAGATACCTGCAGGCTTGTTCGGGCGGGACCTAGGCACATTCCACTGATAAGTGTTCATGGCCATATCCTCAAAAAGCTCAAGAGCGGCTTCCGGGGTCTTATGATTTAAAGTACCGCTAGAAGCTGCGTCTATCATTTGCTTCGTGCTTTGATTTAGCCCGTTATAAAACGTCTGCACTTGTAACCATACAGGCAGCGCGTGATGTGGGCATCGTCTTAATAATTCTTTAAATCTCTCCCAGGTTTCGTAAAGGGTTTCAGAGTCTATTTGTCCGAAGGCAGAGATATCGTTCCTAAGTTTTGCAGTTTTGGCGGGCGGAAAATACTTCGCCAAAAATTTTTCAGTTAATTCATTCCAAGTGGTTATGCTATTTTTCGGAAGTGTGTTAAGCCACTGCTTAGCTTTAGTTCTTAGAGAGAAGGGGAAGAGTCTTAGCCTGATCGCATCATTTGTGACACCATTTATCTTGAAGGTGTCGCAAATTTCAAGAAAGCTAGCTATATGTGCGTTCGGATCTTCATCTTGAAGTCCGTCAAATTGCACATATTGCTGCACCATTTGAATTATGCTAGGCTTTAGTTCAAAGTTATTATTTGCTATAGTAGGACGGACTATACTCGATTCTGTTCCCTCGAGGTTCGGTCGTGCATAATAGGACATAGTCCTTTGAACGGCCTCATCTACGTTGGGTTCATCCATTCTTAAAGTATTAAATGACTCGGAGTCCTCAACCGGCACTTGGATAGTAGGACCTTGAAATCGCGATCTTCTCCGAAGAGTACGCTCAATTTCGTGGTCCAAGTCCAAAATAACCGACGGACTCCCGCGGGTCATGCACTAAAAGAACAGAAAAGAAGAAGAGAAAGAGAAAAAGGATAAACTAGAAAGAAAAACTAGATTTAGAAAATTAAATAAAATTTTTTTTTTCTTTTTGAAATAGATTTTTTTTTATAAATTAACTCCCGAACTTCCCAAGGACTACCCCGTGAAGGGTTCGCAAGGTACTAGACAAGACAGTGGCGCTTAAAGCCCTTTGCCCTTTTCGAGAGAATTAGGTGGCGTAGAAAAATTGTGAGGTTGGTTTCTATTAAGAGCGGTGATAACTTTTTTGATTTTTTTTTTAAAACTTTAAAGAAAAGGGGATGAGAAAGAGAAGAGATAAAATTAATAGGTTCGTGTTTTCAAAATATCAACGGAAGTTGGGTCCCCGGCAACGGCGCCAAAAACTTGTTGCGTGCTACGGTTCGAAGAAAATAAACGCAACCGAACTAGCAACCCGATGAGGCAAGTATACCTATCGAATTGTAGCAAGGGGACACAAGTGTCGTATTGAAATCCGGGAACTGTTGGCTAAGCTTACTCACACGAACGCTATTATCTTATCGACGGAAAAACTAGGGTTTTAGAAAATCTAAGCGCAATGGAGAAATTAAAGCAAACTAGAAAGAGAACTACCGCAATTAAGTTACGCTATTAAGAAAAGAACTATGCTAGAAAGGAAACTACTGCAGTTAATTAAAGAGCACAAGATAGGAGATTACTACTAAAGGAAGAAAATATGAAATGGAAATGCACCCGATCGAGATTCACCTCGGCTAAAGACGATTAAGAAAATGCGATAAAAATCTAAACTTAATAGGATAAGGGTCCTTGACCGTGGAGGTTCCTAAAGCTTGAACACGCTTCTCTCGAAGTCGTGCCCAACTGAGTTTAGGAAGGTCCGACCGACTCTCGTCTAAATCGGAGGCCTAAAACTCGCTTTACGCGGTGAACCCCACTATTGGATTTTACTCCAATCCGGGAGATTTGGACGTCTGCCTCTCTCAAGGGGTGCGTACAACTCCCTTTACTCTTGAATGCTCACTTCATTGTTTCGGCCTCTCGGCTAGCCCAGAATGAAAGCAAAGGCGGAGAGTATATATCGAAAATATACCCCCAACCCGTGATTAATCAAGAGTAATTCAAGGCCCTAACCTAAAAAGAAAAGATTGATTAAAACATCATAACGTAATCGCTCTAACCTCGGATCATCAAGATCGAGTACAATGAGGATTAGTTAATCATAATGGAGTGGAGGAGGGGAGATGAGTAGAAAAACATAAGAAGAACACAAGCTAAGGGAAGAACAATTTTATTAATGAAAAAGGGCAAGTTACACTAATGAAAATAAAATTACAAGTGCATGAAAATTAAACCCTATTCTAGCCCTACATTAAGCACTAAGCAAGAAGAAAATTACATTAAAAGCTAGCACAAACTAAGATTAAACTAGGGTTAACCAAAAAGTACAAAGAGAGGGGGAGAGAGAGAGAGAGAAAAAGCATGAAAAAGGATCAAGAAACAAAGGGGCAGCACCTCCCCCACTCAACCAAAGCTTGCTAAAATGGGGAGGAGGGGGGCTCAATTTATAGAAAATTTCTCGGGTTGGTCACGCCCTCTGACACGCCCTAGGGGGGGCGTGTCAGGGGGCGTGACAGGTACGGATTTGACCTCGGGCTCTGGATTCTGGCGGGAGGGATGATTGCTTCGGTACGTCGGTGGTCACGCCCTAGGTCACGCCCGTAACAGGGGGGCGTGACAGGCATGTCATGTCCAAATCATTGGTCGGAAATCCGTCAGTCGCCGAAAAAGGAAGGTGTCACGCCCATGTCACGGGCGTGACATGGGGCGTGACAGTACTATTTGCGTGCTGAGGCGGAAGGGCATTTAATGCGGCGGCAGCTTTGCGGCAGAGGGCGACACGCCCCTGGTCACGCCTAGTGACACGCCCAGGGAGGGCGTGACAGGGGGGCGTGATAGCGGTTTTGACCGTTTTCTGTCCCTTCCAGCAGGTGTCCTCGGGATCGGGTGACACGCCCTAGGTCACGCCCAGGGAGGGCATGACAGGGGGGCGTGACAGGCCATTTTTGCAATTTTTTCTGAAAACCTGCAAAAAGACAGGAAAAAGTTAGTGGCAATAAAATTTACATAAAAAGGATAAAAATAAACTAATAATAGACATAATTTGTACAGTATAAAATATAAAATACGATAATAGTTTAGGCTACAAAATGTATTATCATATTTCTTCTATTATCCTAATTGAAGATGAAGTTTCGTAACTATAAGATCTAAGATTAGAAGATGCAGTTAATGAAGGCATCTCAAGCTCCATCAAAGTCAATAATCCAAGATTGATTGAAGCTTAAGAACTTCAAGTTGAAGAATGTGCACCGGAATAAGCAGAACCTCCTGGTGGCAATACAAGGAATCTAGTAATGAGACAATCAAGAGATCACCCAGTTGATCTGATCTTCCAAGATCCTAGTGAAGGAGTTCGAACAAGAAGAGGTATAGCTAAAGAAGCATTATATTTGAGTTTCCTTTCTTAGATTGAGCTGAAGAAGTTTGAAGAAGCAAATAAGGATAATTTATGGATCATCACAATGCAAGAAGAGCTCAATCAGTTTAAAAAATTCAAGGTATTTGAGCTAGTACGAAGGCCCAAAGGTCATAATATTTTAGGGATGAAATGGGTCTTTAAAAACAATCTTGATGAGAATGGAGTGATCATAAAGAACAAATCCAGACTGGTAGCTCAAGGTTACCGACAAGAAGAATGGATCGACTTCGATCAGACTTTTCATCTAGTAGCTAGACTCGAAGCGATCAGATTGTTCCTATCGTATGCTGCTCACAAATGCTTCTAAGTCTCTCAAATGGATGTGGAGTCTGTCTTCCTTAATGGTAAATTAAACGAAGAAGTATACGTGGAACAACCCCAAGGTTTTATCAATTCTTCCCTACCTATTTATATTTACTTTCTAAAAAAGCATTATATTGTATAAAACAAGCTCCTCGAGCTTGGTTTGAGACGTTGTCTAGGTTTCTTCTTGAAACAAGTTTACAAGAGAAAAATAGACAAGCCAGTATTTCTTAGGGAATTAAAAGACAAGATTTTTCTACTACAAATATATGTCGATGATATTATATTTGGTTCTATAGAAGACAACCTTTGCAAGAAGTTGTCTAACTGAATGCAAGGGAAGTTTGAAATGAGTAGTATGGGCGAGCTGAAGTATTTCTTAAGACTTCAGGTGAAGCAATCTGAAGATATAAATTTCATATCTTAGACGAAGTTCACCAAGGAGTTACTTAAGAAATTTGTAATGGAGAATGCAACCTCTATGAGGACTTTAATGAGTTCAACTATGTCTCTAGACAAGGATGAGAAAGGGAAACCTTTTGATGAAACCAAGTATAGAAGTATAATTGGATCCTTGCTCTATCTCACTTCCCGTAGACCAGATATAATGTTTTCAACATGTGTCTACGCTAGATTTTAGGTGAACTCAAAGGAATCTCACTATACTATTATAAAGATGTTTTTGAGATACCTTAAAGGCACACATAATATTTGCTTATGGTACCGAAGAACTAATGACTGTAAGATAATTGGTTTTTCGGATGCTTATTTTATAGGAAGCAGGGATGACAGGAAAAGCACTTCCGGTTTATGTCAATTCCTTAAAAGCAGACTTATACCATGGAGTAGCAAGAAAAAATATGGTGTGGCAATTTCAACCACATAGTAAGAGTACATCTCTGCAAACATTTGTTGCGTACGGCTTCTATGAATAATAAATCAGCTTGAAGAATATAACATGAAGTCTAATGAGATTCCTATGTTTTGCTATTCATCAAGCACAATAAAAATAGCCAACAATCCAGTTTCTTACAGCCAGACTAAACATATCGAGATATGTTATCACTTCATCCGAGAGTATGTGGAGAATCATGATATCAACCTTTGTTAATTATAAACGGTCAAGTAGGTTGCATATATTTTCACGAAGCCGCTAGATGAAGCCAAGTTCACATATTTTAAAACTGAACTTGGAATGCTCGACGAGGACTCTTAATGTGGTCAACGAATCAAAATATATAAATCTACCCAAGTGAAGGTTAAATTAATCAATTCATCACACAAGCACTCGTGAAATCAATCGAGAAATCACAAGTACATTCGACGAATACTCATGAATACTTGATGATTTGACAAGATGTCTCGGACTCTCTCGACGAATTAGACAAGTAATCTCGTAAACATTCAACAAATTAGACGAGTACTCCCGTAAGAATTAGATGAATTAGACTTGGTTCAGACTTTCTTTATTATTGGATTCGAAGAATTTTTTTTCTCAATTCCTCAAGTACGCGTTCTTTCAATTTTATTTAAAATAATATGTATATACATTTAAATTTTTCAATGGCATTCGATATTTCACGTGAACAATTTCATTTCGTCAAGACTTCTCCGTCTATTCATCTTCCCATCGACCTACAGAGAGTTCTGTCATTTCATCTCCAATTCTTCAAGAGTTTCTTCCATTTCTCCTGAAATTATATTAGAAATGGCTCACAAAGGCACTGGTAATCTTCAAGTGGGAGGAGATCTTGTTTGCTCTAGATTTTCCACGCCTTCCGAAAAATTCTTAAATGTCATTCTTATGTTGGAAACTGAAGGACTGGCGTTTGTTCTGCAGAATGATTGTAGAGTTCTTGACAGAGAAGTCCTAGAATTTTTTAAGAATGGAGAGCACAAACATGATGGTTCTTAAAAAAACAGTGTTAGAAATTTTGAAGTGAGAATGAAGCCAAGCTTCTTAAACCAATTTCTGAGAAAGGTAGAAGTTGAAGAAGAAGATTAAATCTTTGATGTTGATTATGACAGAGCCCTCTTTTTTTTGACCTTAAAAAGAAAACTACAACCATTAGACTCAGAGAAATGAATGTTGAAGGCTATCTCCTGACTGATATTATTGGGAAAGTGTTCTCGTGCAAGACAGTGTCGTATGATGATATCTCAAGACATGTTCAAATTGCTCATAGTTGTGATCTGCAGTAAGAGAATTAACTGGGGACTAGTTCTCATTTGATAGAATTAAGGCATGCTTCTTAGCACCAAATTTTGGAAGAATAATCTCACTCTACCTCAACCAGCTAGACAAGAGTCAGTTTGATATGTCCGTTGGTATTCAAATTCATCACCTGAAAAAGATAGATGCATCAATTTTTGCTCGATGGGAAAGGAGAATTCCAAAGAAGGGGGCCGAGAGATGGGTGAAGGTTCTGGATTGTAGGACAGACCTCACACTGAAGCTATGTAGAAGGATGTGCCCTTACCTACCCCCCCCCCCCCCATGAAGCCACTGAGATTGCTGATGGAGCTACTAAGAGGGAGAGTTTACTTGCAGATGCTGTTGTTGAAATTCCTCAAGCGCAAACTGAAATTCCACATCTAATAGGGCCAGATGTTCAACCAGAAGCACAAGTTATTTTGGGATCGACACATGATGGAGTGCCTGATTTGG
Source organism: Platanthera zijinensis (assembly GCA_039513925.1). Lineage (NCBI taxonomy): Eukaryota > Viridiplantae > Streptophyta > Magnoliopsida > Asparagales > Orchidaceae > Platanthera > Platanthera zijinensis. The sequence continues at coordinate 37,020,327 of CM077083.1, forward strand.
AAGGATTTTCAGCTTAGTCTGAGGGTGTGTCCTTAGCTAAAGATACGTTTCAAGAGTACATCCATGCTGGAAAAGTTTTTGTTGAGGGGGAGGACTTGGTAGTACTCTTTGAAGATGTTAGAGAGGTTGTGGTAAAGTCTCCTTCCCAAGAACCAATCTTGCTCAAATAATGCTCAGGCATAGCAAATGTCAGTAATGTTAAGACTAATGCTGATAATCTTGCAGCTTCCAGGTCTTAGGGTGAGAGTGCCCCTCCTACAGAAAGTTCTTTGTTAAAGTATTTAGGAGAAATGTTGGTGAAGCAAAAAGAACATTTTGATATATCCCTGCAACAAGTTTTTAGAAAAGTGGTTGAAGTGGAAAAAGATCTGAATTATGGCCTACAAATAACCATTTTCAAGAGCGTAGTTATGCTATTGGCAGACCCAATTGGGTAGCGAATAGAGAAACATGATAGTGGAGTTATGTTGTTGGCAGACCAAGTTCAAAAACTATAAATAGACCCAAGGGGGCACCTTTGGAGGGACAAATTCTTTTATTTCTTATTCCTCGAGCTTTTCTTAACAAGCCTAGAGTGTTCTCCAGGGGTGCTCAAGCTCAATTTTGGCTTGGGAGGGGAAGCACTCTTAAATCTTCTGGGAGTGCGCTGGAACCTCCCCGCTGAGACCTCATTTTTGTTCCCTAGTTTCTAAGTCTCTAGTTTGGTTTGTTAGCTCTAGAAAAGTACGTGTGAGGGAAACCCCCTGCATGGGTCCCGAACTCTACAGAGACCGATTTCTTTGTTTAAAAACTTTAGTGCGTTGACCGTGGAGAGTAGTCAGGACAACAGATCCTCGTTTAGTTCCACGAACGAAGGTGAAGGATAAGGGTCTGGCCGGGAGCATTGACCACCCTCTCGGCTTTAGCCAAAGTTGACATGTTTGAAGATTTAAGGAAGGGGGTCATGGACACCCTGCACCAATTTCTCAGTGCCACTCACAAAAAGTGCTCAACACCAATTGTCCTGGTAGTTGCGCATCCAGCTTTAGGCGAGAATGCCCCGGTCAGGCGGACCGGGAAGGAGAAGTAGGGTGAGGGTGGTGATCAGGATCCAGCCGGGAGAGAACTTTTTCCGACTCGCCGAGTGCTGGTCGGGCCAGCGAGGTGGTCTTGCGAGAACCAACAACTCGTGTCATAGTAGGAAGCCCCTTTAGTGAGTTGGACGTGTCAGCCCCAGTTCCTGAGGGGTTTTGGAAGCTGTAGATGTCCTACTATATAAGTCAAGATGACCCAGTTAATCACATCCAGTTGTTTGAGGACGCAGTCTCCATAAGACAAATGACTGATGCCTTCAATTGCCGTCTTTTTGTAATCTCCTTCAAGGACAAGGAAAGGTACTGGTTCAACTAGCTTCCCACTTGCTCAATCTACTATTAAACAGATTTGCGTCGGGCTTTCCTGTTGAGGTTCTCAACTTCAAAAAAGAGGAAGAAGGGTGCGGATTTCCTCTTCACAATAAAGCAAGGAAAGGAAGAGACCCTGGCAAGCTATGTGGAGAGGTTCTAGGAAGAAGTCCTCATTGTGGAAGAGGTGTCAGGGTTTACCCTGATGATGGATTTTACTTTGGGGCTCCAAGAAGGGTTCTGTTGGGTATTGTATCCACAATTACCTGGATTTGAGGAAGCCTCGGGTCAAGCTAAGATGAATTCACAATGTATTTGATGAAACCTTTCAAGTTATGCTTGCAGCTATTCCTCGCTAAGTACACACCAATGTCAGGGTGCAGTAGGTCAATGTACACGGGTTTGTGCAACGTAATCCCTCGTTGAGCAGATCAGTGTGTTGGCTTACGTGTACTCTCTCTATTGGAGTGTACTTATTTTCAAGCACAGGGCTATGTAAGATCAAGAGCAGACAAGGAGCAAGGATGGGCCAAAGACCAGCTCACAGGAAGAAAGACGAAAATCGTCTAAGTACAAATCGACGAGAATCACTAAGTGATTCTCGCCGATTCGACGAGATTCACTAGTGATTCTCGCCGAATCGTCGAGAATCACGAACTGATTCTCGCCGAATGCTACCGGTTGTCTCGAAGCCGCCTTGAATTCTTCTAAGGCAGAATCGTCGAAAATCACGAAGTGATTTTCGCCGATTCGTCGAGAATGACTCTGCATTCTCGACGATTCGGCGAGAATCAATTGTGATTCTCGCCGATTCTCACCGGCTTGTATTATCAGTGGAGATTGAATTCTGTTAAGAAGAATTCGGCGAGAATCTTAGTTGATTCTCGCCGATTCGGCAAGAATCACCTACGATTCTCGCCGAATTTGACTTGGGCAATTTTCGCCTATTCTCTGGACCGGTCCAAGTTAACTGGGTTATTTCGAACCGGACTTAGAGCTTCTTCTTGGTGGGGCCCACAACGGTCATCTTGATGACCTAATGTATAAATACATCTATAATTTTGAACAGTAAGATGACGGACAGAAAAATGAAGAAAGTCGAGCCACCGACGTGACCTACCTCGCGCATCTTGCTCCGCCGTCGTCGTCGCCGCTCGTGAAGATAGTCGCCGTTGCTGATCACGGTTTCTTCCAGATCTCCGGCGACAGAAGCTTAGCCTAGCACAGCGTCTCACGCGTCTAACCAGAGATCTTTTGTCTCTTGATTCGTAGATCGGGAAAACCATCCCCTTCCGAATCAATCGAGATGATCGATCCTAGTGTGACCGTTGGAAGACCTTGCTACCTTTGCTATGAAGGTTGAATCTCCATTGCATCGCCGCAGCACTCCGTTGCCGCCGCCAATCCCGAGAGCCAAGCCGCCGCCCTTTGCCGCCGCTGGTTTCGGGGAGATTCTCTCCAAGAGAGATCTAGGGTTGTGGACTCTTCGTTGACTTCAAGAACTCGTCGTCGAACGAAGAGGGACACCTTAGTCTCTATAAGTTGTTTGTATTTCTAATACATTCTATTTTCAATTTCGTTGTAAAGGAACGATTGGTTCCTAGTTGTAAGGGTTGGGTGCAACCCGTGGTGTGGGAGTGGTGAATCCTACGTGTGGAAGGGTTCCTTCCGTTTGTGCAAGGATTGGATTTCAATCCTGTTGGTGAAGTGACCGAGTCGTCCCTGGTTAGGAGATAGGTCGAAGGGGGAAAGTGGACGTACCCAAATCGGGGAACCACTATAAATTGCTTGAGTCTTTTCTATACTGTGTTGTTTGATTTATTTGTGCAGGTACAGTTTTTAATTCCGCAAAAACGCTACAAGACACCTATTCCCCCCCCCCATAGGTGAAGCTAGTTGGCACTAGGTGGACTTTCAAGTGGTATCAGAGGGTGGTTCCTCTGCAATAAGGTTAACACCTTGAGTAAGATCCTGCCTCTTATGTCAACTAGAAGTCGAGACTCAAACATGGAGCTGGAATTTGATGTCCCTCCTCTGAGACTCCCTGCGTGCACAACAGAGTATTACCCCATCTGGAAGATGAGAGTTATGTTTCATCTAGAGGCCATCGACCCTCGGGCGTCACTCATCTTGGAAGAGGGTCCCTTCATTCCCATGAAGTCTTCTGATTCAGGAAAGGATATCCAAATCCCCAAGAGTCCCGAAGAGATGTCTGAGACCAATCTCTCACTGTTCAACCTGGACAAGTAAATACGTCAGATCATCACTGATGTCTGGTCTGGTGTAACTCGTTTAAGAGAGGACAAGTGTAGGACGGCCAAGTCCATGTGGGAAACCATCTCAGACCTCATGGAGGGATCAGAGAAAGTAGGGACCAGTTGTCAACAAGAGGATGAAGCCTATGTGGGGGTCCTCATTTCTGAAGATGAAGGGCATGATCAATCTGTAAGTATCAGGGCTCCTGTGTCCTTGTCAGAGACTGAAGAAGAAGCTGAGGAAAGCAGTTCTGATGAAGCTGACTCAACAGTCTCTGCCGATCTTGACGGTAACCCTGAACAACAAAGCCAGAAGCGGGTATCTTCTTCCTCTTGCCCCTCTCCTCTTGAAGTTCCTGAAGACAGGAATAGTTCAGAGGGTAGTCCTTCCAGTGATGCAAGGGATATAGATAGCTTCAATCAAAAGATTGAAAATCTTGATTCCCTTGAGAGTGCCCTTCAGATGAGCAACTTACTTGTTGAGGAACAAGCTAAGGAGATTGCTCAGCTGAAGATCTTGATGAATCTCCAACTAGAATCCATCAAGGTAAAGGACTCAAAGATCTCGGATCTAGAGAGTCGTCTAGAGACCGAGAAGAGGATAGTTTCTAACTTTTCCAAGATTGATGCTATCAAAAGAAAAGCAGAAAATGGGTGGATCTCCCAAATTGTTAATTCATAGAGAAATGGGGAAACTGTGTTCAGACCCCCCACCCCGAGCAGGAAGGGCACATATCATGCATTCATGTATGACCATAGGAACAACCATAGTCACTGCAAGAATGATCAGCCCTCATGTGGAAATACCCACAGTGCCAGAGCTGTCATGGCTACCCCTGAGAGAATACCCAAGGCTCATCCTAAGCCCTTTGTATTCTCGGCCTCAGCCACAACTCATCATGAATCTACCGGAACCAGCTCTCACTGCAGTACTTTCCACCCTAGTACACAGGAAAGGGGGGTCAGGAAACATGTGGTAAGTACCCATGGGGCCTCTTGAAGCGTGCTGACTGAAAGGAAGGCACCACCTCCAAGGCCACTTGATACTCACCACATGCATTCTTTCCACCCTCCCACATGTTACGATGGAAAAGGCAATTTTGTGAGCAGAACCAGCTTTATCCCGTTTAGACCTACGATCAAGACTACCTCAGTCAACAAATCAGGTCAGAAACGGCGATACAACATTCACGAGTGTTGGTGCTGTGGCAGGGTGGGTCACTTTGCAGTAGATTTTTGGCACAATCCCTCTGTGCCAAGGGCAAGGGTATGTCCACTTCCTCTAGGCAGAGTTAGTCTTCCTGACAGGATTCCTGCAGGAAGGCATTCAAGATTTTATGCTGACAAGAACCTAGGACCCAATACATATTGGGTTCCTAAGGAAAGGTAATTCTTTTTTTTTGCAGGATAGTCTAGGTACCCAGGTACATGATGGGACCTAGACAAGAGATGTTCTAAGAATGATGTGGAACAAGTATCTGGAAAAGGAGCAGTGCCATCAACACAGGCACATTCAAGTTGACCACCTGATGTGCCTTGAGCAGAAGATCTAAATGATACATCTTTTAATCTCAGGTAATTACAATCAGCTTCAATATATGAGCCATAGTGCATCGATTTTTACATATATGTATATATGTATGTCTACATATCCACACCGAGTCATGAATTCCCTCTCTCGAAAGTAAATGGTCAGGTGTAGATTTACACTTATATGCTTGTACACCTAAGGAAAGATTAAAATTGTAAAAATAACCTTTAGATACATTGTTAAAGATTTATCTATAAATACACTGGTAGATTCGAGAATGAACCTCAACGGGCATAAGTCAGCCCACTGAAAATTAAAGAAGATACGTCATTGGAAGTCACTAAGACTTACAACTGACATCAAGAATATTGTGTATATCTCGATCGAGAAATAACCTATTAAAGTTGCTTGCCACGGTTATTGTCTTGGGTATACCAAAGTTGATATGCCTCCTAACGCTGTGTGGAAAACTCCTTCCAAACCCTCAATAGATACATGTATTAAGAAATTTATATTTAGAAGATTTCTAAACCCTTTGATATCTGAAGATTCCGAGAATCCGGTATGCCTCTAAACCCGTCGATCTCTATTGAGAATCCCGTCGATTTCTTTTTAGAAAAACTCCCGCCGACTCTTCATCTTCCGCATTTTGCAGAGAAACCCGTCGATATCCCGCAGGAATCCCGCCGACCCTTCCGTCCCTCCTCCCGGCGACTTCCCGCATCTTAGGTTCCAAATCTCGTCGACCTCGTTCCGGATTCCGTAGACCTCTCTTCTCGTGTCCAGGGTGCTCGTCCAAGTATTCATTCTCCGCGGTTTCGATCAAACAAGGATGCGAGCTCCTCCAGGTTTTCCGTCGTCTCCATCGACTCTCGTTTCCTCCGCATTTGGGTAACCACTTCCTCTCCCTTACAGTGACTTACGGTTAGTGTAGCTTCCCTCTTGAATTCTGATTAGGCGTAGACTTGGGATTCCCTCCCTAGGTTTGCAATGGCTCCAAGGACCACCGCCGGCCTGGTCACTGGATGTGAGTTGGTTCGAACCGGGTTCTCACATGCCTCGGATGAGTTCAGAAACATCATCATCATGCTTGAAGAGGCTGGACTCACTTTTGTACTGGAGCACCCCTGTAAAACTCTTGATAAGGAAGTGATGGAGTTCTTCGCAACCGCCAAACTTCGGAATGAAGACACTATCATCAAGAGTAAGGTTGCAGGTGCAAAGATCAAGATGTCTGCAAGGAAACTGACTCAATGCTTGCAGCTATCCAGTTCTGAGCACGTGGATTATCTGGAGGAACATGATAGAGCCAGGAGCCTATTATTCTGTGGACTAGCTAGAGGAACCAGATCGATAAAGAGAAAAGAAATGAATGAGGAGGGGAAACTCTTGTCCGACATCATTGGGAAAGTACCGATATGCAAACCCGGCTCACACGACCACATCTCAGCTGACATGTTCAATATTCTTGCGGCGATAGTCTGCTGAAAGAGATTCAACTGGGGGGCTATGCTTTTTGAGAAGATTAAGGACACTCTCAGATCTCCAAGTTTTGGAAGAATCATCAGCCTATATCTCAATCAGTTGAACGGAGATAGGTTCGACATGAGCAAAGGAGTTCCTTGCATTATTTGAATAAAATGGACTCCAGCGTATTTGACGGATGGGAGCGACGCATAGGGCAAGCTGCAGTGGTAGTAGAATAAGAAGAATCTCCTGCCGAGGACAACAGAACTTCAGCAGATTCCGTGGCAATCCCCAGTGAAGTTCCTGATGCACTGACTGCAGGAACTGAGGGGGAGCCTCTACCCGCTTCTGCTAATGTCATATCTGACATCTCTCAGATAGCCAGAGATGTTGTTGATACTATGCAAGAAGATAGTGAGGATGTGGTGGAAGATGAGGCGGCCCTGAACGACAGTGATCTGGGAGATTGAGGTGATAATGAGGAGGATGACGAGGAAAACTTAAACAATGCTGCAGCTGAGAAAGAGCATATGGGTGATGAGGAGGAAACTGGAAGTGAGAGGATGGAAGTGGTGAATCCTCGGGATTCTGCTGAAGTTCCATCTAAGGAACATGCTCCTGAGACGACAGATGCAAGAATGGAGGGGGAGCCCTTCCAGCAACTGTTGACAAGCATTCCTGGACAACCTGCTGTGGCGGCCAGCATTCCCCCTATGGAACCTGTACTAGTGTCCAGCTCACCCAGTGCCTCTGCTGATGAGCCAGACCAGGGCTTGCCTGGATGTCCTCCACTACAAGCGAATATAGCCAATTATACGGTCAACATTGTTCAGGGAATCGTGAATGAGCTGAAGGCCTCGTTTGTGAAAGCACAAGACGTAGTGCTAAAAAGGGTAAAAGAATCTGAGGATCTAATGTTAAAGAACATTGTGGAAGTCAATCACAAGTTGGACGTCATGGAAAAGAAATTCGAGGAAAAGTATACTGAAGTCGGCACAGCTGTCTCTCTGCTGATGCAAGGTCTTAAAAAGAACACAGATGATCTGCCTGTCGTAAATCAGAATGCACATATTGTGGCTGACAGCATCCAAAAATTTGATGCCAACGTGGTGATTCTGAACGCGGATCAAAAGACCCTGCTGAATGAATTTTCAAAAACTGTGAAGAACATCGATGAGTCCCTGCACGCTTACACAAACTCAATTGCTGTAGAAGCCAAAAGGGGGAGGAAGACTACAAAGCTAAGATGGTCGGGCTTCAACAGATAATCATCGAAAACTTCGATCAGTCTAATAGGTAAGCTCTTAAACTCTAAAAAAATCTTAATTGACGCCTTCAATGAATCTAATAGATAAAAATTAACAAATTCGGTCATTCGAATAGGTATGTGTTTAAAACAGCCCATTTGTTAGTACGACAAGCCTCGGGCATACACGTTCTCGTTGGTCCTCCGGAGCAAGAGGAGAATACTGTTGTTGCTGCTGAAGAAGAGGCAAGTATTGAAGAAGTTATACTGAGTGAGGCTGAAGCCAAGAAGGCTGCTAGGGCTGCTGCAAGAGCAGAAAGCTGTCGCTGGTTTGATAAAGAAGCCCTAGCAAAAGCTAAAGGGAAAAGGAAAAAATCAAGAAGGAACCTCAAAGGAAACGCCAACTGAAAAGAGAATCAGACTGAAGGAGGAAGAGGCGCGAAATGAAAGGTGGAGCCCAGCATCAAGAAGCATCATTTTGGACACATTTGCGTTGCAACAAAGGGGGGATATAAACAGGAACGATGTCTACAGTCAGTATGAGTGGGGGTAGCACAAGACCTTTGAAGCCAAAAGAAACATCTTCTTCAGGTTCGATACTGTGGCAAATAAAGCTCCCCCTCCCAGATACTACGCTAAGCCTAAGGAGTATTTTGAACGACAAAGCAGCAAGTTCTTGGCGCAACAGCTCAAAGATGAAATAGCTAAGGATAAGTAGTTTTAAGAATTTGGTTAATGCACTCCTTATGTATTCATTGTTATTATCATGTAAACTTTTGAACACTTATTGAGGATATATATATATATATATATATATATATGTGTGACTTGATGAGTGTCTCTCATATATGATTTAATGATTGTCTCTTGTATTGCTCTGCTTGTTCTTGTTATTCCTCTCTTGGTATAATGCATGTATTATCTGGATTGGTGAAATTCATCTTAGCTAGTAGGATTTTGGCTTCTTCAAATAGGGGGAGATTGTTGGGTATTGTATCCACAATTACCTGGATTTGAGGAAACCTCGGGTCAAGCTAAGATGAATTCACAGTGTATTTGATGAAACCTTTCAAGTTATGCTTGCAGCTATTCCTCGCTAAGTACGCACCAATGTCAGGGTACAGTAGGTCAATATACACGGGTTTGTGCAACGTAATCCCTCGTTGAGCAGATCAGTGTGTTAGCTTACGTGTACTCTCTCTATTAGAGTGTACTTAATTTCAAGCACAGGGCTATGTAAGATCAAGAGCAGACAAGGAGCAAGGATGGGCCAAAGACTAGCTCACGGGAAGAAAGACGAAAATTGTCTAAGTCCAAATCGACGAGAATCACTATGTGATTCTCGCGATTCGACGATTCTCGCCGAACCATAGAGAATCACGAACTGATTCTCTCCGAATGTTGTCAGTTGTCTCGAAGCCGCCTTGAATTCTTCTAAGGCAGAATCATCGAGAATCACGAAGTGATTCTCGCCGATTCGTCGAGAATGACTCTGCATTCTCGACGATTCGGCGAGAATCAATTATTATTCTCGCCGATTCTCACCGGCTTGTATTATCAGTGGAGATTGAATTCTGTTAAGAAGAATTCGGCGAGAATCGTAGTTGATTCTCGCCGATTTGGCGAGAATCACCTACGATTCTCGCCGAATTTGACTTAGGCAATTTTCGCTTATTCTCTGGACCGGTCCAAGTTAACTGGGTTATTTCAAACCGGACATAGGGCTTCTTCTTGGTGGGGCCCACAACGATCATCTTGATGACCTAATGTATAAATACATCTGTAATTTTGAACAGTAAGATGACGGACAGAAAAACGAAGAAAGCCGAGCCACCGACGTGACCTACCTCGCGCATCTTGCTCCACCGCCGTCGTCGCCGCTCGTGCAGTTAGTCGTCGTTGCTGATCACGGTTTCTTCCAGATCTCCGGCGACAGAAGCTTAGCCTAGCACAGCGTCTCACGCGTCTAACCAGAGATCTTTTGTCTCTTGATTCGTAGATCGGGAAAACCATCCCCTTCCAAATCGATCGAGACGATCGATCCTAGTGTGACCGTTGGAAGACCTTGCTACCTTTGCTACGAAGGTTGAATCTCCATTGCATCGCCGCAGCATGCCGTTGCCGCCGCCAATCCCGAGAGCCAAGCCGCCGCCCTTTGCCGCCGCCGGTTTCGGGGAGATTCTCTCCAAGAGAGATCTAGGGTTGTGGCCTCTTCGTTGACTTCAAGAACTCATCGTCGAACGAAGAGGGACACCTTAGTCTCCATAAGTTGTTTGTATTTCTAATACATTTTATTTTCAATTTCGTTGTAAAGGAACGATTGGTTCCTAGTTGTAAGGGTTGGGTGCAACCCGTGCTGTGGGAGTGGTGACTCCTATGTGTGGAAGGGTTCCTTCCGTTAGTGCAAGGATTGGATTTCAATCCTATTGGTGAAGTGATTGAGTCGTCCCTGGTTGGGAGATAGGTCGAAGGGGGAAAGTGGATGTACCCAAATCGGGGAACCACTATAAATTGCTTGAGTCTTTTCTGTGCTGTGTTGTTTGATTTATTTGTGCAGGTACAGTTCTTAATTCCGCAAAAACACTACAAGACACCTATTCCCCCCCCCCCATAGGTGAAGCTAGTTGGCACTAGGTGGACTTTCAGGTTCTTTAGGGTTGCACTGAAGCGGAGGCTACCGTTGTCTTTTGAGGAAGTAATGGAGTGAGCGTCTTATGAGATCGAGGGTGAGGCAGCAAACCCTAATTTTGCTAGGAAGCTGGACAGGTTGGGAGGAAGTGACGAGAAGGAGCAGGGAGTAAACAGGCGTTAGGAGGTGAGAAAATGAGATGAGCCCATGGGGAAAGGTTTCTAGAGACAATAACAGGGGTGGGGTTATCAAGAATCCACTAACCAGCAGGCATGTAGGTAGTAAGAGGGGCTAGTCCTGGGTCAGGGAAGAAGGTTCCAAGGATGAGGAAACTACTAAGGGGGCAGGGGAGGTTCACCCTCACGGGTGTAGGTAGGGTCCAAGGCAACCTCTCCCCCCATAACTTCAAGCCATGACACTAGACTGGGGAAGGGTTGAGAGGAAGAGTAATGGTCGAGGGGTACGAAGCAGAGTGGAGGTGGAGTTGGCATACTATGACTTCCATCAAGTGTAAGGTCACGCAACAGCCACCTTCCCAGAGTTTCTAGAGTTGAGAAGGATAAGGGGACAGGGACATGAATCACTGATAGTGCAGATCGAGGAAGTGGTTGTGGAGGCCGATGAAGACAGATGTGAAGAATGGGACAATATAGGAGGCTCTGAAAAGAGTGGAGTAATCCACAGGGGGGGGCAGGAATCGAGGAAACCCGTAAGGGGATCCACCAAACTATGTTTTGACAGAGTGTCTCTTCGACATCCCAGACACCGCCTCTAGTAGAAAGGATTACCTTAACCTCGAGTGACATGTCAGATCATGAGGATCCGTTCTGTGACACACTAGTGATGTAGGTAGTTGTCGAGAACTTCACCGTCTCCCGGGACTTATTAAATAATTGGAGCTTGGTCAATGTCATCTTTAAGAAGGCATTCTAAAGGATCAAGGTGGAGGAAAAGAGGGTTCTAGCCTCGGATGGACAACTTTCGAGTTCTCAGGAGAATGGAAGTAATTAGAAGGAGGAATGGGGCTCAATTTGACTCCAGGGGGTCTGTCTCGTAATTGCCAGTTTATAATTGTGGACGCCCCCAACATGTAACACCTCCCCTATAATAACCGTATAATATGGGTCCGGTAGGGGCCCCATATCATACAGACTCCACGGCTTAAGCATTATAAGATGAAATAAAACTACCCAATTCAAAACTCAGAAATTAACAACAAAAACAAACCACCAATCAGAAGTTATCCACTACTAAAGGAGTACGAACCGGCATTAAGGCCTTATAAGATCCAATTGTCCAGAAACATAAACAACAACCTTAAATAGAGCAACATGCCTTGGCACTCCTAGGCTACCTCGGCATGCAAGCCGAAAAACATAATGTATTAAGTATAGCACTCATCAAAACATAGCTGCTAAACAAAAAGTCCACTTCATAAGGCTTAGGCCTTTTTGGCCAGCGAGCTTGCTCCCACATGCGACCCTTGCCCTGTAAAAAAATTTATTGTAACCTGGGTTAGCAAAGGCTGACCTCAACAGTATAACAAACACATCTCCTCCCAGACGTCCCTAGCAGACCCCGGGGCACTCATATCCCTGCAGGTCAGCACTTCATATGCAAATGTATATACACATATAGAGTAAAGAAACATGTTAGGATGTCACATACATCAAACACGTTTCTATTTTGAGTAGTTAATAAAAAGGTGCCAATGATGCAGCATATATGCAAACCTGGGTTTCACTCAAGGAACCCTATAGCGTATGAAACTAACATATCATCATGCATCAACACATCAAATCACACGGGTACTTCAATTTCCCCTAAAGGAATTCAAGCCGCCACACGAAACTCTTACCAAGGCCCTACTCGCTCATGGGTCTCAAAACTCGGGCTTTCCTGCAAGCTCTTACTTCTCAAATCAGGATTTCTTCTCATAAACAACAAACTGATGCTAAGAATCCTTTCTTGACCCCACCCGCTCATGGGCTTCATCTCCTAGGCTTGTCAAAAGCTTGGTATTCTCATTAGTTCATAGAAGGGGACTTGTCTTGTCAGGACACTCTCTACACATGACACGCACGTAACGAGCTAGCCAGCCATCCACAAATACAAAGTCATGCCTTAGCACATCACAATCAAAAGCCTTTCCCACCCTAATCCAGAAATCGTTCTCGCAAGAAATAAATGGGAAAAACATCGCAACTGGATTCTTGCCACAAACAGATTTCTAGCAAAATCCTTAAGGCTGGTTATTCAACATCACTGAGCTGGATAAACAGTCGCGACTTTGGCTTCATCCACAATGCCTAATCCACTAGTGGAGTGGATTTCTAATACAAAATCACACATGGTACGAACACAATCGACCTGTTGGCTCCTCTTGAACCATAGCAACCTGAACGCCACTCATTTGAGAGATCTGATGCCTAAATGCTTGAAAGAAAGCAAGATTAAAGACGAATGCCATGCACGCATCCTAAAGTCCGAGAGGAGAAGTGTCGTTACCTTATGACTCCTCTTCCTAGACATGGAAAACTCTATTAGCACAGATGAAAGTGTGCACCTTCAAGTCCTCTCCTCGGATCTGGCCTTAGATCAACGATCGGAGCCCCAAATCTTTGTCAATGGCGGAGAAAACCCTTCTTCTTCCTCCTCCAAACTCTTTCTCCCAAACCCTAAATCTCACTCAATGGAGAATAAAATGATAGGAAAGTGCCTCTCAGCCCTACTTATGCCTCTTGGGTGGTGTGTCCAAGGACATAGGATCAAAACTGAAGAAATATTGGACGACAAGAACACAGATCTTCAGAACTGCTTCCGTTCACTACCGTCGGGTGGTAACCACCTACCGCGTCGCGGTAGGTTCCCCATTCCTCAGTCAAAATAACTCCGCGCTATAGTCGGCGGTAGAAATACCGCTGCGCGACAGGTCACTCAACGCTTTCGTCTTATCGCAAGAAGGCTAACGCGAAGTGGTAACTAGCTAACGTCGCATGCTAGCACTCGACACACTCAATGCCTACCACTCAACGCCTCCACTCAACTACTACTACTCAACACACTCAACGTCTGGCTACTGCCAAGCGATCACTATCTAACACCGAGCGCTAACTTCTAGAGGCTCAAGTACTCGAGAACTGGGGCATTACAACTCCTCCCCCTTAGAAGAATTTCGTCCTCGAAATTTAACATGTACTCAAACAAAAAGCATACCTGAAGAAAAAAGTTCTGGGAATTCCTCTCACATTACTTGCTCTCGCTCCCAGGATAATTCGTCTTGCCAGCTGTAATCCCAGGGCACTTTCACGAGCTTAACCTCCTTATTCCGCAAATACCGAACTTCTGAATCCTCTATGCAAACTAGATAGACTTTCAACCTCAAGGCCACATCTACCGGCACCGCCAACTACTCAACCACAACACTTGTTTCCACCATGGTTTTCCTTTGATCAGAAACATGGAAGACATCGTGTAATCCACTAAGATCTGCGGACAATGCAAACCGATATGCTTCTTCTCTAAATAATTCCACGACTTCGAACGACCCCATAACCCTCGGACTCAACTTCTTGAGTCAGCGAATCCACGAAACACCTTTGAACGGCTTAATATTTAGATATACCCAGTCGTCTACCGCAAACTCCAAGTTCCTATGGTGTGCATTGAAATACTTTGTCTGACGATCCTGAGTAACCTTCATGCTCTCCAGAATTATTCACTCCAATTCACAAGAATCGGCTACCAACTCTTCTCCCAAAAGTTTGGTGTCTCCCACCTCTATCTATGACATCGGTGTTCGACACTGCCTTCCATACAAAGCCTCGTATGGCGCCATCTTGATACTTGCCTGGATAATATTATTGTTGGCAAACTCTACCATGAAAAGGTGATCTTCCCAACTCTTTGCAAAATCAAGGGTACACATTCTCAGCATATCCTCTATTGTACGATTTGTCCTTTTCGTTTGACCATCGGTTTGAGGATGGAACGTCGTACTAAACTTAAGCTTTGTGCATAGATTATTCTATACCAACCTCTAGTCTTTGGACATGAATCGCCCATCGTGATCACTAACGATACTCTTTGGAACTCCGTGCAATCGCACAATATTGCGAACATATAATTCTACCAACTTCTCCACACTGTCCTCCTTCCGATTCGGGATGAAGTGAGCAACTTTGGTCAAGCGATCAACAATCACCCAAACCGCATTGTTACCTTACTACGACCGAGGTAAGCCATGCATAAAGTTCATGGTGATGTCATTAAATTTCCACTTGGGGATAGGAAGAGGATTCAGGAACCCGCCCGGCTTTTGACACTCAGCCTTCACTAAGGCACAAGTTTGGCACCGACTCACATACAAAGCTACCTTCCGCTTCATACCAGGCCAGCAAAAAGATTTCTTCATATCCAAGTACATCTTTGTACTGCCTGGGTGAATCGATTACTTTGTGAAATGGGCCTCAAACATTAACTCCTCATGGAGCTGGCCGAACTGCAGTACACATACCCTTCCGTATTTCCTTAAGATTCCATCAATCATCTCCCAGGTACTACCCTCACCTTTTTGAGCTTCCACCGTTGGATCCCTAGTTTAGATTTGGGCTAGGTTCACTATTAGGTTGTTGACCCATCATGTATAGCCTTGGGTCAATTTGTTAGTTCTATGGCTAGGTAAGTCCGACTAGGTTAGACATCTATGATCCAGCCTTGAGAAGAGTTTAGTGATCCAAACATAGAAGAATTGCAGTTTTTAAGAGTTTAGATAATCAGTTCGACGTTCTTCAAACTCAGCTCGACGATCGCAGATCTACGAACTCATAGTTTAAACTCTAAGCTGAGCTCGACAAAATATGAGCTCAGGTCAAAAAACTCCCTCCTCTACTCAGTTTCTCTGGTTAACGAAATGCTACCTCAAGACGACAAACTTGGAGCTCAACATTGGCAGTTTTTCTCCAGATTAATTCTCTCTGAGCTCAGCTCAAAGACGATTTCTCAGCTCGACGAACTTGAAGTTCAGGTCGAGGAAATCTGTTCTGAGATCGACGATTTCTGTTAGTATCAGTTTTGGCGATTTCTCTGTCATTTTGATTTCAATTAGTATTATTCTAAGGCCATAATTCTCTAATAATTAATACTTATATTCTCAAGAATATAGTCGTTGCTTGACATCATTAATTATGGATTTCACAAAGTAAATTACTTGACTTATTTACTGGGACAGTTGAAGAAACCACATTAAAGACATTTTTCAGCCGTTTCAACTCCCAGAATCTCAGCAGTAAATCAAGGAAAATATTCAAAATTCAACAGCTGGAAATCCTCTCATAAAATAAAAAGATCATTTTCAAAAAGAAGAATAATAAGAGATCTTTACACAGAGAATTTTTTACAGACAACTGATACAGAGAATAGTATTGCCATCTACATGAAATTGAAGAAGAACAACACACATAGATCTCTAGTCTTCTTAAGTTTCTGCTTTAGGCTTCATAAGGAAAACTCTTCAACACCAGTCCAAGAAGCTTCTGAAGATCTTCATCAAGACCTACACCCTGTACAAAGCTCTCATCTTCTTGAACCATTCTTCATCTCAGGGGGGAGCTTTGACAATAACATCCACTAAAGTCTTCTCAGTTGTTTGAGACAAAGAGAAGACAACATCACTTTTCATTTCCCACTGTAAAAAGGGTTTATAACTCCCTTCAAAATTTATTCCCTGGTTGACAAGTCCCCTTATCAAAAGACTTGATTTGATTTTTGGGCACCTGATCAAAAGCTCAAAGGGTTGATATATCTCCCTTAGAAAATAGATATTGTGGTGACAGGGCACCTGAGCAATAACCTGTGGTGGCAGGGCACCTGATCAAAAACCTGTTAGTGGATTCCTACAAGGGTGGTAGAAGAGTGGATGTACCCAGTTTTGGGAAACCACTATAATTTTCTTATGTCGTCTGGTTGTTCCTTTCTTTATTTCTATTATGATGTGATAGTTTCTTTTTCTTACCTCTCTTTATATATACTACTATCAGTTATTTTAATTCTGCTATAAAAACTAATCAAGTTTTTAAAATACTCTATTCACCCCCCCCCCCTTTAGAGTTAGTCAAATCTATCCCCTCACTTTCAGTTGTATCAGAGGGACGTTTCTTTGGTTGTACAGGCTAACACCTGAACAAAAAAAATCTGATAGATCTTATCTTTCTTAAGAGTTTATCATGGCACAAAATGAAGAGTTTTCAAGCACCAGACCTCCTATGTGCAATCTAGATAAGCTTGCACTATGGAAGGCAAGGATTAGGCTTTTTATGAACTCTATTGATGAATTCATTTACAACTCTATTTTGACAAGTCCTTATCAACCAGTGGAAACAACTAGCATCAACTTTGTTTCATCACCTCAATGGATAGAAGCCCAGAAAAGGCTAAAGATTGTTGATGCAAAAGCAATGAACATTCTTGCTCAATCAATATCAGTTGACATTTTTCTGGAAGTTACTGAATGCTCTTCAGCAAAGGACATCTAGGATTCCCTCATAATAATGGTTGTTGGATCAGCTAAAAAAAGAAACTTTTAAGCTGAAACTTGGAGTGACTATGAAGCTTCATCCTGTACAATTGAAGATGAAGAATAGTCTAGTGCAAGAGAATTTTTCCTAATGGAAATAAATACATCTTGTAGCAACTCCGATGAAGAATCAGACTCTGATGAAGAATCAGAATGTTAATCAGAAGAAGATCAGGTAATATCATCCTTTGATTTCTCTTCAGAACATTTTAAAGAAGATTTAAAAATCCTATGTATAGATTTAATTCAATCTGACAAGGAAATAAAACTTTGTAGAGAGAAAGTAAATAATTAATCTTCTGAAAATGTAAAACTCAGAAGATAGCTTCCAGCCGCTCTCAAACTCCCAGGCCAGCCTCCCATCAGTCCTCTAGACCTGGTAGGAAGTACAGTCAATACAGACCTCCATGGTCTTACTATTCAGGACAACCTCAGCAGTCTCTTCCTCCAACAAACTTTCAACACAAATCCATTATTTTCAGAAACCCTCAAAAGTTTGCTCAGGATGCTTCTAAATCTGATATAGAGAGACCTCCCTCTCCAGTTTATGAACCTGAGATAGATCCAAACTTCAAAATGGATAGATTTCAAGAATTGATTGGTTTGTCTCAGATGAATAAGGCCAGAGAAGAAGGATCAGATCCATCAAAGTTCACTATATTTTCTAACTACAGGCAGAAAGAATTTGACAAATTTTAGGTAGACAGACATTTATTTTATCCAAATAAATATATGCAGGTACATCCAGAAGCTGTTATTCCCAGAGCTTCATCTGTGACCGTTCTTGGAGTTCAAGACATAAAAATATCTATAAAGGAAGCAGAAAATCCTCACATGACAATTTTTTTTGCTAAATCATCATCTGCTCCTCCCTCTGAAAAATCTTGAACATTTATTTCTCTATGATTTATATGTGTGTTGAACTTAGCTATATTATATCTGCTGAATGGTGTAAGATTTTGTCAGATATTTATATTGCTTTGTGTTTTATATGCTTTTCTTTTTGTTATTTAGTGTCCTCACCCAAATAGGGGGAGATTGTTGGATCCCTATTTGGATTTGGGCTAGGTTCACTATTAGGTTGTTGACCCATCATGTATAGCCTTAGGTCAATTTGTTAGTTCTAAGGTTTGGTCAGTCCGACTAGGTTAGACATCTTTGATCCAGCCTTGAGGAGACTTCAGAGATCCAGATTTAGAAGAATTGCAGTTTTTAAGAGTTCAGATAAGCAGTTCGACGTTCTTTGAACTCAGCTCGACGATCGTCGATCGCAGATCGATGAACTCAAGGTTTCAACTCTGAGATGAGCTCGACGAAATACGAGCTCAGGTTCACGAACTCCCTCCTCTACTCAGTTTCTCTGGTCGACGAAATTCTACCTCAGGATGACGAACTTGGAGCTCAGCATTTGCAGTTTTTCTCCAGATTAATTCTATCTGAGCTCAGCTCGACGAAGACAATTTCTCAGCTCGATGAACTTGAAGTTCAGGTCGAGGAAATCTGTTCTGAGATCGATGATTTCTGTTAGTATCAGTTTTGGCAATTTCTCTGTCATTTTGATTTCAATTGGTATTATTCTAACGCAGTAATTCTCTGAAAATTAATGCTTATATTCTCAAGAATATAGCCGTTTCTTGGCAGGATTAATAATGGATTTCACAGAGTAAATTACTTGACTTATTTACTGGGACAGTTGAAGAAACCACATTTAAGACATTTTTCAGCCGTTTTAACTCCCAGAATCTCAGCAGCAAAACAAAGATAATATTCAAAGTTCAACAGCTAGAAATCCTCTCAGAATATAAAAAGATCTTTTTCAAAAAGAAGAATAACAAGAGATCTTTACACACATAATTCTTTACAGTCAACTGATACAGAGAATAGTATTGCCATCTACAGAAAATTTAAGAAGAACAATACACACAAATCTTTAGTCTTCTTCAGTTTCTGCTACAGGCTTCACAAGGACAACTCTTCAACACCAGTCAAAGAATCTTCTGAAGATCTTCATCAAGACCTACACCTTGTGCAAAGCTCTCATCTTCCTGAAACATTCTTCATCTCAAGGAGAGCTTTGACAACAACATCCACTAAAGTCTTCTCAGTTGTTTGAGACAAAGAGAAGACAACATCACTTTTCATTTCCCACTGTAAAAAATGGTTTCTAACTCCCTTCCAATGTTATTCCCTTGTTGACAAGTCTCCTTACTAAAAGACTTGATTTCGTTTTTGGGCACCTGATCAAAAGCTCAAAGGGTTGCTATATCTCCCTTAGAAAATAAAAATTGTGGTGACAGGGCACCTGAGCAAAAACCTATGGTGGTAGGGCACCTGATAAAAAACCTATTAGTGGATTCCTACAAGGGTGGTAGAGGAGTGGATGTACCCAGTTTTGGGGAACCACTATAATTTTCTTGTGTCGTCTGGTTGTTCCTTTCTTTATTTTTACTGTGCTGTGATAGTTTCTTATTCTTACCTCTATTTATATATATATATATATTACTATCACTTATTTTAATTACGCTATAAAAACTAATCAAGTTTTTAAAATACTCTATTCACCCCCCTCTAGAGTTAGTCAGATCTATCTCCTCACTTTCATCCACCACAAATGGATGGAACTCCACATCCTCATTGGTTGCTTCCCAGATACGATCGGATTAGTTGTTCTGCATCTGTATCCAGTTCAACTGAGCCATGCTAGACACGCCACTTGCTACACACTAAATGACAAGGGACTCAAAATCCCGCACCAACCGCTAATCATGAGCTTCAATCCAATTCCCTTATCCTGAATACATACTACTCAAGGCATCAGCCACCACGTTGGCCTTGCCCGGCTTATACTGAATCGCCACGTTGTAGTCCCCAAGGAACTCAACCCACCTGTGTTGCCTCATGTTCAAGTCTTTTTGATCTAGAAGATACATCAGGCTTTTGTGGTCCGTGAAGATCTCCACTTTTGCATCGTACACATAGTATCGCCACAACTTCAACGCAAAGATTACCGCCTCCAACTCCAAGTCATGGATGGGGTAATTTCTCTCATGAGGTTTCAACTCTCTAGATCCAAAGGCTATCAAATTGCCTTGTTGTACTAGCACGCAACCCAATCTGCAACCTTACGCATTACTGAAGATCTGAAATCCTTCCATTCCTTTAGGGAGACTTAAGTTTGGATCCGACATCAACATTTCCTTCAAGGTATCAAACACTTGATTGCACTCCTGAGTCCACAGAAACTTCTGGTCCTTACGAGTTAGAGTAGTGTGGGGCAGTGCTATCCGTGAAAAGTTTTCTACAAATATTCTATAGTACCAGGCTAGTCCAAGGAAACTTCTGACTTCCGCCACGGTGCTCAGAACTGTCCAATCCCTAATGGCCTTAACTTTTGTCGGATCTATCGGCACCCCATCGCCACTAGTCATATGGCCCAAAAATGCCACCTTCTCTAACTAGAACTCGCATTTCGAGAACTTTGCATAATGTTGGTTCTCTCTCAAAGTCTGCATGACTACTCTCAAATGAGCCTCCTACTCCGCCTATGATTTGGAGTATACCAAAATATCGTCGATGAATACCACCACAAATGAGCCTAAGTACTCCCGAAACACTCGGTTAATCAAATCCATGAATACCGATGGCGAGTTTGTCAACCCGAACGGCATAACCGAGAACTCGAAGTGACCATACCTCGTACAAAACAATGTCTTGGGTATGTCCTCGTCTCGAATCCACAACTGGTAGTACCCTGAATTCAGGTCCAACTTAGAGTACACCACTGACCCTACCAACTGGTCAAACAGGTCATCTATCCGTGGGATCAGATACTTATTCTAGACGGTTAGTTTATTCAACTCCTGGTAGTCTATGCATAACCACATACTACCATCTTTCTTCTTCATGAACAGCATTGGCGCTCTCCATGGAAAAGAGCTGGGTATAATGTAAACCTGCTCAAACTATTCTTGCAATTGCACCTTGAGCTCGGCCAACTCCTTCGGTGCCATCCGAAAAGAAGGACGTGACACCGGCCTGGCTTCTGGAACTAACTCAATCGAGAAATCGATTTCCCGTCGAGGAAGTGCTCTAGAAAGCTCCTCAGGAAACACATTCTCGAATTCTGCTACTACCGACACTTCTCCAATTGATGTCTTGGAAAGTTGAACTTCCAACAATGATATGAAAGCTACTCCTCCCTGGTTAATGGCCCGCACCAATTGCATGGATGAAATTAGGGAGCAGGCCACTCCACCGAGGCCCTCAAACTTGACTTTTTTCCTTTCCTTCGCTTCTCAGGGTCACCACCTTAGATAGGCAGTAAATACTAGTGCGCTGCTCTGCCAGCCAGTCCATCCCTATGATCACATCGAACTCGGCTAACGGTATAACTGCTGCTACCAACATGAAGTCAACTCTGTCTAAGCTCTATGTTTTCCATTAGGCATGCGCACTCTAAGCTCTATGTTTGCGCATGCGCACTCTAAGCTCTATGTTTGCGCATGCACACTCTAAGCTTTATGTTTGCGCATGCTACCAACATGAAGTCAACTCTGTCAATTTCGTCCTGGTGGTCAAGAAAGACCCATTAGGCATGCGCACTCTAAGCTCTATGTTTGCAAAAAAAAGGCTTGAATCTAATTCTCCGGATAAAGCTCTTCGCAAGAAAAGAGTGTGATGCTCCCATATCAAAAAGTACCCTAGTGGGGTCAGCGAAAAATAGCATGAAGCCTAAAGCACATACAATACACATAAAAGTCTTGAAAGTTTAAAGCCAATAAACAAACTCAAACTTTCCCATACCTATCACCAAATTGGGTTATCGAATTGCTTCCTATTTCCCAAGGTAACAAACCCCTGGCTGTACGCGTTGGAACTATGAAGCGCTCGACTCTGCCATCTTCCCTTTCTTTGCGGTGCTGGGACAAGAACGCACTGACTGTTCCTTCCTTGGCTCTTGCTCAGCATCATCCTCTGTACAAAAATGAGCTATGTGGTCTGACTTGCCACACTTGTAGTACGTTGGTGGTCCCTTTAAGCGAGATCCCCTCGATGTTGTACTACTCTTTTCCCATGACTTGAAGGGATGGGGCTTCTTCCTCCATTTACTCCCTTCAAATTTGTCTTGCGATTGAGAAGGCTTTCCTTGTCCCTTCTTGACTGCCAGTCCCGTTCGATGTTGGGTTCATTCCATATAACTTTCCAACGTCCTGGAAGCCTCTATAAACTCGTTGAAACCCACATTCTTCATAGCTATAAGGGGTTGTCTCAAATTCTCCCTCAACCAATGGTAGAAAAGATTGTCCCTCTCCTCATCATCAACCATGGTCGTTCCATCACAACAACCAAATCGAGTAAACTCCTAAACGTACTCATCTACAGTCTTATCCGACTGCACTAAGTGCAGAAACTGCCTCTGAAGTGCTAACCTTGTTGAAGAAATGATATACTTTTTAAGAAGGCATTCCCGCACTTTCCTTTGGATAGGGTGCGTCCAGGAAACTAGCGGCTTCTATGGCTCACCGATCACAAATAAGGGTCACCTTCTAACATGAAGGTCACAAACTGAGACTGCTACTATTCGTAAAACTTAGAAACTAGGACACTCACGGTCTCAGGATACTCCTATGTGGATAACTTCTTTACGCGATCCAATTATGCCGAATCGAACACTAAACCTTACCCTGAACACTAACGTGCCTCTGATACAAAATTGTAACACCTCCCCTGTAATGACCGTATAATATGGGTCAGGCCGGGGCCCCACAACGTACAGACTCCACAGCTTAAGCATTATAAGATGATATAAAACTACCCAACTTAAAACTATGAAATAAACAGAGGAAACAAACAACCAACCAGTATTTATCCACTACTAAAGGAGTACGAACCCGCCTTAAGGCCTTACAATATCCAATTATCCAAAAATTGAAGCAACAACCTTAAATAGAGCAACGTGCCTTGGCACCTCCGGCTACCTTGGCATCAAGCCGAAAAACATAATTCACTAAGCATAGAACTCAGCAAAACACAACTACTAAACAAAAAGTCCATTTAATGAGGCTTAGGCCTTTTTGGCCGACGAGCTTGCTCCCGAATGTGACCCTTGCCCTGTAAAAACTTTGTTGCGACGTAGGTCAGCAAAGACTGACCTCAACAATGTAATCAACACATCTCCTCCAAGCCGTGCATAGCGGACCCCGGGGCACTCCATCACCATGCAAGTCAACACTTCGTATGCAAATGTATATAAAAATATAGTGTAAAGAAACAAGTTATGTTGTCACATACATCAAATTCATTTCGAGGTTGAGCAGTTACTAAAAAGGGGCCTACTTTGTAACATGTACGCAAACCTGGGTTTCACCCAAGGCACCCTATAACGCATGAAACTAACATATCATCATGCATCAACACATCAAATCACATGGATACTTCCATTTCCCCTAATGGTATTCAAGCCGCCACAGGGAACTCATGCTAAGGCCCCACCCGCTCGTGTGTCTCAAAACCCGGGCTTGCCTGCAAGCTCTGACTTCTAATGTCAGGATTCTATCTCACAAACAACAAACCGATGTTAAGAACCCTTACTTGAACCCACCCACTCATGGGATTAATCTCTTGGGCATGTCAAAAGCTTGGCATCCTCATTAGTTTCACAAAAGGGGACTTATCTCGCCGTGACAGTCTCCACACATGACTCACACATCACGGGCTAAGCAGCCGACCACAGAGACAAAGTCGTGCCTTAGCACATCACAATCAAAAGTCTTTCCCACCCTAATCCACCTTCGTTCTTGAGAGCGCTAAGTTGTCAACCTAAATCACCTAGAGGGGGGTGAATAGGTGAATTTCGTGTCAAAATCAGAATAAAAATAGAACATAGCACAGATCCGTAATCAAGCAATCACACAGACGACAAGAGATTTATAGTGGTTCCCCAATCTTGGGTACGTCCACTTTTCTCACCGATCTAGCAAATCACTAGACTCGGCTACTCCACTATCTCGGATTCCAAAAACAATCCTACACCTCGGAACCACGTTTCTACAAAACTCGATCCCAAATGGATCTACACTCAGAAGATAAAACTTCCTACCACTCGGAGAAAGATCTCCTACAAAGAAATTTGTTAAAATAAAGTTTACAACAAGAATATCACAGATCTGGATCTTTGACGTAATCTTCTTCTTGAGAGCTTTTCGGCTTGAACAGAAATAGTTGAAGAAGACTTGACTGAGATCCACGATTCTGAGATCTGGAATCACCACGATCAAGAAAGTAAATCAGAGACGATGAAGCATGGAGAGATCGGATGATTCTTCTTGAGTCTGGATCGCTAGAAAAACTGAGATCGATAGCAGCGGCGTGAGAACGACGATCCAGAGCTTCTCCCGAAAACGGTAATGGCGGCGGACAGAAAGATTAGGGTTTTCGGGATTTTCTCTTTCTTAAAAAAGATAATCTCTGTAAAAACCTATTTAGTCAAATCTGAAAAGATCTATTTATAGGCTATCTCCAACGGTCATAATCGTAATTAAGATTGACACGTGGACCAATCAGAAAAAGGTTAATTTCAAATCTCCGTCAATTCTGGACTTAACGATTTCTGGATTTATGAGCCAACATACTCGGGTTAGATAAGATACTCGAGTATAAAGGTCTCGAGTAGATAAGAGAAACATGTACTCGAGTAATAGAAATGACTACTCGAGTGCCTTGGAAGAACTACCCGAGTTACTCTAGACAGATTACTCGAGTAAGTAGAAACATCTACTCCAGTACTAATCCAAACTACTCGAGTATAAGAATAATCTACTCGAGTGCTAAGCCAGTCTACTCGAGTATAAGAAGGATCTACTCGAGTGCTACGCCACTTACTCGAGTATATGAGTGAAGTTACTCAAGTATGTGGACTTAGAAATATTTAGACTGAACAGCTAGCCCTACTCGAGTATAACTAAGTGACTACTCGAGTATGACTAAGGCTCTACTCGAGTACACAAACACCTACTCGAGTAAGAAAAAGAGGTACTCGAGTATATGAATGGATTTACTCGAGTATAAGGACTTAGAAACTTTCTGAGATGAGAAGTCCAGATCAACTCGAGTACGATCAGAACACTTACTCGAGTGACTTGAGAACTACTCGAGTATGTAATCCAATCTACTCGAGTACTAAGTCACTTACTCGAGTATATAGAAGATACTACTCGAGTATGTGGACTTAGAAAAAATTTCTTCTGAGAAAGTCTTCAATACTCCAGAGTCCAGTAGTCCAAGTGCATGGAAACAAAGTGTACCCCAATAGAGAGGCTATACATGAGTCAACACCTTGGATCACACAATGAGGAATTACATTGTATGGTCCTGTGTTTGATGACCCACTATAGACTGACATTGGTTTACATTTGGTAATAGAGTCCTGCATGCACAACTTAAACACAACATCAAATACAACTTAATTCATCTTAGTTTCAGGTCTGACTTCCCACAAATCTGGGGTATTGTGAAGACAATTCCCAAAAATCTCCCCCTATTTGTAGAAGTCAGCACCCTTTGCACTAAGATGAATTTCTAGAAAAGAAAGGATCATCTATAACAACAAGCAATAGAAAATGACTAAAGCAGAGAATAATAGCAAATAAGGGAACCATAATCAGAATTAGATATATTAAATAGAAAGATTTTCCAGTTCCACAAAACACTTTCATGGGTAATTCTCTTTGTGAAGCTTAGCTTTCTTCAGCTCTTGCCTCTCCAAATAGCTGAAGGGTTTAGGAAAATAAGTTTTTGGCCTTGGAGGAGCTGCTGGATTGTTGAATCCCCATTGCCTGTCATGT
Organism: Platanthera zijinensis; assembly: GCA_039513925.1. Lineage (NCBI taxonomy): Eukaryota > Viridiplantae > Streptophyta > Magnoliopsida > Asparagales > Orchidaceae > Platanthera > Platanthera zijinensis. The sequence goes on from CM077083.1 coordinate 37,046,254, forward strand.
AATCTGATCTTGATTTGAGATGCATCATAGGCTTTCCATTCTGAGTAGCTGTAGAATTTGTCTTTATTTTCCCCACAATCACTTACCAGCTTTAGAGTGTCAAAGATTAAAGATTTGGAGGTTGCACTCCAAACTTCTGAATGTACTGACTCTGATCTGCCCTCTGAGGCTTGAGCTTGCTCTCTCTTAGGTGCAGAATTGCTAGCAGAAGCGCTTTCACCATATTTTCTTTTCTTGCTGGGGCCACCTTGATCAGCAGGTCATCTAGAGGAGGAAGTGCCTCGATCAAAGTGCCCCTGAGAGCTGGCAGGGACATCCTCTTTCCACACATCAGAATATGAAAGAGGAGGCTCAGACATCTCTCCAGCAGGTCTGGGAGAGAAGGCTGGCACTGCCTCTGGAATGGTAGCATGAACCTGGGCATCCGATGGAGGATGTTCCTCAAGAGGATCTAAGCTTTTAGGAATGATGGAGGGGTCGAGCTGGAATTCTGGAAAATTCTGATTATGTACCCAAACTGCAGTGTCATAAATGTAGAATTTGACAGACTGTAGCTGTGCTAGAATATCTGCTTTCATGGTGTTAACTAATCCATCCAGGGTCTCTTTAGACTTGGTAGAGATTTTAGCAGAAATTTTCTCAACTTGTTCTTTCACAATTTTCTCCCCCTTGCTGATTTCTACAGATAGCTTTTCAATAGCTTCATCTCTGAATGTGCCTACTTCTTCACAAACTTTCATCACATTGGCTTCAGCTCTTTTGTCTAGCAGAATCTGGTTATGTGCTACTGTTTCAGATTGATTTCTGACTTCACCCATGCTGGTGATGGTGTGATCTATCGCTTTTCCACCTATTTGGAAGAGTTGTTTAAGTTCATCAGTGTTGGCTTGAATTTCTGCAAAGCCTCTGCTCATCTCAGTTTCAAGAGCAAAGACCTTGTTGTTAACTGATTTCAGAGACTCATCAAAGTAATGTCTCTGTTCTTGTAGCATCTTCTCAATCTTACTGATGATGTCTGAGGAGCTGAGGGAAGCAGAAGATGGAGCACTGGTAGAAGTAGAGACCTGAGGTAGCTGAGAGACTGGGGGAGCCCAAGGAGGGATTTCTTTCACAACCACTGAGCTAGCAGTTCTCTTGGTGTGAGTGATTTCTACTGAATCCATGGGATCTGTGAAGGAGGGGAGAGTGAAGGCTAATGTCCTTAGAGGAGGCTCAACAGGTTCTGGGGATAACTCCTCTTCATCGGACGGGATGATACTATCATTTTGTTCTGCTTCTTCAATGGGAGACTGAGCTGAGGATGGAGACGGTTCCTTGAGAGGGATCTGTTCATCTTGAACCTGAACCTCAGGTGTATCAACAACTGGATCTACAGGAGGTAGGGGACTGTCTGACCTTAGTTCTTCAATGAGTTTATCAATCTCTGCAGCTGTGGACAGAAGGTCTTGTTGAACTTGAATCTTTGAGGAAACTTGATTATCTTCTAGAATTTGTGCATTTATTGGAATATCTTCTGGAGGAGGAGGAGGAGAGGGATCTCTGACTGTCTGGGAGGGAAGTTCTGTCATCAGAATCTGAGAGCTAGATGAGGCAGGCTCACCCTTAACTACTGCACCCAGGGTGTTAGTAGCTTGATGTAGAGGAGGAGATGGAGTCCTGTCATCAGCAACATGCTGAGGGCTGGGGACATCTTCATCCATAATGACTTTGGAGGCTTGTGCAGTGTTCTTGAGTTGGATTTCATATCTTTGGATGGAAGAGATGGATACCTTTTTCATGTGATGAAGGGGAGTTCCTTTGGAGAAGTCAAACACTGTAGGATTTATCTCATGGAGGAGGAGGGAGATAATCCTGACATAGCTGGGTTTTTTCACACTTTCTTTGATCTTATCCAGTATCATCATTCCGAACTGGAATTTCTTCCGGCATACGATGGCTTGCATAACATCAAAAAAGTTTTGGGAGATTTCTCTTAGGGAATAGGTTTTGCAGAGAAGAACTTTTGCAATGACATCAACAAGGAATTTTCCCTCTAAATTAAAATCTGCACGTCGGAACGAATATCCTTCATACGGGTCTATTCCACAAAAGAAACTGGTTCTCTCGGAATCTTCGGAAGTCAGATCATCTTCCTCATCCACCACGAGCAACTGTAACAGAGTAGCTAATGAAGTTTTGTCCAGACGGATCTTCATCCCACTGACCTTGGTTTTGAGAACTGTACCATTTCGCTTGATCTTCAGATTCTTGTAGAACTCTTCCACTGCAGAAAATAGGATCTTACACGGCGTCTGTAATAGGAACGATAGCCCGGCTGTGTCAAGGAGAATGAGAAGGTTTCAGAAGTCGTCTGAGAGATTGGCGATTCCATCTATAACCAATTCAGACCCGATTCCAATCTTGGATGGAGGAGCCATCGAGTTCTGGAGTAACGGATTCTGGAGAAGACAGCACTCTGCGGTTCTGGAAGACGAAGCGCCGGCTTGTACTCGAGAAAGGTTTCGTGGAAATGGATTACGGGATCATTCTATTTATATACATAACCCTAATTAGGTTTAAAATTAGGTTTTAAAATAAAACATAGCTTATGGGGGGCGGCAAAAATCGAGGTCTGCGAAAAGAGAAAAATGAGATTTTCAAAGTTCTGGAATTTCAAGGTACTCGAGTAAATATCACCATACACGAGTAGTCTGTTGTAACCTCCACCACCTTTTAACTCTGAGACTTTGATAGAGACCACTAATCTTCTTTGTTGAGCATCCCAAGTTCAGTTTTGAAGAATGAGAACTTGGTCTCATCTAGCGGCTTCATGAATATATCTGCAACTTGCCTATCTGTGGAGACGTATTGTAGATCTATGTCTCCATTCTCCACATGCTCCTGGATGAAGTGATATCGAAGCTCTATGTGCTTTGTCCGGCTGTGGAAGACTGGGTTGTTGGCGATTGCTATTGCACTGGAAGAGTCGCAAAGAAGAGGGATGTTCTGGAACTTCATGTTATAGTCTTCAAATTTATTCTTGATCCATAGAAGCTGTGCACAACAGCTGCCTGCAGAGATGTACTCTGATTCAGCCGTTGAGATGGCTACACAGTTCTGCTTCTTACTGCTCCAGGAAATAAGTCTCCTTCCGAGAAATTGGCAAGTCACGGAAGTACTTTTACTGTCATCTTTGCTTCCTGCAAAATTTGCATCTGAAAATCCAATTAGTTCACTATCATTACTTCTTGGGTACCATAAGCCAAGATTTGGTGTACCTTTGAGGTATCTCAAGATTCGCTTTGCAGCAATGTAGTGAGATTCCTTAGAGTTCACCTGAAATCTAGCACATAGACATGTTGAAAACATTATGTCTGGTCTACTTGCAGTAAGGTAGAGCAAGGATGCAATTATGCTTCTGTACTTGGTTTCGTCAAAAGGTTTCCCTTTCTCATCCTTGTCCAGAGACATAGCTGAGGCCATTGGAGTCCTCATAGAGGTTGCGTTCTCCATTCCAAATTTCTTAAGTAGCTCTTTGGTGAATTTAATCTGTGAGATGAAAATTCCATCCTCAGATTGTTTCACCTGAAGCCCTAAGAAATACTTCAGCTCTCCCATACTGCTCATTTCAAACTTCACTTGCATAAGTTTAGAAAACTTCTTGCAGAGGTTGTCATCCGTAGAGCCAAAAATAATGTCGTCAACATATATTTGTACCAGCAAAATCTTGCCTTTTATTTCCCTAAGAAATAATGTCTTGTCTATCGTTCCTCTTGTGAACTTGCTCTCAAGAAGGAAGCTAGAAAACGTCTCATACCAAGCTCGGGGAGCTTGTTTAAGACTATATAATGCTTTTTGCAGTAAGTAAACATGATTGGGAAAGTTTGAATCAACAACACCTTGCGGTTGCTCTACATACACTTCTTCCTTTATGTCACCAGTCAGGAAGGCGGACTTGACGTCCATCTGATAGATGGTAAAGCCCTTAAGTGCAGCGTAGGCAAGAAATAACCTGATTGCCTCCAGTCTTGCCACTGGAGCATATGTTTGATCAAAGTCGATTCCTTCTTCTTGACGATAGCCCTTGGCGACAAGTCTTGCTTTATTCTTTATAATTATTCCATCTTCGTCCATCTTATTCCGGTAGACCCATTTTGTCCCGATGACATTCTTACTCTTGGGTCTAGGAACAAGTGTCCAAACTTTGCAACGTTTGAACTGATTCAACTCTTCTTCCATGGCTAGTATCCAGGATGCATCCGAGTTTGCTTCCTCGAACTTCTTAGGTTCAACCTGTGATAGAAAGCTCAAGAATAAATTCTCATTAGTTGTACCTCTCCGGGTTCTGACACCATCCTGAGGATCGCCTATGATTTGATCTAAGGGATGATCCTTCAAGTGTCTGAACTCTAGAGTCCTTGCATCTGGGATCTCTTCAGCCACTGGTGTTGCATCTTCAACTGGGATGTGTTCTCCATATTGATCATCTACCTCTCCAATAGGGGTTGTAGAGGTGATCTTGATGAACGTCTCATCTTTATATTGAGTAGGCTCATCCAAGCTAAGTTCCTTCATCTTGGTACCAGCATCTTCAATGAGCACACTAGAAGAGTTGCTTTGCAGCAAACTCGTCTCATCAAATACAAGGTGTATCGACTCTTCTACCACTAGAGTTTTTCTATTAAATACTCTATAGGCCTTACTATGCCTACTATAACCTACAAAAATACCTTCAAAGCTTTTCTCGCTAAACTTGGTAGTGCGATACTTGCCGTTGTTAAGTACGAAGCACTTACAGCCAAAGATTCTAAAATATGAAATGGTTGGTTTCCTGCCTTTTAGAAGTTCGTAAGGAGTCTTATCATGGTTCTTGTTGATGAGAGCTCGATTTTGCACGTGACAAGCGGTGTTGACGGCTTCAGCCCAGAAATACTCTGGAAGTGAGGCATCACTCAACATAGTCCGGCAAGCCTCTATGAGTGTTCTGTTCCTTCTCTCAGCTACTCCATTTTGCTGTGGAGTGCGAGGAGAGGAAAACTTATGAAAGATACCTTGACTTTCGCAGAATTCTGTCATGGCTCCAGACTTGAATTCTGTTCCATCGTCACTTCTGATTTTGACTACGGAACAGTTGTATTCATTCTGGATTTGCCTAACAAAACTAGTGAAAGTACTGAAGGTGTCTGACTTGTGTTTCAAAAAGAACACCCACGCAAAGCGCGAGTAATCATCCACAATAACCAATGTATATTCCTTACGTCCCAAACTTCTAACTTGCAGTGGACCAAACAAATCCATATGGAGAAGTTATAAGCTTCTATTGGAATCCTTGCCTATTATGCTTTTAAATGAACTCCTTGTTTGCTTGCCTTTGATACAAGCGTGACAAGGACTGTCCGTAACGCACATGATATTAGGTGCATCACGCACTAAGTTTTGAGAGAATAATTTATTAATAGTTTTGAAATTAATATGTGCTAGTCTCTTATGCCATTGGTCAGCAAGAGATGCACTACTTTTTGCTAAAAGACACACTGGTGTAGACGAGTCTATACAAATGAAGTTTAAACAGAAAATATTTCTGCTTCGAGTGCCTGATAAAACAGTTTCCATGTTGTCAACCGATTTTATCAAACACTTGTCAGCATGAAATTCAACCACGTATCCTTTGTCGCATAGTTGGCTTATGCTGATGAGATTGTGTTCCAATCCTTCAACATAAGCTACATCCGAAAAGGATACGCTACCGTTAGTAATCATACCGTAGCCTTTAGTTATTCCTCGATCTGAACCTCCAAAGATGACCTTTGGTCCGTTGCAGACTGAGGTGAAATTCTGGAGTAGGCTTCTTGTCCCAGTCATATGCCGAGAGCATCCACTGTCCAAGTACCAGATTGGCATTTTGGTGGTCTTTGGACATACCTGCAATTACAATCATTTAGCCTTAGGAACCCAAACAAGTTTGGGTCCTTGGTCTCGAGTTAGAATACTCCCCCTACGAGCATTAGCCTCATGAGTGGTCATTCTCACATTGCTAACTTGAGGGGTTGCAACATTTCTAAGATTGAACCAACAGTCGATGCCAAAATGACCAATTTTGCCACAGCACCAACAGTCGAACCTGTTGTATCTTTGCCTAGTGTATTCCTGCTTGATTTTCTTAAGTGATGGTCTAGCGGGAACTTCACTCTTGGAGGAAGACGCTTCATGATGATGGCAGCTACATGAAGTCTTCTCCCTCATAGGCTTTTCCACAATAGGTTTTACCTTTGGTGTCTTCTTGATGTTATGACCATGAGCATATGGTCCATAGTTCTGAAGTTGAATCTCTTCACAAGGTGCCTTAAAGACATTCTCGCCAAAGTTACGAGGACGAGTCCAACCTTGGTATCTTGACTTAGGCTTCTCGGGGATCGGCCTAGAGAAGTGTCCATAGGTGGACTCATAGTCGTATTCGTTCGTAGGAAAGATAACTTTCTTGAACAAAACCGGTTCCAAGGGAGCTTTCCCCTTTTCTTCAGCTAGAGCCTTCCGGGCAGCCTTATTCTTTCTCTTGGCCTTGTTTCTCCTAGAAGATTTACTAGAAGCACCAATGTGGCCTATACCAGCACCCTTGGCCTTAGCTGAGAACTCAGCAACGAGAGGAAGAACTTTCTTAGGCTTGGAGAAACTCTCAATAAGTTTCTTCTCAGCCTCGAGTAGTTGTTCCAATTCTTTGATGATTTCATCTTTAAGGTCGAGGTGCTTGAGAGCTTGATTGTATTCTTCCATAGCAGCATTGAAGTTCTCTTGAAGAGAATTAGTCTTGGTGACTTCTTCTCTCAAGCTGCTCTTAGTAGCCTGTAGAGATCTTATCTCTTTGGCTTGAGTTTTCACGACTCGGCGACATTTTTCGTAAGCCGTGAGTAACTCCTTATACTATCCCATGAGTTCAGATTCATCTTCAGAGGAATAGCCCTCTTGCTCGTTATCATCATCAGATTCAGAGAGAGGAGTGTGAGATTTTACCTCCCCAGTGAACTGGGGGACTTGTTCATCATCAGAGTGAGCCATAAGCCCGAAGTAAGCTTCCTCTTCTTCACTCAACTCAGATGAGTCAGAGTCGCTGAAAGTTTTGCTCTTCTTGGCTAATAAGCTCTTCTCTGTCCTCTTCTTGTGGTATGAAGATTTCTTTTCCTCTCTTCTGCCACCCTCTTTCTTCTTGTGAGGGCAGTCCGCGATGACGTGACCTGGCTTATTACAACAATAACAAATGATGTCAGTTGAAATTTGTTTGTTTTGTTTGGAGTTATACCTGTCATGGCTGCTCGAGCCATTCTTTCGTTGATCACCGTTATGTCGTGATCTTCTGTATGAGGCATCTTTGCCTCTCCATTGCTTCTTCTTGTTCAAGAATTTCTTGCACTGCCATGAGAGCAAAGAGAACTCTCCTTCAGATAGTTCTGAGCCTGAGGTGCTTGTCTCAGAGCCTTCTTCTTCACTTACTTCTTGAGGAGGTGCTGGCGAGGCAGCTTTGCCCTTCCTTGAACTGTCAGCCTTTAAAGCAACTGACTTCTCTTTTGAGGAGAAGCGACTTATCTCTTCTTCGGCTTTTCTGGAGTTGATTTGCAGTTCATAGGACATCAGCTTGCCAAATAAATTCTGTGGATCTGTCTCTGCTAGTCTGCCAAACTCTCAGATGACACAGACTTTATTGTCCCATTCTTTGGTGAGAGATCTCAGAAACTTATCATTCAGCTCCCCATTAGTAAAGACTCGGCCATACACTCTCAGTCCATTTACTATCTTAAATAAGTTTTCAAATGTGTCAGCTATGGGTTCCTTGTGACCTTGTCGGATGGCTTCATACTTCTGATTTAAGAGGGATCTCAGATCATCCCTAACTTCCTCAGTCCCTTCCATCAGAGTCACCAGGGATTGCCACATCTCCTTGGAAGATTGGCAATGTATAAGATTTTGCAGCATTGAGTCATCGACTGCACTTACGATAATATTTTTAGCTTTCTTGTCCAGGGAGACAAGTGCAATCTCGTCCTTATCCAATTCCAACAACTTCTTTGGGACCTTTTGGTTGGGTCTATTGTTGATGCAGTCATAGGAACATGCGGACCTTCTTCCACAATCATGAAGATCTGGGGATCTACTGCTTCCATGAAGAGCTTAACTCTTTCCTTCCACATAGGAAAATTGTTCTTGGTGCAGATAGGGAGCTTAGCAAAATCCTTGGTCTTACTCATGCTTAATACTTCTCTGGAGACAACTTGGTGAGGATTAGATCAAGGTGTTAACCTTTTAACGATCAACCTCCCTCTGATACCAATTGAGAGCGCTAAGTTGTCAACCTAAATCACCTAGAGGGGGTGAATAGGTGAATTTCGTGTCAAAAGCGGAATAAAAATATAATACAGTACAGATCTGTAATCATGCAATCACACAGACGACAAGAGATTTATAGTGGTTCCCCAATCTTGGGTACATCCACTTTTATCACCGATCTAGCAAATCACTAGACTCAGCTACTCCACTATCTCGGATTGCAAAAACAATCCTACACCTCGGAACCACGTTCCTACAAAACTCGATCCCAAATGGATCTACACTCGGAAGATAAAACTTCCTACCACTCGGAGAAAGATCTCCTACAAAGAAATTTGTTAAAATAAAGTTTACAACAAGAATATCACAGATCTGGATCTTTGACGTAATCTTCTTCTTGAGAGCTTTTCGGCTTGAACAGAAACAGTTCAAGAAGACTTGACTGAGATCCACGATTCTGAGATCTGGAATCACCACGATCAAGAAAGTAAATCAGAGACGATGAAGCACGGAGTGATCGGATGATTCTTCTTGAGTCTGGATCGCTAGAAAAACTGAGATCGATAGCAGCGGCGTGAGAACGACGATCCAGAGCTTCTCTCGAAAACGGTAATGGCGACGGACAGAAAGATTAGGGTTTTCGGGATTTTCTCTTTCTTAAAAAAGATAATCTCTGTAAAAACCTATTTAGTCAAATCTGAAAAGATCTATTTATAGGCTATCTCCAGCGGTCATAATCGTAATTAAGATTGACACGTGGACCAATCAGAAAAAGTTTAATTTCAAATCTCCGTCAATTCTGGACTTAACGATTTCTGGATTTCTGAGCCAACATACTCGGGTTAGATAAGATACTCGAGTATAAAGGTCTGCTACTCGAGTAGATAAGAGAAACATGTACTCGAGTAATAGAAATGACTACTCGAGTGCCTTGGAAGAACTACCCGAGTTACTCTAGACAGATTACTCGAGTAAGTAGAAACATCTACTCGAGTACTAATCCAAACTACTCGAGTATAAGAATAATCTACTCGAGTGCTAAGCCAGTCTACTCGAGTATAAGAAGGATCTACTCGAGTGCTAAGCCACTTACTCGAGTATATGAGTGAAGTTACTCAAGTATGTGGACTTAGAAATATTTAGACTGAACAGCTAGCCCTACTCGAGTATAACTAAGAGACTACTCGAGTATGACTAAGGCTCTACTCGAGTACACAAACCCCTACTCGAGTAAGAAAAAGAGGTACTCGAGTATATGAATGGATTTACTCGAGTATAAGGACTTAGAAACATTCTGAGATGAGAAGTCCAGATCAACTCGAGTACGATTAGAACACTTACTCGAGTGACTTGAGAACTACTCGAGTATGTAATCCAATCTACTCGAGTACTAAGTCACTTACTCGAGTATATAGAAGATACTACTCGAGTATGTGGACTTAGAAAAAATTTCTTTTGAGAAAGTCTTCAATACTTCAGAGTCCAGTAGTCCAAGTGCATGGAAACAAAGTGTACCCCAATAGAGAGGCTATACATGAGTCAACACCTTGGATCACACAATGAGGAATTACATTTAATGGTCCTGTGTTTGATGACCCACTATAGACTGACATTGGTTTACACTTGGCAATAGAGTCCTGCATGCACAACTTAAACACAACATCAAATACAACTTAATTCATCTTAGTTTCAGGTCTGACTTCCCACAAATCTGGGGTATTGTGAAGACAATTCCCAACAGTTCTCACACGAAATAAAGGGGGAACAAACATCACAAACGGCTTCTTGCCGCAAATTGATTTCTAGCAAAATTCTTAAGGCTCATTATGCAACATCACCGAGCCAGACTAACGGTCACAACTTCGACTTCACCAACAATGCCTAATCTACTAGCAGAGCGGATTTCTAATGAATCATCATGCCGGGGATGGACACAATCGACCCGGTGGCTCCCATTGAACCATGGAAACCCAAACCCCTCTCATTTGAGAGATCTGATTCCTAAATTCTTGAAAGAAAGCAAGATTAAAAATTGATGCCTTGCACACATCCTAAAGACCGAGAGGAGAATTTTTGTTACCTTACGACTCCTCTTACTAGCCATGGAAAATTCGATTTGCACGGATGCAAGTGTGCGCCTTCATGTCCTCTCTACAGATCTGGCCTTAGATCGACGATCGGAACCCTGAAGCTTCATCAATGGAAGATAAAACCCTTCTTCTTCCTCATCCAAACTCTTTCTCTCAAACAATAAATCTCACTCAATGGAGAAGAAAATGAGAGAAAAAAGCCTCTAATCCCTACTTATGCCTCTTGGACGGAGATTCTTGGGCCTTAGGATCAAAACTGAAGTGAAATCGGACTGCTAGAACACAGATCTATGAAATTGCTTCCGTCCGCTACGGTCGGGCGGTAGCCACCTACCGCACAGCAGTAGCTTCCCGAGCCCTCAGTCAAAACATTGTCGCTATACCGCTGGCGGTATAAATATCGATGCGTAGTAGCTCACTCAATGCTTATGTCTCAACGCATAATGTCTAACGCCAAGTGGTAACAAGCTAACGCCGCGTGCTAGCACTCGACGCACTCAACGCCTACCACTCAACACCTCCACTCAATGCTGTTACTCAACGCACTCAATTCAAGGCTACCGCCGAGCGGTAGCTATCTAACGCTGCATGCTAAATTTTAGAGGCTCAAGTACTAGAAAACTGGGGTGTTATATAGCAACTACAATACCATCTTTGGTCGGCCTCTCATCAGTGCTTTTCATTTTGTCCCCTCATCCTTTCACAAGTGACTCATGTTCAACGATTGGGGGTGAAGGTTCATTTCTGAGGAGATCCTAAGATAGCTAGGTAGTGCTATGTCACTGCAGTCAACACCATCTCATGGATAGAAGAGGCCGAAGAAATGGAGAAGATGATGGAGGTGGAGGCAGAGTTGAAGGGGAAGAAGGTCATAGCTCAGGAGGAGAGTGCGGGAGCGGAGCTGGGAGGATGAGATGAGATGATGGTGGTAGAGGATGTAGTTGAAGTGTAGACCCTAGCCCAAGGAGAGAGGGCAGCTAAAGATTGGGAGGAATAATCCCGACCAGAGCCTACAGAAGCAGTGGTTGAGACAGAGGTTTTTACCCGAGCATGGAAAGCAGAGAAGGTAAGGGTCAGTGGATGTTTGTACCAAAAGGATCAAGAGAAGATGCTGGCTTGCATCCTGGAGCACGTAAACATCTTCGCTTGCAGCGTGGTGGATATGCCTATTATCGATGCTGGCATGGCTTGCCACTGGCAGAATCTAAACCCAAAGGTTTGACCTATCCGCCAGAAGAAGAGGAATGTGGTCGACAAGCTCGAAGTGCCTATCAAAGAGGATGTGGATAAACTTCTCAAGGCCAGTTTTGTGTCAGAGATCCAGTTTTCGGGCTGGGTCTCTAATGTTGTAATGGTGAAGAAGGGGGACATGAAATGGAGGATGTGTTTTGATTTTTCTTTATTAAATAATGCATGTCCCAAGGATTGTTACCCCATACCTCGAATCGAGGCGTTGATTGACACAGCTGTTGGTTTCCCTATGATGAGTTTTTTGGATGCTTTTTATGGTTATCATCAGATCAGGATGCACCCTCCGGATATAAAAGATATATCCTTCATCACGAGCAGCGGATGTTATTGTTATAATATGATTCCTTTTGGACTGAGGAATGCAGGATCAACCTATCGAAGGATGAAGGATAGGATTTTCCGGGAATAGGGAGGAAGAAACCTAGAAGTATATGTAGATGACCTACTGGTGAAGAGCAAGGATGTGAGTTCTCACCTTCGAGAACTCGAAGGAACTTTTTCCATCTTGCGAACATTTAAAATGAAGTTGAATCCCATGAAGTGTGTTTTTGTACCAAGCCAAGGGAAATTCATTGGGCACCTCTAGACTCCAGCCATGGTGGAGCCTAACCCAGATAAGGTGAAAGAAATAATGGAGCTAGAATCGCCAAAGAATTCCAAGGACGTTCACCGCCTGACTGGGAAGCTTTTGGGGATGAGCAGTTTTCTTTTCTGGGAGGGGGAAACATGCTCGCCTTTCTTCAGTATATTGCAGGGGAATCAAAAGTTCGAATGGACTAAGGAGTGTGAGGAGACGTTCCAGTCTTTGAAGGATTAGCTCACAAGGCTCCTCTACTCCAAGGATCAAAAGAAGGTGAATATTTGATCATGTACCTCGGAGTGGGGGCAGAGACTATAAACTCTGTATTTGTCCGAGAGGAGGGTAAGAAGCAACTGCCGATCTACTATGTGAGCAAAGTCTTGAAAAAGGTTGAGCTTAAGTACTTGATCCTGGAGAAGCTATCCTTTGTCTTGGTCCTCATGGCTAGAAAACTCCAACCTTACTTTGAAGCACACTCTATCCGAGTGGTGACTGATCATCCGGTACGTGGCATCTTCGAAGGGGTAGAACTTTTGGAAAGGTTGACAAAATGATAGGTGGAATTGAGCAAATTTGACATCACCTTCATCTCGCGATTGTCGGTTAAAGATCAAGTGGTGGAAAAATTCTTGGCAGATTATATAATGGAGTCAGAAGAAGGGCCAAACCACCTAATTTCTTGGAGGTTGCTGGTAGATGGGGCCTCAGGAATATATTCTTTGGGAGCGGAGGTGTTCTTAGAAATCCCCTAGGGGACAAATATTGAGCAGGCCATTATGATACACTTCCCTATCACCAACAACCACGCGGAATATGAGGCAGTCAGTACACAGATGCGACTCTCTAAAGAATTAGGAGTGTAATATGTGGAGATATTAATGGACTCGATGGTGGTGGCCTCATAGGTCAAGGGAGAGTTCAAGACGAGTGAGCCAACTATGCAGTGATACTTTCTCAGGGTAAGGGGCCTTATTGGGGAGTTCCGGACCTTCTCCATCCGACATGTACCGCATGAAGAGAGTGTTGCGGCGGACTAGCTGTCCAAGCTCGGTCCAAGGGAAAGAGGGACCATGACAGACTTGTTCTGACCATCCATATAAGTGTAAGATCTAATGGAGATAGATCAACGCTCCTCATAGAAGGACCCATTTATTACATTCATTACCACCGGTGAATTCCCATGGGAGGCCACAGACAAGAAGCACTTCAGGCACAAGTTGGCGTACTATCTGCTATGTGAAGGAGAGTTATTTCAGAAGAATCTCTCAAGACAACTAGAAAGGTGTGTATCTGAGGAAGAGGTTCCGAAGATCCTAGAAGAAGTCCACTAAGGAGAGTGTGGAAGCCATTTGTGAAGCAAAACCCTAGAAGGAAAGATAGTTTGGCAAGGATACTATTGGCTGACCTTAGGCAAAGACGCGGAAGAGTTAGTGAAGAAATGACTCAAATGTCAGATGTTTGCACCACTCCAGCTCCCGCCCTCCTAGAGACTCAGGAGTATCTTGACACCATGACCATTCACAATTTGGAGATTGGACCTGGTATGGCCTTTTCCCCAGGCCAACGTGCATAGAAGGTTCCTTATGGTCATGATAGACTACTTTTTAAAGTGTCTAGAAGTCAAGGCACTAGCCAAGGTGACCTATCAGGTGATTCGTAACTTCGTATAGGGAGAGATCATCTGCCGGCACGGGTTGCCTCAAGATATAGTCACCGACAACGGACCACAGTTCGCTAGTGATGAGTTCATCAGTTTTTGTGGCCAGCTCAGGATGATTCATAGGTAAGAATCGGTCCATCACCCCTGGATTAATGGGCAGTTGGAGGCGGCAAATAAGATCATTGTGAACCTGTTGAAGAAGAAGGTTGAGAACCTTAATAGGAGTTGGGTTGAGAAGCTTTCGTAGGTCCTTTGGGCCTTGAGAACCATGCCCAACACCGCTACGGGGGAAACTCCATTCAATATTTCGCATGGTTGTGAAGTCGTGCTTCTTGTGGAGTTTGAGGTAAAGTCACTGCGGGTGGTCATCATAGGAGAAGGAGATGAAGATTGGAGAATCGAGAATGAATGCGAGATGCGGCTCTCACTGAACTTGGTAAAAGATCATCGTGACCTAGCTGCCATCAGGAAGGAAGAGTTTAAACGTCGAATGGACGGGTATTTTGACAAACATTTACGCATTAAGTAATTTCTAAAGGGAGATCTAGTCCTGAAAAGGTAGATGCGGCCGGGAGGTCGGCATTATTAGGAATTCTCAATCCCAACTAGGAGGTTCCTTATGTTGTGGAGGAAGCCCTCAAATCAGGGGGTTATCATCTCCAAAATATAGAGGGGGCAACCATCGACCACACTTGGACTGGTGATGACTTGAAATGCTTCTATCCCTGAGTAAATTAGAAATTTTTTTATCTCTCTAACACTTTTTATTCTTAGCATGTCTCCCCTCATGGCTTGATAGTATGGTGAACTATATCCCGAGCTGATCCCACTGTCAGGTTCCCATTAGCTGACAGGTCGGGAAGGCCCTCAGTGGATGATGAAAAACAAGTTGAGCTTATATCCAGAGCTGATCGCGCTGTCAGGATCTCATTAGCTGACAGGTCAGGAAGTCCCTCGGTGGATAATGCGAAACAAATTGATGTATATCTCGAGCTGATCCCACTGTAAGGCTCCCATTAGCTAACAGGTCAGGAAGGCCCTCGGTGGATGATGAGAAACAAATTAAATGTATATCCCGAGCTGATCCTACTGTCTGGCTTCCATTAGAGATAGGTCAGGAAGGCCCTTGGTGGATGATAATAAACAAGTGAACGTAGATCCCGAGCTGATCCCGCTGTCAGACTCCCATTAGGACAGGTCATGAAGGACTTTGGTGGATGATGAGAAATAAGTTGAACTTATATCCCGAGCTGATCCCACTATCAGGCTCCCATTAGCTGACAGGTCAGGAAGGCCCTCAGTAGATGATGAAAAATAAATTGAATGTATATCCCGAGATGATCCCGCTGTCGGCTCCCATTAGTTGATAGGTCAGGAAGGCCCTTGGCGGATGATTTGAAATAAGTTGAGCTTATATACCAAGCTAATCCCATTGTAAGGCTCCCATTAGCTGACAGGTCAAGAAGGCCCTCGGTGGATGATATGAGAAATAAGTTTAACGTAGATCCCGAGCTGATTCAGATGTCAGGCTCCTATTAACTAACAAGTCTGGAAGGCCCTCGATGAATGATATGAGGAACAAGTTGAACGTAGACCCCATTTTGATCCCATTGTCAGGCTCCCAATAGCTGACAGGTCAGGAAGGCCCCCGGTGGAATATGGAAGTGACTGAAAACTCCTATGGAGATCTCGCCATCAAGGATCTCGCCAATCGATAAGACAATCACTCAGAAGTTGTCGATTATCAAGGCCCGGGCATAAAAGAGGTAGGATGAAGGGCATAAGCAAATGAGAGTGTTGAGAGCTAGATCTCGCTAGCCAAGCACTCGTCAGGGGCCGACCTAATTCTAGTGTCAAGTTTGAAAATTCGACACTATACAGGTTATTGTGGCGAGTGGCCGGGTTTAGGTCTTACAAGACGTCTTTCCCAAGAGCTACCTAAGTAAAAGCGCAAGTCGAGTGCGTTTATGCTCGACAAATCAATCAGATGAAATAAAGATTGAATGAAGAAACATTTCACAAAGCCAAATTTTTAATTTGTATTTCATTAACAAAAGTTACATCTCGCCAAAAAGGCCCTGCCCAAAAAAAGGGAAAAATACATAAGAAAATAAAAAGAGAAAGAAAAAAAGCAGACTTCAGGGCAATGATGTCGACAACTCACTCTCGCCGGAGGTGCCACCGACATCATCCTCTAGCTTGATGATCAGCAAGAATAGTTCTGGGACCAAGTTCTCGGTGGTCACACTTACGCCTTCACCTATTAAAAGGTCGGCTCCCTGCATCACTTGGAGCGAGTGTCTTATAGCGGCGATGGCATTCTCCTTCATCATTAACTCAATCTCGTGTTGAGAGTACTTTTGGAGTTTCTTCTGGACGTGGAGAGGGGGAACTAGCGAGTTGACCATTTGTTTATTATGGGTCTTCAGTGCCTGACACTCCTCCTCAAGATGGGTGATACATGCGTGCAATTGAGCAGTGGTCGCGACATCCTGCAAAAATATTGAGTTATAGTTAGAATAGAAAGTAGCGAGTGCATTTGGTGAGAGTAGTCTTACTATTTCACCCACACATCTGAGAAGATTTTGCTCGACAGAGGCTAGCATCTGCTTTAGTAGCATGACTTCCTCAGAAGCACGCCCCACGAGTTACAAAAATCTACCAGGTTTCGCGATATGTGAATGTCGCTGCAAGTTGTTATGTCAGCAAACTCGATGGCACAGAGTTGGTTTTGTGTGCTCTCATATGTGAGTTCTTGCATGGTCGCATCATCATAGTAGGCATCATTGTCCTTCCCATACAGCCCGAAGGAGAATGCATAAGCTTGACCAGAGACAGTCTCGCCCTCCTGCCAGGAGGGGTGGATAGTGGAGATTAAGGCCATGTTGGCCTCCCTATGCTAGAGAAGCTGGGGATCGCCGACTTCATCTAGGAACTTCTCGCCTAGACCAAAATTTTGGTAGCCTCTCGGCACCACTTTTGCCTTTAGCACCGCCGAGGTCCCACAGATCTTGTTGGTGGTCTCGCCAGCGATCTCGCCTGTAACTAGAGTGCTCGCAAGAGGCACTGTCCTTATTTCCTTTCCTTTGGAAAGGGTGGTGGATTTAGTCTTCTTGGGAAGTGATTGAGCGGTAGGCATGTCGGGCTTTCTCTTTTGGCCACTTGACTACGACAAAAGTCCTGACTCTTTTCTATAGGCCGCGACAGCGGCTTCCGCGCGTGTTTTATCAGAGGTGAGAACGCTTCCACTCGCGTGAGGCGGGTTGAGGGGAAGATCCCGCACTCCTGTGCATGTGATAGTTAGCTAAAGTATTTGAATAAGTCAATTGAAGGAAAGGGTGGGGAATACCTTCTCCGGCGAGTACGGGTAGGAGTGAGTCGACTTTCCTCTTTAGGTAAAGGACATTGAATTCCTTCTGAAACACGAACTGGTGGAGTTTGGCCTCATATCCTCAAGGCTGGTAGGGCGGTAGGTCGAATCTTCCTGATGGATAGGCGAGAGGGGGAGATTGCCAAAATCAATAGAAATGAATACAGACTTACAAATCCAGTGATTATTCTTATTGGCGAGACCCACTGCCATGAGGTCGGTGCTGAAGAAGAATGTGATCTTGTCCCTCTTGGCCCTGAAGTTGTAGAGTTTTCGGAAGACTAGAAGATTGAACTCTATCTGCTCATCTCGCAGGTAGCAAGTGAATGCTACAAGTAGGGATATAGAGTTAGTGTTGAGCTGTGCGGGAATGACTCTGAAGTATCGTAGGTCCTGGAATATCTCCGACCAAATAGGGATGTGGAGCCTACATCGAAGTGCTCGGCAGGTATTGCGAGTTCACTCGACGAGAAGTGGTTTATGGATTCTCCTTTCCCTAGTAGACAAGCGATGAATCCAAGAGAGATGTAGAGCCCTAGTAGTACATGGAACTCCTCCTCGGTCAGTTTATAGTTCATAAAGGGATAGTCCGCGAATGCTGCGGCGCACTTTTTTTGTCCATCAGTATTGCCAGTCATTTTGCGAGTGAGAAAGAATGCGTAGAAACACGAGTGTAAGAAATGAAAAGTTGGAATGAAGATTGGAAACTTTCGAAATGGTAGTTAATTTGGTAGGTAGGGGGCTATTTGTTGAATTTTTTTGGCGGGAAGGATCATAACCGAAAAATATGCGGATAACCAGCTCACCACATACCGCTTTGGACCGTGTTTCGGTCCCGTGCTCCCCCCATTCTCCGCCGAGTAGGAGCTATTGCTATGATTTAGACTTAAAAATATATCTGCAATAAGAAAAGGAAAAGCCCGGTTGCGAAATTGAAAGAAAATTTCTAATATAAATGTGCAATTGGCACGAGTCATAGCAACAGTTTATTATTACAAGCATAATTTATATAAGGGATGGAAGGCAGGTTCTGGTAGGTGGTGTCAGGATAAGGAAAGCTGAACTAGCAATCCAACTAGGAAAGTATACCTATCGAACTGTAGCTAGGGGACACAAGTATTGTATTGAAATCCGGGAACTGTTGAGTAAACCTACTCACACGAAAACTATTATTTTATCGAAGGAAAACTTTAGGGTTAAAAAGAAATCTGAATGCACATAAGAAAGGAAAAATTACACTAAAAAGAGAACTAATTGCAGTTAAGTAGAGAGCTAAGAAAAAAGATTGCAACGAAGGGTTGGAACAGTGAAATGGAAAAGCACTCGATCAAGAATCACCTCGTCAAGAGTTGACTCAAAATGCGATAAAAAACCTAACTTAATAGGGTGAAGGTCCTTGACCGCGGAGGTTCCTAAAGCTTGAACACGCTTCTCTTGAAGTCGTGCCCAACTGAGTTTAGGAAGGTCCGATCGAACTCGCGTCCAAATCAGAGGCCTAAAGCTCGCTTTACCCGGTGAACTCCACTATTGGATTTTACTCCAATCCGGGAGATTTGGATGTCTGCTTCTCTCGAGGCGTGCATATAGCTCTCTTTACTCTTGAGTGTTCACTTCAAACTGCGAGCCTCTCGGCTAGCTAAGAGTGAAAACAGAAAGTGAAATTATATATCAATGATATAATTCAAAATATGAATAATCAAGAGTAAATCGAAGGCCTAAACCCTAAAAAGAAAAAGTAAATTCAAAGCATCATAACTTAATCAACTCGAACCTCGGATCATCAAGATCGAGTCAAGGAGGATTATTTAATCATAGTGAAGTGGAGGAGAAGGGATGATTAGAAAAGCATTAAGAACACAAATTAAAAGAGCACTTTATATTGATAAAGAAAGAGAGCTACACTTTGAAAGGAAAGATTACACTTGCATGGAATGAAAACTTAAGCTAGCAAAACATTAAGCTACTAAAGCTATTACAAAATCTAATACAAAAGGAGTAAACTAAGCTAGGATTAGAATGGGACTAAAATGAGAAAAAGAGAGAGAGGAGAGGAAAAGCATGAAAAAAATACAAGTAAACAAAAGACAGCACATCCCCTCTCAAAGCAACTGCTCTGGACATAAGGGGGTACCACTGAATTTATTGGAAAAATTCTCGGGTTGGTCACGGCCTCTGTCACGCCCGGGTAGGGCATGTTAGTGGAGGCGTGAAACGTACAGGGTTGACCTCGGGCTCTGGATTCTGGCGGGAAGGATGATTGCTTCTGTACGATGGTAGACACACCCTGGGTCATGCCTGTATAGGGGGGGCGTGACACGCACGTCGCGTCGAAATCATTGGTCGGAAATCCGTCAGTCTTGGAAAAAGGTTGAACATGCCCAGAGACACGCCCGTATAGGGGGGGTGTTAGTACTATTAGCATGCAGAGGACAAAAAACTTTAATTGCGGCAGAAGGCTTCGAGATGAGGGCGACACGCCCCGTGACATGCCCTGTGACACTCCCAAGGAGGGCGTGTCTGGGGGTGTGTGTTGCGCGCTAGGGTTCGAAGACAATAAACACAACTGAACTAGCAACCCGATGAGGCAAGTATACCTATCAAATTGTAGCACGGGGACACAAGTGTCGTATTGAAATCCGGGAACTGTTGGCTAAGCTTACTCACACGAACGCTATTATCTTATCGACGGAAAAACTAGGGTTTTAGAAAATCTAAGTGCAGGGGAGAAAGTAAAGCTATACTAGAAAGAGAACTACTGCAATTAAGTAAAGTTATTAAGCAAACAACTATGCTAGAAAGGAAACTACTGTAGTTAATTAAAGAGCACAAGATAGGTGATTACTACGAAAGGTAGAAAATTTGAAATGGAAATGCACTCAATCAAGATTCACCTCCGCTAAAGACGATTAAGAAAATGCGATAAAAATCTGAACTTAATAGGATAAAGGTCCTTGACCGTGGAGGTTCCTAAAGCTTGAACACGCTTCTCTCGAAGTCGTGCCCAACTGAGTTTAGGAAGGTCCGACCGACTCTCGTCTAAATCGGAGGCCTAAAACTCGCTTTACGCGGTGAACCCCACTATTGGATTTTACTCCAATCAGGGAGATTTGGACGTCTGCCTCTCTCGATGGGTGCGTACAATTCCCTTTACTCTTGAATGCTCACTTCATTCTTTCGGCCTCTCGGCTAGCCCAGAATGAAAGCAAAGGCGGAGAGTATATATCAAAAATATACCTCCAACCCGTGATTAATCAAGAGTAATTCAAGGCCCTAACCTAAAAAGAAAAGATTAATTAAAACATCATAACATAATCGCTCTAACCTCGGATCATCAAGATCGAGTACAAGGAGGATTAGTTAATCGTAATGGAGTGGAGGAGGGGAGATGAGTAGAAAAGCATATAAAGGAACACAAGTAAAGGAAGAACACTTTTATTAATGAAAAAAATGCAAGTTACACTATTGAAATTGAAATTACAAGTGCATGAAAATTAAACCCTATTCTAGCACTACAATTAGCACTAAGCAAGAGCAAAGATTACAAAGAAAGCTAAAGCAACTAAATATTAAACCATGATTAAGCAAAAATTACAAAGGAAGAGAGAGAGAGAGAGATAGAGAGAGAGAGAGAAAGCATAAAAAACTCAAGAACCAAAGGGGCAGCACCTCCCCCTCTCAACCAAAGCTTCCTGAAATGGAGAGGGGGGGTCTCAATTTAAAGAAATTTTTCTCGGGTTGGTCACGCACTCCGACACGCCCTAGGGGGGCGTGTAAGGGGGCGAGACAGTACTATGTTGACCTCGGGCTCTGGATTCTGGCAGGAGGGATGATTGCTTCGGTACGTCGGTGGTCACGCCCTAGGTCACGCCCGTGATAGGGGGCGTGACAGGCACGTCATGTCCAAATCATTGGTCGGAAATCCGTTAGTCGTCGAAAAGTTGATGTCACGCCCCAGGTCACGCCCGTGACGGGGGGCGTGACGGTACTGTTTGCGTGTTGTGGCGGAACGACATTTAATGCGGCGGCAGGCTTTGCGGCAGAGGGCGACACGCCCATGGTCACGCCTGGAGACCCGCCCGGGGAGGGCGTGTTAGGGGGCGTGATAGCAGTTTTGACCGTTTTTCTGTCCCTTCCAGCAGGAGTTCTCGGGATCGGGTGACACGCCCTAGGTCACGCCCAGGGAGGGCGTGACAGGGGGGCGTGACAGGTCATTTTGGCCAATTTTCTAGAAACCTGCAAAAAGACAAGAAAAAGTCAGTGGCAATAATAATTACATAAAAATGATAAAAATAAACTAATAATAGACATAATTTGTACAATATAAAATAGAAAATACGATAATAGTTTAGGCTACATAACGTATTATCAAATTCCCCCAAGCTTAAGCTTTGCTTGTCCCCAAGCAAAAATATAAAAACTAGATATTTATAAAAAGGACTAATCAAAAAGTTCTAATTATGCCTACACAAGTAC
The DNA here is from genome assembly GCA_039513925.1 of Platanthera zijinensis. NCBI lineage: Eukaryota > Viridiplantae > Streptophyta > Magnoliopsida > Asparagales > Orchidaceae > Platanthera > Platanthera zijinensis. The sequence continues at coordinate 37,067,973 of CM077083.1, forward strand.
TATGCGAAATTCTTAGTAGGGAAAAGGTGAAATGTAAGTCTAAAACAATTATTTAGCTATGGTAAAACTTTTATAAACTTTACTTAATAAAAACAAATCATCCAAAATTTTAACGAGATTTTTTTAAATGGACTTAAGCAAAGCAACGAAAATGAAAAACACGCATTGAGTTGTTACTACATCCAAGCAACGCATTATAATTATATCAATTGAATTAACAAAAATCTAGGTTTAAATCCAAAACTAAAACTGATTTACTGTTTTTCTTTTCTTAGTTGTTAAATAAAAATCAAAAAGCGTGAATCAAAAGGACTTAAATAGGGCAAAAACGTTTGGTTTAGGAAAATGATCAGGAGTGGAATTCAAAGATAAACGTGAAGGTTTTAAAATCATACTAAACCAAAGCAAAGAGTTTCAAAAACTTTCATAAAAATATATACACATTTTTTTTTCTTCTTTTTTTTCATCTTTTTTTTTCAAAACAAAGGCCATAAATATTTTTATTTTCCTTTTTGAGTTGGCCAAACAAAAATAAACATCACTTTCGACATCCTTTTTTTTCGAAAACCTTTCTCCCACAAAAATCACAAAATACCCTATCAAAATCGTCAAAATAATTAATGAAACTCAAAAAGGCTAGTGTGATTCGATAGGTTGGACATTTTGGCTTTGGTGAAACTGAAATGAAGGGAGGAGCTATCAAATGAAATCGGAAAAGGCTCAAAAACGGCTAACTAGTGGTAAAAGTTTTTAGGTTGGCAGGAAAGCTCAAACGAAAACAAAAACGGCCTAAATCATTTTCACGCTTTTGAATTTATTTAAAACAAAGGTTTGAAAATTTTTCAAAAAGCGAGTCCTAGATAATAAATGAAGATTGATGAAATTAACTTGAAAATAGAAATAATAGGTGACTTGGATCGTTCACATCTACTACATTATTCAAAAGTTGACTTTACAAAACTTATTCAAAAACTAAAAATAAAATAGTGGATGATGAATTTTCGAGAAAGTAAAGGAAATAAATAACAAAAAACCATAATAGAAATGCGAGTTTTAGAAAAATATTTCACCTTAACATGCTACCGTGAATTAGAAACACAGCATGGCCAACATTTTACTTGTGAAACATAATTAAAAAGGATGATTAGAAATATTATAATTAACTAAGTTGTTTATAGGAGATTTTGAGTAAAACAAAACTAAAAACTATGGGTACTATTGAAATACCAAAATGTCTAAACTATTCAAAAACACATATATTTTTTTTAATTTAATTTTGTGAAATATTCTCTTTTTTTGGATTTTGGATTTTTTTCTCTTTTTTTTTGGAATTTTAAGATATTCATTTTTTTTTGAAATATTTACAATATATACAAAAAGAAGATTATTTACACTACGCAAAAATGAAGGAGGAAATCCTCCCCCAAGCTTAAAACAGACATTGTCCTCAATGGCTAAAGAAGGGGATTGGAGAAGGAGAGAAAAATAAAGTACAGAATTGAAAGACAGAATTGAAATACAGGTACTTCCCCGGATTTATTTGCTGCAAAAACTGAGTGATGCCGCTCCTCCGAATGTCTTCTTTGGACTTCGTGATAGATTCAGCAATGTTGGAGCAGGCGATCGCAGAAGCTTCAGCTTGTCGGAGCCGTCCGAGGCAAAAATTGTAAAATAAAGAAAACAGAAAAAAATAACTTGGGTTGCCTCCCAAGAACGCCCTTTGGTTAAAGCGTCGTTGAGCTCGACGCATCAAAAAAATAATTTTGTCCAAAAATATTGTTATCCCGAAATAAAATTGTTTTTAGCAAAAAATTAAAAACTCAAGATTAGAGTTCGTGAAGTAGAAACTTAATAATGTTTGGACTGACATCATCATCACCAGAGAAATACAGTTTAAGACGCTGACCATTCACTTTGAAATTACCCTTATCAGGGTGAGAAATTAAAACTGTTCCATAAGGAAATACTTCTAAACAGAAAATGGGCCAGACCAGCGAGATTTTAATTTGCCCGGAAATAAACGTAAACGAGAATTATATAAAAGGACTTGGTCGCCCGGCTTAAAGTTTTTAGGGTGCCTTAAGTGTTTATCGTGTAAAAGCTTCGTCCGCTCTTTATAAAGTTTGTTATTTTCATAAGCATAAGAGCGCCACTCGTCAAGTTCATTTAGTTGAAATTTTCGAAGGTCACCGACTGAGTGGGGATCGAAGTTTAAAAATTTTAAGACCCAAAAGACGCGGTGTTCTAACTCTACGGGCAGATGGCACGATTTTCCATAGACCAGCCGATACGGCGTACATCCGAGGGCGGTTTTGTATGCTGTTCGGTAGGCCCATAGAGCATCGTCAAGTTTGGTTGACCAGTCTTTTCTAGAAGTTGAAACAGTCTTTTCTAATATTCTTTTTATTTCTCTATTAACTACTTCGACTTGACCGTTAGTTTTGGGGTGGTAGGCAGTGGAAAGCTTATGTGTAACGCTGTATTTGGTAAGGATTTTTGAAAATTGTGCGTTATAGAAATGGGAACCCCTATCGCTAACGATTGCGCGTGGCGTACCGAATCTTGAAAATAATCTTTTTAGAAACGTGACTACAACTCGGGAGTCGTTCGTAGGAAGAGCTTGGGCCTCAGCCCATCGTGAAACATAATCAACAACAACTAAAATATATTTGTTTCCGAAGCTAGAAGGAAGGGGGCCACAAAATCAATTCCCCAGAGGTCGAAAATTTCGCACTCTAAGAAATAATTTTGCGGCATTTCATTTTTATTAGAGATGTTGCCCGACCGTTGGCAACTATCACACCTGCTCACAAAGGCTTGCGCGTCCTTAAACAGGCTAGGCCAGTAAAAACCCGCGCAAAGCACCTTGTGAGCGGTGCGAGCAGCTTGATAGTGCCCACCTGTCGGACCTTCATGCAAATGTTTTAGAATATCAATTCCTTCATCAAAAGAAACACATCTCCTTATCACTTGATCCTCACAAATTTTGAAAAGATGTGGGTCTTCCCAAAAGTAGTTCTTCAGCTCAGAAAAGAATTTCTTCTTTTGTTGAGAGGAGAACTCCTTTGGGAGCACCCGGGCCACTAGATAGTTGGCGATGTGCGCGAACCAAGGAGAAGTAGATGTATTAACTAAAAGCAGCTTCTCGTCAGGAAAATAGTCATTAAAAGATTTTTCATTTAATTTTTCTATAAAGGGGTTATCTAATCTGGATAGATGGTCGGTGGCCAAGTTCTCGGCTCCTCGCTTATCACGGATCTCTAAGTCAAACTCCTGGAGGAGTAAGACCCAGCGAATCAAGCGAGGCTTGGCATCCGTTTTGGCAAGAAGGTACTTGAGGGCCGAGTGGTCCGTAAAAACAACGATTTTTGAAAGAGTAATGTAAGGGCGGAATTTATCAAACGCAAATACTACAGCTAAGGGCTCCTTCTCGGTTGTGGTGTAATTTTCTTGTGCAGATGTGAGGGTTTTACTAGCGTAATAGATGGGGTGGAAGTTCTTAGATATGTGTTGACCTAATACGGCCCCCACCGCAAAACTACTCGCATCGCACATAATCTCGAAAGGAAGGTCCCACACCGGAGCTATCATAATCGGTACGTTAATTAACTTTTCTTTAATTGATTCAAAGGCAGAAATACAAGAGTCATCAAAAATGAATGGAGCGTCTTTTTCAAAGAGATGGGTGAGGGGCTTTGTGATCTTGGAGAAGTCCTTTATAAAACGACGATAAAAACCAGCGTGGCCTAGGAAACTTCTTATATCTTTTATGTTTGTAGGCGGCGACAACTTCTCAATAACTTCTATTTTGGCAACGTCTACCTCAATACCTTTAGCAGAAATTTTATGACCCAAAACTAACCCTTCCCTCACCATAAAATGGCATTTTTCCCAATTTAGGGCAAGGTTAGTTTCTTCGCATTGTTCTAAGACTTATTCGAGGTTTTGTACACATCTATCGAAGGAATCGCCGAACACGGAGAAGTCGTCCATGAATACCTACATAATGCTTTCTACGTACTTGTCAAATATTGCGAGCATACATCGCTAGAATGTAGCTGGCGCATTGTATAATCCAAACGGCATTCTTCGGTACGCGAAGGTGCCAAAGGGACAAGTAAACGTAGTTTTCTCTTGGTCCTCGGGAGAGATGGGTATTTGAAAGTACCCCGAGAGGCCATCGAGAAAACAATAAAAGCTATGGCCGGAGAGACGTTCTAAAATCTGCTCGATAAACGGTAAAGGAAAGTGGTCCTTGCGGGTGGCGTCATTTAACTTACGGTAATCTATGCACATACGCCAACCCGTCACCGTCCGTGGCGGGATTAATTCATTATTCTCATTACTAACTACAGTTATCCCTCCCTTCTTTGGAACTACCTGAACGGGGCTAACCCACTTACTGTCCGAAATAGGGTAGATAATTCCTGCGTCTAATAGTTTCATAACCTCGCCCTTAACTACTTCTTTCATGTTTGGGTTTATACGGCGCTGAGGTTGGATAGAGTTACGAGAATTATCTTCCATTAAAATTTTATGGGTACAGAAAGATGGGCTTATGCCCTTGATATCAGAAATTTGCCAAGCAATAGCCCGGCGATGCTTACGTAGAACTAGAAGAAGTTTATCGTTCTGCGTATCCGTGAGGTAGGCCGAAACGATAACTGGTAACTTGGAGTCTTTTTCTATGAAAGCATACTTAAGGTGTTCGGGAAGTTCTTTAAGTTCTAGGGTAGGGGGTTCTTCATAAGAGGATTTTGAGATTCTTTCTTTTTCAAAAATAATATCTTCATAAACTTTTTTATAAGGAACGTAATAAGGGGTGGGGCTAGCAGCCAAGACGGCTTCTTGTAGCGATTCAGTGGGAAGAATAGAGGAAGAACAAAAATCATAAAATTCTTTTTCAAACTCAGAAAGACAATAAGAAGATTCATCACTTCCTTGCAGTGATTCAGTTGTAAGAGAAGAGGAGCAAAAAGTAGAAAATTCTTTTTCAAAGTCGGAGAGGCAGTAGGAAGAATCATCACTCACGGCGTCTACGAAAAAACATGAGTCATCGTTCGCTAAGGTGTTCTTCATCGAAGGGGTGATAGAAAATGTGACTTCGTCGTCGCCTACTCGAAGAATGAGCTTACCATTGCTTACGTCAATGATGTCTCGGGAGGTGGCAAGGAAGGGTCGAGCAAGGATCAGGGGAACCTCGACGTCTTCTTCGATGTCCAAAATGACAAAGTCCATCGGGAAGATGAACTTGTCGACTTTCACTAGAACATCCTCCACTATTCCTAACGGGTACTTGACGGATCTATCGGCTAGCTGGATACTCATACGCGTGGGGTTATGGCTACCATGTAAGATCCTCCTTTTCCCTTTTCGAAGGCATCCCGGATCTTATGCCCAGAACCGCCGCCTTACGGTGACACTAACTCCTGAGTTAGTCGACACCGTAAGACGCCGATTCTGCCGGCTATTACGATCATTTTTCACTAGAGATGCGGAAGTAAAAGTGTATAAACAAGCTAATGCACATGTCCACAGAAATCACAGAGCATATCATATATATGGAAATGAAAGTGCTACTATAGTCCATAATGAGTACTAAAGAGAAAGTAGGGCTTATGCCCATATACATCAATAGAAATCAGACTCTCTCTCACAAAATAGAAAGCTGTAAACTAAGCTATCCACTATATCTCCTCCCACCTGAGGACGTACGGTAGTAGTGTCTGGTGGTGGTGGTAGCTGCTCCTCATGCCCTGCCTCCTCGTCCCGCTGGACGTGCTGGTCCACCTCCTCGAACTCCTAAAAAGGGGGAGTCAACGTATGTTAGTCAAAAAGACTAAGTCGTATCCTCAACACCTCCTCCTGTCGCTCTTAGGCACCGGATGGAAGGAGGATGCGGAGGACAACAAGGGGTAGCAAAGTGGAAGCAGTGACATTTCTATCTAGCAGGAGTAAGTAAAATCTAGCAGTTCTATATATAATCTAGCAGTTCTATATAAAATCTAGCAGTTCTATATAAAGTGCAAGTAAGTAAAGACAGTGCAGAAAGAAAAGGTCTGCAGTAAGAAGATAGAACTGGAAGTAAATGCAGTACAGAAAGGAAAGTACGCTACTGCTACTCCTACTCCTATCAATATCACAGAAGTACCCCAACTTATATGAACGCCCATACGAACTTATAAGTTAGGGTTTCCAAAAGTAACTTATCATATAAACCGCCCATACAATTTATATGATAAGGATCTATGAAGCGTATGTCCTAATGAATGAATGTATGTTATGATGAGTATGTTAAACATACAAGTGCAACACACACACACGACTCCGTCATCACAGACCTTTAGTTCCCTCTTTTTGAGAGCTTGCATCACTCTCGGGTACTACCGTTGTGGCTACGGCAACAGTGGAGCGGGCTCTCCACTTCTAGGTAGGTATAAGCACTACCAGACCTAGACCCCTCTCATACGCCTCTGTACACGTCCCAGGTGCACTCTAGAGTTTTGCGTACGTATTTTGCTGACTACCCGTCAGTCTTGTAGGTCGAGTGTACGTCTTCGGGGATTCCGCAGTATTATATATTTAGCATACTGGCCCCTCCACCCGTACGCCTCGCCCGAGTCATCGTACTGCCATCGGTGCATCGACTGGCCAGTCCCGAGTGACTCGCCACTAATTTTATGCACATGCAAGGTATTAATCTGAGCTTCCTGCTCGTACTGATATTATTAAAACATTCCCTCCAATCCAATTTGGGTGAGTAAGTGCTCGTATCCCTCCAACCTTAAGAAACAGGTGAGCAATCCACTCGTATCCCTCCAACCCGATTAGGATGAGCTCATTACTTGTATCCCTCCAACCTTGTGAAACAGGTGAGCAAGTAACCCATATGATGCTTCCAACCTTATTTAACCGGCGAACCTATCGCGTAGAACTCCAAGCCTATTAGACTACTCTCGTCTAAGGTTTATTATACATAGTGATTTAGAGTGAATCCCAGGACTGCCCAAGGCATGCCCCGTGAGGGGGTCTCGAGGGCACTAGGAACCAAGATGGGCATGAAACCCGAAGTTCCCTTTCGCAAGGATAATTACTTTTTGTTGATGTCTACCCAAGATCCACAACCAACTCTCATTGTTACTTTAGGATTATTCTGATGACTTAAGGTATCATTATCGGAAAGGCGACGGTCTTCCGTCGGACTCCGTTATGCCTATTGTAAAGTGATTTGCACTCTATCACTCGTTACTATACTTATGACGCTATCAACACCACCCGGGTTTATTCCCAATTTCCACAACTATCCCATTTTATTCTATCTCCCGGTGGTCCTAGTAGGGTGAACCTACTTATGCTAAATGTAGCCCCAGACCTAATACCACCCTGCCATTTCCAAATTACACTACCATCCCCATCGTTCTGTTCATTAATCTAGGGTGGTATTATCTAGATAGGTATTTACGTACGACACTTCTATCGAGACTGAGCGACTAGGGTAAGATGACCTAACTAATGATCACTTGAATGAACTTCCAAATACATTGTATTGTGTTTAATCACATGAGATTATTATAGATATGATACATCGATTTATTCATTATTTTATCTCTACCAGAATCAGTCAATTATTGTTAAGGGTAAAATTAGCATTTTCTCGTATACTTATAAATTAAATCTTCAATTTATCAAGTCGAATCTCAAGGGCTCGAATATGTCTCCCATGAGTTTAAATAATATAATTAGGGTTTTGTAAATCTTCTAAACCCTAGTTTGATTCATTTTAGAAAATTCTTAAGTGTTCACCAAATTCTCAAAAATTGTCAAATTCACTAAGTGTGAGATTTTTGCTCCCAAAAATCCCAACTAATTTAGGGTTTTAAATTATACCCTACTGGTCTACTAAATCAGGGGGTGTGCATTCTAAATGCACCCCCTTAGGCAAATATCAAAAACAAGTTTTACATTTGCTATTTGCACCCCGAGCCTAAGTAGTTCAATTCTTGCAGGTGGGTCTTTCCCAACATGACTTGTTCCAATTTCAGAGAAATTTCTACCACTGGTCTATGGGGTCCCTAATGGCCAGCCACCAAAATTTGGGGCCATTTGGAGTTAGCTAACTCCAAGAATCACCTAGTTAAGCCCTAGGGGTATTTTGGTAATTTTCCCACATTTTGTTTCCCAATCAAGCCCATTTTTGGGCAGAGCCTGAATATGCCCTAATTATACCTCTGACTAAAATCTCAGGTCAAGGGGGCTTCTGGTTTGGCTTGGGCAGCCATTTGAAATTCTGCAAAATTGCTATTTGCAGCGCAAGCCAAATATTATTTCTCAAACATGCAAGTGAGATTCCTCAACATGTAGTCCATCAATTTAGCCCAACTTTTAACCATGGGTCTAATATACCCATGAGAGGGTGCCACCAAAAGTTGGGGCCCATTGGAGTTGGAGAACTCCAAAAATCACATTTATTTACGTTTGGGTATTTTTGTAAAAACTATATCAAAATGTTTTCCAAAAATTCCAAATTTTTGGCAGGGAATAAACATTCCCTAAATACACACATGACCAAAATTTCAGGTCATGATGACACTTGGTTTGGCTTGGGCATCAATTTTACTTTCTGCCCTAGTCTAGGAGCAGTCCTAGCAAAACAGCCTTACAGCACAAAATACTGGACCAAAACTTGAATTTAGGGTGGAAAATTAAAGTTAACACCTTTAGCTACAATTTTCATGTTGGACAAAAATTCATCAGGTGGCCATAAGGGCCTTAATATCAACATGTAAAGTGGCTGCCAAAATGTCACAAATTAACCCACTATTCATTAAATGAAATTGTAACAGATTTATTAAATATTAACTAAATGTATGATCAGCCTGCCCGAATTTTAAAGAAGATCGGACGGTGGCTGCTCTTCTTCTCCATGCACCATGCATGGCCACAACCCGTGCAGGCCATTCTTGCGGGGCCATTTCCGGCCATCGCCGGCGGCGGGGCCTCCGGCCAAGGCCTTCCCCGGCCTCACGGTGGTCGGGGCTAGAGCTGGCCGGCGACTGGGCGGCGGAGAGCGGCGGACGGCGGCGACGCAACCAAGCCGAAAAGCTCCCAGGCCGCCATTTTTAAACCGATTTTTGAGCTTTTTGATTCCTAACGTCGAGCTCGTTTGAGCTCGACCTCTAGCCTAGTGGATCTAGGATACTAGTACACTTGGAGGAGAAGGGATACGGACCATTGGCGGCGGTTGTGGTTGAGGGTGGCGGCGGTTTCCCATGGGGTGAATATTCCGGCGAACTCCTCTTTGGTTAGCCATGGCTGCAGGTGATCTCTCTTTCTCTCTCTCTCTGGGGTAGGGTTGAAGTGGGAATGAGGGTGTGAGCTCGGTTTTGGGCTGAGATAAGAGAGGGGGGGCGATTTCACCTAGGCTTGGGCGATTTCACCTTGGATGGGCGATTTCACCAAGGTGGGGGGCTCGGGTTGGGTGTGTGGGATGGCTGGTGGCTTGGGAGTGGGCCCTACTGCACTTGCTGGGTTGTCTAGATCCTAAGGGGTCGGGTTCCAAGGTTAGGGTTGGGTTGGGTGAGTGGAGAGGTGGGTTGACTCATATGTTGAGATAGGAGAGAGAGAGACTCGGTTTTGGGTTTGGGTTTGACCCAATGTTGCATGGCGGGTCCCCACAGCCTCTAGTGCACCTATATGGACAGCCCACCCATTATTAGTTGATGGGATGAGCCCAAGTGGCCCAAAATGACTCCTTAGCATTTTCTCTCTCCTATTCCTCCTCTTTTCTCTCTCCTAGGTAATTTCCAAAATTACCATTGCATGCCCCTATTTTTCTCTTCCATAGGGGGTATAGGGTCACTTTAGACCCACCTAGTGATTCTGGGTTGGTTTGGGTGGACCCAACCTTGTGAAATGGGCTAGGGCACCATTTTCACTATTTAGGTCAACATGTTGACTTGACCCAACATGGGTCAACTAGTTGACCCCATGGCCTACCCTAGGGTCCACTTAGATTGTATTTAGGGTTAGGGCAATGTGGTGGGGTCATGGTGTGGCTAGGGTTTGTATTTAGCCTAGTTTGACCTAGGTTGACTTGGGCCCCATAGTGGGCCCCACATGGTCTAAATCCTCCTCCTAGGGTCAAACCTAGCTAAACCCTAGCATCCACCACATGTCTAACCCAAATCTAAGTCATTTGAAATTTGGGATGTTACAAACCCTATAAACAAAAAAATAATTTCGTCCCCGAAATTTAAGTTCGGGCTACGGGGTTTCTACGACAAGCTTATAAAAGATTCGAAACGTAACTAAAAGGAAAATATAAAACTAAGTTGTACCTGAGGAGAATAGCTCCGGGTGTCACTCCATCATGAGATCCCTCGGCTCCCATGTGTGCTCCTCCCGTCCGTGATTGGACCACAACACCTTCACGAGAGGGACCTTCTTTTTCCGCAACACTCGGACGGCGGTATCGTCGATCTGGACCGGCTCTAAACGAACTGATCGATCTGATGCTACTGGTCCATCGGTAGTAGAAATATACTGCTCAGGGCGAAGGAGTGCTCGTCTTAGGGAGGAGACGTGAAAGACGTCGTGCAGAGTTCCCAACTCTATCGGTAGCTGCAGTCGGTAAGCCAAGGGGCCGATCCGCTCCAGGATCAAGTAAGGCCCCATATATCTCGGACTGAGCTTCTTGTGCCTCCGCACCCGGGAAACACCGTGCACTGGACGTATCTTCAAGAAAACCCTGTCTCCCACCTGGAACTCCACCTTACGATGCCGCGCATCGTAATACTTCGCCTGTCTGCTCTGGGCCTCCAACATCCGATCTCTGACCAGACGTATCTGAGCCTCCGTGTCCTCGACATACTCTGAACCGTGAGCTCGTGTATCCTCATCTTGTACCCATGATAGAGGTGTCCGACACCTCCTCCCATATAGTGCCTCGTAAGGAGCCATCCCAATGCTCGCCTGGTGACTGTTGTTATAAGAAAACTCAATCAATGGCAACAGTCGCTCCCAGGGCTTCCCCGTATCCAAAATACAAAGACGCAGCAGATCCTCCATAGTCCTGTTGGTCCGCTCTGTCTGACCGTCGGTCTGTGGATGGAAGGCAGTGCTGAAAGAGAGCTGCGAACCTAAGTAATCATGCACTGCCCTCCACTCCCTAGAAGTAAATCGACCGTCACGATCCGAGACAATCGTCCTGGGGACGCCGTGGTATCTAACGAACTGCTCCACAAATAACCTCACCAATACAGCAACTGGCGCGTCCCTCCGGATCGGTATGAATCTGGCTACCTTGGTCAGTCTATTGACGATGACCCAAATGGAATCGTGCCCAGAGTGGGAGCGAGGCAACCCATGCACAAAATCCATAGCAATATCCTCAAACTTCCACTCTGGCACCGGTAATGGCTGTAATAACCCTCCTGGGCTCTTGCATTCAGCTTTCACTAGCTGACATGCCTTGCAGTGTGTAACATAATGTATGATCTCCCTCTTCATCCCGGGCCAGTACATGCTCTTCCGCAAATCAGCCGTCATCTTGGTGATACCGGGGTGCACTGAGTACCGTGATTGGTGCGACTCCCTGAGTATGTCCTCTCGGATACCACCTCCTGCGGGTATATATATACGGCCACGGAAATGAACGAGGTCGTTGCGTAGCATGTAATCCTCTGCCTTGCCCTCAGCTAGGGCTCCGAATATCGGCTCTAAATCTGCATCCTGCCTCTGATGCGCCCAGATGCGCTCCAGAATGTCACAATCGCTAATCAGGGAGTTCAGATACTCCCGGTACAGCTCTGGCTCAGTCTCTGACACCACAGTAATGTGCATGCCCTCCACCATCTGAGCCAACGACATAGCTCCCACCCGAGGTTTCGGACCAGTAGTGCCGGCTCTCCTGCTCAAGGCATCCGCCACAGTGTTTGCCTTCCCCGGGTGGTAATGGATCTTGTACTGGTAGTCACATAGGAATTCTAGCCATCTCCTCTGGCGTAGATTCAGATCCTTCTGAGTGTCGATGTACCTGAGATTCTTGTGATCGGAGAAAATATCACAATGGATCCCGTACAGATAGTGCCTCCATATCTTTAATGCGAATACCACTGCCCCGAGTTCTAGGTCATGGACTGGGTAGTTGTGCTCGTGCTTCTTCAACTGTCTCGAAGCGTATGCTATCACATGACCGTGCTGCATTAGGACAGCACCCATCCCCTGGTATGATGCGTCGGTGTAAATCTGGAATCCTTCCTTCCCAGCTGGAAGTGCAAGGATAGGGATGAGGTGAGCCTGCTCTTCAATTCCTGGAACGCTGCCTCGCACTTCTCAGACCAATGAAATCCTGCCTCTTTCTTCGTCAACGATGTGAGGGGGAGAGCTATCCTGGAAAACCCCTCCACAAACTTGCGGTAGTAGCTTGCTAGCCCCAAGAAGCTGCGTATCTCCGTGGCCGATTTCGGCTGCGGCCAATCTCTAACTGTCTCGATCTTAGCTGGATCCACGGCTAGTCCAGCCCCACTGATGGTGTGTCCCAAGAATGTTACCTCCTCAAGCCAGAACTGGCACTTAGAGAACTTAGCATACATGCTATGCTCCCTCAGCTTTCCCAAAACCAACGATAGATGCTGCGCATGTTCCTCCTTGGTCTTGGAATAGACCAAAATGTCGTCGATGAAGACTATGATGAACCGATCCAAGTAAGGCTCGAATACACGGTTCATCAGACTCATGAATGCTGAGGGTGCATTCGTGAGCCCGAAGGGCATCACCGTGAACTCAAACAATCCATACCGAGAACTGAACGCCGTCTTCGGTATGTCCTCCTCTGGGTTTCTTGGAACGGCAAGATCCAAGGCATACATCTGATCGCGACCCCTGCCTCGGCCGTGATGTCCTCGTCCTCGGCCTCGGCCTCGTCCTCGACCTCGGCCCTGGTATGCTGGAGGGGCCACTGGAGGGGGTGGAGGAGGAGGAAGCTGACGGAACTGCTGTGGACAATCAGCTCTATAGTGCCCCGGCTGGTGGCACCCAAAACAGACCACTTGTCTCTGACCTTGATTTTCCTGCCCGATCGGTCCATGAATCTGAAGAGGTGGAGGAGCATATACTGGAGGAGGCCTCTGCTCCTGCCTGTAGTTCTCCTGTCTGTAATTCTCTTGCCTGTAGTTCTCCTGCCGGTAGTTGGGACGACGTCCCCCACCTCGTTTGAACCCAATGACCTTGCCCCTCTGGGGGCCTCTACTACTCTCTCCGTGCCATGGCCCATCAAGTGGCCTCTTCCCTCTACTCTGTGTCATAAGCTGGTCCGCCTCGTGCTTCTTTGCCATCTCGATGATCTCTGTCGATGATCCATGAGAAATAAATAGCAGTGCCTGCCGCACTGAATCCTTAAGTCCTCGGTAGAACTTCTTTGCATACCTCCGGTCCTCTAGATCATGAATGCCTGCAAATCTGGCCAGATGGGAGAATTCCCTCTGGTACTCAATCACTGAACGAGTCCCCTGCTTGAGGTTCAAAAACCTCTCCTCCAACTCGTCTCTGTCTGTATCTGTCACAAAATGTCCAAGGACAGACTCACTGAACTCCTCCCATGAGATCTCTGATGGGTCCCTATCAGCATATGTGGAATCCATCATGGATTTCCACCATCTTCAGGCATGTGAATCTAGAGCAGAAGTCGCCAAGGGTACTGCCTGTTGCACCGGGCAACTGATGCCTGCAAGCATCTCCTGTATGGCCTCCAGCCATTCCTCTGTCTTCACAGCATTCTCCGTCCCGTGGTACATGGGCGGGGACAAGCTCCTGAACGCACTCAACCAGTTTGACCCCGGATTTGGCAGCTGTGTCGGGGCCTGCTGGGCTCTAAATGCGTCTAGGATCGCAGTAAGGGTCTGTCCCATCTCAGTCTGCATGAACGGAGTGGCAGCCGGAGGGGGAGGGACCACGTTCTGTGGCACGGCGACCTGTAGAGGTTGCAAAAAGGTGATTCTTAAGTCAAAATTCTTCAAAATTTGGCCTAACTCATTGTTTAATGGGCTATTTAGTGTAACTTTTTACACATGGGCACACCATTGCTTCCGCTGAATAGTTTGTCCGCAAACTACTCTCGAGCGGGGTGTTCCAGTGTTGTGGACTTCTTTCTCTAATGATCGTATTTTTCAAGTGATACCAGTTTGTAAGATCCGCCTTTTCCCTTTTCGAAGGCATCCCGGATTTTATGCCCAGAACCGCCGCCTTACGGTGACACTAACTCCTGAGTTAGTCGACACCATAAGACGCCGATTCTGCCGGCTATTACGATCATTTTTCACTAGAGATGCGGAAGTAAAAGTGTATAAACAAGCTAATACACATGTCCACAGAAATCACAGAGCATATCATATATATGGAAATTAAAGTGCTACTATAGTCCATAATGAGTACTAAAGAGAAAGTAGGGCTTATGCCCATATACATCAATAGAAATCAGACTCTCTCTCACAAAATAGAAAGCTGTAAACTAAGCTATCCACTACATCTCCTCCCACCTGAGGACGTGCGGTAGTAGTGTCTGGTGGTGGTGGTAGCTGCTCCTCATGCCCCGCCTCCTCGTCCCGCTGGACGTGCTGGTCCACCTCCTCGAACTCCTAAAAAGGGGGAGTCAACGTATGTTAGTCAAAAAGACTAAGTCGTATCCTCAACACCTCCTCCTGTCGCTCTTAGGCACCGGATGGAAGGAGGATGCGGAGGACAACAAGGGGTAGCAAAGTGGAAGCAGGTGACATTTCTATCTAGCAGGAGTAAGTAAAATCTAGCAGTTCTATATATAATCTAGCAGTTCTATATAAAATCTAGCAGTTCTATATAAAGTGCAAGTAAGTAAAGACAGTGCAGAAAGAAAAGGTATGCAGTAAGAAGATAGAACTGGAAGTAAATGCAGTACAGAAAGGAAAGTACGCTACTGCTACTCCTACTCCTATCAATATCACAGAAGTACCCCAACTTATATGAACGCCCATACGAACTTATAAGTTAGGGTTTCCAAAAGTAACTTATCATATAAACCGCCCATACAATTTATATGATAAGGATCTATGAAGCGTATGTCCTAATGAATGAATGTATGTTATGATGAGTATGTTAAACATGTAAGTGCAACACACACACACGACTCCGTGATCACAGACCTTTAGTTCCCTCTTTTTGAGAGCTTGCATCACTCTCGGGTACTACCGTTGTGGCTACGGCAACAGTGGAGCGGGCTCTCCACTTCTAGGTAGGTATAAGCACTACCAGACCTAGACCCCTCTCATACGCCTCTGTACACGTCCCAGGTGCACTCTAGAGTTTTGCGTACGTATTTTGCTGACTACCCGTCAGTCTTGTAGGTCGAGTGTACGTCTTCGGGGATTCCACAGTATTATATATTTAGCATACTGGCCCCTCCACCCGTACGCCTCGCCCGAGTCATCGTACTGCCATCGGTGCATCGACTGGCCAGTCCCGAGTGACTCGCCACTAATTTTATGCACATGCAAGGTATTAATTTGAGCTTCCTGCTCGTAGTGATATTGTTAACACATTCCCTCCAATCCAATTTGGGTGAGTAAGTGCTCGTATCCCTCCAACCTTAAGAAACAGGTGAGCAAGCCACTCGTATCCCTCCAACCCGGTTAGGATGAGCTCATTACTTGTATCCCTCCAACCTTGTGAAACAGGTGAGCAAGTAACCCATATGATGCTTCCAACCTTATTTAACCGACAAACCTATCGCGTAGAACTCCAAGCCTATTAGACTACTCTCGTCTAAGGTTTATTATACATAGTGATTTAGAGTGAATCCCAGGACTGCCCAAGGCATGCCCCGTGAGGGGGTCTCGAGGGCACTAGGAACCAAGACGGGCATGAAACCCGAAGTTCCCTTTCGCAAGGATAATTACTTTTTGTTGATGTCTATCCAAGATCCACAACCAACTCTCATTGTTACTTTAGGATTATTCTGATGACTTAAGGTATCATTATCGGAAAGGCGACGGTCTTCCGTCGGACTCCGTTATGCCTATTGTAAGGTGATTTGCACTCTATCACTCGTTACTATACTTATGACGCTATCAACACCACCCGGGTTTATTCCCAATTTCCACAACTATCCCATTTTATTCTATCTCCCGGTGGTCCTAGTAGGGTGAACCTACTTATGCTAAATGTAGCCCCAGACCTAATACCACCCTGCCATTTCCAAATTACACTACCATCCCCATCGTTCTGTTCATTAATCTAGGGTGGTATTATCTAGATAGGTATTTACGTACGACACTTCTATCGAGACTGAGCGACTAGGGTAAGATGACCTAACTAATGATCACTTGAATGAACTTCCAAATACATTGTATTGTGTTTAATCACATGAGATTATTATAGATATGATACATCGATTTATTCATTATTTTATCTCCACCAGAATCAGTCAATTATTGTTAAGGGTAAAATTGGCATTTTCTCGTATACTTATAAATTAAATCTTCAATTTATCAAGTCGAATCTCAAGGGCTCGAATATGTCTCCCATGAGTTTAAATAATATAATTAGGGTTTTGTAAATCTTCTAAACCTAGTTTGATTCATTTTAGAAAATTCTTAAGTGTTCACCAAATTCTCAAAAATTGTCAAATTCACTAAGTGTGGGATTTTTGCTCCCAAAAATCCCAACTAATTTAGGGTTTTAAATTATACCCTACTGGTCTACTAAATCAGGGGGTGTGAATTCTAAATGCACCCCCTTAGGCAAATATCAAAAACAAGTTTTACATTTGCTATTTGCACCCCGAGCCTAAGTAGTTCAATTCTTGCAGGTGGGTCTTTCCCAACATGACTTGTTCCAATTTCAGAAAAATTTCTACCACTGGTCTATGTGGTCCCTAATGGCCAGCCACCAAAATTTGGGGCCATTTGGAGTTAGCTAACTCCAAGAATCACCTAGTTAAGCCCTAGGGGTATTTTGGTAATTTCCCCACATTTTGTTTTCCAATCAAGCCCATTTTTGGGCAGGGCCTGAATATGCCCTAATTATACCTCTGACCAAAATCTCAGGTCAAGGGGGCTTCTGGTTTGGCTTGGGCAGCCATTTGAAATTCTGCAAAATTGTTATTTGCAGCCCAAGCCAAATATTATTTCTCAAACATGCAAGTGAGATTCCTCAACATGTAGTGCATCAATTTAGCCCAACTTTTAACCATGGGTCTAATATACCCATGAGAGGGTGCCACCAAAGGTTGGGGCCCATTGGAGTTGGAGAACTCCAAAAATCACATTTATTTACTTTTGGGTATTTTTGTAAAAACTATAGCAAAATGTTTTCCAAAAATTCCAAATTTTTGGCAGGGCCTAAACATGCCCTAAATACACACATGACCAAAATTTCAGGTCATGATAACACTTGGTTTGGCTTGGGCATCAATTTTACTTTCTGCCCTAGTCTAGGAGCAGTCCTAGCAAAACAGCCCTACAGAACAAAATACTGGACCAAAACTTGAATTTAGGGTGGCAAATTAAAGATAACACCTTTAGCTACAATTTTCCTGTTGGACAAAAATTCATCAGGTGGCCATAAGGGCCTTAATATCAACATGCAAAGTGGCTGCCAAAATGTCACAAATTAACCCACTATTCATTAAATGAAATTGTAACAGATTTATTAAATATTAACTAAATGTATGATCAGCCTGCCCGAATTTTGAAGAAGATCGGACGGTGGCTGCTCTTCTTCTCCATGCACCATGCATGGCCACAACCCGTGCATGCCATTCTTGCGGGGCCATTTCCGGCCATCGCCGGCGGCGGGGCCTCCGGCCAAGGCCTTCCCCGGCCTCACGGTGGTCGGGGCTAGAGCTGGCCGGCGACTGGGTGGAGGAGAGTGGCGGACGACGGCGGCGCAACCAAGCCGAAAAGCTCCCAGGCCGCCATTTTTAAACCGATTTTTGAGCTTTTTGATTCCTAACGTCGAGCTCGTTTGAGCTCGACCTCTAGCCTAGTGGATCTAGGATACTAGTACACTTGGAGGAGAAGGGATACGGACCATTGGCGGCGGTTGTGGTTGAGGGTGGCGGCGGTTTCCCATGGGGTGAATATTCCGGCGAACTCCTCTTTGGTTAGCCATGGCTGCAGGTGATCTCTCTTTCTCTCTCTCTCTGGGGTAGGGTTGAAGTGGGAATGAGGGTGTGAGCTCGGTTTTGGGCTGAGATAAGAGAGGGGGGGCGATTTCACCTAGGCTTGGGCGATTTCACCTAGGATGGGCGATTTCACCAAGGTGGGGGGCTCGGGTTGGGTGTGTGGGCTGGCTGGTGGCTTGGGAGT
Source organism: Platanthera zijinensis (assembly GCA_039513925.1). Classification (NCBI taxonomy): domain Eukaryota; kingdom Viridiplantae; phylum Streptophyta; class Magnoliopsida; order Asparagales; family Orchidaceae; genus Platanthera; species Platanthera zijinensis. Next base: position 37,086,311 of record CM077083.1, read on the forward strand.
GGGCCCTACTGCACTTGCTGGGTTGTCTAGATCCTAAGGGGCCGGGTTCCAAGGTTAGGGTTGGGTTGGGCGAGTGGAGAGGTGGGTTGACTCATATGTTGAGATAGGAGAGAGAGAGACTCGGTTTTGGGTTTGGGTTTGACCCAATGTTTCATGGTGGGTCCCCACAGCCTCTAGTGCACCTATATGGACAGCCCACCCATTATTAGTTGTTGGGATGAGCCCAAGTGGCCCAAAATGACTCCTTAGCATTTTCTCTCTCCTATTCCTCCTCTTTTCTCTCTCCTAGGTAATTTCCAAAATTACCATTGCATGCCCCTATTTTTCTCTTCCATAGGGGGTATACGGTCACTTTAGACCCACCTAGTGATTCTGGGTTGGTTTGGGTGGACCCAACCTTGTGAAATGGGCTAGGGCACCATTTTTATTATTTAGGTCAACATGTTGACTTGACCCAACATGGGTCAACTAGTTGACCCCATGGCCTACCCTAGGGTCCACTTAGATTGTATTTAGGGTTAGGGCAATGTGGTGGGGTCATAGTGTGGCTAGGGTTTGTATTTAGCCTAGTTTGACCTAGGTTGACTTGGGCACCATAGTGGGCCCCATATGGTCTAAATCCTCCTCCTAGGGTCAAACCTAGCTAAACCCTAGCATCCACCACATGTCTAACCCAATTCTAAGTCATTTGAAATTTGGGATGTTACATACCAATCCCTAACTTTTTGAACAACGAAAAGGGCATCAGGTTCATACTCGCGCCTAAGTCGGCTAACGCGTGTTTAACAAAAAGATCACCGAAGACACACGGGATAGAGAAACTACCCGGGTCACTGATTTTCTTCGGCAAACCATTTGTTAAAACGGCGGAGCACTCGACGTTTAGCGTGACGTGCGAAAGATTCTCTAACTTCTTCTTATTTGTGAGGAGGTCTTTAAGATATTTGGCGTATTTCGGCATCTGCGAAATAGCCTCGTGGAAGGGAAGATTAATGTGGATTTGTTTGAAGATTTCTAAGAAGCGGGAGTACTGATCATCTTGACGTTGTCTATTAAGTTCAGAGGGGAATGGAGGAGTTGAATTATTTTTGAAGATGGGTGGTGGAGTGAGATTATTTTCTAAAATAGGGGTGATTTCTTCTTCAGCAGATGGCGGAATTTTTAAAATGGGAGCGGAGCTTTGATTTTTAAAAGCGGAAGCGGAGCTTGCCTCGGGCTCTTCACTTAGCATACCGGAGACTTGCTTCCCACTCCGAAGAGTTATAGCTTTCGCTTGCTCTCTTGGGTTGGGTTCAGTATTGGAAGGAAGAGACCCTGCGGGTCGCTCAAAAATTATTTTCGCGAGCTGTCCTACCTGATTTTCTAGACTTTTTACGCTTCCGGTTAAAGTTCTTATGGTAGCGTCATTTGTGGTGATATATTTAGAAAGTAATTCCTCCAAGCTTGGAGGTTTTGGGTAATTTTGAAGAAGTGGTGGTGGTGGTGGTGGTGCAGAAAAATCATTTTGCGGGGGTGGGCGCATCGCATTCGATGGATTACTCCATGAAAAGTTCGGGTGATTTCTTAAAGAGGGGTTATAATTTTTCGGAAAATTAAAACCAGGCGGATGAAAATTCGCAGCAGAAAAATTATTAAAAGCAGTTCTAGGCATATTATTAACATAATCTAAATGTTCTGGAGTAGGGGTTGTAGATTCCCATACCTGAGGGGCGGAGGCAGCAGTCATCTCCGTTATCTTTTTGCTTAGGATTTCTACTTGTAGAGCGAGCTGGGAGACGTTGTCCACTTCATAGATACCTGCAGGCTTGTTCGGGCGGGACCTAGGCACATTCCATTGATAAGTGTTCATGGCCATGTCCTCAAAAAGCTCAAGAGCGGCTTCCGGGGTCTTATGATTTAAAGTACCGCCAGAAGCTGCATCTATCATTTGCTTCATGCTTTGATTTAGCCCGTTATAAAACGTCTGCACTTGTAACCATACAGGCAGCGCGTGATGTGGGCATCGTCTTAATAATTCTTTAAATCTCTCCCAGGTTTCGTATAGGGTTTCAGAGTCTATTTGTCCGAAGGCAGAGATGTCGTTCCTAAGTTTTGCAGTTTTAGCTGGCGGAAAATACTTCGCCAAAAATTTTTCAGTTAATTCATTCCAAGTGGTTATGCTATTTTTGGGAAGTGTGTTAAGCCACTGCTTAGCTTTAGTTCTTAGAGAGAAGGGGAAGAGTCTCAGCCTGATCGCATCATTTGTGACACCATTTATCTTGAAGGTGTCACAAATTTCAAGAAAGCTAGCTATATGTGCGTTCGGATCTTCATCTTGAAGTCCGTCAAATTGCACATATTGCTGCACCATTTGAATTATGCTAGGCTTTAGTTCGAAGTTATTATTTGCTATAGCAGAGCGGACTATACTTGATTCTGTTCCCTCGAGGTTCGGTCGTGCATAATAGGACATAGTCCTTTGCACGGCCTCATCTACGTTGGGTTCTTCCATTCTTAAAGTAGCAAATGACTCGGAGTCCTCAACCGGCACTTGGATAGTAGGACCTTGAAATCGCGATCTTCTCCGAAGAGTACGCTCAATTTCGTGGTCCAAGTCCAAAATAACCGATGGACTCCCGCGGGTCATGCACTAAAAGAACAGAAAAGAAGAAGAGGAAGAGAAAAAGGATAAACTAGAAAAAAGATTAGAAAATTTTTTTCTTTTTGAAATAGATTTTTTTTTTATATAGATTAACTCCCGAACTTCCCAAGGACTACCCCGTGAAGGGTTCGCAAGGTACTAGACAAGACAGTGGCGCTTAAAGCCCTTTGCCCTTTTCGAGAGAATTAGGTGGCGTAGAAAAATTGTGAGGTTGGTTTCTATTAATAGCGGTGATAAAAATTTTTTGATTTTTAAAATTTTAAAGAAAGAGGATGAGAAAGAGAAGAGATAAAATTAATAGGTTCGTGTTTTCAAAATATCAATGGAAGTTGGCTCCCCGGCAACGGCGCCAAAAACTTGTTGCGCGCTAGGGTTCGAAGAAAATAAACACAACCGAACTAGCAACCCGATGAGGCAAGTATACCTATCGAATTGTAGCAAGGGGACACAAGTGTCGTATTGAAATCCGGGAACTGTTGGCTAAGCTTACTCACACGAACGCTATTATCTTATCGACGGAAAAACTAGGGTTTCAGAAAATCTAAGTGCAGGGGAGAAAGTAAAGCTATACTAGAAAGAGAACTACTGCAATTAAGTAAAGATATTAAGCAAACAACTATGCTAGAAAGGAAACTACTGCAGTTAATTAAAGAGCACAAGATAGGTGATTACTACGAAAGGTATAAAATTTGAAATGGAAATGCACTCAATCAAGATTCACCTCGGCTAAAGACGATTAAGAAAATGCGATAAAAATCTGAACTTAATAGGATAAAGGTCCTTGACCGTGGAGGTTCCTAAAGCTTGAACGCGCTTCTCTCGAAGTCGTGCCCAACTGAGTTTAGGAAGGTCCGACCGACTCTCGTCTAAATTGGAGGCCTAAAACTCGCTTTACGCGGTGAACCCCACTATTGGATTTTACTCCAATCCAGGAGATTTGGACGTCTGCCTCTCTCAATGGGTGCGTACAATTCCCTTTACTCTTGACGGAAAAACTAGGGTTTCAGAAAATCTAAGTGCAGGGGAGAAAGTAAAGCTATACTAGAAAGAGAACTACTGCAATTAAGTAAAGATATTAAGCAAACAACTATGCTAGAAAGGAAACTACTGCAGTTAATTAAAGAGCACAAGATAGGTGATTACTACGAAAGGTATAAAATTTGAAATGGAAATGCACTCAATCAAGATTCACCTCGGCTAAAGACGATTAAGAAAATGCGATAAAAATCTGAACTTAATAGGATAAAGGTCCTTGACCGTGGAGGTTCCTAAAGCTTGAACACGCTTCTCTCGAAGTCGTGCCCAACTGAGTTTAGGAAGGTCCGACCGACTCTCGTCTAAATTGGAGGCCTAAAACTCGCTTTACGCGGTGAACCCCACTATTGGATTTTACTCCAATCCAGGAGATTTGGACGTCTGCCTCTCTCAATGGGTGCGTACAATTCCCTTTACTCTTGAATGCTCACTTCATTCTTTCGGCCTCTCGGCTAGCCCAGAATGAAAGCAAAGGCGGAGAGTATATATCGAAAATATACCTCCAACCCGTGATTAATCAAGAGTAATTCAAGGCCCTAACCTAAAAAGAAAAGATTAATTAAAACATCATAACATAATCGCTCTAACCTCGGATCATCAAGATCGAGTACAAGGAGGATTAGTTAATCATAATGGAGTGGAGGAGGGGAGATGAGTAGAAAAACATATAAAGGAACACAAGTAAAGGAAGAACATTTTTATTAATGAAAAAAAGGCAAGTTACACAATTGAAATTGAAATTACACGTGCATGAAAATTAAACCATATTCTAGCACTACAATTAGCACTAAGCAAGAGCAAAGATTACAAAGAAAGCTAAAGCAACTAAATATTAAACCATGATTAAGCAAAAATTACAAAGGAAGAGAGAGAGAGAGAGAGAGAGAGAGAGAAAGCATAAAAAACTCAAGAACCAAAGGGGCAGCACCTCCCCCTCTCAACCAAAGCTTCCTGAAATGGAGAGGGGGTCTCAATTTAAAGAAATTTTTCTCGGGTTGGTCACGCCCTCCGACACGCCCTAGGGGGGGCATGTTAGGGGGCGTGACAGTACTATGTTGACCTCGGGCTCTGGAATCTGGCGGGAGGGATGATTGCATCGGTACGTCGGTGGTCACGCCCTAGGTCACGCCCGTGATAGGGGGCATGACAGGCACGTCATGTCCAAATCATTGGTCGGAAATCCGTCAGTCGTCGAAAAGTTGATGTCATGCCCCAGGTCACGCCCGTGACGGGGGGCGTGACGGTACTGCTTGCGTGTTGTGGCGGAACGGCATTTAATACGGCGGCAGGCTTTGCGGTAGAGGGCGACACGCCCATGGTCACGCCTGGAGACACGCCCGGGGAAGGCGTGTTAGGGGGCGTGATAGCAGTTTTGACCGTTTTTCTGTCCCTTCCAGCAGGAGTCCTCGGGATCGGGTGACACGCCCTAGGTCACGCCCAGGGAGGGCGTGACAGGGGGGCGTGACAGGTCATTTTGGCCAATTTTCTAGAAACCTGCAAAAAGACAAGAAAAAGTCAGTGGCAATAATATTTACATAAAAATGATAAAAATAAACTAATAATAGACATAATTTGTACAATATAAAATAGAAAATACGATAATAGTTTAGGCTACAAAACGTATTATCAAATTCCCCCAAGCTTAAGCTTTGCTTGTCCCCAAGCAAAAATATAAAAACTAGATATTTATAAAAAGGACTAATCAAAAAGTTCTAATTATGCCTACACAAGTACTATGCGAAATTCTTAGTAGGGAAAAGGTGAAATGTAAGTCTTATGCGAAATTCTTAGTAGGGAAAAGGGGGCGTGATAGCGGTTTTGACCGTTTTTCTATCCCTTCCAGCAGGAGTCCTCGGGATCGGGTGACATGCCCTAGGTCACGCCCAGGGAGGGCGTGACAGGGGGGCGTGACAGGTCATTTTGGCCAATTTTCTGGAAACCTGCAAAAAGACAAGAAAAAGTCAGTGGCAATAATATTTACATAAAAATGATAAAAATAAACTAATAATAGACATAATTTGTACAATATAAAATAGAAAATACGATAATAGTTTAGGCTACAAAACGTATTATCAGTGTGTTAGCGGTTTTTTTCTGTTATTCTGACTTTGGCAGCAGTCTTCCTCGGGATCGGGTCACACACCCTGTGACATGCCCAGGGAGGGCATGTCAGGGGGGGCGTGTCAGGTCATTTTTGGCAAAAATTCTGGAAACCTGCAAAAAGAGAAGAAAACATTAGCGGAAATAAAATATACATAAGGAAGTCAAATTATAAGCATACAAGACATGATTTGCACATTATAAACTAGAAAATACCCTAATTGTTTAGACTACAAAACGAACTATCAAATTCCCCCAAGCTTAAGCTTTGCTTGTCCCAGAGCAAAGATATAAAAACTAGGTAATCATAAAAAAGTGACTAATCAAAAAGTTCTAATTATGCTTACACAAGTTCTATGCGAAATTCTTAGTAGGGAGAAGGTGAAACGTAAACCTAAAAAAGTTATTTAAAAATGGTTTACAATTTATAAACTTTACTAACGAAAATAAATCATCCAAAATTTTAACAAGTTTCTTTAAATAAATTTAAGCAAGGCAACGAAATGAAAAAAACGCATTGAGTTGTTACTAGAACCAAGCAACACATTATGACTATATCAATTAAATAACAAAAATCTAACTTTAAATCCAAAACTAATACTGATTTACTTTTCTTCTTTTCTAAGCTAATAAATTAAATTCAAAAGCATGAATCAAAAGAACTTATTAGGACCGAAACGTTTGGTTTAGGATTTTGATTAGGATTGGAATTCAAAGATAAACAAGGAGTCTTAAAATCACACTAAACCAAAACAAAGAGTTTCAATATTTTCATTCTAAATAAAATATTTTTTCTTCTTTCTTTTTCTTCTTTTCCATTATTTTTTCTTTTCAAAATAATGGCCATAATATTTTTATTTTCATTTTGAAATTGGCCAAACCAAAACAAATACTTCTTTTGAGCAAACTTTTTCAAAATTTTCTCCAAGAAAATCACAAAAAAACCCATCATAATCATGGAAATTTTTAAATGAAACTCAAAACGTTAGCGTGATTAGATAGGTTGGAAAATTTGGCTTTGGTGAAGATGAAATGAAAAGTGGAGCTATCAATTGAAATTGGAAAAAGGCTCAAAAGCAGCTAATTGGGGTAAAAATTTTTAGGTTGGCAAGAAGGCTCAAACGAAAATAAAAACGGCCTAAATCTTTTTCATTCTTTTAAATTTATTTAAAGCATAGATTTGAAAATTTTCAAAAAAACATGTCCTAGATAATAAAAGAAGATTGATGAAATTATCTTGAAAATACAAATAATAGGTGACTTGGATCATTCACATCTACTAAGCTAATCAAATGTTGACCTTACAAAAATTATCAAAAAACGAAAAGGAAAATAGTGGATGATCAATTTTCGAGAAAGTAAAAGAAATAAAGAACGGAAACCATAATAAAAATGCAAGTTTAGAAAAAAACGTTTCACATTAACATGCTACCGTGAATTAGAAACACAACATGACCAACATTTTACTTGTGAAACATAATTAAAAAGAACGATTAGAAAAATTATAATTAGCTAAGTTGTTTATATGAGATTTTGAGAAAAACAAAACAAAAGCAAGGGGTACTATTGAAATACCAAAAAAATATCTGAATTATTAAAGTAAAAACAAATAGTAAATATTTTTTTTTATATTTTGAAATACTCTCTTTTTTTTAAAATATTTATCTGTTTTTTTTTTATTTTTAAATATTAACTTTTTTTGTATATTTTTTTAAAATATACACAAATAGCAAAAAGGAGGAAATCCTCCCCCAAGCTTAAAATGGACATTGTCCTCAATGGAGAAAGGAGTTTAGAGAGAGGGAGAAAATTAAATAGAAATTAAAGTACAAAATTGAAAAAACAGGTACTTCCCCGGATTTATGCATCGCAAAAGTTTAGTGATGCCGCTCCCCCATGCTTGCACTTTGGATCTTCATGAAATGTCTTCTTTGGACTTCGAGATAGATTAAGCAGCGTTGGAGAAGGCGATCGCAGAAGCTTTAGCTTGTCAGAGCTGTCCGGGGAAAAATTGTAAAATAAAGAAAATAGTAAAAGATAACTTTGGTTGCCTCCCAAGAGCGCCCTTTATTTAAAATATCGTTTGATCTCGACGCAACAAAATATTATTGTCCAAAAATTTTTTGTCCAAAATAATAATTAAATTTTTTAACAAAAACTAAATAGTCTTAAGTTATTACAGTTCGTACAGCAGAAATTTAACATTGTTCGGACTGATATCATCATCACCAGAAAAATATAGTTTAAGACGCTTATCATTCACTTTGAAATTACTCTTAATAGGGTGCGAAATTAAAACGGCACCATAAGGAAAAACTTCTACAATAGAAAACAGCCCAGACCATCGTGACTTTAACTTTCCCGGAAATAAACGTAAATGAGAATTATAAAAATGATCTTAGTCGACCGTCTTAATGGTTTTTGGGTTCCTTAAGTGTTTGTCGTGAAAATGTTTTGTTTGCTCTTTATAAAATGTGTTGTTCTCGTAGAGTGTCACTCACCGAGTTCGCTAAGTTGAAATTTTCTAAGGTCACCGACAGAGTGGGGATCGAAATTTAAAAACCTTAAGGCATAAAAAGCGTGGTGTTCTAGTTCTACGGGTGAATGATACGATTTTCCATAAACCAACCGATATGGCCTACATCCGAGGGCGGTTTTGTATGCTATTCGGTAGGCCAATAGAGCATCGTCTAATTTGGCTGACCAGTCTTTTCTAGATGTTGAAACAGTCTTTTCTAAAATTCTTTTAATCTATCTGTTCACTACTTCGACTTGTCTATTAGTTTTGGGGTGGTAAGCAGTTGAAAGCTTATGCGTAACGCCGTATTTAATAAGGATTTTGGAAAAATGCGCGTTACAAAAATGAGAATTCCTATCGCTAACGATGGCTCGCGACATACCGAATCGAGAAAATAATTTTTTCAAAAACATAACTACAACTCGGGCATCGTTAGTAGGAAGAGCTTAGGCTTCAGCCAATCAAGAAACATAATCTACGACAACTAAAATAAATTTATTCCCGAAGCTAGAAGGAAGAGGGCCAACAAAATCAAATCCCCAGAGGTCGAAAACTTCGCACTCAAGGAAATAATTTTGCGGCATTTCATTTTTATTGGAAATATTTCCCGACCGTTGGCAACTATCACACCAACTCATAAAGGCTTGCACGTCTTTACACAGACTAGGCTAGTAAAACCCGCGCAAAGCACTTTGTGGGCAGTGCGAGTAGCTTGATAGTGACTACAAGTTAGTCCTTCATGCAAATGTTTTAAAATATCTAAACCTTATTCTATAAAAACACATCTCCTTATCACTTTGTACGCACAGGCTCTGAAAAGATGTGGGTCCTCCCAAAAATAGTTCTTTAACTTAGAAAAGAATTCCTTCTTTTGTTGAGAGGAGAACTCTTTTGGGAGCACACGAGCCACTAAATAGTTGGCGATGTGTGCAAACAGAGGAGAATTAGATGTGTTAATTGAAAGCAGCTTTTCATCAGGAAAATAATAATTAAAATATTTTTCATCTAAATTTTCAATATAAGGATTATCTAATCGTGAAAGAAGGTCGACATCCAAATTCTTGGCTCCTTGCTTATTACGGATTTCTAAGTCAAACTCCTGGAGGAGTAAGACCCTGCGAATCTACTGTGGCTTGGCATCCGATTTAGAAAGAAGATACTTGAGGGCTGAGTGGTCAGTAAAAACAATAATTTTTGAAAGCGTAATATAAGGGCGGAATTTATCAAAAGCGAATACTACAACTAGGAGCTCCTTCTCGATCGTGGTGTAATTTTCCTGTGCAGATATAAGCGTTTTACATGCATAATAAATGGTGTGGAAGTTTTTAGATATTCATTGACCTAATACGGCCCCTAACGTGAAACTACTCGCATCACACATAATTTCAAATGGAAGGTCCCACACCGGAGCTATCATAATGGGGGCGTTCATTAGTTTACCTTTTATTAATTAAAAGGCACGCAGACAAATGTCATCAAAAATAAATGGGATGTCTTTTTCTGAGAGTTGAGTAAGGGGTGTAGTGATTTTGGAGAAGTCCTTTATGAAACGACGGTAAAAGCCAGTGTGTCCTAGGAAACTTCTTATAGCTTTGACGTTCGTAGGCGGCGACAGCTTATCGATAACATCTATCTTAGCTATGTCTACTTCAATCCCTCTCGCAGAAATCTTATGACCAAAAACTAACTCTTCCCTCAACATAAAATGGCATTTTTCTCAATTTAGCGCAAGGTTAGTTTCTTCGCATCGTTCAAAGACTTTTTCTATATTTTCTAAACAACTATCAAAGGCATCGCCAAACACGGAGAAATCATCCATGAATACCTCCATAATGCTTTCTACGTACCTGTCGAAGATAGCGAGCATACATCGGTTGAATGTAGCTAGCGCATTGCAAAATCCAAACAGCATTCTTTGGTAGGCGAAGGTGCCGAAGGGACAAGTAAACGTAGTTTTCTCCTAGTCCTTGGGAGATATGGGTATTTGAAAATACCCTGAGAGACCATCGAGAAAACAATAAAAGCTATGGCCGGATAAACGCTCTAAAATTTGATCGATGAAAGGCAAGGGAAAATGGTCCTTGCGGGTGGCTTCATTCAACATACGATAGCCGATACACATTCTCCACCCCATCACCGTTCGTGTCGAGATTAAATCATTATTTTCATTTATAATTACAGTTATCCCTCCCTTCTTCGGCACTACCTGAACAGGACAAACCCACTTACTATGGGATATAGGATACATAATTCCTTCGTTTAACGGTTTCATAACCTTTCCCTTTACGACTTCTTTCATGTTTTGGTTTATACGGCGCTGAGGTTGTATGGAGTTATGCGAATTATCTTCCTTTAAGATTTTGTGAGTGCAGAAAGATGGGCTTATGCCCTTGATATCAGAAATTTGCCAGGAAATAGCCCGACAATGCTTATGAAAAACTAGCAGGAGTTTATCATTTTGTACATCAGTTAGGTGGGATGAAACTATCACTGGCAGTTTGGAATCCTTTTCGAAGAAGGCATACCTAAGATGTTCGGGTAGTTCCTTCAACTCTATGGTAGGGGGGTCTTCATACGAGGTTTTAGAAATTCTTTCTTTTTCAAATACTATGTCTTCGTAGACTTTTTTAAACGAAAAATTAAAAGGGGTGCGGCAAGTGGCCATGGCGGCTTCTTGCAAAGATTCTATTGGAAGAGTAGAGGGAGGAAAAAATCATAAAATTCATTTTCACTATCAGAAGGGCAGTAGGAAGATTCATCACTTAAGGTATCTAATAAGAAACAAGCGTCATCATTTTCCAGGGTATTTTTCATCGAAGAGGTTATAGAGAAGGTCACTTCATCATCGCCTACTCGAAGGAAGAGTTTACCATTGCTTACGTCAAGGATAGCTAGATAGGTGGCAAGGAAGGGTCAGCACAGGATCAGGGGAACCTCGACGTCTTCTTCGATGTCCAATATGACGAAATCCACCAGAAAGATGAATTTATCAACTTTGACTAGAACATCCTCCACTATTCCTAACGGGTACTTAACAGATCTATCGGCGAGCTGGATACTCATGCGCGTGGGGTTGAGGCTACCAATTCCTAACATCTTAAATAACGAGAGGGGCATTAGGTTGATACTCGCACCTAAGTCGGCCAATGCGTGCTTGAAAAAAAATCACCAAAGACACACGGAATAGAAAAACTACCTGGATCACTGATATTCTTTGGTAAACCATTTGTCAAGACAGCAGAGCACTCGACATTTAGTGTGACGTGCAACAAGTTCCCAAACTTCTTCTTATTAGTTAAAAGGTCCTTAAGGTACTTAGCGTACTTTGGCATCTGAGAGACGCTTCATGGAAGGGCAAATTTATGTGATTTTGCTTAAATATTTCTAGGAAGTGAGAGTATTGATCATCCTGACGTTGTTTGCTAAGTTCAGAAGGGTATGGTGGAGTTGTATTATTTTTAAAGATGGGTTGTTGATAATACGTTTTGTATCCTAAACTATTATCGTATTTTCTATTTTATATTGTACAAATTATGTCTACTATTAGTTTATTTTTATCATTTTTATGTAAATATTATTGCCACTGACTTTTTCTTGTCTTTTTGCAGGTTTCCAGAAAATTGGCCAAAATGACCTGTCACGACCCCCTGTCACGCCCTCCCTGGGCGTAACCTAGGGCGTGTCACCCGATCCCGACGACTCTTGCTGGAAGGGATAGAAAAATGGTCAAAACCGCTGTCACGCACCCTGACACACCCTCCCTGGGCGTGTCACCAGGCGTGACCATGGGCGTGTCGCCCTCTGCCGCAAAGCCTGCCGCCGCATTAAATGTCATTCTGCCTCAGCACGCAAACAGTACTGTCACGCCCCATGTCACGCCCATGACATGGGCGTGACACCCTCCTTTTTCGGTGACTGACGGATTTCCGACCAATGATTTGGACATGACGTGCCTGTCACGCCCCCCTGTCACGGGCGTGACCTAGGGCGTGACCACCGATGTACCGAAGAAATCATCCCTCCCGCCAGAATCCAGAGCCCGAGGTCAACATAGTACTGTCATGCCCCCTGACACGCCCCCCCTAGGGCGTGTTGGAGGGCGTGACCAACCCGAGAAAAAATTTCTATAAATTGAGACCCCCCTCTCCATTTCAGCAACTTTTTGGGGAGAGGGGGAGGTGCTGCCCCTTTGGTTCTTCATCTCTTTTATGCTTTTTCTCTCTCTCCCTCTCTCCCTCTCTCTCTCTTATTTTGTAATTACTTTCTTAACCTAGCTTAGTGTTTTGTTTTTAGCTCTTGCATTTCTTCTAAGTAGCTTGTTGTAGGGCTAGAATAGGTTTTACTTTGATGCACCTGTAATTTCCATTTCATAGTTGTAGCTCTCTTTTTAATTAATAAAAGTGCTCTTTTCTTATTCCTGTATTCTTATGCTTTATTACTCATCCCCTCTCTTTCCCTTTTACTATGATTAACTAATCCTCCTTGTACTCGATCTTGATGATCTGAGGTTCGAGCGATTAAGTTATGACGCTTTAATTTACCCTTTTCTTCTTAGGTTTTAGCCTTGAATTACTCTTGATTTTTCATGGGCTGGAGGTATATTATCGATATATACTCTCTACCTTTGCATTCATTCTGGGCTAGCCGAGAGGCCGATAGAATGAAGTGAGCATTCAAGAGTAAAGGGAGTTGTACGCACCCCTCGAGAGAGGCAGACGTCCAAATCTCCCGGATTAGAGTAAAATCCAATAGAGGGGTTCACCGCGTAAAGCGAGCTTTAGGCCTCTGATTTAGACGAGAGTCGGTCGGACCTTCCTAATCTCAGTTGGGCACGACTTTGAGAGAAGCGTGTTCAAGCTTTAGGAACCTCCACGGTCAAGGACTTTTACCCTATTAAGCTTAGGTTTATTTATCGTCTTTTTAATCGTTTCCTGCTGAAGTGATTCTTGATCGAGTGCACCTCTTTATTATTCGCTATAAATCTTTTTATCCTGCAAGTAATTAGTTCTCTTTTCTTTTAGCTTAGTAATTTAATTTCAGTTTTTAGTTTAGTAATTAATAGAAATTTCAATTGATAAAATAATAGCAATCTCCTTTGAGTAGAAGTAGTCATTACGCCCTAGGGAAATACGACCTTGATACTAATCTTTAGTATCCTATACTATAACCGATAAGGTATGATTGCCTTTATCGGATATAGAATCGGAGAATATTCTCAACCACCACATCCACTTTCTCTTCTCTTCTCTCTAACCCTCTCTCTCCGCCGTTGCGAAAATCGCTGTATCATTTGCTTTCGGGGTCTTATGATTTAAAGTACCGCCAGAAGCTGCGTCTATCATTTGCTTCGTGCTTTGATTTAGCCCGTTATATAACGTCTGCAGGTATCTATGAAGTGGACAACGTCTCCCAGCTCGCTCTGCAAGTAGAAATCCAAAGCAAAAAAATCACAGAGATGACTGCTGCCTCCGCCCCTCAGGTATGGGAATCTGCAACCCCTACTCCAGAACATTTAGATTATGTGTTAATAATATGCCTAGAACTGCTTTTAATAATTTTTCTGCTGCGAATTTTCATCCGCCTGGTTTTAATTTTCCGAATACTTATAACCCCGCTTTAAGAAATCACCCGAACTTTTCATGGAGTAATCCATCGAATGCGATGCGCCCACCCCCGCAAAATGATTTTTCTGCACCACCACCACCACTTCTTCAAAATTACCCAAAACCTCCAAGCTTGGAGGAATTACTTTCTAAATATATCACCACAAATGACGCTACCATAAGAACTTTAACCGGAAGCGTAAAAAGTTTAGAAAATCAGGTAGGACAGCTCGCGAAATTAATTTCTGAGCGACCCACAGGGTCTCTTCCTTCCAATACCGAACCCAACCCGAGAGAGCAAGCGAAAGCTATAACTCTTCGGAGTGGGAAGCAAGTCTCTGGTATGGTAAGTGAAGAGCCTGAGGCAAGCTCCGCTTCCGCTTTTAAAAATCAAAGCTCCGCTCCCATTTTAAAAATTCCGCCATCTGCTGAAGAAGACATCACCCCTATTTTAGAAAATAATCTCACTCCACCACCCATCTTCAAAAATAATTGAACTCCTCCATACCCCTCTGAACTTAATAGACAACGTCAAGATGATCAGTACTCCTGCTTCTTAGAAATCTTCAAACAAATCCACATTAATCTTCCCTTCCACGAGGCTATTTCGCAGATGCCGAAATACGCCAAATATCTTAAAGACCTCCTCACAAACAAGAAGAAGTTAGAGAATCTTTCGCATGTCACTCTAAACGCCGAGTGCTCTGCCGTTTTAACAAACGGTTTGCCGAAGAAAATCAGTGACCCGGGTAGTTTCTCTATCCCGTGTGTCTTCGGTGATCTTTTTGTTAAACACGCGTTAGCCGACTTAGGCTCGAGTATAAACCTGATGCCCTTTTTATTGTTCAAAAAGTTAGGGATTGGTAGCCTTAACCCCACGCGTATGAGTATCCAGCTAGCCGATAGATCCGTCAAGTACCCGTTAGGAATAGTGGAGGACATTCTAGTGAAAGTCGACAAGTTCATCTTCCCGGTGGACTTTGTCATTTTGGACATCGAAGAAGACGTCGAGGTTCCCCTGATCCTTGGCCGACCCTTCCTTGCCACCTCCCGAGCCATCATTGACGTAAGCAATGGTAAGCTCTTTCTTCGAGTAGGCGACGACGAAGTCACATTTTTTATCACTCCTTCGATGAAGAACACCTTAGCGAACGATGACTCATGTTTTTTCGTAGACGCCGTGAGTGATGATTCTTCCTACTGCCTCTCCGACTTTGAAAAAGAATTTTCTACTTTTTGCTCCTCTTCTCTTACAACTGAATCACTGCAAGGAAGTGATGAATCTTCTTATTGTCTTTCTGAGTTTGAAAAAGAATTTTCTGATTTTTGTTCTTCCTCTTTTCTTCCCACTGAATCACTACAGGAAGCCGTCTTGGCTGCTAGCCCCACCCCTTATTACGTTCCTTATAAAAAAGTTTATGAAGATATTATTTTTGAAAAAGAAAGAATCTCAAAATCCTCTTATGAAGAACCCCCTACCCTAGAACTTAAAGAACTTCCCGAACACCTTAAGTATGCTTTCTTAGAAAAAGACTCCAAGTTACCAGTTATCGTTTCGGCCTACCTCACGGATACGCAGAACGATAAACTTCTTCTAGTTCTACGTAAGCATCGCCAGGCTATTGCTTGGCAAATTTCTGATATCAAGGGCATAAGCCCATCTTTCTGTACCCATAAAATTTTAATGGAAGATAATTCGCGTAACTCTATCCAACCTCAGCGCCGTATAAACCCAAACATGAAAGAAGTAGTTAAGGGCGAGGTTATGAAACTATTAGACGCAGGAATTATCTACCCTATTTCGGACAGTAAGTGGGTTAGCCCCGTTCAGGTAGTTCCAAAGAAGGGAGGGATAACCGTAGTTAGTAATGAGAATAATGAATTAATCCCGACGCGGACGGTGACGGGTTGGCGTATGTGCATAGATTACCGTAAGTTAAATGACGCCACCCGCAAGGACCACTTTCCTTTACCGTTTATCGACCAGATTTTAGAACGTCACTCCGGCCATAGCTTTTATTGTTTTCTCGATGGCCTCTCGGGGTACTTTCAAATACCCATCTCTCCCGAGGACCAAGAGAAAACTACGTTTACTTGTCCCTTCGGCACCTTCGCGTACCGAAGAATGCCGTTTGGATTATGCAATGCGCTAGCTACATTCCAGCGATGTATGCTCGCAATATTTGACAAGTACGTAGAAAGCATTATGGAGATATTCATGGACGACTTCTCCGTGTTCGGCGATTCCTTCGATAGATGTTTAGAAAACCTCGAAAAAGTCTTAGAACGATGCGAAGAAACTAACCTTGCCCTAAATTGGGAAAAATGTCATTTTATGGTGAGGGAAGGGTTAGTTTTGGGTCATAAAATTTCTACTAAAGGTATTGAGGTAGACGTTGCCAAGATAGAAGTTATTGAGAAATTGCCGCCGCCTACAAACATAAAAGCTATAAGAAGTTTCCTAGGCCACGCTGGTTTTTATCGTCGTTTTATAAAGGACTTCTCCAAGATCATAAAGCCCCTCACCCATCTCTTAGAAAAAGACGCTCCATTCATTTTTGATGACTCTTGTATTTCTGCCTTTGAATCAATTAAAGAAAAGTTAATTAACGCACTGATTATGATAGCTCCGGTGTGGGACCTTCCTTTCGAGATTATGTGCGATGCGAGTAGTTTTGCGATGGGGGCCGTATTAGGTCAACGCATATCTAAGAACATCCACCCCATCTATTACGCTAGTAAAACCCTCACATCTGCACAAGAAAATTACACCACAACCGAGAAGGAGCTCTTAGCTGTAGTATTTGCATTTGATAAATTCCGCCCTTACATTACTCTTTCAAAAATCATTGTTTTTACGGACCACTCGGCCCTCAAGTACCTTCTTGCCAAAACGGATGCCAAGCCTTGCTTGATTCGCTGGGTCTTACTCCTCCAGGAGTTTGACTTAGAGATCCGTGATAAGCAAGGAGCCGAGAACTTGGCCGCCGACCAT
Source organism: Platanthera zijinensis (assembly GCA_039513925.1). NCBI lineage: Eukaryota > Viridiplantae > Streptophyta > Magnoliopsida > Asparagales > Orchidaceae > Platanthera > Platanthera zijinensis. The sequence continues at coordinate 37,103,203 of CM077083.1, forward strand.
CTATCCAGATTAGATAACCCCTTTATAGAAAAATTAAATGAAAAATCTTTTAATGACTATTTTCCTGATGAGAAGCTGCTTTTAGTTAATACATCTACTTCTCCTTGGTTCGCGCACATCGCCAACTATCTAGTGGCCCGGGTGCTCCCAAAGGAGTTCTCCTCTCAGCAAAAGAAGAAATTCTTTTCTGAGCTGAAGAACTACTTTTGGGAAGACCCACATCTTTTCAAATTTTGTGCGGATCAAGTGATAAGGAGATGTGTTTCTATTGATGAAGGAATTGATATTCTAAAACATTTGCATGAAGGTCCGACAGGTGGGCACTATCAAGCTGCTCGCACCGCTCACAAGGTGCTTTGCGTGGGTTTTTACTGGCCTAGCCTGTTTAAGGACGCGCAAGCCTTTGTGAGCAGGTGTGATAGTTGCCAACGGTCGGGCAACATTTCTAATAAAAATGAAATGCCGCAAAATTATTTCTTAGAGTGCGAAATTTTCGACCTCTGGGGAATTGATTTTGTTGGCCCCCTTCCTTCTAGCTTCGGAAACAAATTTATTTTAGTTGCTGTTGATTATGTTTCACGATGGGCTGAGGCCCAAGCTCTTCCTACGAACGACTCCCGAGTTGTAGTCAGATTTTTAAAAAAATTATTTTCTAGATTCGGTACGCCACGCGCAATCGTTAGCGATAGGGGTTCCCATTTCTGTAATGCACAATTTTCAAAAATCCTTACCAAATACGGCGTTACACATAAGCTTTCCACTGCCTACCACCCCAAAACTAACGGTCAAGTCGAAGTAGTTAATAGAGAAATAAAAAGAATATTAGAAAAGACTGTTTCAACTTCTAGAAAAGACTGGTCAACCAAACTTGACGATGCTCTATGGGCCTACCGAACAGCGTACAAAACCGCCCTCGGATGTACGCCGTATCGGCTGGTCTATGGAAAATCGTGCAATCTGCCCGTAGAGTTAGAACACCGCGCCTTTTGGGCCTTAAAATTTTTAAACTTCGATCCCCACTCTGTCGGTGACCTTCGAAAATTTCAACTAAATGAACTCGACGAGTGGCGCTCTTATGCTTATGAAAATAACAAACTTTATAAAGAGCGGACGAAGCGTTTACATGATAAACACTTAAGGCACCCTAAAAACTTTAAGCTGGGCGACCAAGTCCTTTTATATAATTCTCGTTTACGTTTATTTCCGGGCAAATTAAAATCTCGCTGGTCTGGCCCGTTTTCTGTTTTAAAAGTATTTTCTTATGGAACTGTTTTAATTTCTCACCCTGATAAACACTTAAGGCACCCCATTTCAAAGTGAACTGTCAGCATCTTAAACTGTATTTCTCTGGTGATGATGATGTTAGTCCAAACATTATTAAGTTTCTTCTTCACGAACTCTAATCTTGAGCTTTTAATTTTTTGCTAAAAATAATTTTATTTCGGGATAATAATATTTTTGGACAAAATTATTTTTTTGATGCGTCGAGCTCAACGATGCTTTAACCAAAGGGCGCTCTTGGGAGGCAACCCAAGTTATTTTTTTCTGTTTTCTTTATTTTACAATTTTTGCCTCGGATGGCTCCGACAAGCTGAAGCTTCTGCGATCGCCTGCTCCAACATTGCTGAATCTATCACGAAGTCCAAAGAAGACATTCGGAGGAGCGGCATCACTCAGTTTTTGCAGCAAATAAATCCGGGGAAGTACCTATATTTCAATTCTGTCTTTCAATTCTGTACTTTATTTTTCTCTCCTTCTCCAATCCCCTTCTTTAGCCATTGAGGACAATGTCTGTTTTAAGCTTGGGGGAGGATTTCGTCCTTCATTTTTGCGTAGTGTAAATAATCTTCTTTTTGTATATATTGTCAATATTTCAAAAAAAAATGAATATCTTAAAATTCCAAAAGAAAAAGAGAAAAAAATCCAAAATCCAAAAAAAAGAGAATATTTCACAAAATTAAATTAAAAAAAATATATGTGTTTTTGAATAGTTTAGACATTTTGGTATTTCAATAGTACCCCTAGTTTTTAGTTTTGTTTTACTCAAAATCTCCTATAAACAACTTAGTTAATTATAATATTTCTAATCATCCTTTTTAATTATGTTTCACAAGTAAAATGTTGGTCATGCTGTGTTTCTAATTCACGGTAGCATGTTAAGGTGAAATATTTTTCTAAAACTCGCATTTCTATTATGGTTTTTTGTTGTTTATTTCCTTTACTTTCTCGAAAATTCATCATCCACTATTTTCTTTTTCGTTTTTGAATAAGTTTTGTAAAGTCAACTTTTGAATAACGTAGTAGATGTGAACGATCGAAGTCACCTATTATTTCTATTTTCAAGTTAATTTCATCAATCTTCATTTATTATCTAGGACTCGCTTTTTGAAAATTTTTCAAACCTTTGTTTTAAATAAATTCAAAAGCATGAAAATGATTTAGGCCGTTTTTGTTTTCGTTTGAGCTTTCCTGCCAACCTAAAAACTTTTACCACTAGTTAGCCGTTTTTGAGCCTTTTTTCGATTTCATTTGATAGCTCTTCCCTTCATTTCAGTTTCACCAAAGCCAAAATTTCCAACCTATCGAATCACACTAGCCTTTTTGAGTTTCATAAATTATTTTGACAATTTTGATAGGGTATTTTTTGATTTTTGTGGGAGAAAGGTTTTAAAAAAAAAAGGATATCGAAAGTGATGTTTATTTTTGTTTGGCCAACTCAAAAAGGAAAATAAAAATATTTATGGCCTTTGTTTTGAAACAAAAAAGATGAAAAAAAAGAAGAAAAAAAATGTGTATATATTTTTATGAAAGTTTTTGAAACTCTTTGCTTTGGTTTAGTGTGATTTTAAAACCTTCACGTTTATCTTTGAATTCCACTCCTGATCATTTTCCTAAACCAAACGTTTCTGTCCTATTTAAGTCCTTTTGATTCACGCTTTTTGATTTTTATTTAACAACTAAGAAAAGAAAAACAGTAAATCAGTTTTAGTTTTGGATTTAAACCTAGATTTTTGTTAATTAAATTGATATAATTATAATGCGTTGCTTGGATCTAGTAACAACTCAATGCGTGTTTTTCATTTTCGTTGCTTTGCTTAAGTCCATTTAAAAAAATCTCGTTAAAATTTTGGATGATTTGTTTTTATTAAGTAAAGTTTATAAAAGTTTTACCATACCTAAATAATTGTTTTAGACTTACATTTCACTTTTTCCCTACTAAGAATTTCGTATAGTACTTGTGTAGGCATAATTAGAACTTTTTGATTAGTCCTTTTTATAAATATCTAGTTTTTATATTTTTGCTTGGGGACAAGCAAAGCTTAAGCTTAGGGGAATTTGATAATACGTTTTGTATCCTAAACTATTATCGTATTTTCTATTTTATATTGTACAAATTATGTCTATTATTAGTTTATTTTTATCATTTTTATGTAAATATTATTGTCACTGACCTTTTCTTGTCTTTTTGCAGGTTTCCAGAAAATTGGCCAAAATGACATGTCACGCCCCCCTGTCACGCCCTCCCTGGGCATGACCTAGGGCGTGTCACCCGATCCCGAGGACTCCTGCTGGAAGGGACAGAAAAATGGTCAAAACCGCTGTCACGCCCCCTGACACGCCCTCCCCGGGCGTGTCACCAGGCGTGACCATGGGCGTGTCGCCCTCTGCCGCAAAGCCTGCCGCCGCATTAAATGTCGTTCCGCCTCAGCACGCAAACAATACTGTCACGCCCCATGTCATGCCCGTGACATGGGCGTGACACCCTCCTTTTTCGGTGACTGACGGATTTCCGACCAATGATTTGGACATGACGTGCCTGTCACGCCCCCCTATCACGGGCGTGACCACCGACGTACCGAAGCAATCATCCCTCCCGCCAGAATCCAGAGCCCAAGGTCAACATAGTACTATCACGCCCCTTGACACGCCCCCCCCCCCCTAGGGCGTGTCGGAGGGCGTGACCAACCCGAGAAAAAATTTCTATAAATTGAGACCCCCCCTCTCCATTTCAGCAACTTTTTGGGGAGAGGGGGAGGTGCTGCCCCTTTGGTTCTTCATCTTTTTTATGCTTTTTCTCTCTCTCCCTCTCTCCCTCTCTCTCTCTTATTTTGTAATTACTTTCTTAACCTAGCTTAGTGTTTTGTTTTTAGCTCTTGCATTTCTTCTAAGTAGCTTGTTGTAGGGGTAGAATAGGTTTTACTTTGATGCACCTGTAATTTCCATTTCATAGTTGTAGCTCTCTTTTTAATTAATAAAAGTGCTCTTTTCTTATTCTTGTATTCTTATGCTTTATTACTCATCCCCTCTCTTTCCCTTTTACTATGATTAACTAATCCTCCTTGTACTCGATCTTGATGATCTGAGGTTCGAGCGATTAAGTTATGACGCTTTAATTTACCCTTTTCTTCTTAGGTTTTAGCCTTGAATTACTCTTGATTTTTCATGGGCTGGAGGTATATTATCGATATATACTCTCTACCTTTGCTTTCATTATGGGCTAGCCGAGAGGCCGATAGAATGAAGTGAGCATTCAAGAGTAAAGGGAGTTGTACGCACCCCTCGAGAGAGGCAGACGTCCAAATCTCCCGGATTGGAGTAAAATCCAATAGAGGGGTTCACCGCGTAAAGCGAGCTTTAGGCCTTCGATTTAGACGAGAGTCGGTCGGACCTTCCTAATCTCAGTTGGGCACGACTTCGAGAGAAGCGTGTTCAATCTTTAGGAACCTCCACGGTCAAGGACTTTTACCCTATTAAGCTTAGGTTTATTTATCGTCTTTTTAATCGTTTCCTGCTGAAGTGATTCTTGATCGAGTGCACCTCTTTATTATTCGCTATAAATTTTTTTATCCTGCAAGTAATTAGTTCTCTTTTCTTTTAGCTTAGTAATTTAATTTCAGTTTTTAGTTTAGTAATTAATAGAAATTTCAATTGATAAAATAATAGCAATCTCCTTTGAGTAGAAGTAGTCATTACGCCCTAGGGAAATACGACCTTGATAATAATCTTTAGTATCCTATACTATAACCGATAAGGTACGCTTGCCTTTATCGGATATAGAATCGGAGAATATTCTCAACCACCACATCCACTTTCTCTTCTCTTCTCTCTAACCCTCTCTCTCCGTCGTTGCGAAAATGGCTGTATCAGTTGTTGAGTGAGATCTTTTCTAACATAGTGAGAGGAGTGATAAATTCTTCTTCAGCAGAGGGTGGAATTTTTAAAACGGTGGCGGAGCTTTGATTTTTTAAAAAGGGGACGGAGCTTGCCTCGGGCTCTTCACTAACCATACTAGAAACTTGCTTCCCACTCCGAAGAGTTATAGCTTTCTCTTGCTCTCTCAGGTTGGGCTCGGTATTGGAAGGAAGAGACCCGACGGGTCACTCAGAAATAATTTTTGTGAGTTGTCCTACCATATTTTCTTGATTTTTAACGCTTCCGGTTAGGGTTCTTTTAGTAGCATCATTTGTGATTATATATTTAGAAAGTAACTCCTCCAAGCTTGGAGGTTTTGGATAGTTTTGAAGAGGTGGAGGTGGTGCAAAAAAATCATTTTGAGGTAGCGGGAGCATCGCGTTGAAAGGGTTACTCCACGAAAAATTTGGGTGGTTTCGTAAAGTAGGATTATAAATATTCGGAAAAGAGAAATCTGGAGCAAGAAAATTTGCAGCAGAAAAATAATTAAAAGCATTTCTAGGCATATTATTAACAAAAACTAATTGTTCGGGAGCAGGAGTTGCAGATTCCCAAACCTGAGGGGCGGAGGCATCAGTCATCTCTGTAATTTTTTTACTTAATACTTCAACTTGCAGAGCTAGCTGGGATACGTTGTCCACTTCAAATATACCTATAGGTTTGTTTGGGCGGGACCTAGGCACATTCCACTAATATGTATTCATGGCCATGTCCTCGAAAATCTCAAGAGCTGCTTCCGGGGTCTTATGATTTAAAGTACCACCAGAAGCTGCGTCTATCATTTGCTTTGTATTTTGATTTAGCCTGTTATAAAATGTATGCACTTGTAACCATACAGGCAGCGCGTGATGGGGGCATCATCTTAAGAGTTCTTTAAATCTTTCTCATGTTTCATATAAAGTTTTAGAATCAATTTGAAAAAAGTCAGAAATATCGTTCCTAAGTTTTGTGGTTTTGGCTGGCGGAAAATACTTCGCCAGAAATTTTTCAGTCAGTTGATCCCAAGTGGTTATGCTATTTTTTGGTAGAGTGTTCAGGCATTGTTTTGCTTTAGTTCTAAGGGAGAAAGGAAATAATCTTAGCCTAATAGTATCATTTGTAACACCAATGATCTTGAAGGTGTGACAAATCTCAAGAAAGCTTTTTATATGTGCGTTCGGATCTTCATCATTAAGTCCGTCATATTGCACATACTGCTGCACCATTTGAATTATGCTAGGCTTAAGTTCGAAATTATTATTAGCTATGGAAGGTCGAACTATGCTTTATTCTATACCCTCTATATTCGTTCATGCATAATAGTACATAGGCTTATGCACGACTTCCTCCACGTGGGGTTCTTCCATTCTTAAAGTAGAAAATGACTCAGAATCCTCAACCGGTATTTGGAAAGTAGGGCCTTGAAATCGCGATCTTCTCCGAAGAGTACGCTCAATTTCATGATCCAAGTCCAAAATATCCGACAGATTCCCACGGATCATGCACTAAAAGAAGAGAAGTTGAAGAAAGAGGAATAAATAAACTAGAAAAAAGAGAATCTAAAATTTTTTGAAATAGATTTTTTTATGTTTTAACTCCCGAACTTCCAAAGGGCTACCCAATGAAGGATTCGCAAGGTACTAGACATGATAGTGGCATTTAAAGCCACATTTCCCTTTTTGAGAGAGTTAGGTGGTGTAGGAAAATTGTGATATGGGTTTCTATTAAGAGCATTAATATATATTTTTTAATTTTTAATTTTTTTAGAAAGAGGATGAGAAAAATATTTCTTCAAAGGACATATACTAGAGTACATCACTTGACATACTCAAGTACTTCAAGTACACTCGAGTACTTCAAGTACATACTCGAGTACTTCGACATATACTCGAGTACTTCAAGTACATACTCGAGTACTTAAGATCATCTACACGTGTACTTGGACACTCACTCAAGTATATTACCACTTACTCGTGTATGTCCAAATCCACTCGAGTATGTCTTTACCTCACTCGAGTAGGTCGATAGTCACTCGTGTATGTCCAATTTCCACTTACTCGTGTATGCCGACATATACTCGAGTATATGGATTTCCTGCACTTTGGAAATTCTATTTTTCTCTTTTCGCACACCGAGATTGTTGGCGCCCCTTCAGGTATGATTTAAATTTCTTTCTAATCTCTCTCTAAACCTAATTAGGGTTATATATAAATAGAAAGAAAACCGAAAATCTTTTTCCACATTTCAATCTCTCGGTGGAGCTGGCGTTTCGAATTCCAGAGCAGACGAACTCCTTCTTCCCGATCATCGCTGCTCGCCTCCTCTGGATGATGGCTCCTCCATCAAAGATTGGAATCGGCTCCGAACTCGTGACAGATGGTATTGCAGATCTTTCGGATGACTTCAAAAATTTACTGATTCTCTTGGACACCGCCGGATTGTCCTTCGTTCTTCAAGAACCCTACCGTCTCCTGTTTCCTGATGTTGAAGAATTTTACAGAAATCTGAAGGTTAGACGTAATGGCACAATTCTGAAATCAAAGGTAAAAGGACTTGAGATTCGGTTGGATAAAACTTCGATCGCCACTCTGCTTCGGATGCCCGTGGTTGACGAAGAAGACGACCTAGAAAAGGAAGATGCCGACCGTACTTCCCTATTCTGTGGTCGAGATCCTGAAGGTGGAGGTGAAACCTTGAATCGGTCATTGTTCAATTCAGAAGGCAAGTTCCTAGTTGATGTCATCGCCAAAGTCCTGTGGTGCAAGACATATTCCATAAGAGATATATCCCAAAATTTATTCTACGTTATGCAAGCCATAGTCTGCAGGAAGAAGTTTCAGTTCGGCATGATGATATTGGATAAAATTCGGGAAAGCATCAAAAGTCCAAATTATGCAAGGATCATCTCCCTCATTCTCCGGGAGATCGACTCCTAGTTGTTCAGCTTTGCTAAAGGAACTCCTCTCCACCATATGAATAAACTGTCCATCTCATCAATTCATCGTTGGGAGCTTAGGCTGCAGAACACTGCTCAAGCATTCAAGGCCTCTGCCGAGCAAATAGGCCTCAATGCCCCGGCTGACAGGACCCCATCTCCTCCTCTCCGTCAAACTGCTGACACCTCGGGTGCAGTAGTTGAGGGGGAGCCTGCCTCAGCTAGCCCTCAGCCACAACATGCAAATTCACCAGTCCAGTCTCTTCAGCTCAGAGATCCAATCCCCTCTCCTGCAGTTCAGTCTCCTCCACCAGCAGAGATCAGCTCAGATGTTCAGATTCAAAAGGACCTCCTGTCCACTGAAGAAGATATAGCTAAGTTGATTGAGGAACTGAGATCAGATGAACCTTTCATCCAAGAAGATCACCTACCTCTATCTCCAGAAAGAGTTCCCTCTCAATCCCCTGCTCACTCCCCAGTTGAAGATGAAGAGCTGCATGAAGAAATCCAAGTCTCCGGTGACGAGGACATGTCTCCGGAACATGTAGAACCACCTCTGAGGAACCTGGACTTCTCTCTCCCCTCCTTCATTGATGCTGACGACTCAGTAGGTTTCCCCCCAACAAAGAGAGCTGTAAGCTCTGTCATCATTAAAGAGATTCCTCCATGGTTTGCTCCTGCTCCTGCTCTAGCCCCTGCTCCTGCTGTTGTAATACCCTCTGCTCCCTCCTCTTCCTCCTCTTCTGACATTCTCAGCAAGATTGAGCTCATGCTCACAGAACAGAGAAGATACTTTGATGACTCTCTCAAAACTGTCCAGGACAAGGTCTCTACTCTGGAAACAGAGATGAATAGAGGCTTTGCCGAGATTCAAGTAAATACAGATGAGCTCCGTAAACTATTTCGGATTGGTGGAAAAGCTTTAGACCATACTATCACCAGTATCGGTGAACTCAGAGATCAGGCTGTAATAGTTGCTAATAATCAGATCCAAGCCGACAAGAATGCAGAAACCAATGTAATCAAGGTATGCAATGAAGTTGGAACCTTCAGAGACGAGGCTATTGCTCAGTTAAATGTAGATATCAGCAAGGGGGAGAAAATAGTAAAAGAACAAGTTGAAAAACTCTCCGCCCAGTTTGCTGAAAAGTCTGAAGCTGCCCTAGACGTCAAGTTAAAAGAAATAAAAGCTGACACTCTGGCTCAGATTTAGTCGGTAAAGTTTTATATATATGATACAGCAGTATGGGTACATAATCAGAACTTCCCAGATTTCCAATTGGACCCTACTTTGATCCCCCAAGGCCTGAACCCTCTTGCAGAAGCTCCTCCATCAGATGCTCAGATCTATCCTCCAGAGACAGGGCCTACATTCTCTCCCAGACCTGCTGGGGACATGTCAGACCCTCCTCTCTCCTATGTTGATGTTTGGACAGATGATATGCCAGGTAGCTCTAAAGGACACACTGATCATGGTGCCTCCTCCTCCAGAAAACCATCTGATCAGGATGGTCCTAGTAAGAAAAGAAAGTATGGTGACGACGCTTCTGCTAGCCGGTCAGCCCCGAGAAGAGAGCCTGCTCCCGTTCCTAGAGCCAGACCAGATGTAGTTCATACAGAAATTTGGAGCCCATTCTCCAAATCTCTTATTTTTGATACCCTGAGGTTGGTTGTTGACCATGGAGAACACAAAAGTACTATGGTTACTCAGAATGGAAAGCCTATGAGAATTCACAGATAAAGATCAGACTCCATGACAAGCAATGGGGATTCAACAACCCGAAGGCTCCTCCTAGGCCAAAGACATACTTTCCAAAACCTTTCTCATACTTTGAGAGGCAGCATCAAGTGAGAGAAAGACAGAATAGGGATGCCCATCCCTGAAAGATGATCTTGTGGAAATTGATATTCTGTTTCAAAAACATTTCTAGATTATATATAATTCTGATTATGGCTATCTTTGTTTATTTGTTTTCATAATCAATTTGTTTTTTTATGCTTTATACTTTGTCATTTATGCTATCCTTGTTCTACTTTACTTTATGTAATTCACTTTAGTGAAGAGAGTGCTGACTTCTACAAATAGGGGGAGATTGTTGGGATTTGTCTCCACAATACCTCAGATTTGTAGGAAGTCAGACCCGGAACTAAGATGAATTAAGTTGTATTTGATAGTGTGTTTAAGTTACTTGTGCGCAGGACTCTATTGCCAAGTGTAGACCAATGTCAGTCTATAGTGGGTCATCAAACACAGGACCATATAATGTAATCCCTCATTGTGTGATCCAAGGTGTTGACTCACGTATAGTCTCTCTATTGGGATACACTTCATCTAGATGCACTTGGACTCATGGACAAAGAAGGACAGAAGACCTAATTCCAAGAATTCTACTAAGTCCACATACTCGAGTAATATACTCCATATACTCGAGTAGGTGACTTAGTACTCGAGTAGTTGACTTAAGCATACTCGAGAAAAATCCCTCTTACTCAAGTATATAATTGTATACTCGAGTAGATCTTCATATACTCGAGTGAGTAAATTTATATATACTCGAGTAAATGGTTTGTTACTCGAGTAGGTCTAAGTTATATACTCGAGTAAAGGATTCTATTTTTATCTGGAAAATATCCTAAGTATACATACTCGAGTACTCCTTTGGTATACTCGAGTAGGTTACTTGATACTCGAGTAGGTTAACTCTCTTACTCGAGTAGTCCTCGAGTTACTCGAGTAGATGCTTTATTTACACTCGAGTAAATATGGACTGGAAATATAAAGGAATTTCTCTAGTCTATATACTCGAGTAGACTCTCTACACTCGAGTAATAGCTCAGATACTCGAGTAGTTGACTCCCTCTGTTATACTCGAGTAAACTGTCTTCCAAAGTACTCGAGTACCTCCTTTCTATATACTCGAGTAACACCATCCTTTTATCCTGAGAATTCCTCTAAGTAGATATACTCGAGTAATCAACTTCTTTATACTCGAGTAGATCTATTCTGTCACTCGAGTAGTTGAACCCAGATACTCGAGTATGTTTAAACTCATTCACTCGAGTATGCTTCTCTTCTAGTTACTCGAGTAGCAGATAGACATATACTCGAGTATATCATTTCCTCTCGTGTATATGACTCTGATTTTTTCTGAAAATCGCTAAGACCAGAATTCCAAAGTAATTTTTGAATTCCTCTTTTCTGATTGGTACACGTATCATCGTTAATTACGATTATGACCGTTATCAGTCTCCTATAAAAGGGATACGTGATTAGACCTAACCTAATAAGAAAAAGAAAAGAAATTATCAGAGAATAAGTTTTTCGAGATCTACAAGCCGCCGCCGTCGACGTCGTTCCCTCTCGGAAAAGTCTGAATCACTGAAGCTGCCGCTGCTGCCATTGATCTTCATCGTGCTCGTGCTGAGTTTCTGATTCCTGATTCAGATCTAAGTTTTCTTCTTCTGATCGTGATCAAAGTTTTGCTTCTCATCATCTTCTACATCCGATCGGGAGAAGTCAAAGAAGTTTTCAGATCTAGGGTTGCCGTGTTCTTCTTCGATCTTTCTGAAAAAGCCACAACAACAAAGAGGAAGATCAAGGCCGATCTATTCAGGTCTGAGAATTCACTGTTTGTATTATTTGAGTTATATTTCAAACATCTTTATTGTAGGAGAAATTCTCTCCGAGATTTGTAGGAAGTTTTAATCTTCCGAGTGTAGATCCATTTTGGGATCGAGTTTTGTAGGAACGTTGTTCCGAGGTATATGATCGTTTTGATCCGAGATAGTGGAGTTGCCAAGTCTAGTGGTTTACTAGATTGGTGAGGAAAGTGGACGTACCCAAGGTTGGGGAACCACTATAAATCTTTTGTCGTTTGTGATTGCTTGGTATTGTGCTGTGCTAGCTCCTTAATTTTTTATTCCGCAAATAGACGCACATCTCACCTATTCACCCCCCTCTAGGTGATTTAGGTAGACAACTTCCTCTCTCAACATGTTCGTTCTGTTTGTTCCAAAAGTGTACCTCCACAACCAAACACTAAGGGACGGGGAAATACACTACGAGTTGTTGGTTACTGTAAGTTAGTAAATAGTAAACCGCCCAGACCGCAAACAGCGGTCAACACCATACTTTGCACATTACAGTGAATGCCTCTCCTGTGACAGGCTTTCCCTTATTCCAAAATAATTGGTTACTTGACTAGAAGTAATAGGTTGCTTGGCTAGAAAAGATAATTGAACTAGTCGCAAGCTCTTGGGCAAACACGAGAAGCTGGTAATCTTAGCCCTGCCCATTTGGATAGGCCACCAAGCTTATAAATAGGAGTTAACAGTACTTTTTAGGCACACTAGTTTAGGTCCCTAAGCTTATCGACTTGTGATAAGCGATCTCGAAACTAGTGCAAAGCGGTCTCAGGTGTATCCAATCTTGCCGAACTCTTTCTTTCTAACCGCTGTCTCTACTATTCATTAAAAGAAAAGCTTTTCACAAGAGAGGAATTCGCTGTAGTGGGAAAAGTATTGAATTGCCGCTGTCAGGGGCCCTTGCTGTTTGTACTACCTTAACCACAGAAACCGACTACTCATTAGTCACCCCCTATGCTAGTTTGAATGTTGTGCATGATCTCACTCCCGGATTCAACACTCACCTTCCTCTCAGTAAGGGTATTAGATCCCACAATATCACCTGATCTAGACGTCCTACCAGGATGATTTTCTCCTCATCTTCCTCCCCGAAAGGGTCATAGAGCCCAATAGATCTCCTAGATCTAGACTTCCTCCCTGGATGATTTTCCATGGAACCCTTCCCAAACTCTGACGACCTCCCCGATCGATTTTCCTCACAAATAAAAAGTTAGAAAAGAGAAAAATACAAATAGAGAAATATATTTTACAAACTATTGCTCCCTCAAAAAGAGTTTCCTCTATAGAGTGGCAGGCAAAAAAATATTTTTAAATATCATTCTACTTACACACGATCAACTGTTGATGGTTGTTGTTGACTTTGCTCTTCAGATATCTTTAGTCACGAATGGGAGGGAGATAGTACTATTTTCCTTACTAGGAGATGGTGGTTCACTACAATAGAGGGGTGGCGAAACCCTAATTATTGGTGTCTTTTCTTCTTTTCTCCTTAGGAAAATAAATGCGCGGCTTTATAGTCATTTTAAAATAAGCTACTATCGGTGCTAAGGTTACCGTGCGGCGGTAGGTCTTTCGACACGTTGTTGCCAGTTGTCCATCACCAAATTAGAAAAAAATCATAAAATATTCTCTTGCTGCTTTTGATCGCACAACGGGGTTACAAGCACATAATGGTTGTTTGGTCAACAATCTCATCTCGGCGCTCTCGGCTCTTCTCGATGCTACTAACTCAACGATTGTTGAAATGACTAATGCGGCGCGGTAGTTCTAGCGCCCGACGGTAGGTCACTATGGAAACTGGCCATCCCTAACTTGTAATTCAGTATTGCTAGAGAAGGTCGTAGTGCTAGCGCCCAACAGTAAGTCACAGATAGTGAATCCCTGGTTTTTTCATACTTATAAACATGCACACTATACACAATATAAGTATGATCAAATACAACTTGGGATTTGATATTGTCAAACTAAAGAGATGTAGAACACAAGTTACATCATAAAACTTAAGGGTAAGTTCTACGGTAATACAATTAGAGCAGCGATACTCTATGGTTCTGAGTGTTGGGCAGTGAATTATGCACATGAGCAAAAAATGGGAGTTGTGGAGATGAGAATACTTAGGTTGATGTGTGGACACACGAGTTTGGATTGAATGAATTTATCAGGGATAAGACATGAGTATCACCAATTGCAGAGAAGATGAGAGAAGCTTGACAAAGAAGGTTTTGAAAGGTATAAAGGAGACCATAAAAGGCACCTGTTAGGCATTGTGAAAGTCTAGTCACTAGGCATGTTAAACAATGGAGAGGTAGACCAATAAAGACTTGGAATGAAACTATAAGGAAAGACATAATGTACTTAGTCATCAGTGAGATTATGACACAAGATAGGGCACAATGGTGACAATGGATCCATATAGTCAACCCTATTATAGTGGGATAAAGGCTCGAGTTTTGTTGTTTTATTGTAAAGTGTGTTATTTTTACAGATTTCCTTTTTCTTTTTTTTTGTAAGGTGTGTGTGTGCACTAACTAGTTTATTTTGTCTCTGCACATCTCTTCTAGCTTAAACCGCTCATGCAATCGCTCTCTTAAAAATCATGAGTGCTTTTATTTTCAACAGTACACCCAACTGATTGAGTGGTTAATCCCCTCCTAGCACTCGATATAGATGAGACTTGGGAATAAATAAGGTTTACCGTTGATTTATTTTGAGTGACATCATATAGACGTATATGATTTAATTTTTGTTCTCGAACACTAGTTAGCCAAGAGACTCGTGTGTACGAATTGTTCACTAGCAAGTAAAGAGAGTTGCATGCTACCTTTAAGTGAGGATGAATGGACTCTCCTGAATTAGGGTAAAAAACAAATAGTGGGGTTCATAACTTAAGGCGAGCTTTAGGTTTTTCCATTAAAGAATAAGACTTTGGTCGATTAACTTAAACTCCGGTGGACATATTCCTCTAGAGAGATACATTCATATTTTGGGAACCTCCACAACCCAGAGATTTAACTAAGCGAAAATTTTATTTTAATCTCTTTAAATTTATTTTCATCTCACGGTGATTCGAAATCGAGTGTTAGCCCTCTCTATTTTATCAACACCTAAGTTCTATTTATGACTTCATTTACTAAAATATAAAAACCAAAAACCCTTCGATAAGATAATAGCTCTTTCCTTATAAGTAAAAATAGATAGCGCGCTCAGAAAATACAACCGTAATATTCCTAAAAAATATCCTATACTATACGTGATAAGGTATATTTGCCTTCATCGAATATAGGTTTGGATTTATTTCCCAAAATTTGTCTAAAAACCTAATTATCATCATCAATATCAAAGGTTTAGATTACAATGGAAGACTAGTGCTAAACATGTCCTTACTACTCATACTAAAGTATGCACTTATAACAAATTAAGGAGCATGGAACCGAAACAAGAACCCACATCTCTCAGTAACTCCTTTACTACCAATATAGGTGTAGGATGAGTTCCAGAAATACAGACATCTCCCCCTCTGCCTTATAGTTAACTTGCATAGGTTAGAACTAGTATTGAAACTGGGGATGGTGCACGAGAACTGATGTGGTCGGGGCTCCTAGGGTCCTAGAATGTGTTATCATAAACCGTTAGTCAATTTGACTAAGTGGATTCCTCCCTTTTCCTCAACGCATCCTAAAGAATTAGGTTTAGGAATGGAAATATGTACAAGCTGTAGTATGGATAAATCAAGTGACGATAGAGGAAGAGGGAGTTTGATGGCTTAGTTTATAAAACATGTTATAAAATAAGTAGTAAGGGGAAGAATAAATTACTCAGCTTATATGAATGTCCATATATCCCTATAACTTGAGGGTCTTGTTCTGATATAGGTAAATCTAGCATGTTAAAATATACAATATGAGTATGTAATAGTTATGGTATAGAAGTATATTAACTTATATGAGTGTTCATACATACTTATAAGTTAATGTTCTTACAATATACAAAACATGTATGTAACAGTTATGGTACAGAAGTAACTTAACTTATATGAATGCACATACATACAAACTTATAAGTGAAGTTTCTTATAATATAGAACACGGGTATGTAACAGTTACGGTATAGAAATAAATTAATTTATATGAATGCTCGTACAAACTTATAAGTTAAGGTTCTTACAATTCTCTTATCTTACATGAGTGCTCAAATAAACATGTTATATAAGGGTTTATAGATGTAAGGTATGTTAAGGTAAGATAATATTATGAACTAGTGTTAGATGCCTAAGTACTACCCAGTACAATTGTTAAGTGGGTAGATAACAACATGGGCCTTATCACGGTGGTAGATCATAATAGTGGATCAAACATCTCGACATCTAGGTAGCTGACACACCGTAATCCAAGGCCTTAATGTATAGTGCTAGCTCACACTGTGTACTAGACCCATCATCCCACATAAACTGCTGGGATATGCTACTAACTAAGGGAATATTCCCACCGAGATTTTAACTATAAGGCAAATTTCAACTAAATCCAAAAGCATCCAACATGCAAGTCTCTTTGTCAGTGTGTTCTCTTTGGTATAGTGGTTAGACCCACCACAAATATGCAAAACAAAACATTACACCAATGTCATTCTCCTTAGTAGAATAAGAACCAGTCTTGAAGATCCTTAATTCTATTAGAGACTGAAGGATAGAAAAAGGTTAACTCTGGGGATATATAAGACAACTCCTTAGAAATTTGTTGTGATACCTACTTTAAGTTTCCAACTGACATGGTAAGAATAAGGTTTATGGTCGCACTGTGTTTCATTACACGCCACTTTCCTTGCGGGGAATTCTAGGCCACCCCAACTTATTTCCTAGACACCAGTTAGACGTCTTTAAATAAGGGTTTCACCGACATATACTATGTTTACTATTAGATATACCAATTAAATTATCATTTATAAAAGGAACTGAGAGCTACCTTAAAAGTTATTCTTGCACTACGCACAATTGTTCAATGTATAAATAATGTGCGATGTGAACATAATTTAATGTTTCCAAACAATACAAATAAGTTTATCCCATGTTTATGCTAGATAACTCCTTAGAAATACGTCGTCATACCTAATTTAATTTTCCAACTAGCCAGGTAAGAATAAGGCTTGTGGTCGCACAATGTATTGTTAGACATCACCTTCCTTGTGGGGGATATTAGATCACCCCTAACTTCTTTTCTAGACACCAGTTAGACATCTTAAAATATGGGTTTCACCGACGTATACTATGTTTACTTCTAGATCTGCCTTTCAAATTATATTTATGAAAGAAACATGCATCGCATCTATAACGTCCCATTTTGTGCTAGACCCCTCGCATGCGTTTTGAATCAAAAAAGCTGACTCAATCTCGGGGTTCACTGGTAACAGGCGTCGAGTGATACTCGACTAATAGGGAAAATTTAACTTAGAATAATTCTGGACTCAACAAAGAGTCGAGTGAGTTATTGGTCTCAATGCCACTCGACGAATTCTGACTTAGAATAATTCATGACTCGACAAAGCGTCAAGTGCGTTGAGTGGTCTCAATGCCACTCGACGAATTCTTACATAGAATAATTTTGTACTCGACAAAGCGTTGAGTGTGTTGAGTGGTATCAATGACTCTCGACGAATTATGACTTAGAATAATTCTAGACTCGATAAAGCATCGAGTGCGTTGAGTGGTCTTAATGCCACTCGATGAATTCTAACTTAGAATAACTCCGGACTCGACAATGCGTCGAGTGCATTGAGTGGTCTCAACGCCACTCAACGAATTCTGACTGAATTAATCGGGATTTGACAAAGCGTCGAGTGCTTTTAGTGGTCTCAACGTCACTCGATGAATTATGACTTAGAATAATTCTAGACTCGACAAAGAGTCGAGTGCGTTGAGTGGTCTCAACGCCACTCGATGAATTTAACTTAGAATGATTTAGGATTCTATAGGGATTGAGTGAACTCGACTCCATTCAATGAAGCGTCGAGTGCATTGAGTAAACTCGACGCCACTCGATAAATCATTGAGTTCGTTGATTAAACTCGACGCAACTCGACGAAGCGTCGAGTGATCTTGACGATTTTTACTTAGGGTATTTTTCGGACCAGACTATTTTTTGATTCCTATACATGGGCTGAACCGGGTTTTCGGGAAACACGTCATATGACTTATTTGGACCGGGTCTTTTCGACAAGACTAAATTTAAATAATAATGGGCGGTCCAATACTAGGGTGACACGTAGCAGGTGGTCTATCACTAATTCCTCTTATAAAAGGAGATTTATGGGAAAACCATAGCCGTCACTTTATCCCCTTGCCGAGTCATTACCTCTACCGAAACCGTTAGAGTGATGAAGTTGTCGGAGTCGATTTTATTGAAGAAGAACCAATCTAATTTTCATTAAGAACAATGCCAACGAGGAGAAGATGCCTCCGAGAAGGATAACAAGATCCATGGCCAGAAATGAGGTGAGCTTCATACCCTCTCCCTTAGTGCTAGATCTCTATTTATTATTTCTAGGAGAGATGTTGACTCAAAGGAGTTTGACTTGTTATAGATGAAGATCTCCTAGAAAGAGACCATGCTAGGACCTTGTCCTAGAGATTGATAGTCTTCAACCTCTCCTCTCTTCGATGCGAAGTTGATGGACTTGGTTTCGTGAAAAGGAATGGTCTATTGAGGGTGAATAAGCGAGGAGGAAAGTCTGAATATAGTCTTGAACAAATAACTAAAGGGAGAAGATGAACTGATGTCGTTCATCTTGCTTTAAGATGCGTGCATAAATCTTTTTTCAGTGCGCTGCAATCTTCGAGACCGTTTTCGCATGTGATACTGCTAGATCTGGGTTTTTAACTAAACACAAGAGTCGTAGTCCATGGAAAGACCTTTCAAACGAATGGTTACACGTTTTCATACAAGTCTTGTAGCCTCGGGAAAGTCCAGTCAAAGTTACTGTATAGTATCACTTAAGTGCACATTGTTTTCAGGTTAGTGTATAATCAGATGTGGACTCGGTAGAAGGTTGTAACAAGAAAATGCTGAGGTTTTTGTGAAATTAGTTTATTTGTGATCATGATAAATAAATGGTTGATAGGATTCAGTTGTTAGATCCTTAAGTAAACAAATGGTTTTGTTAAACATGTTTGTACAAACGGTTTGAAGGAGTTTAATAAACAAATGGCTTGGGAAAAATATGGTGAACAAAAGACTTGAAATGATTTGGGTGTACAAATGATATTCTTTTGAAATCCGATAAGGATGTGCATGATTATAATCAGGATAATGAAACAGGTTTTGGAATTGGGTGTGATGCCTGATAATTGCATATGTAACCCATTGCTATATTATCATGTTTGATGGATATGTGAAGTATCTTTATAATGTTGTGCTTATTATATAGAGTTATACATATTGTGAATGCTTGATCATGTGAAAAGGAATTGGATGAGGTTAATGCATAGCCATGTCATATGATGATTAATGGAATGAGTATAGTTATCCACTGCTTAGAGTTGTGTCTCCCTACAAGTAGTAGTGTGGGATTGGTATGATGTGTAAGGTGGCTTGCCACCTGTGTAAATGATGAACCCTTATGTGGTATGGAAATGTGTAAGGGTTGTTGGTGTGTGTGTGTTTGCCGCATATGAAGTGTTGATAAGGGACTCGGTGTGGAGCCCTTTCGTGCTGTTGAGCACGGGATGTGAATAATAAAAAGGGACTCAGGTTTGGCCTTGGTCCTCGGTGCTAACTTCCCGAGACACCCTCTGTACCAGTGGAATATAGGCCTTGGTCCTTTGGTGATACTTTACCAGAGGCACCTTCCATGCCACGATGATAGTCAAGCGTAGTGATATGTTCTTTGGTGCACATCTACCCAAGACCCCTCTAAGCCATAGTACGTATGTGAGCTACGTTGTTATGTTCTTAGAGTTGAGGTTTATGGAGGACTAGGCTCGGTGTAACGACTCCACCTGTTAAATAACATATAATAGAAGGTCCAGTCGGGGCCCTACACTATATGCCACAAACAAACGGTGAGGTCACAGGTTTATCTCAAAACACAATTACACCCTAACACAGAGCATACTAGCGGAAGATTTTAACAATATTATTGAACTCAAACCAGGAATGTCCACTATATATAAACAGCATATTTATATATAAACTCTCGAAGGAATGTACATCAAATACATATCGTTTGGCCTTAAGACCTTAAGTTCCACTTTACAAGTGTGGATTCCAGACATCAGCACGCAGGCCAGCCACACATGAACATAACACAAAACATTTTACAAAGACTTCAAGGGCTAGCAGCAGGGACTTCAGACCTTATTTCCCGCTCGGCTCTCCAGCACCTGCACAGGGACAGCCCACCAAATTGGTTACAAACAATGCAACGGTCAGCATTCAGTTGACCACTTTATAACGCCCCTACCCCTTTCCCGGGGCAGTGTTATTCCTTCCCTGCAGGCATACCAATTCAAATATAGAGATATCACACATTGTGCTCTAACGCACAAACAATATATATCACAAATGCTAGCCACGCGGCCCTACGCTCCATGCACTCAGGGCACATTCTTGGTGTATCGGGAAAATACCCAGGGTCCCACAACCGTTCAAGGTATGAAACCTAACGGTAAACTTTCAGCATTCAGTCTTAATGGTGCGCAGGCCTAAGACTCTCATTATGCGCTCCAACGAGACCAATAACTTAGGTCTACCTGTTGGTCGGACATAACGCAGGTACAGATAAGCCACCCCCTATTGCTCAAGTCATCATGCCACCGACAAATACCGAAGTACTGATGGACAATTTATAGACGCGGGTCGATTTCACCTTTCTTGTTCGGCACGAAGCCTTTGTAAGCGCACATAACTCACAATAGCCATACTGTCCACCAAGGACTGGCTTCATAATAGCCACACTGTCCACCAAGGACTGGCTTCAATGTCCATCAAGGACTAGCCACACTGTCCAAAAAGGACTGGCCACAACACAAGAAGTATAAGCGTATTTTCCTGGAATCTGCATTCCAGTACTTCCTGCTACTCCCCTTCACAGGCACAACCCATCGAATCCACAAACTACACGTTTAAACGCGGATTCTTCTCTGGTGCATAGAATAAAACATCACCAATCCAGACCAACCTATCCAGATGGGTTTCACAAAGCATCCATATTTCGTACTACACATTTCTAGATGTATATGCAAGACTCCATGGGGATTCCACGAATCAACCCAATGGAAATCCCTCAAGCATCCACCCTTTGGTGGGGGAAATCCATGTATATGCAAAAAAGGAGGACTTCACATGTCCAAGAAGGAAGATCTTTACCCTTTCCGATCTCTTCTGAGCCATGGAACTCTAGTGGGTAAGAAAGCACCGCAGCGGCCTTTCCTCCACAAATCTGGCCTCGGATCTCGACTCGGACCTCTGAAGCTCCACCGGCGACCGGATCCTCTTCTCCTCCTCCTCCTTTCTCTCGCTTCTCTCTACTCTTTTAGAAAGAGAATAGCCAAGGCTTGAATGAGATATCCTTCTAAATGCCTTGACTTAACCCAGCAGGGAGGATCTTGGGCCATTGGATTTCAGATGAAGGAAATGAACGGTCACAGATCGCCCTAAAATTTCTATTTTTGGGCTGACATGCCTTGTGACACGCCCGCATCATAGGTCGTGTACTGTAAGCGGCACAGGAACCGAATCAACCCGAACAAGATGCGAACATGTGATACGCCCGTATTACAGGCCATGTGCCCTGACACGGCTTTAGACATGCACGTGTTCACCAGGCGTCATTGCCTTGGTCGAAACCCGAGAAGGATACGGCCTCTAACACGCACGTGTCATTGGCCGTGTTGGGCTCCCTAGCAAAATCTCGAGAAGGACATGGCCTCTAATACGGCCGTTTCATAGGCCATGTGCCCAACTCGAGTGCCTCTCGAGAAGCGCCGAGTGCATTTTGTCGAGTGGCGTTCGTCGACCCATAGGAGGACATGGCCTAGGACACGCCCGAGTCACAGGCCATGTTCCCTCTCGAAAATCGTCGAGTGCATTTCGTTGAGCACTCGATAGTCTGTGTGTCAACTCGACCATACAGAGCAGGACACAGCTTGGGACACGCCCGTGTCCCAGGCCGTGTTGCCCAACCTGAACTGAAATTTTGGATTTTGGGTATTACAACCCTCCCCTCCTTACAAGAAATTTCGTCCCGAAATTTATACACAGTAAGGAAACAAAAGCAAGTTGCTATAACTCACAAAAGTTTTATACAACTTGACACGCACTGCGTAATAGTTTAAACAAACAACTCAGGAAATTCAGCTCGCATGGTCTACTCTCGCTCCCATGTTAGCTCCTCACGGCCACAGTTATCCAACCAGACTATGACTATCCTGATTGTCTTATTCCGCAACTGTTTATCGGCTCTATCTTCGATTC
Organism: Platanthera zijinensis; assembly: GCA_039513925.1. Classification (NCBI taxonomy): domain Eukaryota; kingdom Viridiplantae; phylum Streptophyta; class Magnoliopsida; order Asparagales; family Orchidaceae; genus Platanthera; species Platanthera zijinensis. The sequence goes on from CM077083.1 coordinate 37,125,418, forward strand.
GAATGGACCTAACCTTCGTCGTTAGCCCAACTTACACCGGTACGCGATCGTTCGCAATCACTTGAGCTGGATCTTTGACGGCTTTCTGAAGCACTGATATGTGGAACACATCATGCAATCCACTCAACTCCACTGAAAGTGCTAGCCGATAGGTAGCTTCCCCAACTTGCTCCACCACTTCAAACGGACCAAGATATCTTGGACTTAGCTTTTTAAACTCCGAATCCTGGATATGCCTTTGAAGAGCTTGATCTTAAAATATACCCAATCACCCACCGCAAACTCCATGTTCCGGTGCTTGGCGTTGTAGTACTATGCTTGACGATCCTGGGCTATCAGTAGTCTCTCCCGAATAGAACGTATTGTCAAGTTAGCTTCTTCGACTTCCTTACGCTTATATAGTTTCGATTCGCCTGCTTCTACCCAAGATAACGGTGTACGACATTTACAACCATACAGAGCTTCAAAAGGTGCCATACCGATGCTTGCTTGGTAGCTATTATTATAGGAAAACTCCACCATATAGAGATGATCTTCCCATCTCTTACCAAAATCCAGGGCGCACATTCAGAGTATATCCTCCATTGTCATGTTAGTCCTCTCAGTCTGGCCATCCGTTTAGTGATGAATGGTCATACTGAACGTTAACTTTGTTCCCAACTGTTGATGGATTAGCCTGTAAGACCCCTCCCCTTATCAAGGAGGCTCCCGGTCTTATGCCCAGAACCGCCGCCTTACAGTGACACTAACTCACGGGTTTGTCGACACCGTAAGACGTCGATCCTGCCAGCTAGTACAATAATTAAACCTGGTTGCCAATATGAGAAACAGAAGTATATAAGTAGTGTAGAAATAAACTACAAACCATTCCACAGTCATAGTACATATCATTTAAATGAAATGAAAGTACATCCAGTCCACAATGAGTGCAAATAATATAAAGAGTAAAAAAAGGCATATGCCTTGTACATGATAATCAACTCTCTCCTCATAAATCAAAACCGAAAGCTAATCTATCATCTTCGAACTCGACCCACCTGAGGAAGCTCAGCAGTAGTAGTAGTAGGTTGTGGTGGTGGTATCAACTCCTCACGTCCTGTCACCTCGTCCTGCCGGTCGTGCTGCTGCTCCATCTCCTCAAACTCCTAAAATGATTTGGTCACCGACCGTTAGCCAAAAACTAAGTCGTTTCCTCCGCACCTCGCCCCGCATCTCCTAGGCACCGTGTGGGAGGACGAAGCGAAGGACAACAAGGGGTATCAAAAAGGAATCAGGTGACAATGAAGCTATACTACCAAGTATAAAAGTAAGCAGTAAATTCTAATCTCGCATTTCTATGTAAATAGTCCAAGTGAACTAAGTATATACAGTACTGAAAGTAAGTAGAAGCAGGAAATAAGTAAAGTACGGTACAGTAAATAATGTACAATAACCTACTTCTAATCTACCATCACAGAAGTACCCTAACTTATATGAGTGCCCACACAAACATATAAGTTAGAGTGTCCAAAAATTAACTTATCATATAAAAGAGCCCATACTAATTTATATGATAAGGATACATGAAGCGTATGACCTAATATGAATGAATGCATGCAGATTATTTATGAGTCATGCAAGTGCAACTCACACACAACGACTATGTGATCAAAGACCTTTAGTTCCCGCTTTTGGAGCTAGCATCACTCTCTGGCACCACCGTTGTGGCTACGGCAGTAGTGGAGCGGGTGTCTCCACTCCTAGGCAGGTTTGCACACTACCAAACCTAGACCTCTCATACACCTCTGTACACATCCTAGGTGCACTCTAGAGTTTTGCGTACAAATTGCTGACTACCCGTCAGTCTTGTTGGGTCGGGTGCGCGTTTTCGGGGATTGTCCACCAGACCGTAGTATAAACAACCTACTGGACCCTCAAACCCACACACCTGCCTGAGTCACCGTACTGCCATCGATGTGACGATTGGCCCAATACCGCATGACCCGCCACTAGTTTATCTTATGCACATGCAGGGTAATTCTACTCGAGCCTACAGCTCGCAGGGCCAAACTGCCCTGAATCCCTCCAACCCTATACGGGTGAGAATATTACCACAAATCACTCAAACCCTATACGGGTGAGTATAATATCACGATCTTTAGCCTATTAAACTACTCTTGTCTAAGGGTTATTATACTTAGCGATTTAAGGTTAATCCCAGGACTGCCCAGGGCATGCTAGGTGAAGGGCTCTCGGGGGCACTAGGAACTACGATGGGCTGAAGCCCAAAGCTCCCATTCTCAAGGATATTTACTTTTATTATTGTCTACTCATGATTCATACCAGCTCTCGTTGTTACTCTGGAACGATCCTAATGACTTAAGGAATTACCGGGAAATCGGCGGTCTTCCACCGGTCTCCGTTTAGTTACTGTCCTTAGGGTTTTCACTCTACCACTCGATACTATGAAATGACCTACTACGCACCAACCAGGGTTTATCATCCCAATCTAAATCCATCTCCATAGGTAATCTAATCCCCTGTTATCTTAATAGTATATGTAAAAAGTACTATTCGCAGCCCATGACTTAATACCACCCATATATTCTGACTTCCAATGTCTTGGGCCAAATGTCCCTATCTTTTTATCCTAGGATGGTATGGACTAAGGTGATGACTATGTGGAGTTTCATAATTTTCTAAGTCATTTAGGTCACTAAATTAAATCTTTTAATTAATTCCCTAGGTAACTCAATACATGAAGTACCATAATTAATAATCCCACTGGTCTAAGGAATTTTTAAATTTGTAATTTGGTAAAATAATAATGTTTGCCAAATATTATAATTTTCCTACCAAGAATTCCATTTATTCTTTATTTAATACAACATCTATGTAAAAGTCATTTTCCAAAGGAAGTACAAAAAATCCTTTACCCAAAATTCTAAGAAATTTACAGAACACAATGATTTATGAAATAATGCTAAGGACAGAGATTCATAAACATATATTGTGTAATGGCCCTCCAAAAATTCATTTGAACTATATTACCAAAATGCGATTATAAGGTTTTTTACAATTATTGAGAAATCCAAAATTGTTGAGGTATTTATAACAGGTCATGCATACATAAATACATCAGTATGAATTTTTCCAGATTTTTCGACTGTAAATTTCCATCATTTTTAAATAATTACCATAAAGGGCAAAATTGTAAATTCTACATAAATCCAAAATATAATCATCAAACAGACCCATGACATTTTCCAGAGATTAAATATGATATCCTTGAGTTCTAAACCTAATTTGAGAATTTTAACGCACCACTAGCTCCATTTCCAAATTTTTATACCTAAGGGCCTAAATTTTCAAAAATACCAAATAATCGGATTTTTCTTCCAAAAATCCCAATATTTTTATGAGGTGTAAAATCCATCCCTATGAGCCCATGTCAAGAGTTTTGTAGACATGCAATGTGTAATAAGGTGTAAATTCACATTTTTGTAAATATGGCTATATGCACCCCAAGCCTATGTTAACCCTTCACATGCAAGTGGGAATACCCAACATGCAGAAGTAAAAACTGACTGAAAATTTTATCATGAGCCTATATTGAACCCAAGGACATGCCACCAAAATTTGGGGCAATTTGGAGTCACATTACTCCAAATATTTCATTAATTTACTTTTGTGTATTTTCACAAATACTATAGAAAAACCTTTCCCAAAAATTCCAATTTTTGGACAGGGTTTAAGTCTACCCTATTCAAGCACATACCCAAAATTTTGGGTCATGTGGACTTCTTGTTTGGCATGGGCATGCATTTGAATTTCTACCTAGCCTAGGACCAGTCCTAGTAGAACAGCCCTACAGGGAGTTCTACTGTTCCAAATTTGGACTTTAGGATAGCAAATGAAAGTTATGAGCAAGGCCTACAACATTCCTTATCATCACTATCTCTGGAAATGTCCCTAAGTGGCCTAAAATGTACATTTAAAATCACTGCCAGAGTGTGACAATTATTAAATAATTCATAAGTTTATATTTAATTAATCATTTAAATAAAAATGGACGGCATCGCATCATCGTCCCCGATCAGCAACGGCTGAGATTGAGCCTGGTTGGGTAACTTTGTCTAGCCATTTCCGTCCACATGGGCCGGCGCCACCATCGGCGATTATTGCCCCCACCTCTGTTCAGGTGGTGGCTAGCGTTTCCCGACGGTGAGGCTGCCGGAGGCACCTCCTCCGGTGATCTCGAGCAAGAAGGAAAGCTCGGGAATTTAGGTCTCTGCTCAAATGACATCGGGCTCAATTGAGCCCGATATCTCCCCTAATCGATCTAGGATTCTAGTACAGAGATAGGTGAAGCGAAACAAAATGTTAGGGCGGCTTGACGGCGATTTTGGCAGCGGTGAGCCATGGCCGAGCTTGCTCCAGCAAATCCTCCCCATTTCCTTGATTCTCCAGCAATTACCTTGCTCCAAGACTCGATCTCCAGCCGTTTCCCCTCTCTGAAGCTGATGGTGTGGCTAGATTGGGCTGAGAATGGGTATATGGGGAGATAAGTCCAAGGGGAGCTCGAGTTGAGCTTTGGTTGTTTCACCCATGGTGCCAAGTGGCCACAATGCCCCCAAATTCCTCTAAAATGGCTTGAGGAGGCCGGCCAGCAAGCTTAGGCAGCTTAATAAGTGGCCATATGGCCATCCCTCCTCTCATTCTTCTTCTCTCTCCTCTTTTCTCCAAAGTTCCTTTTCTACCCCTTTGTATGTAATCTCTCTCCTGATTTTGAGGGTTAGGGATTGTCTTTGACCACATGGGCTGGTCATGGGCCAAGTTTGGTGGGCTTAACCCAAGGGGAGTGGGCTTAGCCATTATTTTCCTCTTTAGGTCAATTTGTTGACTTTGTTGACTTCTGAGTTGACTCGGTCAACCATGATGAGTGGGATGGCCCCATTTGAGGGTAATAAACCCAATGGCACCACCCAAATTGGGTTGGGTCAAGGTGGTGCCCTACTTGGGCTAATTGAGCCTTTAAGAATGAATTTGCCCAAATTAGGGTTAGGGTTGACTTGGGTCAACTTGGGTCAACGGGTGTCCCCATGACATGCCCTAAGGTGTACTTAGATTGTTTCTAGGGTTAGGGCATAGTGTTGAGGTCAAGGTGTGGCTACGTTTGTAAATTAGCCTAGGTTGACTTAAGTTAACTTGGGCCCATAGTGGGCCCCATATGGCTATACCCCATCCCCATGGGCCAAACCTAGTCTAAACCTCACATCCACACCACATGACCTAGCCTAATCTAAGTTGGGGGCCTAATAGAAAAAGGGATGTTACATAGCCTCCAATTATTCGATGTGTATCGTCCATCACGGTCACTTACGATTCTCCGGGGAACACCGTGCAATCGAAAAATCTTCTCCACATAGAGTTTTGCCAAGATTTCCACTGAATCGTCCCTCTTGTTCGGAAGGAAGTGAGTCACTTTAATCAACTGGTCTACAATCACCCAGATTTAATCATTCTCGCATTGAGATCTCGGCAACCCGTGCACGAAATCCATTGAAATATCAGCAAACTTCCACTCCGGAATAGGTATTGACTTAAATAAACCTCCGGGCTTCTGGCATTCATCTTTCATCAACGCACAAGTTTGACATTTAGCCACATAATGTGATATGTCTTTCTATAAGCCGGGCCACAAGAATAACTTTTTCATATCCTTATACATCTTTGTACTCTCAAGGTGAATTGAGTAATTTGTAAAGTGAGCTTCATACATCAACTCTTCCCTCAACTTACCCATACTTGGGACGCACAACCGGCCCTCTTTTCGTAACAGGCCGTCATCCTAGGAGAATTGGTCATCTGACCCATCCTTTGCATAGCGTTGGAGACTTTCATCAAGTTTTGTTGCTCACGGAACCCTTTCCATAAGGTCATATTGTACCTCCGTCCAGTTCAAGGATGCATCGGCTGTAAAATTCTTGTCAACACAAATCTCTAACGCTTCTAACTCCTGGATCAGATGCTCATCATGCATCTGCAACCAATTTGCCTGTATCGGAGCCCTACGACAGAAGGCATCCGCGACCATATTTCCCTTCCCGGGAGTATAATGAATATCAAAGGTGTAGTCTCCAAGGAACTCCATCCACTTTCGTTGTTGCATATTAAGATCCTTCTGATCCAACAGATATTTTAGGCTTTTATGGTCCGTATAAATATCCACTTTGACACCATATAGATAATGTCGCCATAATTTAAGAGCAAAGAATACCGCTGCCAACTCCAAGTCGTGGACGGGATAATTTCATTCATGTACTTTCAACTTGCGTGATCCATAAGCAATCACCTTTCCAAACTATAGAAGAACGCAACCTAAGCCGCTCCCTGACGCATCACTATAGATCTCCTAGCCGTCTGTACCACGTGGCGATGTCAGAACAGGCATCGTGGTCAAATGACTCTTTATCTCTTCAAAAGCTTGTGCACACTCCGGCGTCCAAACGAACTTCTAACCCTTCCCCTTTATTGTGGTAAAAGGCAAAGCGATCTGTGAGAAGTTTTCCATAAACCATCTGTAGTGGCCTGCCAGTCCAAGGAAACTCCTGACTTCGTCCACCGAAGGCATCACTAGCCACTCTCGTATAGCACTTATCTTTGACATATCCACTGCTATGCCCTCTCCACTTACCACATGGCCAAGAAAAGCCACCGACGATAGCCAAAACTCACACTTTGAGAACTTAGCATAGAGCTTTTTCCATGCAAGGTATGCAATACCAACCGTAAATGATTCACATGATCAGCTTTAGATTGAGAGAACACCAAGATATCATCAACGAATACAATCACAAACAGACCAAGTACTCTCGGAACGTTCGGTGCATTAGATCCATGAATACCGAAGGTGTATTACATAGTCCAAACAGCATTACAGTGAACTCATAATGACCGTAGCGTGTTCAAAACGCTGTCGTGGGAATGTCACTTTCCTAAATCCTCAATTGGTAATATCAAGATTTTAAATCCAATTTAGAATAGACGGTTGATCCCACTAGATGATTGAACAAGTCATCTATCTGTGGAATCGGATACTTGTTTTTCTCTATCAGCTTATTCAATTCGTGAGAGTCAATACATAACTGCAAACTACCGTCCTTATTTTTCACAAAAAGAACAGGTGCGCTCCAAGGTGACATACTTGGGCATATATATCTCTTTTCCAACAATTCTTGCAACTGGACTTTCAATTCAGCCATTTCCTTTGGCGCTACGCGATATGGCGAGCGGGACATAGGTTTTGCACCTGGAACCAACTCAATTGTGAGGTCGATCTCCTGCTGGGGTGGTAACCGAGGAAGATCCTTAGGAAATACATCAGCAAACTCCGACACAATCGGAACATCATTCACACTTGCCTTTGGCTCAACAGCTTGAATAATCATGAATAATAACTCTGCGCCCTTCCACACAGTATTGACGACTTGGAGAGCAGACACCAAGATCCCGCTCACTCCTCGCTAACCAGCGAACTTAGTCTCAAGCTCGGTATTCTGACCTAGTGTGATCTCCTTTGAATTGCAATCAATAACGGCACACTACTCCGAGAGACAGTCTATTCCAAAGATCACATCAAATTCCGATATCGATAGCATAGATGCACTCAGACAAAAATCCCTACTTCCTATTTGAACTTCCAAATCACAAGCCCTATCCGCAAGCATCACACATCCATTCGGTAATAACACCTTTATGCTATCTGTCATCACATGACTCGGTACTCCAATTCGAGCTACGAAGTCCTTAGACAGAAATGAATGTGAAGCACCCGTATTAAAGAGTGCTCTCACCGGATTATTCTGAATCAGGACAAAGTCTATGACAAACACATCACACTCAAGTGACATACAAGGTATACAATATGAAAAGCAAGTAATATCTTAAATCGTACCTGTGACGACGTCACTTTGCTTTTATAGCCTCTTACTGGCAAAGATTATAAACTCGGGGCTATGCTTGGGATGCAGAGGACTCCACCACTACTTTTCCCTTATCAGCATAAGACGCTCCCGTCTTCTTTTCCACCTTTGGCGAAGTAACCCGACAATCACGGGCTATATGCCCCACTGTGCCACATATAATGTAGGTACGGGACTCCTGCCTCAAAGATGATGAAAATGCAACTGTCGAAGAACTTGTCCAGAAGACTTGGACCTCTTGCCCCACTTCTTTTGGTAGTATGATTTTCCAGGACGGGGTGCTTTGAACTCTGGCTTTGTCACAGCCATGTCCTTTTTTCCTTGCACCCGTTTCATATCCTTCTCCAGCGCACACGCAGTATTGACCAACGCCTGAAATCCTTGGTTCACCGAGCTCGAGAGCAGGAATCTCAACTCATCCCATAACCCTTTGGAGAACCTATTGGTTTTCCTTTCTTCATCAGCGAAGATAGACCCCGCATACTGTCCCAACCTTATAAACTCATGCAAGTACGTATCAACGCTACTTTCTCCTTGATTTAACCGTTGGAACTCATTCTCCATGGCGATGTGTTGTGTCGCTGGTAAGTGCTTTGCCAAAAATAGTCGAGAGAACTAATCACTCCTAACTTGTGTTAACTGCCTGCCCGCTAAATAGTGTAACTCGACCTCATACACTACTAGAAAACTGACTTTTAGCCACGGCAGATTGCCGTGGCTAAAAGTCCAAAACCGTGGCTAAAGACTTTTAGCCACGGTCTGCCCACAGAAAATGGGCGTGGGCAATACGAGCGTGGCTAAAAGTCCAAACCGTGGCTAAAAGTCCAAAATCGTGGCTAATACTGGACTTTTAGCCACGGTTCATTGCCGTGGCTAATAGTGGACTTTTAGCCACGGTTTAATTGGCGTGGTTAAAAGGCCACTCATAACATAAAAAATTCAGGCCGCCGCCGCCGCCCGGCCGCCGCCGCCGCCCGGCCGCCGCCGCCCGGCCGCCGCCGCCCGGCCGCCGCCGCCGCCCGGCCGCCGCCACCGCCATATTTATTTCAAAGGCTAATTGAAATAAATTCCTTATAAACCCAAAAATCTCATTTTGTTTTGGCGGTGTGGGACTAAACGATGCCACGACTTTTTGCCACGGTTCAGGCAAACCGTAGCTAATACTAGACTTTTAGCCACGGTTCAGGCAAACCGTGGCTAAAAGTCCAGTATTAGCCACGGAATAAAACCGTGGCTAATACTCACTATTAGCCACGATTTTTCCCCGTGGCAAAAGAAACCGTGGCTAAAAGCCATTTTTCTAGTAGTGATACCACCATAACCGAGCCTCTCATTCCAACAAGAAGGTGTCCAAGGTGACCTTCTGATCTTCCTCCATCCTGATCGCCGTCAATATATGCTTGACTTGCGATAACTAATCCTCTGCTTGCGTTGGGGATCCTACACCCGTAAATGTAGGAGGATTGAAGCTCATGAACTGCTTCAACTGTCGTACAGCTACTCAAGGATCAACAGCCTCAATCGATTCGGGCCTTACACCAACCCTTTCCGGCACCAATGTTGTTTTCGCCTGCCCGGTAGGCTGAATCATGGCAAATAGTGCCTCAGCAACTAAGCGGACTATTTCCGCAGAAGGAGGAGGTGTAGGCACCTCAGCTGGTGCCACACTCTCATCAGAATGTTGGGGCTCAGACTGCCCAGCACCACTACGAGTCATCTATAGGTGGACAAGAGACACATTAGCGTCGTCGAACAAGCAATGACAAAAATTTAGGAACGTGCATGTTCCTAAAACAAGTGTATTTACATTCCTTAGTGGACTTTCAAGAGTTCATTAGTGTTAAAGCTATTCGCACTGACACGTTCTCACTACCCCACAAAAGAATTCCACCACGAATTCGAAGAGGAAGACTGAGATAAGCTGATACCAAAATGTAACGACTCCACCCGTTAAACAACATATAATAGAAGGTCTGGCCGGGGACCTACACTATATGCCATAAAAAATAGCGAGGTCATAGGTTAATACCAAAACACAATTGCACCCTAACTCAGAGCATACTAGCGGAAGATTTTAACAATATTATTGAACTCAAACAAGCAATGTCCACTATATATAAACAACATATTTATATATAAACTCTCGAAGGAATGTACATCAAATACATATCGTTTGGCCTTAAGGCCTTACAGTTCCTCTTTACAAGTGTGGATTCCAGACATCGGCGCGTAGGCCGGCCACACATAAACACAACACAAAACATTTTGCTTAGCCTTCAAGAGCTAGCAGCAGCAGTTGCAGGGACTTCAACCCTTATTTCCCGCTCGGCTCTCCAGCACCTGCACAGGGACAACCCACCAAATTGGAGGCAAACAAAGCAACAGTAGGCATTCAACTGACCACTTTATAACAACCCTACCCCTTTCAAGGGGCAGTGGTATTCCTTCCCTGCAGGCATATCAATTCAAATACACAGATATCACACATTGTGCTCTCATGCACAAATAATATATATCACAAATGCCAGCCACGCGGCCCAATGCTCCGTGCACTCAGGGCACATTCTTGGTGTGCCGAGAAAATTTCCAGGGTCCCACCACCATTTAAGGTCTGAAACCTAACGGTAAATTTTGAGCATTCAGTCATAATGGCGCGCAGCCCTAAGACTCTCATTATGTGCTCTAACAAGACCAATAACTTAGGTCTACCAGTTGATCGGACATAACGCATATACAGATCAGCCACCCCCCCCCCTCGTTGCTCAAGTTGACATGCCATTACCGAATACCGAAGTACTGATGGCCAATTTATAGACGTGGGTCATTTTTGAATGAGTTCAGTTGTCTACCTAAATCACCTAGAGGGGGGTGAATAGGTGAGTTGTGCGTCTATTTGCGTAATAAAAATTTTAGCAATCTTGCACACAAATCAACCAAGCAATCACAAACGACAAAAGATTTATAGTGGTTCCCCAACCTTGGGTACATCCACTTTACCTCACTGATCTAGTAAACCACTAGACTCGACTACTCCACTATCTTGGATTGAAAATCAATCTTACGTCTCGGAACCAAGTTCTTATAATCTCGATCTAAATGGATCTACACTCGGAAGGTAAAACTTCCTACAACTCTGAGAAAAATCTACTACAAGAATTGATAATACAATAAATGTAAATACAAACAATTAATCTTCGAATCTTAAAATTTTATGGCTGGATCTTCTTCTTTGAGAGTTACGGCTTTATCAGATTTTGTTGAAGAAGAACTCATGGCTAGAATGAGATCTGAAGATTTCCTTTTGACTTCACCCGATCGGAACGTTGATGGAGAAAGAGAAACTATCTCGATCAGGAAATCAATCTTTGTCTGAATCCTTTGAATCAGAAACCCTAACTCTTACACGATGAAGATCGGCGGTGGTGGCGGTTCTCGTTTTTTGGAAAGAGAGAGAGAGGATTCAGTGACTTGAGAAATTATGACAGCATATAGATCCTTCTTTTTTGGTATTAAGGTTAGTCGGTGGACATGACCTTATATAGGATCTCCCTAACGGTCATAATTAGTCTTAATGACATACACGTAGACCAATCACATCATGTGATTTGAAAATCCCGTCAATCTGGACTTAACAGAAATTCTGTAGAAAATGAACTTCATTTCTTGAGTGAAAAGGTTACTTCTCGAGAACTAGGAATTGCTTCTCGAGATAAGGCAGCCAATGACTTTGAGTTAGGTCTTAGCATTCAACGCTCTCAATGCTTTTAGACTTAGAAGATCTAGATACAGATGGCGTTGAGACATCTCTCGACATTCAACGCTTTTACTGTTGAGTAATCGAGTACTGTCTTGAACTTCTCGAGTACTGGACTGAACTTCTCGAGAAGTGAACTCAGAAAAATATTTCTGATTCTAGAAAAGATTACTCGAGAATAGGAGTTGATTTCTTGAGAGAATGAAAATTTCTCGAGAACAAAGAATTGCATTTCTCGAGAACTAAGGGTTGTTCTCGAGAACTACACTTAGAAAATTTTCTGAGATATCAAATGAATACTCGAGAAGTAGAGAAAGAGTCTACTTGAGAACTAAACTTAGTTACTCGAGAACTAAGTTTGTACTACTCGAGAATTAAGGATAGTACTCGAGTAATGCGACTTATTACTCGAGAACTCCAATATTTACTACTCGAGAACTAAAGGATTACTCGAGTAATGGACTTAGAGAAGTTCTGTTTTTAATAAAACATGTCTTTTGAAAATTCTCATCACCAACATGTCATCCTTTGATCCAAGTGCTTGAATGTGAAGTGTATCCCAATAGAGAGGCTACACATGAGTCAATACCTTGGATCACACAATGAGGGATTACATTGTATGGTCCAATTTTTATGACCCATTGTAGACTGACATTGGTCTACACTTAGCAGTAGAATCCTGCAAATGCATAACTAAAACAAAATATCAAATACAACTTGATTAATCTTAGTTCAAGGGTGACTTCATGCAAAACTAGGTTATTATGGATGCAATACCCAAAAACTTCCCCCTTTTGTAGAAGTCAGAACCCTCTACACTAAGGTAAATTATATCATAATAAAAAGAACTGGAGATGAAATGTTAAGAATAGAATGAGATTCAAGAACTAAAGAAAAAAACACATAATTATCAAAACTAGAGTTTATATAATCAGAATAGTTTTTGATTTCATGTCTATATTCATTTAATCCATTATCTCAAAAATCAAAAGTTTTGTTCTGGCTCTATTGCTATGGATGTTGCTAGTCATACTTTTCCTGATGCCTCCTTAGATAACTGAATGGCTTATGATAGTACTTTTGAGGTTTTGGAGGTACCTTTGGATTGTTTTTGCCATACTCTCTGTCATATATCCTTCTCTTCATGAGAGACTTTTCATACATTTCCCATTCAGCAAAACTATAATATAGATCTCTGCTTTCATTATAGTCCATTACAAGCTTCAGAGTATCTAGAATCAGGGTCTTGGAAGTAGGACTCCAGACTTCAGAATACTCTTGAGATTTCCTCTTCTTTGTCTCAGGATTGGGAACTGATTTAGAGGTAGAGGGACCTTCAACATATTTCCTTCTCTTTGGAATGTGGACTTCAGGTAGGTCTTGGGGAATAATGTCATCCCATACTTGAGTGTAAGACTCTGGAGGAATGGTTTCATCAGAAGGTCTAGGAGAGAAGGTAGGTGATGAGTCCCTATTTTATACCTTATTTTGGACTCATCTAGGCCTTTTTCCTCAGCTTTGCACTATCTTTTAGCGCCATTAGTACTCCTTTTGGTTAGCTACAACATTCCACGCCCTGTGCACCTTTTTAGCCCATTTCTGTGCTTGTGTGCATTTACATTCTTGCTATGATTATTATTGTTTGCGGTGGCTGCCGCGATCGATGTCCCGTGCAGTTTTCCTGCAGGTTTGGGGATCGTGAGGGCATTCGGGATAGGCGTTTCACTATTTTTGGCAAAGGAGTCAGTGGTCGTGCGTTTTTACCCACGCACGACCATCGACCTCATGGCGCACGATCGCTGATCGTGCGCAGCCCGGACTCATTTGTGAAATCCCTGTCTTGAACCTTCCGCACGATCACTTGCCATACCGCGCACGACCACTGCTTGTGCGCCTCCGATCGTGCGCATTCATACCCATTTTACAAAGTTCTGCCAGGCTATTTCCGCACGATCATCAGCATTGCCTCGCATGATCACTGATCGTGCGCTACTGATCGTGCGTGACCATTGATTTTCTGATGCAGGTCTACAGGTTGCTCGCGCACGGGCGCTGACCTTGGTCGCGCACGACCACTGGTCGTGCGCCAGTGGTCTTGCGCCCTATTTATTCTGCAAGCTATAAAACGCCCTGTTCCGTGAATTAGGGTAACGGACATTGTTCCGAAACATCCGCCAGTCCGCCGTTTCGCCCTCCAGCAGTTCCATTCGCCTCCACCTTCATCCCTACCATCGGGAGGACCTTCTCCGGCGATTCCGAAGCATTCTGCATCCTCTGGTGATCCTCTCGGCCATTGTAGCATTCTTCTCCGAGCTTTCCACCAAGGAAGAAGACGAAGCATACCTAGAGAACGGAATTACATGCCCTCGAGGTGACAGCTCGGTAGTACCGGAAGCCCTCCTCGGACTGCGCTTGGAAGCGGATTGACAACCCGCACCTCCGGCCAACAACAGCGGTGGAACTTCAATCTCGTGGTTTTGCATTTTCTATCTTTCCTTGTTGCATGGAATGTTTATGAATGTAATGAACATCAATTTCTAGTGCTAATTTGATCATTTGTGTTTCATCTTGCTTATGAGAATTAGTCTTTGATGCGCCTCGCTCCATCTCGCTCCACTCCACACGTTCGTTTCACACAATTTCACTCCGCACTAATCACCTCACTTGCTAGACTTCTGTCCACTCACCAACCGAAGTCCAGCATCGCGGCCGCTACATCCATCTTGCCTTGAGAAGCGGTGATTGCAACCCGCATAGTTTACATTAGCGTAATCGGTCGTAAGACCACCAACCAAAGCCCCTTCTTTTTCTGTTTATTTCAATTAACTCTCATAACAATAGTTTTAGAGTCTAAATCGTTTGACGCTAATTGCATTCCTCAAGAGACCGACATCCGGGGATTTATTCCCAACTTTATTACTTGTGCGACCGGTACGCTTGCCGTATTTTACGCGCATCAAGTTTTTGGTGCCATTGTCGGGGAATGCAACTGTTGAACGATTATGATTTCTGGAAGTATTGGTATAAGAGTTAGTGCTTTTTGATTTTTGTTTCTTTGTTTTGTTATTTCAGTGAATACAGGGCCAATATTCTATCAATGCCTTCTATTCAGCAGCTAATTTATCAAGCCCGTCTCACCAATCGAGTGGAAACGGGAAATGACAGTTTCGAGATTTTCTCTGATTTGATCGAATACATTATCGAAAATTATCAATTCAACGGAGATGGATGTGTTGATGCCTTATGCCATGTGTGCAGGTTTTTAGAAATATATGACTGATGAGTCACTATTTTATAATATATTTTGGACTCATCTAGGCCTATTTCCATGTCTGTACACACTATTTAGCGCCATTAGTACTCCTTTTGGTTAGCTCCGGCATTACACGCCTGGTGCACCCTTTTAGCCTAATTGTGATGTGTGTATTTTCATCTTGATTATTGTTGCTATTATTGCCACGATCGATGTCCCGTGCAGTTGTCCTGCAGGTTCGGGGATCGTGAGGGCATTCGGGATAGGCGTTTCACTATTTTTGGCAAAGGAGTCAGTGGTCGTGCGTTTTTGCCCACGCACGACCATCGACCTCCTGGCGCACGATCACTGATCGTGCGCAGCCCGGTCTCATTTGTGGAACTCTGTCTTGAACCTTCCGCACGATCACTGCCATACCGCGCACGACCATTGCTCGTGCGCCGCCGATCGTGCGCAGTCATATCCATTTTGCAAAAGTCTGTCTGGCTATTTCCGCACGATCATCAGCCTTGCCTCGCACGATCACTGATCGTGCGCTGCTGATCGTGCGCGACTACTGATTTTCTGATGCAGGTCTGCAGGTTGCTCACGCACGGGCGCTGACCTTGGTCGCGCACGACCACTGGTCGTGCGCCAGTGGTCGTGCGCGCTATTTATTCTGCAAGCTATAAATACGCTGTTCCGCGAATTAGGGCGAGACAATCGTGACGGAACCTTCGCCATTCCGCCGTTTTCGCCCTCCAGCAGTCCCATTCACCTCCACCTCCATTCCTACCAACGGGAGGACTTTCTCCCGTGATTCCGAAGCATCCCTCATCCTCCGGCGATCCTCCGGCCATTAAAGCTCTTCTCCAAGTTCTTCACCGAGGAAGACGACGAAGCTTGCCTCAAGAACGGACTTAAAGGCCACCGAAGTGACAGCTCGGCGGTACCGGAAGCCCTCCACGGACTGCGCTTGGAAGCGGTTTGACAACCCGCACCTCCGGCCAACACCCGCGAAGGATCTTCACTCTTGTGGTTTAGCTTTCTCCAACCTTTCTTGTTGTATGGTTTATGTATGCATGTATGAACGGATTAATCTCTTTTGCAATGAAATGTTTATGCTTTCATCTTGCTTGTGAGATTCGTTGTTAATGCGCTTCGCTCTCTTTCGTTCACTCCACACATTTGCTTCACTTCATTTCACTTCACATCACACACTTCACTCACTAGCTTACCGCCCACTCGCCCACCGAAGTACGGCATCGCGGCCGCTACATCCATCTCGCCTTGCGAAGCGGTGATTGCGACCCGCAAAGCTCTCGTTAGTGTAATCGGTCGTAAGACCACCAATCCAAAGTCCTTCTTTTTCCTTTTATTTTACTTAACTCCAATAACGATAATTTCAGAACCTAAATTGTTTGACGCTAATTGCATTCCCTAAGAGACCGACATCCGGGGATTCATTCCCAACTTTATTACTTGAGCGACCGGTACGCTTGCCGTATTTTACGCGCATCAAGTTTTTGGCGCCGTTGCCGGGGAATGCAACTGTTGAACGATTATGATTCTGGAAGTATTGTTATAAGAGTTAGTGCTCTTTGATTTTTTTTTTCTTTTGTCTTGTTGTTTCAGTGGATGCAGGGACGTGCCGCGAGAGATCTCGTTGCTTACGATCCTGAGATCGAGCGAACTCTTCGTGCGCAAAGACGTGCCGCTGCTATTAATCCAGTCCGAATGGGAGATCTTTTGAACAATGACAACGGAGTGCATGTTGGAGGTAATCTTAATGACAACCGGAACGGGGATGAGAACGAGGTAAACCCGCCGCATGTCCGAACCATGAGAGACTACACCACTCCCACTGTGGGGAGCATATATCCTGGGTTCGGACCGGCAATCACAAACCAGCAGTTCGAGATCAAGCCGGCAATTCTAAACATCATCCGGAACAATGCGCAGTTTTCCGGAATGGCCACTGAGGATGCCCATCTTCATTTGGCGGATTTTTCGGAAATCTGCGCCACGTTCCGCTATGCTGGGATCGCCGATGACACGGTCAAGCTCCGTCTGTTTCCCTTCTCTCTACGTGACAAAGCCAAGTCATGGCTTCATTCCCTTCCTCCTGGAACCGCCACAACATGGGATGCTCTCACCACGAAGTTCTTAGCCAAATTTCATCCAGTCGACCGTATTGTGAGCATGCGACGTGCCATCGCCAATTTCAGGCAAAACGACCAAGAAAGCTTAGCGGAGGTGTGGGAGCGCTTCAATGAGTTGCTGCGGAAGTGCCCCAATCACGGATTCCAAACATGGAATCTTGTGGAATGCTTCTACTTCTCCATCGAACCTCAACACCGCGCCATGATTGACGCCGCCTCTGGTGGAACAATTATGAATCTTGCTCCTGAGGAGGCTTTGAGAGTTCTGCAGGACACCGCCACGCACAGCGCCTTTTGGACCGCGGGAAGGAATACCCCCCGTGGGACAAGTGGAATCTTTGCTGTGGAAGCATCAAGGCCCGCTGCTGCTGCTCCGGTGTTGGCCATCTCGTGTCAAGGATGCGGAAGTACCGATCATCATAGCTTCGAGTGCCCTGGAGCGGAGGTAATGTATGACCCCGCCTTCTCCAATGAAACCGTGAATTTTATCGCAAATCAAAACAGGGGCGCGCCATATGGAAATGCTTATAATCCGGGTGCGAGAAATCACCCGAATTTCTCGTGGAATCAAAACGCACCGGGCCAACGATGGCAACCGGGGCAGCATCAATATGATGCCTCCGCCTCCGGGAGCCAGCCGCGGCCACCCCACCCGAATTATCCTCAAGGCCCCCCCGCCGAAAAAACCAATTCTTTGGCTCAAATGTTTGAAAAATTTGTTGAAGTTTCCCAAACAAACATGACAAATCAAGCCGCTTCAATGCGTAAGCTCGAGGCACAGTTGGGCCAATTGGCCCAAATGGTCTCCGAGCGCACGCTTGGTACCCTCCCAAGCAACACAGAAAGAAATCCCCATGAACAAGGGAAAAGCTTGGGAGAGGAAAGGCTAGGGAACAACAACGAACTCGTGATTAATTGTATGATCAATGATGTGAAAACGACCGCACTTTGTGATTCCGGAGCATCGAGCAACATCCTCACTCTGCAGGATGTTGAGAAGATGCAATTACAAATTAACACCGATGACCGGAAGTCACTCATTTTAGCTAATGGAGATGTAGTTGCTACCGAAGGCGGTGTGAGGAAAGTTGAGATCGAGGTGAATGGAAAACATTTTACTACTGATTTTCAGGTTATGGGACCTAAAGAAAACGACTCCATTCCAATACTTGGGGTCCCATTCCTGACGGCCAGTGGCGCATCCTTGGATTTTTCCAAAGGATGTGTCATCTGGCCGACCGATGCGTCCGCCATCGATGATATTTCCGCACACCCCTCCAACATTCAAAAAATTGTTTTGCTAAGAAATGCAGGATCCAAGGAAAATTTGGGACTTCAAGTTTTGAACGCCGCCCGTTTGGACGAAATGATCAAGGAAGCACCTCCCGAGAAGACCGATGTAGAGCAAGTGGTAGTGACCGTGAAGGAGATCGAGTCAGTGGAAGACACGGCGATTGTTCCATGTCCCCCAAAAGCGACTGAAGACAATGACATTAGTAGTTTTATTCGGGAGAAATCCCTGAACAATTCAGTTTGTAATAATTCTAATGACTGTGTTAGGCGTAATGTTGCTTGGGCCGATCCGGTCGCCGTCGCGGTGCCGGACATGACGCCATTGATTTCAAAATCTGCGAAAACTGTGGAAAAATCTGCGTGGAAGTCTCCCACGGTGGAGAAGATGAAGGAGGCTAAGCGCCTACGCGATAAGCGTTATTCCACCTTCCGGCGCGAGGAAGCGTATAAGCTGAGCAAGGGGAAATCCCTCCCTCATGATTCCATGAAAAATTCTGCTCCCCCCTCGCACTCCACCGGAGAGACTCGCCCCAAATCGGCGCCGAGTTGATTGCTTTTTCGTCGCTCTGCTTAGACATTATTCTGTGTTTTATATTCTTGCACTTTTATTTTCTTTTTCTGCACGAACATTATTTATAAACTGCTAAAACAGGTATTTGGTCCACCTTAAGGACGGTAAACAAAAGGGCTATCCGGGAGACAACCCATGCTCGGACCATTCGGTCCCCTTTCTTTTTCTAATTTTCTATTTTTGTATTTTCTTGTCTTTGGCCCAAATCGCAGGTTCAGCTTCTCTTTGGTGCGGCGCAGCAACTCCATCAACTCATAACGCCATCTTCCGGTATGCTCCCTCTGCGGAGCATAGGTACACTCTTCCCTGTAGACTTTATTCTAGTGCTATTTTGCATGTTGATCTTGTTTTCATTCAAGTTTGGGGGGAAGAGCCGCCTATGCACTCACGAGCACATTTCATTCGCACACCGGTAGATTTATTTATGCTTCATGTTTGTAGACTCCTGCTGTGCGCACACATTTGCACCCACATGAGCGCGCACTCTTACCACGCGCGCGGCTCGGGTTGAGTACTTATGTTGTGTAAGTTTTAAGATTGTGGTGCTGACGTAGGATTTTGTCGTACAGTAGTTCGAAACTCGTGCAGTGCTCCTAATCGAGTGCTCACGTTGTGTAGGAATTGTATAGAGCTAGTTTCTTCTCATGCTTGCATTTTATATTTTTTTTCTATATTCGTAAATACTGTCTGTCCTACTCAACTTCTGAATCCGGAGTGATCTCGCGGTAGTGTAGGCATGTGTGTAAGCGTCGCTGGCTTTGTTTTGCTCGAGTCGGGAGGACGGATCACTTTTCTCGGTGGCTAAGAACTTGCCCCAAGCGACTTTCGAAGCATTGGTGCCCGGTTAGTCGAGCGTGAGCGTGACGTAGGCCATCATTTTGGCCCGGTTGATCCTTGCACCCGTCCTAACATAGCCCTCGCTAGCCCCGTTGAGCCTACCTCCCCTTTTGATCAGCTCCACATGCAAGTCACCAAAGCCTCAAGCCACTCCTAGTCGCACACCCGCATTGAGCTCTTGTTTCGTTAATTTCTCGTTGGGTTGTTGTGATGGGCGGATTTTGTGAACGTGTGGATATGCCGCAAAGTTTATAAATGCTGAATTATTGAGAAAAGAAAAGAGAAAAGAAAAATGTGACCAAGAAAAGAAAAGAGAAAAGAAAAAGTATAAATGAAAAAATCTGAAATTGAGAAATTTGTTTTATGGTAGGCGGTGCACCCACTCATGTTGTAAAAGCTAAGTTTGGGGGTGTGGTGCACTCGCATTCTTGTTGTTAGCGAGAATTCTGATGTGTGCGAGCTCCGTTGGGTTGTGCGTAGCCTTCGTCTTCATCTTGTCCATCCATACCTACATCTACACCCAAGCCCCACTCTTCACCTCAAGTCCTACGGATTTACGCTCGAGTCAAACCCGCATCGTGGAGAAAGTGCGAACGGGCAAGCATATGGCCCCCGACATTGGTGGATTCCTTTGGAGGTGATCATGAGCCCCGGTCTTTGGCAATACCTCGCCATCCGACTTGCCTACTTTCTGCCTTCCCATGACCGTGCGATTCTCCGGAATTCATTCTTTGAGTAGTGACAGTATCTATTTACGTTTTTCGAAAATTATAAATTGCATTGCATGATTAGAAACTCTTTCTATTATATTTTTTTTTACGCATTTGAGCTTCTCGATTTCTCGTCCTACTGTAGGTTGTAATTACTACGTCAGCTAGCCGTTTTAGAGCCCACAACGTGATTATTTGCCCGGGACGTGCAAATGGTTAAGTTTGGGGGTGTGATGAGTCCCTATTTTATAATATATTTTGGACTCATCTAGGCCTATTTCCATGTCTGTACACACTATTTAGCGCCATTAGTACTCCTTTTGGTTAGCTCCGGCATTACACGCCTGGTGCACCCTTTTAGCCTAATTGTGATGTGTGTATTTTCATCTTGATTATTGTTGCTATTATTGCCACGATCGATGTCCCGTGCAGTTGTCCTGCAGGTTCGGGGATCGTGAGGGCATTCGGGATAGGCGTTTCACTATTTTTGGCAAAGGAGTCAGTGGTCGTGCGTTTTTGCCCACGCACGACCATCGACCTCCTGGCGCACGATCACTGATCGTGCGCAGCCCGGTCTCATTTGTGGAACTCTGTCTTGAACCTTCCGCACGATCACTGCCATACCGCACACGACCATTGCTCGTGCGCCGCCGATCGTGCGCAGTCATATCCATTTTGCAAAAGTCTGTCTGGCTATTTCCGCACGATCATCAGCCTTGCCTCGCACGATCACTGATCGTGCGCTGCTGATCGTGCGCGACTACTGATTTTCTGATGCAGGTCTGCAGGTTGCTCACGCACGGGCACTGACCTTGGTCGCGCACGACCACTGGTCGTGCGCCAGTGGTCGTGCGCGCTATTTATTCTGCAAGCTATAAATACGCTGTTCCGCGAATTAGGGCGAGACAATCGTGACGGAACCTTCGCCATTCCGCCGTTTTCGCCCTCCAGCAGTCCCATTCACCTCCACCTCCATTCCTACCAACGGGAGGACTTTCTCCCGTGATTCCGAAGCATCCCTCATCCTCCGGCGATCCTCCGGCCATTAAAGCTCTTCTCCAAGTTCTTCACCGAGGAAGACGACGAAGCTTGCCTCAAGAACGGACTTAAAGGCCACCGAAGTGACAGCTCGGCGGTACCGGAAGCCCTCCACGGACTGCGCTTGGAAGCGGTTTGACAACCCGCACCTCCGGCCAACACCCGCGAAGGATCTTCACTCTTGTGGTTTAGCTTTCTCCAACCTTTCTTGTTGTATGGTTTATGTATGCATGTATGAACGGATTAATCTCTTTTGCAATGAAATGTTTATGCTTTCATCTTGCTTGTGAGATTCGTTGTTAATGCGCTTCGCTCTCTTTCGTTCACTCCACACATTTGCTTCACTTCATTTCACTTCACATCACACACTTCACTCACTAGCTTACCGCCCACTCGCCCACCGAAGTACGGCATCGCGGCCGCTACATCCATCTCGCCTTGCGAAGCGGTGATTGCGACCCGCAAAGCTCTCGTTAGTGTAATCGGTCGTAAGACCACCAATCCAAAGTCCTTCTTTTTCCTTTTATTTTACTTAACTCCAATAACGATAATTTCAGAACCTAAATTGTTTGACGCTAATTGCATTCCCTAAGAGACCGACATCCGGGGATTCATTCCCAACTTTATTACTTGAGCGACCGGTACGCTTGCCGTATTTTACGCGCATCAATGACACATGCTCTTCGAACAGTGCCAACGGCGAGCAGCAAAAGATTCGACTCTTCTCCTTTTCCTTGAAAGGCAGCGCAAAATGATGGTATCATTATACCAGGAAGGAAATGTTTCATTCGTGGAAGCAAATCGAAGGAAATTTCTTGGCCAAATTCCGGCAGCAAATGCTAACCAAGGACGATTACAAGGAGCTCATCACCTTCTCCCAAAGAGATGAAGAATCCTTGTTCGCAACCTAGGAGCGTTTTCAGTATTTGTGAAGGAAATGCTGCAGAGAGGGAGTGTCAGATATTTTGCTGCTCCAAACCTTCTATTTTGGGATCCTAGACAGATTCTGGCCAGCACTTAACATTGTAGCTGGCGGAACTCTGTTTAACAAACCTTGTCAGGATGCTTGGGAAATAATTGACAACATTGCCGAAACTAGCAGGCATTGGAATTCCCCACCTTTCCCCAACCTTTCCGTGGAGGCAAAGTCGGTGGTCACTGATGAAGCCGCCAATCTTCCCGCGTCTGTGATGGAGCGTTTTTTCGCGTACGTTTGCAAAATGATGGATGTGTTCAACGATCAAGCCACCACCATTCAGCACCTACAAACGGCCATTGGGATTCTTACGGAAACGTTGCTCAGCTCTATCAGTCAGAAACAGGAAACAGTGCATTCAATGAGGCTGAGAAGTGGAAAAAGTCTCGAGAGAGTCTTGTCGCCCGATCCTCCTACACAATCTTCGTGTGTACCCATTTATGACTCGACAATTGAACCTCCGTCTGCACCGATTGCGCAAGAACCCATGTCAGTACCGCCACTCGTGAGGAACACCTCGAGGCCGTCGTTTCCCCATCGGCTAAATAATGAAAAGACTGAAAGGAATTTTCAGAAGTTCCTGGAGATCATGAAAGGAGTTCAAGTTAGCATACCTTTAACAGAAACTATCACTCAGATTCCAGGATACTCCAAGTTCCTCAAGACCCTCATCTCGAGGCGTAAATCCTTGGAAGGTCTGAAGATGATTAACCTCACTGAAGAGTGTTCCTCTCTCCTCACCAACTTCCCTCCTACCAAACGCAGAGATCCTGGCAGCTTCACCATCCCTTGCAGAATTGGTCTCCACAGGTTTGGCCACGCACTTTGCGATTTGGGAGCGTCGATTAACCTGATGCCCCTCTCCATCTTCCAGGAGCTGGGAGTTGGGATTCTCCAGCCTACCCATCTGAGGTTACAGCTAGCCGATCGATCGATAAAAACGCCCGCTGCGATGGTTGAAGACCTCATTGTCGTGGTTAACGACCTCGCTTTCCCGGCCGATTTCGTCATCCTTGACATGAAGGCTAATCCCAAGGTTCCTATAATTTTAGGAAGGCCCTTCCTTGCCACTGCCCAGGCTTTTATCAACGTCGACCAGGGAGAACTGACCCTAAGCTTGGGAGAAGAATCAATTTCCTTCAATGTCCATGAATCTCCGCAACAACTCAGAATCACTAATTGTGATAGCGCTGACTTGATTGACGAACCGAGAACGTGCAGCGAATTGATTCTTGACCATGACGAGCCAGAATGGGAAATTGAGGACACACCACCCGCTACCTCGTCTGGGACTCCGCATCTGATCAAAGAACCCCCCATCACCTCTTCTATCACTGCCACTACCGTAACCTTGAAACCGCTGCCCGAATCCCTGAAATATGCTTTCTTGGAGGAAGGCACAGCATGTCCGGTGATCATCTCCGCTACTCTCTCCGCCGACAACGAACGTGCATTGGTCGACGTGTTAAAAAAAATATAAGAATGTTTTTGGACGATCTTTGGCTGACATTAAAGGCATTAGCCCGGCGTTCTGCATGCACAAGATCCTCCTTGAAGATCAATACAAACCATCGGCACAACCGCAAAGAAGACTGAATCCCAAGATGCATGAGGTAGTTCAGGCGGAAGTTATAAAATTGCTTGACGCCGGTATAATTTATCCCATCAGTGATAGCAAATGGGTAAGCCCGGTCCAAGTTGTGCCCAAAAAGGGCGGAATTACTATGGTGGCCAATGACGAGAATGAACTACTGCCTACCCGTGTGGTCACCGGGTGGAGAGTTTGCATCGATTACAGGAAGCTGAATGAAGCTACATGCAAAGATCATTTCCCGCTTCCCTTCATCGATCAAATGCTGGAAAAATTGGCTGGTTAGGAGTACTACTGCTTTCTGGATGGATATTCGGGATACAACCAAATCGCAGTCGATCCTGAAGATCAAGACAAGACGACATTCACCTGCAAATCTAGCACCTTCGCATTTAGGAGAATGTCGTTTGGATTGTGCAACGCCCCGACCACCTTCCAACGTTGCGTTATCTCCATTTTTGGCGACATGATCGGTGATTTTCTCAAAGTCTTCATGGACGATTTCTCTCTTTTCGGGAACACCTTTGACTCCTGCCTCGCTAATTTAGCCAAGGCCCTGCAGCGTTGTGATGATACCAACCTTGTCCTGAATTGGGAGAAATGCCACTTCATGGTTCGCGAGGGCATCGTCTTAGGCCACAAGGTCTCTCGTCGGGGGCTCAAAGTCGATCAAGCAAAAATCGGTGTCATCAAGAATCTTCCTCCTCCATCTTCTATCAAGGGAATCCGCAGCTTTTTGGAACATGTCGGCTTTTACCGAAGATTCATTAGCAATTTTTCATCGATATCCAAACCTCTCACAAATCTGTTGACTAAGGACGCCTTGTTCGTCTTCAATGAAAAGTGCATGCAAGCCTTCACAGCTCTCAAGGACCGGCTAATATCCGCTCCCATTTTGGTGGCGCCGGATTGGACTTTGCCCTTTGAGGTCATGTGCGATGCCAGCGATTTTGCAGTTGGTGCGGTGCTCGGTCAAAGGAGAGACAAAGTATTTTACACCATCTCTTATGCGAGCCGAACCCTCAACGATGCCCAGCTCAATTACACTACCACAGAAAAGGAGCTTCTTGCCGTGATTTTTGCTTTCGAGAAATTCCATTCGTACTTGATGTTATCCAAAGTCATTGTCTACACCGACCACGCAGCTCTAAGGTATTTATTCAAAAAAAAATGCCAAGCCTCGGCTAATCCGATGAATTCTCCTACTGCAAGAATACTCCATTGAGATCCGAGATAAGAAAGGAGTGGAAAATGTCATCGCCGATCACTTATCTAGATTGGAGAATGATAGTGGCGGACCTGTTTTAGAGGATGAGCGCAATGCGATAGCTGAATGTTTCCCGGATGAGCGATTATTCTCCATCTCTTCCCTCCCCTCGATGACCCCGTGGTACGCAGACATGGCCAACTATCTCGCATGCAAATCTGTCTCCCCGAGCCTATCATCGCAGCAAAAGCGGAAACTTCTATCTGATGCCAAACATTATTTCTGGGAAGACCCGCTACTTTTCCACACGTGCAATGATGGAGTTATCAGGCGCTGCGTACCCGAGAGTGAATTCCAATCCGTTTTAAACCACTGTCATGTTCGGGAGGCCGGCGGACATTTCGGCGCCACAAGAACGGCACGCAAGGTTTTGCAATGTGGCCTATTTTGGCCAACCCTTTTCAGAGACGCCCACAGTTATGTTACTAAATGCAATGAATGCCAAAGGACAGGAAATATCTCTAAGAGGGACGAAATTCCCCTCAACAACATGCTCGTTTGTGAGCCATTCGATGTTTGGGGGATAGATTTCATGGGACCCTTTCCCATGTCGCACGGCAAACTCAATATCATTGTTGCGGTTGACTATGTCTCCAAGTGGGTCGAAGCCGAAGCTGTTGCCGCAAATGACGCTCGCACTGTTTTAACCTTCTTGCACAGAAATATTTTTTTCTAGATTTGGCGCTCCGCACACAATCATCAGTGACGGCGGGAGCCATTTCTGCAACAAGTCATTCTTACAACTCATGAAGAAGTTTGGAGTTCAACACAAAGTCTCTCTCGCCTACCATCCTCAGACTTGTGGGCAAGTAGAAGTCTCCAACAGGGAGCTAAAAAGAATAATTGAAAAATCCATCAATTCCAACCGAAAAGAGTGGGCT
The DNA here is from genome assembly GCA_039513925.1 of Platanthera zijinensis. Lineage (NCBI taxonomy): Eukaryota > Viridiplantae > Streptophyta > Magnoliopsida > Asparagales > Orchidaceae > Platanthera > Platanthera zijinensis. The sequence continues at coordinate 37,151,694 of CM077083.1, forward strand.
AAGAAGGTCGACGACGCCTTATGGGCATACCGAACCGCCTTCAAAACTCCTATCGGTATGCCCCCCTTTCAACTTGTCTACGGAAAGGCTTGCCATTTGCCAGTCGAATTAGAACACAAGGCGCTATTGGCAACCAAATTTCTGAACATGGACATTGAGACTGCAGCAGGCGAACGCCGCTCCCAACTGAATGAACTGGAAGAGCTACGGCATTTTGCTTATGAAAACGCGCAGATCTACAAAGAAAAAACAAAAAAATGGCACGACCATCACATCATCCCAAAAGAATTCCAACCGGGAGACCAAGTCCTAATGTACAACTCCCGCCTTCGCTTATTCCCCGGAAAGTTAAAATCGCGGTGGAGCGGCCCCTTTATAGTGATCGGAGTCTCCCCCTTTGGAGCTAATGAAATATCCGAGAAGAGCGGCGACAAATTCAAGGTCAACGGGCATCGGCTAAAATTGTACGATGGAGGTGCTATCATCGGCGAACCTCAAAGCTTACAACTCGAAGACCCACTACATGGTGACGGGGCGGCACCTTGATCCCAATTTCCGCTGCGGATCTCCTATTTTGGTTGAACCATTTTGCGTTTTATTTTATTTTGCTGCAAAAACATTATATACAACTGTTAATACAGGTATTTGGTCCACCTTAAGGACGGTAAACAAAAGGGCTATTCGGGAAACAACCCAAGCTTGGACCTTTTAGTCCCCTCATTTATGCTTTTTTATTTTATGTTTTCTATTTTTTGTATTTTCTGTTGTTCGGCCTAATTCGCAGGTTCAGCTTATCTTTTGTGAGAAGCAGCAACTCCCGTGAATCATCACGCAATCTTCTGGCATGCTCCCCTCTTTGGAGCATAGGTACTCTCTCTCGCTTCAGATTTCATTCCTTGGTTGAATGTCTATTTTACTTGCTTATGTTTTCATTCAAGTCTGGGGGGAAGAGCCGCTTGTGCACTCCACGAGCACATTTAATTTCGCATGCCAGTAGTTTTCCTTTTTGCTTCATTATTTTTGACTCCTGCTGCACACACTTTGGCACCCACATGAGCGCGCACTTGACCACGCGTGCGGCTCGAGTTGATGTATTATTTTGTGTAAACTTTAAGATGGTGGTGCTGACGTAGGATTTTGATTTAGAGTAGTTCGAAACTCGTGCAGTGCTCCTAATCGAGTGCTCACGTTGTGTAGAAATTGTATAGATTTAGTTTTTCTTTATGCTTGCAATTTATATTTTTTCTGCACTCGTAAATACTGTCTGTCCTACTCAAATCTATGAAACCGGAGTAATCACTCGGTAGTGTAGGAATGTGTGTAGGCATCGCTAGCTTTGTATTGCTCGAGTCGGGAGGACGGATCACTTTTCTCGGTGACTAAGAACTTGCCCCAGGCTACTTTTGAAGCATTGGTGCACGGTTAGTCGAGCGTGAGCGTGACGTAGGCCATCACTTTGGCACGGTTGAGCCTTGCACCCGTCCTAATATAGCCCTCGCTAGCCCCGTTGAGCCTACCTTCCTTTTGTTTCAGCTCCACACTCAATTCACCAATGTCTCAAGCCAATCCTAGTCGCACACCTGCGTCGAGCTCTAGTTCCAAGCATTTTCTCGTTGGGTTGTTGATGTGGGAAGTGGTTTTTTGAAAAATGTGGATTTGCCATCTTGTTATATTTGCTGAAATTCAAGGATTTGAAAAAGAAAAATTTATAAAAGCAAAAAAAAATTGTGAAAAAGAAACGAAAAAGAGAAAATAAAAAGTATAAATGAAAATCTGTTTTTGAGAAATCTGTTTTGGGGTAGGCGGTGCACACACCCATGTTATAAAAACCAGGTCTGGGGGTGTGGTGCACTCGCATTCATTTTGCTAGTGGGAAATCTGTAATTGTGCTAGCTCCGTTGGGTTGTGCGTAGCCTTCGTTTTCATCTTTTTCATCCATACCTACGTCTACACCCAAGCCCCAACTCTTCACCTAAAGTCCTACGGATTTATGCTCGAGTCGAACTAGCATCGTGGAGAAAGTGTGAATGGGCAAGCATATGGTCCCCGACATTGGTGGATTCCTTTGGAGGTGATCACGAGCCCCGCTCTTTGGCAATGCTCCACCATCCGACTTGCCTATTTTCTTCCTACACAAGACCGCACGATTCTCCAGAAATTCAATCTTTGAGTAGTGACAGTATTTATTTACATTTATCGAAAATTATAAATTGCATAGCATGATTAAAAACTCCTTCTATTATATTTTCTATACACTTGTGTTTCTTGATTTCTCGTCCTACTGTATTTTGAAATTACTACGTCAGCTAGCCATTTTTGAGTCCACAAGGTGATTATTTGCCCGGGACGTGCAAATGGTTAAGTCTGGGGGTGTGATGAGTCCCTATTTTATACCTTACTTTGGATTCATCTAGGCCTTTTTCCTCAGCTTTGCACTATCTTTTAGCGCCATTAGTACTCCTTTTGGTTAGCTACGACATTCCACGCCCTGTGCACCTTTTTAGCCCATTTCTGTGATTGTGTGCATTTACATTCTTGCTATGATTATTATTGTTTTTTGTGGCTGCCGCGATCGATGTCCCGTGCAGTTTTCCTGCAGGTTTGGGGATCGTGAGGGAATTCGGGATAGGCGTTTCACTATTTTTGGCAAAGGAGTCAGTGGTCGTGCGTTTTTACCCACGCACGACCATCGACCTCCTGGCGCACGATCACTGATCGTGCGCAGCCCGGACTCATTTGTGAATTCCCTGTCTTGAACCTTCCGCACGATCACTTGCCATACCGCGCACGACCACTGCTCGTGCGCCGCCGATCGTGCACAGTCATACCCATTTTACAAAGGTCTGCCTGGCTATTTCCGCAAGATCATCAGCATTGCCTCGCACGATCACTGATCGTGCGCTGCTGGTCGTACGCGACCATTGATTTTCTGATGCAGGTCTACAGGTTGCTCGCGCACGGGCGCTGACCTTGGTCGCGCACGACCACTGGTCGTGCGCCAGTGGTCGTGCGCCCTATTTATTCTGCAAGCTATAAAACGCCCTGTTCCGCGAATTAGGGTAATGGACATTGTTCCGAAACCTCCGCCAGTCCGCCGTTTCGCCCTCCAGCAGTTCCATTCGCCTCCACCTTCATCCCTACCATCGGGAGGACCATCTCCGGCAATTCCGAAGCATTCCGCATCCTTCGGTGATCCTCCCGGCCATTGAAGCATTCTTCTCCGAGCTTTCCACCAAGGAAGAAGACGAAGCATACCTAGAGAACGGAATTACAGGCCCTCGAGGTGACAGCTCGGTGGTACCGGAAGCCCTCCTCGGACTGCGCTTGGAAGCGGATTGACAACCCGCACCTCCGGCCAACAACCGCGGTGGATCTTCAATCTCGTGTTTTTGCATTTTCTATCTTTCCTTGTTGCATGGAATGTTTATGCATGTAATGAACATCAATTTCTAGTGCTAATTTGATCATTTGTGTTTCATCTTGCTTATGAGAATTAGTCTTTGATGCGCCTCGCTCCATCTCGCTCCACTCCACACGTTCGTTTCACTCAATTTCACTCCGCACTAATCACCTCACTCGCTAGACTTCTGTCCACTCACCAACCGAAGTACGGCATCGCGGCCGCTACATCCATCTCGCCTTGAGAAGCGGTGATTGCGACCCGCATAGTTTACATTAGCGTAATCGGTCGTAAGACCACCAACCAAAGCCCCTTCTTTTTCTGTTTATTTCAATTAACTCTCATAACAATAGTTTTAGAGTCTAAATCGTTCGACGCTAATTGCATTCCTCAAGAGACCGACATCCGGGGATTTATTCCCAACTTTATTACTTGTGCGACCGGTACGCTTGCCGTATTTTACGCGCATCAGTTGGCATAGGAGCAGGAGCAGGCATCTGAGCAGACTGACTTTAAGCTAGTGGATTGAGATTATGAGGAATAATATTTGGATCTGCTTGAAATTCTAGAAAGATCTGATTGTGCATCCAATCTGTTGTATCATATTTATGAAACTTCACAGACTGGATTTGAGCAAGCACATCCTTGTTGATTTCTGTTAACTTTTCAGTCCAAAGAGCATTAGCCCTTTTTGTGAAATCTTCTACAAGTTTGGCTACATGTTCTTTTACTAGGGTCTCCCCATTTTTGGTTTCTACACATAGAGTGTTTATGGTGTCATCTTTGAAAGTGACAACTTCCTCACATACTTTCATCACATTTTCTTGTGCTGTCTTCTCAAGGAAAATTTGATTGCTTTCCAGGGTTATGCATTGATTCATTACTTCACCAAAACTTGTAATAGTGTGGTCTAAAGCTTTTCCACCAATCTGAAAGAGATGTTTCAGTTGATCTGTGTTATGTTGAATTTCTACAAATCCTCTGCTCATTTCTTTTTCAAGAGCAGTAACTTGATTTTGAAAAGATTTCAAGGAATCATCAAAGTGATTTCTTTAGTTAGCTAACATCTGTTCAATTTTACTTAGAATCTCAGAAGAACTGGTAAAATTAGAAGCAGTATCAGTAGCAGTAGTAGTGGTAGTAATAGCAATAGGAGAAACAAAAGCTGGAGGAGGAGGAGCTGCCCAAGGAACAACATCTTAAATAACTACAAAGCTTTGAGCTCTTGTGGTTGGAGCAAGAACAATTTCTTCTTCTTCATTAGTAAAGAAAGGAAGAGAGAAGTTTAAATTCCTCAATGCTTGTTCAACTAGTTCTGGAGAACCTTTGTCATCATCAGAGAGGAGGATAGTGTCTTGCTTTTCTTGTTCAGCAGCTTGAGAGTCAGCAGGAGGTGACTTGGGTGACTGTACTGGTGATGCAGCAGGGGCTGGAGATTGTGTATGCATAGGAGTGGGTTGCTTTGCTGGAGTTTAGGAGGGAGAAGGAGCAGATGATAGAGCTTTTTCTAGAGATTGTACCTGAGGTGGCTCTTTATCAGTAAGTTCTTCTATCAACATGTCTATGTCTTCTGATGAAGATAGGATGGTATCCTGAGCTTGTTCATCTATATTCAATTCTGTTGATGTGGCTGGAAGAGGAGATCTGATTGGAGGAGGAGAGGGAATCTTTTCTAGCTATTCAGAAACTGCAGGAGGAGAAGGAATTTTGTCTTGCAAAGAGGAAGTAGGCTCCCCCTCAAATGCTAGACCAGCTGTGCCAGTAATTCCATGAAGAGAGGGAGATGGGGTCCTGTCCTCTGAAGCAGCAGCTTCAAGATCCTTTGCAACTTGAGTTGGATTCTATAACTTGACTTCCCATCTTTGGATGGAGGATATGGAAACTTTCTTCATTTGATGAATTGGAGTACCCTTTGAAGTATCAAAAACTTGAGGATCAATCTCATGAAGCATTAGAGATATTAACCTTGTAAAATTTGAAGCTTTAATGCTCTCCCTTATTTTATCAAGTATCATCATTCCAAATTGAAATTTCTTCCAGCATACTAAGGCTATGAAAACAGTAAACAAATCATTAGATATGAATCCTATAAAACCTGTCTTACACCAGAGGACTTTACCAATGATGTCTACTAGAAGTTTGCTTTCAGCATTCAAATCTTGTCTTCTAACAGAATTAGCTTCAGTAGAGATTCCATAGTTAGTGCAAGCCCAGACATTTTCTTCTGCAGCGAGATCATCTTCTTCATCTATAACTGGCATTCTTAACAGTTGAGAGACAATGGTCTTCTTTAACTTGATCTTAATACCTTTAACCATGGATTTAAGGACTTTCCCATTTCTCTTTACTTTAAGATTCTTAAAAAATTCTTCAACTTCTAGAAACAGTATTTTGTAAGGTTCTTGAAGAACAAACGACAAACCTGCGCTGTCGAGAAGTAGCAGTAGATTTTTGAAGTCGTCTGATAGTTCTACAATCCCAGCAACAACTAGCTCACTTCGAACACCGATCTTGGATTGCGGCGCCATGGATTCTTCAGAAAAAGGGTGAGCGGCAGAGGGAAGACGACGACGACAAAATCTCTGGTTCAGCGGCGGAAGACAAAACATTTTCCGAGAAATGGATTTTGAAATAGTGTAGAATAAATGAAATCTAAATTCTCTATTTATATAAGTCTAGTAATGATGATTAGGTCTAAATTTAACCTTAGATTAGGGCGGAAATCAAGCTTAGAGCGAAACAGAAGAATTTGACAAATTTCGAAAAGCGAAGAGTCATTTTTCGAGTGGAGACTTAGTTCTCGAGAGATGAATGACCAGTTCTCGAGAAGTCAGATTATATTTCTCGAGTGAGTTCTTTACTTCTTGAGAAGAAGGCTATTTCTCGAGTAATAGTACTCAAGTGAGATTTTTCTGTTTCTTAAGAAGAAGGAAAGTACTCGAGTAATTAGAAGTTACTTCTCGAGAAGTCATTCTATGTCCCGAGAAATGTTGTCCACTTAGAGAAATTTCTAACCTTTTTGACTTGTCCTTGATTTGTGAGCCTTGAAATGATTCCACCTTGTCAATTCTTCTTTGTTGAGCATGCCAAGTTCAGTTTTGAAGAAGTTGACCTTGGCCTCGTCCAACGGCTTTGTAAAAATATCTGCAACTTGTCTATCTATTGGAACATATTGCAGATCTACATCCCCTTGCTCCACATGCTCTCGGATGAAGTGATATCTTAGCTCGATGTTCATTGTCCGGCTATGCGAGACTGGGTTGTTGGTAATTGCTATTCCGCTGGAGGAGTCACATAATATTGGAATGTTTTTGACCTTCATGTTGTATTCTTCCAGCTGATTATTCAGCCAAAGCAACTGTGCACAACAACTGCCTGCAGAAATTTATTCTGATTCGGCCATTGAGATTGTGACAAAGTTTTGCTTTTTACTGCTTCATGAAATAAGTCTTCTTCCAAGGAATTGACATGTCTCGGAAGTGCTTTTTCTATCATCTTTGCTACCTGCAAAATCAGCATCTGAAAAACCAATCAGCTCGTTGTCATTACTTCTTGGGTACCATAAGCCAAGATTTGGTGTACCTTTAAGGTATCTCAAAATCCGCTTTGCAGCAGCATAGTGAGATTCCTTACAGTTCACTTGGAATCTAGCACAGACACATGTAGAAAACATTATGTCTGGTCTACTAGCAATAAGGTAGAGCAAAGATCTAACTATGCTTCTGTACTTGGTTTCATCAAAAGGTTTCCCTTTCTCATCCTTATCTAGAGACATTTGCTAACCCATTGGAGTCCTCATAGAGGTTGCGTTCTCCATTCCAAATTTCTTAATTAGCTCTTTGGTGAACTTAGCCTGGGAGATGAAAATTCCATCTTCAGATTGTTTCACATTAAGCCATAAGAAATACCTCAGCTCACCCATACTGCTCATTTCAAACTTCCCTGGCATAATTTTTGAGAACTTTTTGAAGAGGTTGTCGTCAGTAGAGCCAAATATAATGTCATCGACATAGATTTGCACTAGCAAAATCTTGCATGTTATTTCCCTAAGAAATAATGTCTTATCTATCTTTCCCCTTGTGAACTTATTCTCAAGGAGAAAACTAAATAGCGTTTCATATCAAGCTCGAGGAGCTTGTTTAAAACCGTACAGCGCTTTAGATAATAGATAAATATAATCAAGAAAGTTAGAATCAACAAAACCTGGGGGTTGTTCTACGTACACTTCTTCCTTTATGTCACCATTAAGGAAGGCGGACTTCACGTCCATTTGATAGACAGTGAATACTTTTAGTGCAGCATACGCTTAGAACAACCAGATTACCTCCAGTTAGCCACTGGAGCATATGTCTTATCGAAGTCGATTCCTTCTTCTTGACGATATTCTTTGGCGACAAGTCTGGCTTTGTTCTTTATGATTGTTCCATCTTCGTACATCTTGTTCCTATAGACCCACTTTGTCCCGATGACATTTTTACCCTTGGGTCTGGAAACTAGTTTCCAGATTTTGCAGCGCTTGAACTGGTTCAGTTCTTCTTCCATGGCTAAGATCCATGATGCGTCCGAGTTTGCTTCCTCGAACTTCTTTGGTTCAACATGTGAGAGAAAACTTAAATATAAATTTTCGTTAGTTGTACCTCTACGAGTTCTGACACCATCCTAAGGATGTCCTATGATTTGGTCCATTGGGTGATCCTTCAGATGTCTGAGCTCTAGATTCCTTGCTTCTGGAACTTCAACCACTGGAGTGACTTCATCAACTTGGACTACTTCTTTATCTTGATCATCTACCTCTCCAATAGGGGGCTGAGTGGTGATCTTGATGAATTTTCACCTTTGTCTTTGTTTGGTTCATCCAAGCTAACTTCTTTCAACTATGTACCTGCATCTTCAATAAGCACACTAGAAGAGTTATTTTGCAGCAAACTCGTCTAATCAAATACAATATGTATTGATTCTTCTACAACCAGAATTTTTCTATTAAATATCCAGTATGCCTTACTATGGATCCTATACCCTACAAAAATAACTTCAAAACTCTTTTCGCTAAACTTGGTAGTGTGATACTTAACATTGATAAGCACGAAGAATTTACAACCAAAAATTCTAAAATATGAGACAGTCGGTTTCCTGCCCTTTAGAAGTTCGTAAGGTGTCTTATCGTGGTTCTTATTTATGAGTGCTCGATTTTGCACGTGGCATGCAGTGTTGACGGCTTCAGCTCATAAGTACTCTGGCAGTGAAACATCACTCAACATAGTCCTGCAGGCCTCTATGAGTGTTCTGTTCCTTCTCTCAGCTACTCCATTTTGCTGCGGAGTACGAGGAGAGGAAAACTCATGGAAGATACCTAGGCTTTCACAAAATTCTGTCATGGCCCCAGACTTGAATTCAGTTCCATTGTCACTTCTGATCTTGACTACAGAACAATTGTATTAATTCTGGATCTGCCTAATAAATTTGTAAAGACATCGAAGGTATCTGACTTGTGTTTCATAAAGAACAACCACGCAAAGCTCGAGTAGCATCAACGATAACCAACATATAATCCTTGCCTCCTAAACTTCTAACTTGCAGTGGACCGAATAAGTCCATATGAAGTAGATGTAAACATCTATTAGAATCTTTGCCAATAACGCTTTTAAAGGAAGCCCTTATTTGCTTGACTTTAACACAGGCATGACAAGGTCTATCTTTGACATAATTTACACTCGGGCCATCTCGTACCAAATTTAGAGAAAATAATTTATTAATAGTTTTAAAATTAATATGTGTTAATCTCTTATGTCATTGGTCACCAAGAGACGCACTATATTTAGCTAAAAGGCACACTGGGGTAGAGGAGTCTATACAAATGAAATTTTAACAGAAAATATTCCTGCTTCGAGTGTCAGATAGAATCGTATATTGTCAACAGACTTTATCAATAACTTGTCAACATGGAATTCAACTGTGTATCCTTTGTCGCATAGTTGGCTTATGCTTACTAGATTGTGTTCCAATCCCTCGACATAAGATACATCCGAAAAGGATACACTACCGTTAGTGATCATACCGTTGCCTTTAGTAATTCCTTGGTATGAACCTCCAAAGATAACCTTTGGTCTGTTCAACACTGGAGAATAATTCTGAAGTAGGCTTCTTGTCCCGGTCATATGCCGAGAGCATCCACTGTCCAAATACCAGATTGGAGTTTTGGTGGCCTTTGGACATACCTACAATCATGATCAATTTGCCTTAGGAACCCAAACATGTTTGGGTCCTTGGTATAGTGTTAGAATGTTAGAACACTCCCCCAACGAGGATTATCATTATGAGTGGTCATTCTCATGTTGCAAACCTGAGGAGTTGCAACATTTCTCAGATTAAACCAACAATCGATGGAAAAATGACCAATTCTGCCATTGCACCAACAGTCGAACCTATTATATCTTTGCCTTAAGTACTTTTGCTTGACCTTCTGGTATAGTTGTCTAGCAGGGGTTGCATTCTTGGAGGAGGAGGATTCATGATAATGGCAATCACATGATTTCTTCTCCTTCGCAGGCTTTTCTACAATGGGTTTTTCCTTTGGTGCCTTCTTGAAGTTGTGACCATGATCATAAGGACCATAGCCCTGAAGAATGACTTATTCATAAGGCGCCTTAAAGACACTCTAACCAAAGTTTCTTGGGCGAGTCCATCCTTGGTAACGAGACTTTGGTTCTACATAAGTAGGCCTAGTCAAGTGGTCGTAGGATGAGTCAAGATCAAACTCATTAGTTAGGAAGATAACTTTCTTAAAGATAGTCCGATCTTGAGGGGCCTTTCCCTTTTATTTGGCCAAGGCCTTCTTGGCGGCCTTATTCTTTCTCTAAGCCTTATTCCTCCTAAAAGATTTACTAGGAGCTTCTATATGGACTAGCCCAGAACCCTTGGCCTGAGCAGAGAACTCAGCAATAAGAGGAAGAACTACAGTGGGCTTAGGGAAACCTTCAACAAGTTTCTTTTCGGGTTCAAGTAAATCTTCCAATCCCTTGATGATTTCATCCTTCAGATCAAGGTGCTTGATAGGATTGTTGAACTCATCAACTGCAGTATCTAAGTCTTCTCTGAGTGAGTCCATATTAACGACTTCCTCTCTCAAAGAGCTTTCTACGGCCTTTAGAGACTTAATCTCTTTTTCCTGAGTTTTCACGACCTTTCGACATTTGTCGTAGGCCTTAATCAACTCCTTATACTAGGCCATGAGTTCAGACTCATCGTCAGAAGAACTGTCCTCATTACCATGCTCAGAAGCTTCAGATTCAGAAAGATGGGTGTGATAATTTACCTCCCTAGTGAATTGGGGCTCTTCTTCTTCGTCTGTTTGAGACATAATCCCAAAGTAGGCTTCTTCTTCTTCACTTGACTCAGATGAGTCAGAGTCACTGAGATTTTTGCCATTCTTGTCTATCAGGCTCTTCTCTATCCTCTTTTTGTTGTATGAGGACTTCTTTTCTTCTCTCTTACCACCCTCCTTTTTCTTGTGGGGGAAATCAACAATGACATGACCTGGCTTGTTACAATAATAACAAACTATATCAGTCAAAATATGTTTGTTAGGTTTAGAATTAGACCTGTCATTGCTACTTGAGCCTTTCTTTCGTCGATCACCGTCATGTCGTGATCATTTGTATGAGGCATCCTTGCCTCTCCATTGCTTCTTTTTGTTCAAGAATTTCTTGAACTATCTTGAGAGCAGTGAGAACTCTCCTTCAAATAGCTCTGAGCCAAAAGTGCTTGGCTTAAATGATTCCACTTCACTTTCTTCTGGAGCTGGTGCTGGTGAGGCAGCTTTGCAAGAGAATGGACTTTTCTCTTCTTCAGCCTTTCTGGATTTTATCTGCAGTTCATAGGACATTAACTTGCCAAATTGATTCTGAGGATCTGTTTTAACTAACTTGACAAATTCCCTGATGGCACAAACTTTGTTGTACCATTCTTTTGTGAGTGACCTCAAAAACTTGATATTTAGCTCCCCATTAGTGAAGACCCGACCATACACTCTTAGGCCGTTAACAATTTTGAAGAAATTCTCAAATGTATCTGCAATGGTGTCTTTTGGTCCTTGCTGAAAGGCTTCGTACTTATGATTCAGGAGGGATCTTCTATCATCCCTTACTTCTTCTGTTCCTTCCATTAAGGTGACAAGAGACTGCCACATCTCCTTAGCAGATTGGCAGTGAATTAAGTTCTGCAACATCGAGTCATCGACTGCACTTGCTATTATATTCTTAGCTTTCTTATCCAAAGAGACAAGTGCAATCTTGTCTTTATCTAAATCCATCAACTTCTTTGGAACTTGCTTAGTTGGGTCTATTATGGAGGTAGTCATGGTAATGTAAGGACCTTCTTCAACAATCATGAAGATCCAGGGATCCACAGCTTCCATGAAAAATTTAATCCTTTCTTTCCATATGGGAAAGTTGTTCTTTGTGCACAGAGGAAGCTTGGAAAAATCTTTAGCCTTGTCCATGCTTGGAAGATTCTCAAGAGACAACTGAAGAAGGAATTGATCAAGGTGTTAACCTTTTAGTGACCAACCTCCCTCAGATACCAATTGAATGTGTTCAGTTATCTACCTAAATCACTTAAAGGAGGGTGAATAGGTGAGTTGTGCGTCTATTTGCAGAATAAAAATTTAAGTGATCTTGCACACAAATCAACCAAGCAATCACATATGACAAAAGATTTATGGTGGTTCCCCAACCTTGGGTACATCCACTTTTCCTCACCGATCCAGTAAACCACTAGACTCGGCTACTCCACTATCTCGGATTGAAAATCAATCCTACGCCTCAGAACCAAGTTCCTACAATCTCGATCCAAATGGATCTACACTCGGAAGGAAAACTTCCTATAACTCGGAGAAAAATCTCCTACAAGAATTGATAATACAATAAATGAAAATAAAAATGATTGATCTTCGAATATTGAAATGTTCTGGCTGGATCTTCTTCTTCGAGAGTTGCAGCTTTATCAGATTTGGTTGAAGAAGAACTCACGACTAGAACGAGATTTGAATATTTTCTTTTGACTTCAATCGATCGTAACGTTGATGGAGAAAGAGAAACTATCACAATAGGGAAATCAATCTTTTTCTGAATCCTTTGAATCTGAAACCCTAACTCTTGCAAAATGAAGATCGGTAGTAGCGGCGGGTCTCGTTTTTTGGAAAAAGAGAGAGAGAGGATTCAACAACTTGAGAAATTATGACAGCGTGTAGATCCTTCTTTTTTTGGTATCAGGGTTAGTCGGTTGACATGACCTTATATAGGATCTCTTTAACGGTCATAATTAGTCTTAATGACGTACACATGGACCAATCACATCATGTGATTTGAAAATCCCGTCAATCTGGACTTAACAGAAATTCTGCAGAAAATGAACTTCATTTCTCGAGTGAAAAGGTTACTTCTCGAGAACTAGTAATTGCTTCTCGAGATAACGCAGCCAATGTCGTTGAGTCCGGTCTTAGAATTAAACGCTCTCAACGCTTTTAGACTAGGAAGATCCAGATACAGATGGCATTGATACATCTTTCGACATTCAATGCTTTTACTGCTGTGTACTCGAGTACTGTTGGTGGTCGCTAAGCTTCGAAGAAAATAAAAGCAACCGAACTAGCACTACAAGAAAATAGGTTTTTAGTGATGAAAATTTTGGTCACTAAATATTGCGGGTTGGTTACTAAAGACATTTAGTGACCAAACTTAATCCGTCACAAGGGAGTTGCAAAAGGCCCGTTACTAAATGTATTTAGTGACCAAATTACTTTTTGTCACTAAATTTATGTTTTTAGCGACGAAACTAATCTTCGTTGCTAATAATTTTTAGTGACGAAACTAATCTTCGTTGCTAATAATTTTTAGTGATTAAACTATTTGTCACTAAAAAATACTTTTTGTGAACAAATTAATTTAGTTACTAATTATTTAATGCAATAGTGACTAGATTTTTTATCACTAAAACACTTTTTGCTATTAAATTGAACACAAATATATACAAGATAAGAGTAGAATAAAAGATATAATATCTATTTTGTAAGAGAATGCCAATGAAAAAAATATTTTATTAATAATAAAAGGTGGGAGATAGCCCAAACCCCTCGATACAAATCAATAGAACACTTAACTTTATTACACTCATTACATGAAAAAAATGTATAATAAACAATCTGTTCATGAAAATAAATATTTCTTTTTCATGAGCTCGCCCCTCTTGTCTTCTTCCTTCTTCGGTACCTCTTTAATTTGCTGCCTCTTTCTTGGGCTCTTCCTTTTTTTGGACACTTGGAGACAATCCCGTATCTGCAAAGGCATACTAAATTAAAGACTAGTAAACACAACAACAATCAATTGGAGGACTATTATAGACAAAATTAAAGGAAACTAACTAAATTTAGAGCACAAAACAATCTAACGAGAAAACATCAATAGTAAATAATCCCCAGTAGTAATATACTTACAGGTGCAAAAAATAAATAGGTAATAGAAACTTTTCCCTCATAATTTAACACATAAACTAATATGGCCCACTAACTAAATATAAGCAATAATCACACAGGTTAACTCACAATTATCTCAATAGTAATTGAAGTAGGGAAAGTAAACCTCTTTGTGGACTAAATGGTGGCCTAGAAACTAAGATTTATATAGACAAAAATACCACTCACAAGTCACAACACTTTAATAATTGCAATTCCCACTTCCAAAATGATCAATCAAACCCATGTTGCTATCTATATAAACCGAAGTGCCCAAATTTTTGATTAATTCTTGTTTTGAGCAGCAAGAAATAAAGAGACGAGGACATACATTCAAGAATAATACAACTGGTGGAATCTCCTATTGGATCAACATCATCGTGGAGATCACCGTTAAGAACTCTTAGTGTCTGCAATGTGAGAAAAAAGTAAACTTTAGAGAGAATGGTTGTTAAGAGGAAAAAGTAAGAATAACGAAAGTGTGGCTATGTATATATAATACCTAAATCAAAGCAGAGAAGATGTAGTGGGGGAGGATATTCATGCGCCGAGGAGGAGTTTGTAGATTGAAGAGCAATTTTCATATCTATATCACCAAAACTTTGCTTTCACCAGGTTACAGCAAGGGTGTTTGCCTGGAGAAAGACGCGAGAGAGTAAGAGCTCAATTGCAAAAAACATGGTCTATAGGTTACAACAAGGGTTCCAATTCATTTGCAATTTTCTTTAGGTGGATACTCACTTCTTCTCTCTTTATCGTGACTTAGGTAATATGCCCCCCCATCAAGTTATTGCTCCAAGTAGAGCATTCAACTTTTTATCTTTCACGTAGTAATCATCGGACTTATAACGCATGATTCCCAACCTCTACTACCCAGCAAATGTAACATCAGATTGCTGGTTTTAATCCATTCATGAAACAACAGATTTGTTTCATTCACTCTTATCAAGGTAGTAGTGTTTAGTAAGGTGCAAAAACTCCACAATTATTATGAGATGCTATGAGTATTTAGAGCGCATCATTAGTATTCATTACATAGGCCTTGCTCAGAGTCTTTAGGTAAGAATCACGAAGTTGCTTCGATGGCAAGGTTGGTCTCTAGTGTATCCTCCGAATAAATATCAAAAGCTTGGGCCTTGAATGAGACCACCAGGTAATAAAGAAGAACAATAAACCTAAGTCAATGACAGTACCTAAAAAACACAATTTCTATAAGCAATCAAATGAATTGGTTAAATTAAAAACCAGGAACATAAAGCAACATTACAGGAATGAATTACTATAAGTATAAATATAAATAAGTGAACTGTGTCATAAAATAACAATAAATTCTTTACATAGCAGGCTATGGGAAAATAGGTTTAAGGGTTTAGAACAATGCAAACATCCCAAGTGTGTTGGTTGGAACCATACAAATTTTCCTTTGGAAACTATAAGTAAAGTATACTTAAAGTAAACCTAAATGACATATATTCATCATTATATAAGGAAAGATTCA
Organism: Platanthera zijinensis; assembly: GCA_039513925.1. Classification (NCBI taxonomy): domain Eukaryota; kingdom Viridiplantae; phylum Streptophyta; class Magnoliopsida; order Asparagales; family Orchidaceae; genus Platanthera; species Platanthera zijinensis. The sequence goes on from CM077083.1 coordinate 37,167,099, forward strand.
CAACTTGGAAATACCCTATCAAAAGCTGTGTACAAAACAGAAACATTAGTGGCGCAGGACAATCCGATGTGAAACGTGACTGATAATATATATGTGGGTGTCGACACGCTAATATGCAGAGTTACGTGCAAATGTGAGAGGGCGGTGACGTTATGCTAAAGCAACCTAAGTGGATGTGCAGGATGATAACTAACAAACTCCAATTTAAATGATGCGTGCATATTTACAATTAATTTGGAAACAAAACAACGACACTTATAATTATATAAATTAGGCAAATCTGCACAATGTGGATCTAGAATTTCAATCACGTGAATAATGTGAAAGCTTTCTCGGCACGGAGAATTTTAAACCGCAATTTGCACCATCTTTCACGACATTCTCAGTAATCTTTCGCATGGTATATGTCTTGCCACTTCTAGTCTGGCCATAGGCAAAATTGTAGCTATATAGAATGCAGAAACAAATTAATCCTTACCCCCCCCTCCCCATCATAAAATGAGCAGAGACCTTAAGACAAAAGAAACTTTAAATTATATTTAAACATTATAAACAAGAGAGAATTAATATAAGCAAGAGAGAATATGAACAGTTTTTCTTACCAGGACACAATGTAGGTCAGCATAGAGATGCACATGATTGAATGTAGCGGCTAACACACTTATAACAATTATCAATGCTCTTGCATAAATTTTTGAATCTAACGTTGGAGCTCCCACCTTTGTGTACCCTGCAGCTGCTCCCTAATTTGCAGGCAAATCATATTCCTAATCAAACTAAAGGATCAATTACTCCCTAAACCTTTAAGAAATCCTCCAAGCTAGCTTTTACAAAGAGAAATGTACTCAGGAGATCAGATAGTACAATACAGCAGGGAAACATAATAATTTTATACCTGAAAGTATGTATAGAGTAATGGTTGTTGCAAAATATTAGTGACAAATTTCGTCACTAAAACCCTAAAATATATCTCTTTTTCGAAATTAGAAGAAGATACTAAGTAAAACAGCCTGAACAGGTTGGAGAACTCTACTCTTTGGTCTGATTTTCATTTTTTTAATATGAAAATATAATTCTAGAGAATCAAAGATTGATTCCCAAAAATTTGTATTCATAACACTTCTCCCACAACCACATTGTATTTCATCTAAAAACTTTCAAAATACAACTTACAATTTAACCAAAGAGCTGTGTTAATTAGCACTTACCAAAAATCAAGAACCTTGCAATTACAATCTTTGTATAAGTAGAATGAGTATGGATCAATTATGATAAAACGTGCCTGCACAGGAAAAAAACACCTCAATATAGAAAACCGCAGAATTTTCAAATTAGAATGTTAGAAATATAATATGTAATAGACAAACCAAATAGTAGAGTCCTCCAACACGATTATGTAAGAAAAAAAGTAACGCCAACTGAAGATCCGCAACAAAGAGAACACAAAATCCTCAAATCTGAACTATAGATCCAAAATCCAAGGCAAAAACTATATAAAAACAAATTTTTACCTGAAATCCCTGCAGTACAGTAGACCAGAGCAAAGATCATCTCACCAAAAGCCCAAGCAAAGTTCATGGATGGCTTTGAGATATATTTCAAACAACCTGAAGTTATAGAATTTTTCATGTGAGAAAAATATAATCGTTCAAGATCTGAAAAGACAACCTGTGTGGCAAAGAGAACAATATGGGTTAATTCACATTAAAGCAAACAATAAGGGACTTGCATAATAGTTGAGGTATAACTTTTATAATCCAACCTAGGTTATCTTTCTAGAAATCTGAACTATAGATTACCATTGCTTAGATGCAAATTTGGATCACCATATAAAGCTATCGATCGACCAGTAGACTCTGGTGATGTATCATCATATCTAAGAACATCAGGAAGGAAAGCTGGAAGAGGACGCCCTTCTCAGTACCGCTCCATCAAATAGAGAGCAACAAAAAATTCTCTTAACGAAAGCATGCTATCATTATCTTGGTAAGATAAGTCCCACACCTGCTTCAGAATCTCTAGAAAAGAAACGATATAGTTTGTTCAAAGGAAATTGACTTGTAAGATTCTAATTCTAATTAACAACATCCCAAATCTGGACAATAAACGTGAAGAATTACAAGAAATCAAGGGAACCTACCTTGGAATTTTGATATACAACACTAGCTGAAGTAATGCCTGATGAGTTAAGGATGCTACCAGAACAGAAGGCAGGTGAACTATTATTTGTACCAACTCCAAAAGCAGAAGAAAAACTAATTCCAGATACAACTATACCTTTTGATTCCTTTGAATTAAATACATTGGTGGATATATAATGACGACAATGCTATCGATGGTATAGGTAGAACCAATCCAGTTGTTGTTAATTCCACATTAGGCCCCATGTCATCGTTGACAGGCTTGATGTGTTTGAAACTGGAGGTAGACCTGAAAAACTAGTTGTCCTAGGTGGTGCTTGACTGGCACCCTGGATTGGAAATGACACAATAGCAGGTGTCCCTTGAGGCAACCTTCCTGCATGTCTGATTCGAGGAAACAACAGTTGATTCACACCTAAACTAAGTAGCATTCCACTTGGGAGAGAATTTTTAAATCCACTAGGTGCTGCAACACTCAAGACTAAATAGTAATAACTGAAGGGAAAACTGGCAGTGGAAAAGCACATTTCTATTGCAAAGCGAAGAGTAGTAATAGTCTACCATAATTTAAAAACAAAATATAACAAATAACCATTGAAGGTTCATGTGAGCAAAAAACTATGATTAGTAATAAACCTAGACGTTTTTTCAATTTAAAAAATTCAAAATTAGCAAAAATTCCTCTACTCAGTGCTGTCCATCTGATCCTCTATTTGTCTTCGTTCTATGAATGTCATCATTCGTGCCTCCATTTGCTCCATGCGTGCTTCTCTTTGCTCCATTCGTGCCTCTCTCTGTGCCACTCTTTCCTCCATTTCTTGAAAACGTGTGCTCATCTCTGCTTCTACTTCAGCTCGAATTTGTGCTTTGAGACGTCCATTAGTACTTTCACGCTCCAAAGGTTTTGGTCCTGGGCCCATGCCAGGAATATAACCTGATCGTTTACCAAGTACGAAGGTGTATGCTTCTTTCGTGGTTAATTTGTCCTCCCCTTTTTCTTTTTTTTGTTCCTCATGAAGTTCCAAAAGCTTGTTATATATCTCCTCTGCAGTTTCATCAGTCCACTGATTATGTTTTCCCTTTTTTGTTTTCTCCCACAATCGTACATATACAGGCAATTGTTGATCTTCATATGCAACTTGTCTCTATTTAAAGAAAACAATAAAGCATAAAATTAAATTAAAGTATAATAATTAATCAATTAAAACATAAGAACATGAAGCTTAAAAATGTTACCAGTTCATGTATTGTTCTCGCTATGGACTTTGTACCAACATGTGATTTCATTTTTTATTGGCTCCTATTTTTTGTGTTCACATCACTAATTTTCTACAATGAAATAATAAGAAAAATCAATATATTATGAATGTTTAATTTAAAAAAATAACACTTTGTAATATCAATTTAAAGATTATTACTTTCACACCTTGAATTTGGCACTGCCCCAATAACCAATTAGCTAACTCCATTGTTCAGGATTGATATCTTCTCTAGTTTGCAAAGTATGATAGGAATATTACTCTCAAGTCTATCCAATACTTCAAAACTTAATGTCTTAGAGCTCAACTCTTTGAAATATAAACTCAATTCAACTAGAGGATCATACACCTCTTTACGTAAAATACCACAAAAAGCTGGGGCAAGTTGATCTTGCATGAAAACATGACAATCATGAGCCTTCATTCTTAAAACCTTACCTTCTTCAGAATTTACACATCTTCTTATGTTAGAAGAATAACCATCTGGAACTTTAATATTCTCTAAGAAATGGCATACTGTCCTTCGCTCAGCTAATGTTAAAGTATAGCAGGCTTGTGGCATGATATAATAACCATCTTTCTCTATTGGATGTAATTCTGCTTTCAAGCCCATTTCTTTTAGATCTAATCTAGCATACAAATCATCTTTGGTCTTCCCGTCAATATTCAAAATAGTTCCCAATATATTTTCAGTAACATTTTTTAGAATATGCATGTAATCTAGACAATGTCGTATCTCAAGTGTTCTCCAATATGGCAACTGAAAGAAAATACTCAATTTCTTCCAGTTATAAGGTAGAGATGCTACATCCTGCTTTCTTTTTTTCTGATGCTTTCCAAATATCACATTATCACAGTCTTTTAACTGTTCTAAAATCTCATCCCCTGAAAGGTCCTTTGGTGCAGATTGAGTTTCTATTGTTCCATCAAAAGACTTCTTATCTTTACGCCATCTATGACCTGAATCCAAGAAACGTCTGCTTCCCATGTAACTCATCTTGAACCCATTCCTCAATCGATAAGACCATGTATCCTTATTGCAACAAGGGCATGCTAGCTTACCTTTGGTGCTCCATCCTGATAGATTCGCATAAGCTGGAAAATCATTTATTGTCCACAACAAAGCTGCATGCATATTAAAGTAGCACTTTTCATAAGCATCATAAGTACAAACTCCAACTTCCCATAAAAATTTCAACTCATCAATTAATGGTTGTAAATACACATCCATATCATTCCCAGGTTGTCCTGGACCTGGAATTATCAAGGATTTTATAAAATTAGGAGTTTTCATGCACATCCACGGTGGCATATTATATGGGACTATAACAACTGGCCATACACTATAATTTGTGCTCATAAGACCAAAAGGATTAAATCCGTCGCTTGCTAAACCAAGCCTAACATTTCGCATGTCTGATGAAAATTCTTGGTGTTTTTGATCAAATGACTTCCAAGCAAAGGCATCAGCTGGATGTCTCAACTTACCATCATCAAGACGTTTTTCTTGATGCCACCTCATATCTTTTGCTGTCTTAGAACACATATACAATCTTTGAAGTCTTGGTATCAAAGGAAAATGTCTTAATATCTTGTTTGGTATGTTTTTACTTCTCTTTGAATGAGTATTACTTTTCTCATTATTGGTGGCTTTGCTTGATTGCCACCTGGATGTGCCATAAGTGGGGCAACTTTCATAATCTGCAAATTTGTCGCGGTAGAGAATGCAATCATTCAAGCAAGCATCTATCTTCTTACAGCCCATTCCAAGCTCTTGCATGTAATTTTTAGCTTCATAAAAGCTACTTGGGAGTGTTTCACTAAAAGGAATTGCCCTTTTTAATACTTTAAGTAATTCAGTAAAAGAGCGATCAGTCTATCCATGATCTGTTTTAAGTGTGAGCAAAGTAATAATAAATTGAAACTTTGAGAATTCCTTACAACCAGGATATAATTCTTTTTCAGCATCACTCAACAATTCATAAAATTTTTTAGCTGCTTCATTTGAGCAATCATTACTACATTCTTCAACATTCTCATTCATGTTATTATAACCAACATTAAAATCATCCAGCATAGCATGCATATCATCATGCTCTGTAATCTCTTGTTCATCTTCACCAAAAATTGAATTTAGGGGGTTATCACCGGTGTTAAGGGAATAGTCTTCTCCGTGACATGACCACCACTTATAAGTCCTAACAATTCCATTCATAAGAAGGTGTCCAAACACAATATCTCTAGTGTGAAAGAAAATATTTCCACATTTATAACAAGGGCAGCGAATATTATTTCCCCTAGCGGAATGGGTAAAAGCAAAATCAAGAAACTCATTCACTCCATTGATGTAAGTTTGTTGTCGTCGATCATTGAGATCCATCCAACTCTTGTCCATTGCACTACAAGTCAAAAAATTATTAAAATTTAATGAAATCATATATTGTTACATCTTGCCAATTAACTAAAAGCAAAATCAAGAAAAGAATTTACTTTGCAAAAGAAAACTATTATAACCTCTAACAAACTGAAATAAATATAATTCAATTTAGTCTCTACTTTAGATAAGATATTGCTGATTTGAGGGCACTTAGCCAAATCAGAATTCTTGTTATAATCGAATTCAAATGAATAAAAGACTCAACATATTGGTGAGTATAGAGACTATCCCGACATGAGCCCTTATCTTCTATATACTAAAGGATTATACACATGTCACTTTAATTTTTTAGATAGAAATTTCCTGGGTAAAGCTTACTTCTGAAACAAATTTTGAAAAGGAAAAGAAATACTAAGTAATTAACAAACACAAAATAAAATGGATAAATGTGAAAAATTAAAACTAGTTGGCCCTGAAAGAAACTAGCACAATTTTCATTCAGTACTATGCACAAGTTAACAAAGTTTGAATGCAAGAGATGTACAATGACAATAATAACAGAGGCTCGTTGAGAGCAGTGGCGAACCCAGGATTTTCATCCGACCCGAGCACCAAGTAAAGAATATGAATTTTTGATAATTTTTTTTAATTCAAAATTATCTAAAACAATACCTCAAGTGCCTAAAAAATGTAACAAAACATTTTTTAAAAAGAGCACACATACACTATCTTGCTTAAAATAATTAAGTTCTACCCACTGAAAAGAGAACTAAAAAGTGTTTATAAGGTGCTTAATTAATAGAGATAATAATCAAATCAAGGTAATTAAATTTAACTACAAAGAACTACGTACCCTAATATGGGGAAACACTAGTGAAAACATAAGGAGAAAGAGATTGTTCAAACCTAAAATAATAAAGCACAATAAAAAAGAATACAAAAGAAGTTTTTAATCTTAAAAATGAATCGGACATTTTAATGCTCTTGAAAAAAGAGAAAATGGAGTCTCCAACAAAAATTGGGGCTACATGTAATCTGGAGAAAATTGGGGCAAGATGAAACCTGTAAAAAAATTAGGGCAAGATGAAACTCGGCAAAAGGAGATTTGGAGAAAATGAGGGCAAGATGAAACCTGTAAAAAATTAGGGCTACATGTAATCTGGAGAAAATTGGGGCTAGATGAAACCCGGCAAAAATTTGGGCAAGAGGAGAAGAGATCTAGAGAGAAGAAATTATTTACCTTAAGGGCTTAGAAGCCGTCGAGTTCCCGTGCAGCGAAGTAGGGTGAGAAAATGGAAACCGCGAACTAGAAGCAGAGAATCAGAAGGATCGCTCGCTGCCTCACCCTCGCCGCCTCGACCTCGCCGCCTCGACCCTTCCAGTCGCACCTGTTTTCACCTTCAAGAAGGATTGCGAGATGTTCCTGAGCGATGATTTTCGCCTTTTGGTGGTGGAGGAAAAGCCTCGGTGCAGAAAAAAATAATTGAGAAATGTTGGCGTGTGTTGGAAGTTATAATTAGAAAAGTAACCTAATTAATGGTAATGGAGGGGATTTGAAATATCATTGGATGTGCAAATGGAGGGATGCAAAATTTGTGGAGGGAAATGAAATATTTAATGTGATAAATAAATGATGGAATTTTTTATGACTAAAAGATTTATTAAATTTATCTTTTCAATTGTGATCATTATATTTTTGTCACTAAATTGAATTATTTAGTGACTAAACTTAATTTTGTTACTAAAAATAATTTTTTATGACTTCACTTTGTTTTGGTCACAAATAAAAAATTTTTAGTGACAAGTTTTTTATTTTCGTCACTAATTAATTGAAGATCATCATTTAGTAACCAACCTGAAATTTTGTCACAAAAAATATATTTTTAGTGACGAAAAAAATTTCGTCACAAAATTTTCGTCACTAAAACCCTATTTTCTTGTAGTGTAGCAATCAAATGAGGCAAGTATACCTATCGAATTATAGCTAGGGGACACAAGTGTCGTATTGAAATCCGGGAACTGTCGAATAAACTTACTCACACGAAGACTATTATTTTATCGACGAAAAAAGCTAGGGTTTAGAGAAACAAATTGCAATAAAGGAGATAAAGCTATGCTAGAAAGAGAAGTACTGCAGTTAATTAAAGAGCATAAAGTAAGCGATTACAACAAAAGGTTGAAACAATGAAATGGAAGAGCACTCGATCAAGAAACAAAGGGACAACACCTCCCCTCTCAACCAAAGCTCTTTTAAATGAAGGGGGGGCGAAAATTATAGAAAATTTCCACAGGTTGGTCATGCCTGCCACACGCGCAGGGAGGGCGTGTCATGGGCCGTGATAGGTACGACATTGACCTCGGGCTCTGGATTCTGGTGGGAAGGATGATTGCTTTTGTACGTCAGTGGTCACGCCTTGGGTCACGCACGTGTATGGGGGGCATGACACGTACGTCATGTCGAAATCATTGGTCGGAATTCCGTCAGTCATCGGAAAACGTGAGGTCACGTCCTATGTCACGCCCGTGACATGGGGCATGATAGTACTGTTTGGCATGCTGGGATGAATCGGCATTCAATGCGGCAGCAGGCTTCAAGCAGAGGGCGACACTCCCCGTGTCATGCCCTTGGACACGCCCAGGGAGGGCGTGTAAAGGGCGTGACAGCCGTTTTTCCTGTTTCCTTTCACTTTCAGCAGTCATCATCGGGATCAGGCGACACGTCCTAGGTCACGCCCGGGGAGGGCGTGACAGGGGGCGTGACAGGTCATTTTTGGCCAATTTTCTAGAAACCTGCAAAAATATAAGAAAACGTTAGTGGCAATAATATTTATATAGAAATGATAAAAAAAATAAGGTAATAAGGCATGATTTGTACATTATAAAAAAGAAAATATGATAATAGTTTAGGCTACAAAACGTATTATCAACTGTCTTGAACTTCTCGAGTACTGGACTGAACTTCTCGAGAAGTGAACTTAGAAAAATATTTCTGATTCTGGAAAATATTACTCGAGAATAGGAGTTGATTTCTCGATAGAAAGAAAATTTCTCGAGAACAAAGAATAGTATTTCTCAAGAACTAAGGTTGTTCTCGAGAACTACACTTAGAAAATTTTCTTAAATATCAAATGAATACTCGAGAAGTAGAGAAAGAGTCTACTCGATAACTAAACTTAGTTACTCGATAACTAAGTTAGTACTACTCGAGAACTAAGGATAGTACTCGAGTAATGCGACTGATTACTCGAGAACTCTAATATTTATTACTCGAGAACTAAAGGATTACTCGAGTAATGGACTTAAAGAATTTCTATTTTTGAGAAAACATTTTTTTGAAAATTCTCATCACGAACATGTCATCCTTTGATCCAAGTGCTTGAATATGAAGTGTATCCCAATAGAGAGACTATACATGAGTCAACACCTTGGATCACACAATGAGGGATTACATTGTATGGTCCTTTGTTTATGACCCACTATAGACTGACATTGGTCTACACTTAGCAATAGAATCCTGCAAACACATAACTAAAATAGAATATCAAATACAACTTAATTAATCTTAGTTCAAGGGTGACTTCATGCAAATCTGGGTTATTATGGATGCAATACCCAACAGGTTTCACCTTTCCTATTCGGCACGAAGCCTTTGTAAGAGCACACAACTAACAAAATCCATACTGTCCACCAAGGACTGGCTTCACAATAGCTATACTGTCCACCAAGGACTAGCTTCAATGTCCATCAAGGACTGGCCACACTATCAACAAAGGACTGGCCACATCACAAGCAGTACAAGGGTATTTTCCTGGAATCCGCATTATAGTACTTCCTGCTACTCCCTTCACGAGCACAACCCATCGACTCCACAAACTACACGTTTAAATGCGGAATATTCTCCAGTGCATAGAATGAAAAATCACCAATCCAGACCAACCTGTCCAGATTGGCTTCACACAACATGCATATTTCGTACTACACATTTCTGTATCTATATGAGAGACTCGATGGGGATTCCACTAATCAAACAAAGGGAAATCCCTCAAGAATCCACCCTTTGGTGGGGGAAATCCATGTATATGCCAAAAAGGAGGAATTCACATGTCCAAGAAGGAAGATCATTACCCTTGTCGATCTCTTTAGAGCCATGGAACTCTACCCGGTCGGAAAGCACCGCAATAGCCTTTCCTCCATAAATCTGGCCTCTGATCTCGACTCCGACCTCTGAAGCTCCACCGGTGGCCGAATCCTCTTCTCCTCCTCCTCATTTCTCTCCCTTCTCTCTACTCTTTTAGAAAGAGAATAGCCAAGGCTTGAATGAGATATCCTTCTAAATGCCTGGACTTAACCCAGTAGGGAGGAGCTTGGGCCATTGGATCCTAGATGAAGGAAATGAACGACCATAGATCACCCTAAAATTCCAATTTTTGGGCTAACACGCCTTCTGACACGCCCGTGTCACAGGACGTTTACTATAAGCAGCGCACGGACTGACTCAACCCAAACAGGATACGGCCATGTGAAACGCCTGTGCCACAGGCTATGTTCCCTGACACGGCTTCAAACACGCCCGTGTCTAACCCGTGTTCACCAGGCCTCATTGCCTTGGCCGAAACCTGATAAGGAGATGGCCTCTGACACGCCCGTGTCATTGGCCGTGTTGGGCTACCTAGCCAAATCTAGAGAAGGACACGACCTCTGACACACCTGTGTCATAGCCCGTGTGCCCAACTTGAGTGCCTCTCGAGAAGCGTCGAGTACATTTTGTCAGGTGGAGTTCGTCGACCCATAGAAGGACACGGCCTAGGACATGCCCGTGTTGCAGGCTGTGTTCCCTCTTGAAACTCGTCGAGTGTATTTCGCTGAGCACTCGATAGGCTGTGTGTTAACTCGACCACACAGAGCAGAACACGGCTTGGGACACGCCCGTGTCCCAGGCCGTATTGCCCAGCCTGAACTCAAATTTGGGATTTGGGGTGTTACACTCGGTAGTGTGGATGCTCGCCTAGTTGTGGAAAGCCCATTTCACTATCATCATCTGGCCCCGACGGATGACGCATGAGAGGTTAGCTACTTGCTCAAAAAGTGGGAACTACAAGTCTGTGTCGATATAGTAGTGTGTGTGTATGTGAGCATGGGTGAGTCATCATATTGCATTCATATCATTGCATTGCACCTCATAAGATTCTTATCAAATAAGTTTGTATGGGCACTCTTATATGATGAGTTACTTTACTATTAAGCTGATCCTTAACTTATATGTTAGTAAGGGCATTTATATAAGTTGAGTTGCTTTCCCGTTGTACGATCATACTTATATACTGCTGTTGATAGTAGAACTGCTAGGGTAGATTGATTTACTCTCTTGTTGTACATGTTAGATACTCTGATATTGATTAGTCTTATACCACATGCTTGTAATACTGCTTATATATTTTGTACCCTTTTCCTTTCTCCGCCCGATTCCTAAGAGTCATCAAGAGAGCAGATGTGATAGCCACATAGTCTTTATGACTAACGGTTGCTATGTATTCCTTTTTAGGAGAAAACCCTACAGATAGAGCAGCAGTAGGTTCTGTAGGAGGGCAGTTGGGGAAGGGTGACAGGGCTTAATACATCGTTACCATCGCTGCCATCAGTTACGGATGTGAGTTTTTGAGAGACTCTTATTGTAGCCCTTTGGGAAATTTTGTACTCTGATATTATAGAAGCCTTGTTGTTGAGTCTTTTTATTGATGTACTAGTTGGACTTATATGCTTGTGTGGATTTTGACTTCTATTTATAATATTTATGTTGGGTTGGCATTGATCATATTGGTCTTAGCTGGCAGGATAGGCGTCTTGAAGTATCAGTCAACCCGTATGATGCCGTAACAGCAAGGCGACTGTTCTAGGCATAAGACTCCACTCGGTCGTGTCTTGTGTTCCTAGAGGGGGGTCTTACAACATCAAGGGTTTACTACGCACTACATATGATCACACAAAATATATAAGTAAAGTGCAACATGAACGGTATTGAAACATGATACAATAAAGGAGCTGAGATGAAACAAGTATTTATAATAAATGTTTAAAGTCAAGCCATTTCGTAAGTATACTAGCGTGACAATTTGAATGATCAAACTATGCTCCTATCATGACAAAATTTTAAGTCCAAACAATTTCAACATTGAACCTAAGGTTAGTCATGATATTACAAGTACATCATCCAAATTTTGTAATTTATTTAAATGTCTAATATCAAAACATTTTATGAACATACTAGTGTGACAAATTGAATAACTAAACTATTCTCTTTTAATGTATAACTCATAAGGTGCTCAAATTAAGTCCAAACATCCTCAAAATTTAAACCAATATTATTCATGATATTATAAGTACATAAAAATTTTGGAATTTCTTTAAATGTTTTAAGATCAAAACATTTCATTGATACACTAGTGTGGCCAATTGAATAATAAAAACTATATTTTTTGAATGCATAAATCATAAGATGATCAATTTAAGTCTAAACATCCTCAAAATTTAACCCAATATCATTCATGAGATTATAAGTACACCATAATAAATTGGAAATTTCTTTAAATGGTTTAAGATCAAAACATTCCATTGATATACTAGTGTGGCCAATTTAATATTCAAAACTATATTTTTGAATGCATAAATCATAAAATGATCAATTTAAGTCTAAGCATCCTCAAATTAAGCCCAAGGTCAACATGATAATATTAGTCTACTATAATATTTTTGTAATTTATTTGAAGGTTTAGAGCCTTTGTATTTCATTAATTTACTCAGTGTGGTAATTTACTATTTAATTATAAGGTATAGTTTTATAAAATGATCAAAACACGTCAAAAGACTTCAAAATTATAAAAAAAGGTCAATAATAACCATAATAGGTCACTGAAAAAGTTTGAGAATTTATAATGATGTTTTAGACAATTTTAATTTATTTATATGAAGGTAGTGACATATAATAATAATTAAGTGATATAGTTTTGGAAAATCATCAAAATAATTAAAGCGTCACCAAATTATTAAATAAGGTCAGTAATGACCTAAATAAGACACCAAAAAGTTTGAGAATTTATAAAGATGTTTTAGACATTCTTAATTAAATTCTGGGTATGACTATTAATTAAATAATTAATGCTATAGTTTTACAAAATCATAAAAACAATTCACTATCAGTTCAAATTGTAAACTAAGGTCAGTCATGAGCAAATTAGGCGACTAAAAAAGATTGGGTATTTTTAGAAATGTTAGGGTATTTTTAATTCAATTTTTAAAGTGTATGGCTATTAATTAAATAATTAATGCTATAGTTTTACAAAGACATCAAAACACTATAACATGAATTCAAATTGAGAACTAAGGTCAGTCCTGACCTAAATAGGCACTAAAAATGATTGGGTATTTTTTAGAAATATTTAGGCATTTTAATTCAATTTTCAAAGGGCATGTAAGTATATGACAATTAATTAAATAATTAATGCTATAGTTTTACAAAATAATCAAAACACCTCACCAAGGGTTAAAATTGTAAAATAAGGTAAGTCATGAACTAAATAGGTCACTGAAAAAGACTGAGTATTTTTAGAAATGTTTATGCATTTTTATTTCAATCTTCAAAGGGTATGACTATTAATTAAATAATTAGTGCTATAGTTTTACAAAATCATCAAAACACTTCACCATAGGTTCAAATTGTAAAATAGGGTCATTCATGATCTAAATAGGTCATTGAAAAAGATTAGGTATTTTTAGAAATGTTTAGGCATTTTTATTTCAATTTTCAAATTGTATTACTAGTAATTAAATAATTAATGTTATAGTTTTACAAAATCATCAAAACACTTCATCGTGGGTTCAAATTGTAAACTAAGGTCAGTCACGAAATAAATAGGTCACTCAAAAAGATTGGGTATTTTAGAAATATAATTGCTCCATCTATCACGTAGAATATAATAGATGGTCCGGTCGAGGCCCCATGCCATATGTAACATCCCATTTCCGGCTAGGCCCCTAGGAGTCGGTTGGTCGTGACAGGACCCTAGGAAGCCTAAAAATTGAAATCAATCGACCGAGATTTAGGGTCACAGGTTGGTCACGCCCGTGACCGACCCGTCATGCCCGTGACCTGGGGCGTGACTCCTTCGACGATCGTCGATCCCAGGGAGACGATCGTCGGGCGTAGAATTTTCAACCCGGCCCTGTCACGCCCGAGACCCAGGTGTCACGCCCGTGACCACGGGCGTGACCCCTTCGGAGATCGTCGATCTCAGCGCGACAATCGCCGAGCGTGGAATTTACCTCATGACCCTGTCACGCCCGTGACATAGGGCGTGACCACATTCGACGATCGTCGATTTCAGTTCGACGACCACACGGGCCTGTCACGCCCGTGACCCACAATGTCACGCCCGTGACATAGGGCGTGACCACGTTCGACGATCGTCGATTTCAGTTCGACGGTCGTCGACCCAGAATTGGCCACACGGGCCTGTCACGCCCGTGACCCACAATGTCACGCCCGTGACATAGGGCGTGACCACGTTCGACGATCGTCGATTTCAGTTCGACGGTCGTCGACCCAGAATTGACCACCCGGGCCTGTCACGCCCGTGACCTAGGTGTCACGCCCGTGACCACCCTTCGACGATCGTCGATCTCAGTTCGACGATCGTCGAACCCAGAATTGGCTATCCGGGCCTGTCACGCTCGTGACCTATGTGTCACGCCCGTGACAAAGGCCGAAACGTCAGCCAGACTGGAAATTTCGGTAACCGACGTTGTAATCAATTTGGATTATGGGAAGTTACACCAGGAGTATTTATGGGCCGTTTCCTACTTTAATTATTTAAATAAATAAGGAAATGTTAGTCCAATAGGTACCCACCACCTAGCAAATGTCTCTTCATTTCCAGCAATTAAATTCCCTGCATCATAACCGAAACGTTGATAAGAGAAATATTAATGGCCATGAACGTTTCAACCTTTCCCCTCCCTCCTTTCTTCCCTTTAAAAAGGCCCCTTAGGCTCAAGGATGAAGTTTCCCAGCCCTTACCTGAAGTTTCGAACCTCCTACTGTACTGTAGAAGAATTCCGACGACGCCACCACCGCGCCATGACAGTCCAACGTCCATCTCGCCGTCAAACCATGAATAAGGTCCTCCTCTACTCTTTCTTCTCTGGATAGATCTTAGAAATCATTAGGAGAGATATCGGGCTCAAAAGAGCCGGATCGGGTGAGCGTTTCCATGCTTTTCTGAAATTTGCATGGTGGCGGGTTCGCCGGAAACCGCCTCTCCGGCGGCCGTGCTGCCGCCCGACGATAGCCCTCACCTCAACAGAGGTAGTGGTGGTGGTGGCCGGCTAGGGAGGTGGCTGGATGGCCGGGGAAATAGTTTGGAAAAGCTACAGGAAATTTGGTTTTCAGGGCTCTGGTTTCGGGCTGTAGAAGAAGATGAACAGTGCCGGTAAATTAGATTTTATTTTTAAAACAATTTCTGAACGAAATATCCGTCATTTTAAATAATTTGGGAAAAATACCTAGAGGCTCCTACAGGAAAAATGATCAACATAGAAAATGTAGCCCTTGAAGTCTACTTTAATTCAAAATTAATTTCACTTGATTTGGAATCCTTGTTAGACCACAGCACCTTTTTTGGTGAGGTCTATCTAGAGGGCTGTCTTAACCTTAGAAAAATTCCCCACTCCAATCCAGTCATCAAAATGACATGAAATTTGGGGTGTGGCCTAATATTATCTATATTTAGATGCTGTCCAAAATTTAGGATTTTTGGGAAATGTTTTTCTATAGTTTTTAGAAAATTCAATAATCCTAGCTTAAATTAATTTGATGGCTAAATGATTTCAAAACCCTCCCAAATTTTGGTGAGTGGTCCCTGGGTTTATTATAAGGTTCTGGTAAAAATTTCATCTCATTTAGAGATGTTTTGAATAGGGTTGGGTTCAACCCAAGGATGATCCTTATAGGATAACTTAGGATCAAACACCCCCTTGGTGTTTGAGTGGCCATATCGCTTCCACAGGGGCTGAAATTTTGTTCACTGACTTTTTAGGGCATGACGCACCCTCCAAGGGAGTTTGGAGCGGTTTGGTGTAGGGTAGCCCTAGAACCCTAGGGTAGGTCCCTTAATGGGGATTTGTAGGGTTGTGAAGGTCATGGGATCAAATGACCTTGGACTGACTTGAAATATGGTGGAGAGAACAATAGGGCCAGTATAGTTCTCTGGACAAAATTTTAGGTTATTTGGAGACCTTTAGCCCACCTAAAACCCTAACCCTAGTTTAGGTCACCAACCTTAATTTGAATTATTAAGCTGTTAACTGAACTACAAATCAAGCAAAATTTTGGGTAGAGTGATTTTATGGTCCAAGTAGATATAATATAATTTTGTTGAGATTTTTGGATTAATTTATACAGTACTTCATTTACAACTCTAATGGTGCCCTGGATATTTATTTTGATGATTATGGAATTTCTGTTCACTGGACTATTATGAAATCTTGGAATAGGGCATCTCATAGCATATTATATCTTTTGTAATTTTCTTGGAAATTTTATCTGAATATTTTGGGTACTTTATTCTTTAATGTGCTAAATGTGATATACAGTCAAAAAATACAAATAGTGCCCAATTATTGATTGGAAAATTATGAAATTTGATCAGTGAGTGTATTAAATTATGATAGTCACTTGGTAATTTTCTTTGGAATTTTGGATGGATAAAAACAGTACCTCCTTCATTAAGTTATGAAAATTAGTATCTTACTTTAAAATAAATTCAGAGTTCAAATGATGGAGAAAAATTATGGTACTTGGTTTATGATGATTTTAGGTCACTTTATAGCTTACATAATTTTCTTGGGATATTTGGATAAATATTTACAGTACTTTCTTCATGATATAGTAAAAGTGGCCTAAAATGTTAAATTAGGAAATATAGGCATAAACATCTCTGGAATTTCTCAAAACCTGGAATTACGATTTAAATGTTGGATATGATTTTTACTGATTTTTTTGATGATTTATTATTGACTCATTAGTGCACTTCATGTTCATACAAGGGCATTTGGGATCTTAAAATAAATAATTTAAATGCCAAATGAAATAGGGAAATTATTATTTTTTGGATTTAGACTAATTAGGTCATGGTAGATCTCCAGTAAATATTATATGGGATTTGGAAGACAGTTGGGAGTACCACACCTTGCATACCTTATAAAGATTAGGACGGTTTGCGTTTAGTAAAACTGCAGAAGCGGAGCTAGAGTGGGTAATGAACTTGGAGATGGAATTTCTGGTAGTTTGCTGGTTTGGACAGGGTGAGTTAAATCAAGTTCAATATTGGAAGTTAGGATGGGTAGGGGGGTGAGAGTGACTAGCGGTAGGTAGTGTTCGGGTTCGACGGAAGACCGTCCTCCCCGAGAAGAGGAAGAGTCAAAGCCACACTAGGAATAGCCCACTGTAATGCGAGAAGGGAACGGGTTAAGGGAACCAATCAAGTATAATAAGTGCCTTGGAAAGGGAGTTTTGGGATTCACCCCATCATGGCTCCTAGTACCGCTGCGAGCCCTTCATCGGGTAACCCTCGGGAAGTCCAAGGTTAACCTTAAATCTTAGGAATAAAATGATCAAGAGTAACCCTAATAATAGTTGTACCTCACACCTACACTTGTACACTTAGGAAGAAGAATTGGCTTTGAATGGGTAGAGAAGGTCCATAGTCTAAGGGCCTACTAGTAATGACTATGGTTTGGTTGGAAATTGGGAAGTCCAGGGAGCGGGATGCTCGGGGACATGGTATAGGCTTAGTAGCCTAGAGAGCTGGAGGCTCGGTAACATAAGAACTTGTACAAATATATTTGTCATGGTTGCATGTGCATATAAGTGGTGGGTCATCGGTACTAGGCGATCGATCACACCGACAGCGGTACGTTGACTCGGCGAAAAGCCTGGTGGGTACAACCAGCACTAATACGTGGATACTCTAGGTTGTGTTCTTCTAAGGGCGTATGGAAGGGCTAGGCTTGGTAGTGTGGTTACCCACCTAGGAGTGGGGGGCCCAACTCACTGTCTCCGTTTTCCACAGCGGAGGTTCCTGGGGGTGAAGCTAGCCTCCCGAACAGGGGGAACTAAAGGTCTGTGCGCATAGAGTCGTGTGGGTGTGTTGCATTTGCTTGTGCATTTCATAGCATAATTGTGTGTCATAGCATAAACATGCCACCTAACGTATAAAATGGTATGGGACGTTTTATACGATAGGCCTTGCAAAACGACCCCTTGGTCTATAGGGGTAATCCCTATAAATCAATGGTTATATTTATTATTCTTTCATTTACTTGCCATTCCTTGCTGTTTAATAACCGACACCCCAACATATAAGTGGTATGGGACACTCTATACGATGGGAGCCCTGCAAAAGATCCCTCGGCTTATGCGCTTCCGCGCATAAGTTAAGGTTACATTTCTTACTTTCTGTTTCTATCATATTTACTATAGAATTACTAGCATAGGTCCGCTGCCACCTGTTTATTTGGTTTAATCTCCACCTTCATGTCCTTCCCTTTCTTCCTCTCCACTCGGTACCTAGGAGCCATGGGGGAAGGGGTAGGGGATGATAGGGCTTAGTCTTTATGACTAACGGTTTTCGAACCCCAACATTTTAGGTGTACCATATGGAAGGGTCACGGCTATTACAGTTCCTGACAGAGTTGGCCCCACGACCGTGTTACCATTGTCACCAGTCGGGACATACACGGGTCAATTGCCCCTTGATGGATGGGACCCCACAAGCTCAGCAGCCAGGAGGCTGAAGACGTAGACGCAGACGTGGATCGCGAGGCAGCGACGGCAGGCCGAAAAGGAAGAAGCACCCAGAGGTACAGTACCAGCAGAGTACAGAGTCGGTGGAGTTGGGCCAGTCCAGCTTGGGTGCTCTCGGTTCAGTGACAGTTACGGTGATGCTTAGTTTTAGTTTTACTTCCGCGAGTGACTTGTAGTGAGGATTACATGAACTGGGCACAATCCCTCCTTTTGTACTCTGATTTTTATTATTATTGTGGACTCTCCCTTCGTGGAGATTTATTTATATACATGTGGTTATTGTGGACTTGCTCTTACTTATTATGCTACTATTCTGCGATCGAAAAAGGGCCGGCAGAATTGGCGCTTTGTAGTGGCGACCTTCCCGTGAGTCGGTGCCACCGCAAAGCGGTAATTCTGGGCTAGGACCCCGGTGTTTGAAAAGAAAAAAAATGGGGGGTCTTACAAGTGGTATCAGAGCGAAACCTCGATCGGAAAAGTAGCAGTCCACTAACCCTGGGTCACCCCCGCTCGAGTTTAGTTTGGGGACAAACTAAGCAGCGGAAGCAGTGGTGTGCCCATGAGGGAAATCACATGTGAAAGTCCACTTCATCATTAATTGAAATCCTTCTTTGTAGCCTGCGGCAAACCCTGCCCCCAGCAGGGAACACCTCCGGCTGCGAAGATCTCATCTTATCATCCTCTAACCAACAACGTAGACTCAACCAACTAGGACTCGTGACTAACCAGGACAATCTATAGTATGCCCTAGTTCAAAATAGACCTTGGGTATGAATTTGGTTAGGGTAAGGAGATACCCAAAGAGAATAAAGGAGGAGTTTAGCACGGGAATGACTACCTAAGACGTAAAACTCTGGTGTCCCTACTATCCCAATCAACGATTATTCGAAGCGGTAGACTACTTTAAGGAGAATTGAGACCAATAATACATTAGCAGAATGGTAAAATACAAGTAGTCTGAACCCTCAATACCGGTAATAAAATTATCTGGAGGCAACCACCGAGACAACACTGAGGGTCGGGTAGGAACTCAAGTTCGAAGATACCCATTTGGGATTGGGAACATTTTGATCCGGATAAAGTTGTCGTAAATGTGACTCAGAGAGTTTAAAGTATGGAGTATATTAACGAGTTTCAGGGTGGAACCCCAAGTCGAAGATTGATGCCCTAGAAATTATGCACCCAACTAGGACGGATATAACACGGTAATATCAAAGATACCTAGCCCAAGGAAGATAGGGGCTTATCCTTTGTTTATTGGGGGCTTGTCTTTTGTTTATTGGGCAAATAGGATTGACTTAGGTTTCCTTAGCCCGAATTTAGGAATGTGGCGTAACAAACCTAGTGAGATTGAATTTGACATAATTCGACGTTGTTCGGGCGAAGATAAGACTAGATCGCTATGTTATATCATCGGAAGTACGATGACTCTAGGAAACTACACGATGTGAGCAAACAATATATTGAAAGACGGATACCTTAAATATAACCCGTAAGGTTGAATTGATTGATTTCGGGCGTACTCGAAGGAATAGGACAATGATCGTGTGGAGATTTTATAGATCTGTTGCCTACACACACAAATGAGAAATTAAATTACCGGAAGTGTTGTGTATCTCAGAACATTTAGCCCCTGGAGTGAATAAAAGTGTCATGGATTTTGTGATGCACGGTGAGGTCCTTCAGTTGTTGAAGGCTAAGTGAAAGAATTTTGGGGAAACTATTACAGCCATTGCCCGAGATATACTAGACGAGGTAGTTGGCGTCACCTCGACCCGAAAGAAAACTCTTGTGGGTGTTTCATAAGAATGGTGAGTAGCTGTTCGTTAGCACGGGGTGCCCAAGACGATTGTGTTGAATCGATCAGTCAACTTGGAGCCTATCAAGATCGATGACACGACAGTGCGGGTCTTGCGCCGGAAGAAGGTTCCGTTAGTCAGGGTTCTGTGGAACAATCATGGACAGGAGGAGCATACATGGGAGCCACGGGACTTGATGCGACAAAGGTATCCAGAACTTTTCGGTCGGGTATACCTCACAAACCCCTCTGGACAATCAATCTGCGTTCCTATTTTAAACCAATAAGACCGAAAATTTCAAGAATAGGGGCTAATCCTTTGTTTATTGGGGTGCATACCTTGACAATTGGACGAATGGGTCTTAGAATCAAAACTGCACACTGCAAACGTAACGCAGAGATGTAGATCTTTCAACTTTCATGGGATGTTACAAGCTTCCTTTTCCCGATTAGAGTCTCATAGGCTTAACCTTGATTTCGGGGACGAAATCTTTGTTTTGTTTATTGGGATTTGTAACATCCCTTTTCCGGCTAGGCCCCTAGGAGTCGGTTGGTCGTGACAGGACCCTAGGAAGCCTAAAAATTAAAATCAATCGACCGAGATTTAGGGTCACGGGTTGGTCACGCCCATGACCGACCCGTCATGCCCGTAACCTGGGGCGTGACTCCTTCGACGATCATCGATCCCAGGGAGACGATCGTCGGGCGCAGAATTTTCAACCCGGCCCTGTCACGCCCGTGACCCTGGTGTCACGCCCGTGACCAAGGGCGTGACCCCTTCGGCGATCGTCGATCTCAGCGCGACGATCGCCGAGCGCGGAATTTACCTCATGACCCTGTCACGCCCGTGACCCACAATGTCACGCCCGTGACATAGGGCGTGACCACGTTCGACGATCGTCGATTTCAGTTCGACGACCACACGGGCCTATCACGCCCGTGACCCACAATGCCACGCCCGTGACATAGGGCGTGACCACGTTCGACGATCGTCGATTTCAGTTCGACGGTCGTCGACCCAGAATTGGCCACACAGGCCTGTCACGCCCGTGACCCACAATGTCACGCCCGTGACATAGGGTGTGACCACGTTCGACGATCGTCGATTTCAGTTCGACGGTCGTCGACCCAGAATTGACCACCCGGGCCTGTCACGCCTGTGACCCAGGTGTCACGCCCGTGACCACCCTTCGACGATCGTCGATCTCAGTTCGACGATCGTCGAACCCAGAATTGGCTATCCGGGCCTGTCACGCCCGTGACCTATGTGTCACGCCCGTGACAAAGGCCGAAACGTCAGCCAGACTGGAAATTTCGGTAACCGACGTTGTAATAAATTCGGATTATGGGAAGTTACACCAAGAGTATTTATGGGCCGTTTCCTACTTTAATTATTTAAATAAATAAGGAAATGTTAGTCCAATAGGTACTCGCCACCTGGCAAACGTCTCTTCGTTTCCAGCAATTAAATTCCCTGCATCATAACCGAAACGTTGATAAGAGAAATATTAATGGCCATGAACGTTTCAACCTTTCCCCTCCCTCCTTTCTTCCCTTTAAAAAGGCCCCTTAGGCTCAAGGATGAAGTTTCCCAGCCCTTACCTGAAGTTTCGAGCCTCCTACTGTGCTGTAGAAGAATTCCGACGACGCCACCACCGCGCCATGACAGTCCAACGTCCATCTCGCCGTCAAACCATGAATAAGGTCCTCCTCTACTCTTTCTTCTATGGATAGATCTTAGAAATCATTAGGAGAGATATCGGGCTCAAAAGAGCCGGATCGGGTGAGCGTTTCCATGCTTTTCTGAAATTTGCATGGTGGCGGGTTCGCCGGAAACCGCCTCTCCGGCGGCCGTGCCGCCGCCCGACGATAGCCCTCACCTCAACAGAGGTGGTGGTGGTGGTGGCCGTCCAGGGAGATGGCTGGATGGCCGGGGAAATAGTTTGAAAAAGCTACAGGAAATTAGGTTTTCAGGGCTCTGGTTTCGGGCTGTATAAGAAGATGAACAGTGCCGGTAAATTAGATTTTATTTTTAAAACAATTTCTGAATGAAATATCTGTCATTTTAAATAATTTAGTAAAAATACCTAGAAGCTCCTACAGGAAAAATGATCAACATAGAAAATGTAGCCCTTAAAGTCTACTTTAATTCAAAATTAATTTCACTCGATTTGGAATCCTGGTTAGACCACAGCATTCTTTTTGGTGAGGTCTATGCAGAGGGCTGTCTTAACCTTAGAAAAATTCCCCACTCCAATCCAGTCATCAAAATGACTTGAAATTTGGGGTGTGGCCTAATATTATCTATATTTAGTTGTTGTCCAAAATTTAGGATTTTTGAGAAATGTTTTTCTATAGTTTTTAGAAAATTCAATAATCCTAGCTTAAATTAATTTGATGGCTAAATGATTTCCAAACCCTCCCAAATTTTGGTGAGTGGTCCCTGGGTTTATTATAAGGTTCTGGTAAAAATTTCATCTTATTTGGAGATGTTTTGAATAGGGTTGGGTTCAACCCAAGGATGATCCTTATAGGATAACTTAGGATCAAACACCCCCTTGGTGTTTGAGTGGCCATATCGCTTCCACAGGGGCTGATATTTTGGTCACTGACTTTTTAGGGCATGACGCACCCTTCAAGGGAGTTTGGAGCGGTTTGGTGTAGGGTAGCCCTAGAACCCTAGGGTAGGTCCCTTAATGGGGATTTGTAGGGTTGTGAAGGTCATGGGATCAAATGACCTTGGACTGACTTGAAATATAGTGGAGAGAACCATAGGGCCAGTTTAGTTCTCTGGACAAAATTTTAGGGTATTTGGAGACCTTTAGCCCACCTAAAACCCTAACCCTAGTTTAGGTCACCAACCTTAATTTGAATTATTAAGCTGTTAACTGAACTACAAATCAAGCAAAATTTTGGGTAGAGTGATTTTATGGTCCAAGTAGATATAATATAATTTTGTTGAGATTTTTGGATTAATTTATACAGTACTTCATTTACAACTCTAATTGTGCCCTGGATATTTATTTTTGATGATTATGGAATTTCTGTTCACTGGAATATTATGAAATCTTGGATTAGGGCATCTTATAGCATATTATATCTTCTGTAATTTTCTTGCAAATTTTATCTGAATATTTTGGGTACTTTATTCTTTATTGTGCTAAATGTGATATACAGTCAAAAAATACAAATAGTGCCCAATTATTGATTGGAAAATTATGAAATTTGATCAGTGAGTGTTTTAAATTATGATAGTCACCTGGTAATTTTCTCTGGAATTTTGGATGGATAAAAACAGTACCTCCTTCATTAAGTTATGAAAATTAGTATCTTACTTTAAAATAAATTCAGAGTTCAAATGATGGAGAAAAATTATGGTACTTGGTTTATGAAGGTTTTAGGTCACTTTATAGCTTACATAATTTTCTTGGGATTTTTAGATAAATATTTACAGTACTTCCTTCATGATATAGTAAAAGTGGCCTAAAATGTTAAATTAGGAAATATAGGCATAAACATCTCTGGAATTTCTCAAAACCTGGAATTGCTGTTTAAATGTTGGATATGATTTTTACAGTTTTTTTGATGATTTATTATTGACTCATTAGTGCACTTCATGTTCATACAAGGGCATTTGGGATCTTAAAATAAATAATTTAAATGCCAAATGAAATAGGGAAATTATTATTTTCTGGATTAAGACAAATTAGGTCATGATAGATCTCCAGTAAATATTATATGGGATTTGGAAGACAGTTGGGAGTACCACCCCTTGCATACCTCATAAAGATTAGGACGGCCTGCGTTTAGTAAAACTACAGAAGCGGAGCTAGAGTGGGTAATGAACTTGGAGATGGAATTTCTGGTAGTTTGCTGGTTTGGACCGTGTGAGTTAAATCAAGACCAATATTGGAAGTTAGGATGGGTAGGGGGGTGAGAGTGACTAGCGGTAGGTAGTGTTCGGGTTCGACGGAAGACCGTCCTCCCCGAGAAGAGGAAGAGTCAAAGCCACCCTAGGAATAGCCCACTGTAATGCGAGAAGGGAATGGGTTAAGGGAACCAATCAAGTATAATAAGTGCCTTGGAAAGGGAGTTTTGGGATTCACCCCATCATAGCTCCTAGTACCGCTGCGAGCCCTTCACCGGGTAACCCTCGGGAAGTCCAAGGTTAACCTTAAATCTTAGGAATAAAATGATCAAGAGTAACCCTAATAATAGTTGTACCTCACGCCTACACTTGTACACTTAGGAAGAAGAATTGGCTTGGAATGGGTAGAGAAGGTCCATAGTCTAAGGGCCTACTAGTAATGACTATGGTTTGGTTGGTAATTGGGAAGTCCAAGGAGCGGGATGCTCGGGGACATGGTATAGGCTTAGTAGCCTAGAGAGCTGGAGGCTCGGTAACATAAGAACTTGTACAAATATATTTGTCATGGTTGCATGTGCATATAAGTGGTGGGTCATCGGTACTAGGCGATCGATCACACCGACAGCGGTACGTTGACTCGGCGAAAAGCCTGGTGGGTACAACCAGCACTAATACGCGTATACTCTAGGTTGTGTTCTTCTAGGGGCGTATGGATGGGCTAGGCCTGGTAGTGTGGTTACCCGCCTAGGAGTGGGGGGGGCCGACTCACTGTCTCTTTTTGCCACAGCGGAGGTTCCTGGGGGTGAAGCTAGCCTCCCGAACAGGGGGAACTAAAGGTCTGTGCGCATAGAGTCGTGTGGGTGTGTTGCATTTGCTTGTGCATTTCATAGCATAATTGTGTGTCATAGCATAAACATGCCACCTAACGTATAAAATGGTATGGGACGTTTTATACGATAGGCCCTGCAAAACGGCCCCTTGGTCTATAGGGGTAATCCCTATAAATCAATGGTTATATTTATTGTTCTTTCATTTACTTGCCATTCCTTGCTGTTTGATAACTGACACCCCAACGTATAAGTGGTATGGGACACTCTATACGATGGGAGCCCTGCAAAAGATCCCTCGGCTTATGCGCTTCCGCGCATAAGTTAAGGTTACATTTCTTACTTTCTGTTTCTATCATATTTACTATAGAATTGCTAGCATAGGTCCGCTGCCACCTGTTTATTTGGTTTAATCTCCACCTTCATGTCCTTCCCTTTCTTCCTCTCCGCTCGGTACCTAGGAGCCATGGGGTAAGGGGTAGGGGATGATAGGGCTTAGTCTTTATGACTAACGGTTTTCGAACCACAATATTTTAGGTGTACCATATGGAAGGGTCACGGCTATTGCAGTTCCTGACAGAGTTGGCCCCACGACCGTGTTACCATTGTCACCAGCCGGGACATACACGGGTCAAATGCCCCTTGATGGATGGGACCCCACAAGCTCAGCAGCCAGGAGGCCGAAGACGTAGATGCAGACGTGGATTGCGAGGCGGCGACGGCAGGCCGAAAAGGAAGAAGCACCCAAAGGTGCAGTACCAGCAGAGTACAGAGTCGGTGGAGTTGGGCCAGTCCAGCTTGGGTGCTCTCGGTTCAGTGACAGTTACGATGACGCTTAGTTTTAGTTTTGCTTCTGCGAGTGACTTGTAATGAGGATTACATGAACTGGGCACAAGCCCTCCTTTTGTACTCTGATTTTTATTATTATTATGGACTCTCCCTTCGTGGAGATTTATTTATATACATGTGGTTATTGTGGACTTGCTCTTACTTATTATGCTACTATTCTGCGATCGAAAAAAGGCCGGCAGAATTGGCGCTTTGTAGTGGCGACCTTCCCGTGAGTCGGTGCCACCGCAAAGCGGTAATTCTGGGCTACGACCCCGGTGTTTGAAAAGAAAAAAAATGGGGGGGTCTTACACCATATTCCATAGACAGTTAACAGAGTTACTCATTGAAACCATTTCATCTTATACACATCCTAACTCAGAGTCCATTCTAGCTGAAGCAGATATTTCAGTTGTAGAACCCACATACCAGGAATTTCCACTATAACATAGGAATAAATATATACAATACAACATGTTTTGGCCTTACGACCTTACACTTTTTTCTTAAAATAAATATATTTCCCATACATTGGCACACATGCCGACCACACATGAAAATAATAAATGTATGCCTTTGGGCCTTCGAGTGCAAACTGATCGCAGCATAAGGGACTTCAGCCCGCTACTTTCAACTTGACTCTCCAACACCTGCATAGCATGACCCACCAAAATGTCGAAAAACAAAGCAACTGTCAGCATTAGCTGGCCAAATTATAACGACCCCACCCCTTACTCGAGGCAATGATTCTCCTTCCCTGCAAGCATTATTATATATATATATATATCTTTTGACAACAAGATTTGCATTTAAGCACCATTTGCCACGGATGCAGGCTCAATCGGCCACACCCCCTGTGTACTCAGGTCACATTCTCGGTGTACTGAATTTCTTTGGGTCCCAGACTTGATGGTACTCTTGAGCATTATACTCTTTCCAGCTCGGGTCATAAGACTCACTATACCAATAAAGAAAGCCAGTTACTTTAGGAGATCAAGTTCGAACGACATAACATGGGTACAATTCAGCCACAACCCATTGCTCAAATCTCAATGCCAACGCTGATGATCATAGCCATCATGGTGAACGATAAGATGCTGGTCGGCCTCCCCTTGACTTTTTGTCTCTTTGGCCTTTTGGCTGGGAATTTCTGGTTCTCAACATCAATTTCAACTCACATTGTCACAAGGACCTGATCCTGCAATGATCACATCAATGGATCTCATGACCATAATAGATTGGCTCTTCAGGCTCAACAACTTCTCATGTTATGCACCTTGTCTCGCAGACAAGGCTTCGAGACCACAATCAGGCTGGCTCGCATGGCCATCTTAGGTGGGCTCGTAAGGCTCTTAACTTTAAATAATGGCCCCCAGGTCTCCAAGAGATAGGCCTCTCATAGCTCACTGGAAGTTATCGCTAGTGTTAGCACTACCGCCGCGCATTAGGGGACATAAGTCATTTCTTCCCCACTTTTTTGGTTTTTTCCTAGAGGCGACCTTCAGTACTATCATTGCAACATCTTGCACACCCCTTGACCCTAGAAACTATATGTATACCCACAGAATCTTCTCGACCATACAAATTAATCATCACCAATCCATACCAACCTGTCTAGATGAGCTTCACATCACATGCTTATTCCGTAGTTTGATTCCGGATTCTAAATGCAACTTCTTTCGGGGATAACAACGATCTACCCGTTGGAAACCACCCTTTTCTTCACCCTTTCGTGAGGGGTTCCATACATGTATACAAATTGAGGACTTCACTTGTCGAAGGAGAAAGTCGTTACCATCATTGATTGCTTAGGAGCCACTCTCTTACTCTTGATCCGGATAGAACTAATCACCACAGCTTCCTCTCTGCAGATCTAGCTTTGACTCATAATTTGATCACACGAATGTCTCCTAAATAGGGCTAGAACACCCTTGCTCTTTCTTCCTGGCTTTTCCCTTCTCCTTCCTCAAGATCCAAGAAAGAGAGAGAATGAGTGAAAATGAGAAAAGAATCTCACACCCAGCCTTTATCAGGATTTACCACCGCGCGGTGTCTTGATACTGTCGTACGATACCCTTTGGAGGTGGAGGTGGCCTCATACAGCTCCGCTCTGCAGCTCCTACTACCACTATGTGGTAGCTTACTACCTCCGGGAGGTATCAACAAGATACCTTGGTCCATTATTTCAGCTATCTTTCTCCTATGATAGGGCTACCACCGCGCGGTAACCTCTAGTGACCAATTCCCTATCATTTTTCAGGAACTTTGGGGCATTACAATTCTCCCCTCCTTTAAGAGATTTTGTCATGAAATCCAAATTCATCCAAAAATAACATAGATGTACAAACCATATTAAATGTACCTCAACGGAACAGCTCGGGGAACTCTTCTCGCATGGTCTGCTCGCGCTCCCATGATAGCTCCTCTTGGCCGCAGTTGTCCCATCGGACTTTGACCATTTTAATTTCTTTATTTCATATTCATTTCACATCCGCTTCATCAAAATGAATGGGCTTGACTTTCTTTGCCAACCCACTATCGATCGAAATTTGCTCCACAGTAACAACTTGTGTAAGCTCTTGCACAGCCTTCTGCAGCACCGTTATGTGAAACACATCATGCAAACCACTGATTTCAGCTGAAAGCTTCAGTCGTTAGGTAGCTTCTCCAATCCTCTTAACGATTTTAAATGGTCCAGGGTATCTCGGACTTAGCTTTTTCAAGAGTCGGATCCTTCTTTCTCCCTTGAATGGTTTAATCTTGAGATACACCCTATCGCTAACATCAAACTCAACATTTCGGTGTTTAGCATTATAACATTTTGCTTGCCTATCTTATGCAATCAGCAATTGTTCACGAATAAAGCATATCATTGAAGTCACATCCTCAACGTCCTTTCGCTTATACAATTTTGATTTACCTATTTCTAACTAAGCCAAAAGAGTACAACACTGCCTACCATATAAGGCCTCAAAAGGTTCGATTTGTATACTCACATGGTATCTATTATTATAGGAGAACTCGATCATAAATAGATGATCTTTCTACCTCTTCCTAAAATCTAGGGCACACATGCGAAGCATATCTTCCATTATTCGGTTTACCCTCTCGGTCTGACCATCTATTTGGGGATGGAAGGCTGTGTTGAATTTCAGCTTTGTACCCAACAGATGATGAATAAGCTTCGTTCATTCGTTGTGAAATGCCAATCACGATCACTAAAGATGCCACGGGGCACACTGTGCAATCGTACAATCTACTCAACATAAAGTTTAGCTAACTTTTCAACTAAATCGTCCATTCGATTTAGAATGAAGTGTGCTTATTTTGTCAATTGGTCCACGATAACCCAAATGGAATTATTTTTGCATTGTGATCTCGGCAAACCGTGCACGAAATCCATTGCTATATCATCAAATTTTCATTATGGTAATGACATCGACTTCAGGAAACAAACTGGTTTTTTACACTCAGCCTTTACTTGGGTGCAAGTTTGACACTTCGCCACATAAAGTTGTATGTCCTTTTTCAACCCTGGCCAGCAGAAAATTTTCTTCATGTCCTTGAAAATTTTTATGCTCCATGGGTGGATTGAGTACTTGGTGAAATGAGCCTCTTACATTAAATCCTCCTGCAATATACCAATATTCGGGACACATAACTGATCGTTTTTCCACAAGAAAATCATCATTCAGCGTGAATCGGAATTTGACCTTTCAACTATCTCCGCCATATAACTCTTCATGCTTTCATTAAGCTTTAATGCCTGTCAAATTCTGTCCATGAGGTCATATTACACCTTCGTCCAGTTTAAGCATACATCCACGCCCATTCTCCTATCAATAGAAGAGATATCCAGAGCCTCCAACTAACGAATCTGATGCTCATCATGCATCTTCAAACAACTTGCTCGTGTTGGATCTTTGAGACTCAGTGCATCTGTGACTACATTTCCCTTACTAGGAGTGTAATGAATCTCAAAGGTATAGTCCCCAAGAAACTCCATCCACCTCAATTGTCACATATTTAGATCCTTCTGGTGCAATAGGTATTTTAGGCTCTTATGATCCGTAATGATATCAATCTTCACGCCATACAAATAGTGTCACCATTACATAAGAGCGAATATCACGGCCGCCAATTCCAAGTCGTGAACTGGATAATTCCTCTCAAGTACTTTCAATTGGTGAGAGCCATAAGATATTACATGCCCATATTGTAAAAGAACACAGCCTAAACCGCTCCCTGATGCATCAGTTTAGATCTCAAAGCCTTCTGTACCACGTGGAGAACATAACACAGGCACCGTGGTCAGACGACTCTTCAAATCCTCAAAAGCTCGTGCACACTTTGGCGTCTAGATGAAATTTTGATTATTCATTGTCAATATCGTGAGCGGTAAAGAAATACTTGGAAAGCTCTCTACGAAGCGCCTATAGTAGCTGGCAAGTCCTAGGAAACTTCTGACTTCCGCTAACAAAGTATGTTCAGAACACTCTCGTATTGCAACAATCTTTGTCGGATCCATAGCAATACTATCTCCACTAACGACATGTCCAAGAAAAGCCAACGAAGATAGCCAAAACTCACATTTATAGAAATTGGCATATAGGCAATTTCGCCTCAAGTTATACAAAACCAATCTCAAAATGATTTGCATGATCCTCTTCCGACTGAAAGTATACCAATATATCATCAATAAACACAATAACAAATAGGTCCAAATACTCTCTGAAGATCTTGTGCAACAAATCAAAACACTGATGGCACATTAGTGAGCCGAAAAGGAATCATAGTAACGGCATAATGTCCATAGCACGTACCAAATACTGTCTTGGGAATATCACTTTCCCAAATTCCAACTGCCAGTAGTCAGAATTCAAATCCAACTTTGAATAGATATTAAATCCCACCAGCTGATCAAATAAATCATTGATTCGAGGAATCATATACCTGTTCTTTTTTGTCAGCTTGTTCAATTCATGATAATCATTGAATAGATGTGGGCCTCTGTCTTTCTTCTTCACAAAGAGAACCGGTGCACTTCAATGTGACATACTTAGACGTATATAGCCTTGCTTTAAAAATTCTTGCAATTGAACTTTCAGTTCTGCCATCTCCTTTGGCGCCACTCGGTACAGTGAGCATGATATAGGTTTTGCACCTTGCACCAGCTCAATAGTAAAGTAAATCTCTCGCTGAGGTGGAATCCCAGGGAGATAATTAGGAAACACATCTATAAACTCTAAAACAACATGAACATAACTCAAATTAGGCTTCGGCTTTATAGCCTCCAATAGTGTTAAAAACAATTTCACGCCCTTCCAAACCGCCTTGATTTCTTGGAGAGCAGACATCAATATCTTACTTGATTCTCACATGTAACACCCCTATCCGTCATATAGCATATAGCAGTAGGTCCGGCAGGGGCCCGATGCCATATACCACGGACAGAGAGGTGGGTTACTCATTGAAACCAACCAACCAATCACAACGTCCTACACAGAGCATCTAGCGGAAGCAGTTTATTAAGTTGCAAAGAATAAAGAACCCAACAAAGCATGAATGTCCACTACTCAACCCAACAGGAATGTACAATACACGAGTACTGGCCTTATGGCCTTACAATAGTTTGCTCAAAAATAAGTGTCTTCCAAACCTCGGCACGTAGGCCGGTCATACATGAGAATATAAGAAAAACACTCAAAATTAGGCCTTCGAGGGCCGGCTCAGCAACTTGGGCTTTAGCCCGCTATTTACCGCTCTGCTCCGCAACACCTGCAAGCAACAATCCACCGCACGGTGGCAAACAAAAGAAACGGTCAGCTATGCTGACCAAATTATAACGACCCAGCCCCCAACTCGGGGCGGCGATATTCTTTCCCTGCATTTTGTTAGCAAAATCAAGAAGTATAGTGTAAACACACTTCATCACAGGTGAAGGAACGCACGGCCACACACCCCGTGCACACAGGGCACATTCACGGCAAACCGGCCAACGTCACGTCAATTTAAGCCATAGATATTTCATTCTCATCACCGTCCCTTGGAAGGCCAACCTTATGAGCATTTTGTCTTCCTGGCTCGGGAAACGTCAATTTAAGCCATAGACCACCGGAGACACTCATCTATGCCAACGGTCCTACCGAACGACATAGAACAGGTACGGTTCCGCCTGACCTATTGCTAAAACCGCAACGTCAATTTAAGCAATATGCGCGGGTAAAGACTCCCCGAGTCCCGTTTCTATCACACAGTTCACATAACCCGGTAATGTTCAAGTTAGCTCCCCGGCCACCATGTTGGCAAAATCACGCGTTTGCCGAGTTTTCCGGGTGCACCTTGGAGTTAGTCCCCAAGGCTCCCTGTTGCAATCTACCTCGTAGAAAACCCGAAAAACAAACATTCTCACGGAGTCTTCTCAGGCCATTTATGCAATGCAACATCACCGATCCATACCAACTTGTCCAGGTTGGCTTCACACATAATGCCTATGTCCGTTCTCGTATGAGGACTCTACATAAGGGGTACTTTACATATCTACCCCAAGGAACGCCACATACTCACCGCACACTCGCGGGAGAGGGCTTCCTATGCAAAGGAAAAGAAGACTTCACATGTCCTAGGATGAGAATCGTTACCCTAGCATTTTTCCTTGGCTCCATGGAAATCTATGCGGATGAAAAGCATTGCAATATCCTTGCCTCCGTAGATCAGAAGTCGGCTCGCGATTTGGAGCTTCGAAACTCCGCCGGTGACCGGAACTAGCCTTCCTTCTTCCTCCTTGCTCTCTCCTCTCTCTAGATCTTAGAAAGAGAGTGAATACAGGCTTATGAGGAATTTACACCCCTGAACCGGCCTTAACCCTAAGGTGGGAAGAGCCTTAACCATCAGATCCAAAAATAAGGAAATGAACGGCTGAGATTAAGCCCCGAATTTCCAAAACCTGGGCCGAACACGGGTTCCGACACGCCCGTGTTCAGGGCCATGTCACCCATTTGCCGTCAAAATCGTCGTGTCCCGAAAAGAACATGGGAACCCGACATGCCCGTGTCAGGCTTGACATGCCCGTGTCATCCAGTACACGCCCATGTAGTTGGGCGTGTTCCCTCAATGACGCAGGTCCAAAACAACCCGAGCAAAATACGGCTATGTGATATGCCCGTGTCACATGTCGTATGCTAGACACGCCCTGGTACACGCCCGTTTCCCAGGCCGTGTAACTGCCTTAGCATAAACTGCCACACGACCCGAGGAGGACACGGGTATTCGACACGCTCGTGTCGAATTTCACACGCCCGTGTCAGACCTGAACACTCCTGGGATCAAGCCGTGCGTCCCTCACTCTGTAACGTCCCATTTCGCGCTAGGCCCCTTGATTGCGTATTTGAGTCAAGGGGGCTGTGGTGAGCCCAATGGGGGTGTGGGTGAACAGGTGCGAACGTACAGGAAATGAGGAAAACAAGGCAAAATGGTAATTTTGGCCGACACGGGTATGGACACGGCCGTGTCCATACCCGTGTGCCTCATGCCAAGATTAGGCTTATCAGTCAGAGAGGTACACGGGTATTGGGACACGGGCGTGTCCCTACCCGTGTGCAGAGGACACGGGTCGAGACACGGCCGTGTCTCTACCCGTGTACCGCAACCCCAACACGGAAGAAAAATATTCTGGGATGAACACGGCCCTAAACACGGCAGGCGACACGGCCGTGTCACCTGAACACGGGTAGGAACACGGCCGTGTGCCTACCCGTGTCTGCGGTGTATAAAAACGAAAAAGATGTGAAACCCTAGCATTTCATCCCCTTTCTTCTGCCCCAAAATTTCTGAGAGAGTTTTCTTGGCTGGAGGAGGAAGAGGCTTGCCGGAGCCATCCTTGGAAGAAGATTGCCGGGCCATCCTTGGCGGAAACGAAATGCCGCTACGAAGGAGTGCGAGGCTCATGGCCGGCCATGGTGGTACCGCTGGACTTGAGGTGAGCTTTCTCCCCTCTCCCTTGGTGCTAGATCTGTAGTTATTTTAGGAGAGACATCGACTCCATAGAGTCTTGATGGTGAGGAGGAGAGTTCTTAGGATAAGCCATGCCTAGGTTTTCTAGGCTTAGTCTTCCTCAACCTTCTCATCATTCAAAGTGGAGATGAGAGGGGTTTTCGTTGAGGGTTTGGCTTTGAAAGGAGAAATAAGGTTGGGTGTGATTTCTGGAGAAGTTTATGCGAGGTCGTTGCAAGGAAGAAGATGAACGGATGTCGTTCATCTCGCCTTAAGATGCGTGCAGAAATCTGATTTCTGCACGCGGCGACCTTCGTGGCCAATTTCAGAGGTGTTCTGGCCAGATCTGGGTGATTGACTCAACACGAAAGTCGTAGCCCTTGAAACTACCTTTCCAACGAGTGGTTGCACGTTTCCATGCGTACCTGTAGCCACGGGAAAGCTGGTTCGAGTCCGCTGCGTTCGGGAAAATCCTGTATAGGAAACTGTTTCCTGTACGTATTCGAGTTGAATTTCTGGTATGTTGCGACCGGATCTGGGCGATCGACTCAACATGAAAGTCGTAGCCCTCGCGAATACCTTTCCAACGAGGGGTTGAGCATTGTGATCGGATTACTGTAGCTCCTGGAATCCCAGTTTTAGTATCGGGCTATCCTATGTGAATGCACTTGTTAATTTATAATGCTAGCACTCTTGCAATGGTTGTGATTTGCTCATTTGTTATCTTGCTCCCATATATTTATAATGTTGTAGTTACTGTAATTTAGCATGGTTACTCATTTGGTTGTGTAATAAGGAATAACCATGTATTGGTAGAGAAATGGATTGGATGAGAAGGCTAGAAATTAAGGGTTGAGATTGGTATAGAATATATTTATATAGTTTGGTGTTGAACATATCTATTATGCGAAGTGTTGAGGTGAATTCATTGAATAGATGGGCGTGAATATGATGAACACTATGTGAAGAGTATTTTGTAACCGTAATCCGAGCCCAAGGGGTTTATTAACAACCGATGCTTAGAGTTGTAGCCTCCCTACGGGTAGCATCGAGTGAGTTGTTTTGGGGCCTGTGATGTGCGACGATTCATCGTGTCGCGATATTGAGATAATGATTGTGGCAGGTCTACGGGTTCGCCAGTCGTCACACCGATGGGAGCCAATGGGTAGACCTTGGGCGGTAGGGTTAGATACTTGGTGTCCATAACCCGAGATCTCCTCCGCGCCATGAGAACGGTTGGGCTTGCACCTCGTGCGTTTCCGAGGTTCCATCCGGTTCGAAATCAAAGGCCAGGTTGGGCTGTGTTCTTGGTGCACATCTACCCAAGACCCCTTCTGAGCCGTAGTACGCATGTGAGCTCCGCTGTTGTGTTCTTAGCGTTGAGGCGTACGGGGGCCTAGGATAGGTAGTGTGATACCACCTAGTAGTGGAGACGCCTGCTCCACTGTCGCCGTCTGGCCACGACAGACGACGCCTGAGAGGTTAGCCACCTGCTCGAAAAGTGGGAACTTCAAGTCTGTGTCGACATAGCAACTTGCATGTGCGTGCGCATGATTCGGTCATAGCATAACATTCATATCATGTCATTCATTGCATACACAAGATCCTCATCGTATAAGTTTGTATGGGCACTCTTATACGATGAGTTACTTTACTGTTAAGCCGATCCTTAACTTATAAGTTTGTATGGGCACTCTTATAAGTTAAGTTACTATTCTGATTACTTATACCTGCTGTCATATATTATAGATATTTGTAGAACTGCTAGTTGTGTAGCGTAGTTTATACTCCACCATATTTACAGTCACCTGCTTGTTTACTTACTTATATATATACATATTGTACCTTTGTTCCTTTCTCCGCCCGGTGCCGAGGAGTCGCCGGGGGAGCGGATGTGAAGCCACTTAGTCTTATGACTAACGGTTGCTACGTCTTCCTTTTTAGGAGGAAACCCCGCAGGTAGAGCAGCAACGGACTATGCAGCAGGACAGCCAGGCCCGGACGATAGGACCTGAAGTGGTGGTGCCATCGGCACCGTCAGTGACAGTCGTGAGTGTTTTCATGTAGCCGTTTGGCAAAACATTTCTAGACTCTTGTTCTTTTGTACAAGCCTGTTGTGCTTGTTATCTTCCGCTCTTTTGGACTTAAACTTAGTTGTGAATTGAACTGCTTTACTTTTCTGTTATGGTTGGGTTGGCATAGTATATGTGATATGGATTGTAGCCGGCGGAATAGGCGTCTTATGGTAAAGGCTAACCCGTGTGTTAGTGCTACCGCAAGGCGGCTATTTCGGGCATAAGACTCCCCTCGTGCCGTGTGTTGTGTTCCGGGAGGGGGGTCTTACAAATGGTATCAGACTTAGCTGATCTTCAACTAGAGCAGTCAGGTAACAATGGGCCACTCCCGTTCGATTAGTCGGTTTGGGGACAAACCGACTTAGCGGAAGCTGTGGTGTGCCCATATGTAATTCGCACTAAGTTGTCCAACTTTGACATTAGTTTTAGCCAACCTGACCCTAATTTGTACCTTGCGTATAGGTCCCAGCGCAGGTGGAGCCGGTTGGGGGCACTCCTACCCCTTCCGTCCCTTCACAGTTCCAGCAGTCGGAACTGGGACAAACGTTGTCAGCCATATTGGATGCATTTAAAGCCCAGCAAGCTCCTGTGCAACAACAAGCGCCAGGCTCCAACTGGTTGAGCACCTTCCGTGCCCTGTACCCTCCTGCCTATCTTGGGACAGAATCGCTGGTGCGCACCGAGGAATGGCTTGATACCGTGCAGGAATTGATGGCTGGCATAAGATGTCCGAACAGCATGGCGGTGACATTGGTAGTGACGCTGCTAGAGCTGCACGCCAAAAGGTGGTGGAAGTCCCTCATGGGCTCCACCTTCCAAGGGCGGTTGTACACGGACATCAGTTGGAACGAGTTCACCGAGGCCTTTCTGGATCACTTCATCCCTTCTTCCGCTCGGGATGAACTTGAAGAAAGATTTCTACAGCTGAAGCAGGGATCGAAATCGGTAACGGAGTACCAGAGGGAGTTCCAACACCTCGCTAGGTTTGCCGATTCCTATGATTTGGACGATAGAGGCTACGCGAAGCGCTTCTACAAAGGATTAAGGGACCCCCTGAGGCAGGCCCTTTTGTTTATAGCCGATGCAAGCCTGGCAGAAATCATTGACATGGCAAAGAGACTGGAGGCGGACCACATGGGATGTGGCAAGAGACCTGCGGAAGGAGTAATTGAAGTCGGCCCTAGTAATAGAAGGCAGAATGATCATGTCAGAGGAAGGGGAAACCACAAAGGCGGTCGGTGGGTCAACCGGAACTATCGGGTGGAGTACCCAATTCCGCAACCACCAGCTTTACCTCCACCACCGCAGCAGCAACATTATCAACAACCTGGGGGCCGACGTGAGGTGATATGTTTTGAGTGCAACCAACCGGGGCATGTCCGACGAGTTTGCCCGCGACTGATCGGGGATGCTCCTATTGCTCTCCCTCCAGTAGCTCCACGGGGGCGAGGGCACATGCGTGGCCGAGGAAGAGGACCACCAGGGAGAAATCAAGGACATGCACGGGAGCATGTATTCGCATTGGATATGACTCAGGAGAGAAATCCGCAGGAAGTCATCACCGATACGTGCAAAATTTATTAATAATATATGACTTGTTAGATTTACGATACAAATGATACGCGCAATTCTGGATAGTGATTACCCTTTTTGGAACCTAGGCACCGTCATGGTTAGCGGGAGCCCCGCCTATACGTTATTTGACATGGGTGCGTCTCACTCGTTCATTTCGGCGGACTTCGTGAAGGACTTGGAGGGAGTGCAACACTTCACGGGCACTACTCAAAGGGTGCGCCTTCCGGACGGCTCTGAGATGACGTCGTCAGCAAGTTGCGACTTCGACACCCTTATTGGAGGAAAGTTCTTTGAAAGTCCGGCTACAGTGTTAAGAATCCCGGAGTTCGATCTCATCCCGGGCATGGAGTGGTTGAACTGGCACCACGCCAGGATCAATTGTGCGGAGAAGCAAGTTATGTTGAGGCATGGAGACTCGGAAGTCATCTTCCAAGGTATTAGATTCGCACCCCGTAAATTATTATCTTCAATTCAAGCTATGAAATCTCATATGGAAGGGGACGAGGTCTATGTAATTTGCTTCGAGTTGAAGAAATTGACATTAGAGGTCAAGGATGTGCGGGTGGTGCGAGAATTTCCCGAGGTATTCCCCGAGAAATTGCCGGGACTACCCCCGCATAGGGAAGTGGACTTCCAAATCAAGCTAATTCCGGGTGCCAAGCCCGTCTCGCGAGCTCCATACTGAATGGCTCTGAAGGAACTTGCAGAGTTTAGAGTCCAGCTTCAGGAGTTGGTGGAAGCAGGGTTCGTTCGCCCAAGCTCGTCGCCTTGGGGAGCGCCCGTTTTGTTCGTCAAAAAGAAGGATGGCACCCTGCGGTTATGCATTGATTATCGAGAGTTGAACCGGTTAACGGTGCAGAACACCTACCCCCTACCGCGCATTGATGAATTGTTTGATCAATTGGTGGGATCGTATTGGTTCTCCAAGTTAGATCTGCGTTCGGGATATTATCAGCTGAGGATACAAGAAGATGACATTCAGAAGACGGCGTTCAGTTCGAGATATGGTTTGTATGAATTCACCGTGATGCCGTTTGGGCTCACAAACGCCCCTTCCGCCTTTATGAGCTTGATGAACAAGGTGTTCAGCCCTTATTTGGACATCTTTGTCATCGTGTTCATCGATGATATCCTAGTCTACTCCAAGACTGAAGCAGAACACGCCGAACATCTAACTTTAGTGCTGAGGAAGCTAAAGGAGCACACTTTGTTTGCCAAGTTCAGCAAATGCGAGTTTTGGCTTCAAGAGGTCGCGTTCTTGGGCCATGTGATTAGTGGGGCGGGGCTAGCAGTAGATCCGGCCAAGGTGCGGGCCGTGAAGGAGTGGTCGCCATTGAAGTTAGCGGCCGACATACGGAGCTTTCTTGGACTTGCCGGGTACTATCGCAAGTTCGTGAAAGGCTTCTCGAAGATCGCCCTTCCCCTTACTACGCTGACCAAGAAGGGTGTGCCGTTTGAATTGACACCCCAGTGCAAAGCTGCATTCCAAGAGTTGAAGGACAGATTGACGACTGCACCCATCCTAGCTCTTCCATCTGGGAAGGAGGGCTTTCAAGTTTACACGGATGCGTCGTATCAAGGGATGGGAGCCGTGTTGATGCAGAATGGGCATGTGATCGCTTATGCTTCAAGACAGTTGAAGAAGCATGAAGCCAGCTACCCGGTGCATGATCTAGAGTTGGGAGCGGTGGTATTCGCCTTGAAGATATGGAGGCATTATTTATATGGCGTCCACTGCGAGATCTACTCGGATCACAAAAATCTGAAGTACGTTCACACCCAAAAGGAGTTAAACTTGAGACAGCGGCGGTGGTTGGAGTTCTTGTGCGACTACGAATTCACCTTGAACTACCACCCCGGGAAGGTTAATTCCGTAGCTGATGCCTTGAGCCGAAAGGCACCGGGAACGAGCACGGAATCCCGCTTGATGAGGATGGAGTTAATCCAGACACTGCAAGAGATGGAAGTCACTTTGGTCTTTAAGAATCAATCGGAAGCGTATACCGAGTATTTGACCGCGATAAGTATAGTTTGCAACATACGAGACCGGATCCGGACGGAACAAAAGAAGGATGCGGCTTTAACCCCGGCTTTCAAGTCAATGGAGGATGGGACTACGGAAGAATACTCCCTAAAAGACGGCCTCGTCCATTTTCGTGGCCGGCTTTACATCCCCAAAGGTGACAACATTCGGGAGGATATTCTAAAGGAGGCTCATTGCTCCAAGTACTCGGTGCACCCGGGGATCGCGAAGATGTACACCGATTTGAGAAAGACAATGTGTTGGCCGGGCATGAAGAGGGATGTCAAGTACTTCGTTACTCATTGATTGGCCTGCCAAATGGTGAAGGCGGAGTGCAGAAGCCCCGGTGGAATGCTACAGTCGTTGCTCATCCCCGAATGGAAATTTGAGGACATCTCCATGGACTTCGTCCACGGGTTACCTCGCTCGCGCTCGGGGAATGATTCTGTGTGGGTGATAGTTGACCGGTTGACCAAGGTAGCCCGATTTATCCCAATGAAGAAGGAGGCGCAGGTGGGCATCTTAGTGCGTCTCTTTGTGGAACAATTTGTGCGGTACCATGGTGTGCCGAAGACGATCGTCTCCGACCGGGATGGTCGGTTTACTTCAAGAGAATGGAGGGCTGTACAGGCTTATTTGGGCTCGCGCCTCGCCTTTAGCACAGCCTTTCACCCACAAACGGACGGGAAATCTGAACGAACCATCCGAACATTGGAGGACCTTCTGAGGTTGTGTGTGCTAGATAAAGGAGAACCATGGGAGAGACTCTTACCTCTCGTGGAGTTCTCTTATAATAACAGTCATCAAGCCAGTATTGGAATGGCACCTCATGAAGCTTTGTATGGAAGGAGGTGTAGAACACCCTTGTCCTGGGTGCAAGACGAAGATCCGAAGACATTGGGAAATGAGTATATTGATGACACGGACGCGGTGGTTAGGTTGATCCGGGATCGAATGCTAGAGGCTCAAAGCTGACAGGCGAAATATTACAACACAAGGCACCGTATGGTGGAATTTCAAGTGGGTGATAAGGTGTTCCTGAAGGTTCGACCGATGCACGGAGTGTCGCGGGTACGTGGAGTCAAGAAGCTCAGCCCAAGGTATGTCGGGCCCTATGTCGTAGTGGAAAGGATTGGCCCTCTGGCCTATCGATTGGAGTTACCACCGGAGCTGGAAAACCTTCACGACGTGTTCCATGAATCGTCGCTTCGGAAGGCTTTGTTGGGGCCTGAAGAGTATATCCCCACGACGGATGGTGACGTGGCGTCTGATAGGTCTATGCGACTGGAGCCGTTGCGGATCGTTGATAACGAGACAAGAACCTTGCGCCGCAAAAGTGTTCCCTTGGTGAAAGTGCTATGGTCTAATCATGGGAAGGAGGAGTTCACATGGGAGCCAAAGGATTTGATGCAAGGGCGCTACCCGGAATTATTTACCCCAGGTAAAAATTTTACTTGAAAGCATAGTTCCCTTTTATGTGTTTCACTCCCATAGCCTTACCCTGATTTCGGGGACGAAATCTTTTATTTTGTTTATAGGATTTGTAACGTCCCAATTCGCGCTAGGCCCCTTGATTGCGTATTTGAGTCAAGGGGGTTGTGGTGAGCCCAATGGGGGTGTGGGTGAACAGGTGCGAACGTACGGGAAATGAGGAAAACAAGGCAAAATGGTAATTTTGGCCGACACGGGTATGGACACGGCCGTGTCCATACCCGTGTGCCTCATGCAAAGATTAGGCTTATCAGTCAGAGAGGTACACGGGTATTGGGACACGGGCGTGTCCCTACCCGTGTGTAGAGGACACGGGTAGAGACACGGCCGTGTCTCTACCCGTGTGCCGCAACCCCAACACGGAAGAAAAATATTCTGGGATGAACACGGCCCTAAACACGGCAGGCGACACGGCCGTGTCACCTGAACACGGGTAGGAACACGGCTGTGTGCCTACCCGTGTCTGCGGTGTATAAAAACGAAAAAGATGTGAAACCCTAGCATTTCATCCCCTTTCTTCTGCCCCGAAATTTCTGAGAGAGTTCTCTTGGCTGGAGGAGGAAGAGGCTTGCCGGAGCCATCCTAGGAAGAAGATTGCCAGGCCATCCTTGGCGGAAACGAAATGCCGCTACGAAGGAGTGCGAGGCTCATGGCCGGCCATGGTGGTACCACTGGACTTGAGGTGAGCTTTCTCACCTCTCCCTTGGTGCTAGATCTGTAGTTATTTTAGGAGAGACATCGACTCCATAGAGTCTTGATGGTGAGGAGGAGAGTTCTTAGGATAAGCCATGCCTAGGTTTTCTAGGCTTAGTCTTCCTCTACCTTCTCATCATTCAAAGTGGAGATGAGAGGGGTTTTCGTTGAGGGTTTGGCTTTGAAAGGAGAAATAAGGTTGGGTGTGATTTCTGGAGAAGTTTATGCGAGGTCGTTGCAAGGAAGAAGATGAACGGATGCCGTTCATCTCGCCTTAAGATGCGTGCAGAAATCTGATTTCTGCATGCGGCGACCTTCGTGGCCAATTTCAGAGGTGTTCTGGCCAGATCTGGGTGATCGACTCAACACGAAAGTTGTAGCCCTTGAAACTACCTTTCCAACGAGTGGTTGCACGTTTTCATGCGATACCTGTAGCCACGGGAAAGCTGGTTCGAGTCCGCTGCGTTCGGGAAAATCCTGTACAGGAAACTGTTTCCTGTACGTATTCGAGTTGAATTTCTGGTATGTTGCGACCAGATCTGGGCGATCGACTCAACACGAAAGTCGTAGCCCTCGCGAATACCTTTCCAACGAGGGGTTGAGCATTGTGATCGAATTCCTGTAGCTCCGGGAATCCCAGTTTTAGTATCGGGCTATCCTATGTGAATGCACTTGTTAATTTATAATGCTAGCACTCTTGCAATGGTTGTGATTTGCTCATTTGTCATCTTGCTCCCATATATTTATAATGTTGTAGTTACTGTAATTTAGCATGGTTACTCATTTGGTTGTGTAATAAGGAATAACCATGTATTGGTAGAGAAATGGATTGGATGAGAAGGCTAGAAATTAAGGGTTGAGATTGGTATAGAATATATTTATATAGTTTGGTGTTGAACATATCTATTATGCGAAGTGTTGAGCTGAATTCATTGAATAGATGGGCGTGAATATGATGAACACTATGTGAAGAGTATTTTGTAACCGTAATCCAAGACCAAGGGGTTTATTAACAACCGATGCTTAGAGTTGTAGCCTCCCTACGGGTAGCATCGAGTGAGTTGTTTTGGGGCATGTGATGTGCGACGATTCATCGTGTCGCGATATTGAGATAATGACTGTGGCAGGTCTACGGGTTCGCCAGTCGTCACACCGATGGGAGCCAATGGGTAGACCTTGGGCGGTAGGGTTAGATACTTGGTGTCCATAACCCGAGATCTCCTCCGCGCCATGAGAACGGTTGGGCTTGCACCTCGTGCGTTTCCGAGGTTCCATCCGGTTCGAAATCAAAGGCCAGGTTGGGCTGTGTTCTTGGTGCACATCTACCCAAGACCCCTTCTGAGCCGTAGTACGCATGTGAGCTCCGCTGTTGTGTTCTTAGCGTTGAGGCGTACGGGGGCCTAGGATAGGTAGTGTGATACCACCTAGTAGTGGAGACGCCCGCTCCACTGTCGCCGTCTGGCCACGACGGACGACGCCTGAGAGGTTAGCCACCTGCTCGAAAAGTGGGAACTTCAAGTCTGTGTCGACATAGCAACTTGCATGTGCGTGCGCATGATTCGGTCATAGCATAACATTCATATCATGTCATTCATTGCATACACAAGATCCTCATCGTATAAGTTTGTATGGGCACTCTTATACGATGAGTTACTTTACTGTTAAGCCGATCCTTAACTTATAAGTTTGTATGGGCACTCTTATAAGTTAAGTTACTATTCTGATTACTTATACCTGCTGTCATATATTATAGATATTTGTAGAACTGCTAGTTGTGTAGCGTAGTTTATACTCCACCATATTTATAGTCACCTGCTTGTTTACTTACTTATATATATACATATTGTACCTTTGTTCCTTTCTCCGCCCGGTGCCGAGGAGTCGCCGGGGGAGCGGATGTGAAGCCACTTAGTCTTATGACTAACGGTTGCTACGTCTTCCTTTTTAGGAGGAAACCCCGCAGGTAGAGCAGCAACGGACTATGCAGCAGGACAGCCAGGCCCGG
Source organism: Platanthera zijinensis (assembly GCA_039513925.1). NCBI lineage: Eukaryota > Viridiplantae > Streptophyta > Magnoliopsida > Asparagales > Orchidaceae > Platanthera > Platanthera zijinensis. Next base: position 37,210,907 of record CM077083.1, read on the forward strand.
ACGATAGGACCTGAAGTGGTGGTGCCATCGGCACCGTCAGTGACAGTCGTGAGTGTTTTCATGTAGCCGTTTGGCAAAACATTTCTAGACTCTTGTTCTTTTGTACAAGCCTGTTGTGCTTGTTATCTTCCGCTCTTTTGGACTTAAACTTAGTTGTGAAATGAACTGCTTTACTTTTCTGTTATGGTTGGGTTGGCATAGTATATGTGATATGGATTGTAGCCGTCGGAATAGGCGTCTTATGGTAAAGGCTAACCAGTGTGTTAGTGCTACCGCAAGGCGGCTATTTCGGGCATAAGACTCCCCTCGTGCCGTGTGTTGTGTTCCGGGAGGGGGGTCTTACACACTCAACGATCGTTGAGTGCAAGGCTCTGAGTGACTGACACGCCTTGGGACATGCCCGTGTCCAAGGCCGTGTTCACACCCCCACCCACGATGATCGTTGACTCCAAAATCGTCGACCACGCGACCAACGTTGAACCCGAGCACGACACGCACTGGGACACGCCCGTGTCCCTGGCCATGTCACCTCTACCAAAACTCTGATTTGGCTCAAAACGCCACCCGTCACCCTTTTGAGTTTCGAGGTGGTACAACTATTGGGTTTCTCTATGAGGTGGCACAACACTTGTGCACGCAGCGGAAGTAAAGTAAAATCAAGAACAACCCAAAAGAGATTGGGATCGGGCCATGAATGTTGAATCAAGAAGTTAATAAACAACTAGGCAAAATTACCTTGGCAGCGTTGAGTCACAACTCAATGAAGATGCTCCAATGTATGGGTTCTTGTCAGCGGCGAGTTGCACATAGAATAGCGTCTACGTCTCTGCAGAAATCCACATGAGCGGGAGAACACCGATCTTCGTCGCATGAAGGATCGGGAAGGAGATCGAATGCACCTTGCACTTCCACGGACTGCTAGGTCCGCTCCAGGAAGAGCAGCACCGGCGACTGTCGTCGGAGAGAAGGCCGGCGGAGCGAGCGAACGGCGGAACACTTCCGTCGGGCGAATCGGCGGGGTTCTCCCGTCGGGCGAATCGGCGGAACCGGCGGAACTCTTCCGTCGGTCAGTGTGGTGGATCTACTGATCCTCAAACCTAAGTCCTAATTTATACCAAAGGTTAAAAATACCTAGGAATATCACTATCCGTAGACCACAAATTAGGGTTTTTGGAAAAATTCGTCGAGAATCACCATTCGTCGAGAATCACCGTTCGTCGAGAATCAGCATTCGTCGAGAAAAAGAATCGTCGAGAATCAGCATTCGTCGAGAATCGAGCAGTTCAATAGTCGATGAATTGCCTTAGTCGACGAGACATAGTCGACGATTCTCGACGAACCATTCTCGACGAACCATCAAGTCAAGTGCATTAAAGAGGGAGTGTGTTCAGCTTGCCAAAAGGGCAAACAAACCAAGTCCTCTTTCTATGCACTAGATACGAAAGATTCAATGAGCTATTTATTTCTCTTGCATATGGATTTGTTTGGTCCTATACCAATTCATAGTCTTGGTAGGAAAGTATACACATTGGTTATTATCGATGACTATTCTAGTTTCACATGGGTTTTCTTCTTGAAGCATAAATCTGAAACTCTTACTGTTTTTCAGACCTTTGTTAGACAAATTAAGAATGAATTTTACAATTCAGTGGTCAAAATCATAAGTGACCATGTAACTGAATTACAGTCTGAATGTATGACAAAGTTCTGTGAAGAACTTGGGATTCATCAGGAGTTCTCCTCACCTAGAACACCCCAGCAAAATGGTGTTGCTGAAAGTAAGAATAGGACTCTAATTGAGGAAAGTAGAACACTACTTAGTGACACTACTCTCCCTGAGTACTTCTAGGCAGAGGCAGTAAATACTGCATATCATGTACTCAATAGAGCCTCCATCAATAAGAAACATAAATGACTCCCTATCAGATTTTGAAAGGTAGAAAACCAAACATTTCCTACTTCAGAATCTTTGGTAGCAAGTGTTATGTCCTAGTTAATGGTAAGCACTACCAAACTAAGTTTGTTGCCAAATCCCTAGAAGAGATATTTGTTGGGTACATCAATAATAGTTGGGCATACAGGATCTACAACTTGACTACACAAGTTGTAGAAGAATCTGTTCATGTAGTATTTGATGAGTCTAAATTGATTAACAATGAATTGTCTAGCTCTTCAAGTAGTTTTACAGGTTTAAAGGATTGGCTGGACAAGCTGACTATCAATGAAGAAGCACCTGCTAGGCTGGATGAAGAAAAGGATTCATGCTGTCCAGGGGGAGAACAAGACTCACTGGATGAAGAAGATAATTAGGAACATCGGGTTGAGGAAAATGAAGAAGGCCAGGAGGTTGGCAGATTTCCTCCAGCAAGAAGACACATAAAGGATCATCCAGCTCATCAAATCATTGGTGATGCAAGTCAAGGTGTACTAACCAGGAGTAAGAACATAAACACAATTTTATGTTCAAGTTTCTTGTCACAGATAGAACCCAGGAAGTTTGAAGAAGCCATGCTGTACACAAACTGGATTGATGCTATGCAAGAAGAGCTGAATCAATTCAAAAGGTGTAAAGTCTGTGAACTGGTTCCTAAACCAAAGGATCACAACATTATAGGAACCAAGTGGATCTACAGAAACAAACTTGATGAGAATGACACTATAATCAAGAATAAGGCCAGACTGGTAGCAAAAGGCTACAGGCAAGAGGAAGGGATTGAATTTGATACAACCTTTGCCCCAGTGGCAAGGCTAAAGGCTATAAAGTTGTTCTTGGCCTATGCTGCCTATCAAGGATTCAAGGTATATCAGATGGATGTAAAGTCAGCATTTCTGAATGGTGACTTAAAAGAGGAAGTCTATGTTGAACGACCCTCAGGTTTTGTAGATTCTAATTATCCCGATTATGTATATAGGCTTAGGAAAGCCCTATATGGTTTGAAACAAGCCCCTAGGGCTTGGTATGAAACCTTGTCTGCTTTTCTTATTGAGAATAAATTCTCTAGAGGAAAGATAGACAAAACTCTATTCTTTAGGGAATCTAAAGGCAAGATAATCCTAGTCTAGATATATGTTGATGACATTATCTTTGGATCTATTGAAAATAACCTTTGTAGAAAGTTTGCCAAACTCATGCAAGGGAAGTTTGAGATGAGCAGTATGGGTGAGCTGAAGTTCTTCTTGGGACTTCAAGTAAGACAGACTGATGATGGATTGTCCATATCCGAGTCTAAGTTCACCAAGGAACTATTAAGAAATATGAGATGGACTCAGCCTCCATAATGAAAACTCCAATGGGAACAAGTATGCCTATAGGCAAAGATGAGACAGGGAAACCTGATGATAAGTCATTGTATAGAGGGATAATTGGCTCCCTACTCTACTTAACTAATAGTAGACATGACATCATGTATGCTACATATGTCTGTGCTAGGTACCAAGCCTACCCAAAGGAATCTCATTATACTGCTGTTAAGAGAATTTTGAGATATCTTAAGGGCACACCTAATCTAGGTCTTTGGTACCCTAAGAATAGAGATTTCTTACTAACAGGCTTCTCAGATGCTGACTTTGCAGGATGCAAAGAAGACAGGAAAAGTACTACAAGAACTTATCAATTCCTAGGTGGAAGGCTGGTGTCATGGTGCAGCAAAAAGCAAATAAGTGTAGCTATCTCAACTTCTGAGTCAGAATATATAGATGTAGTCAGCTGCTTTGCACAGTTGATGTGGATAAAGCATCAACTTGAAGACTATAACATCAAGGTAAGTAGAATTCCACTATTCTGTGATTCTACTGATGCTATTTCTATTGCTAAGAATCTTGTATCTCACAGTAAAACCAAGCATATAGAAATTAAGTTTCATTTGATAAGAGAACATGTAGAGAAGGAAGATATTAATATAGAATTTGTAAACACAAATAGTCAAATTGCAGATATTTTTACAAAACCTTTGGATGAAACTAAATTCAATTATTTTAATATTTAATTAGCTATGTTGAACCTAGAATAGGTAAGCTCAAGCATTCCTCAGTAGAATATGTAAGCACAATATTTATCAGGAAATTTTTCTAAGTACAAAGTTTGTGTCGACATAAATAAATTGTGTCGACACACTCAGTATGTTGTGTCGACAAAGAAAAAGGAGGTGTCGACACAGATTCAGAATCTGTATTGACAAAAGAATAGGTGTCGACATAACTATGTCGAGACATGACCAGCACGTGTCGACACTAACACAAGCTTGTCGACACATAGATATGTCGACACATAGACATGTCGATTAAATTTAAGTTTTCTCATTACCTAAGTCTTTTATGTCGACACATGTACACCAATATCGACATGTAAGGTGCGTCCTTTGACCTACCCTTTACCAATAGACTATAAATAGGGGAAGACAAAATCTGGTCGACTATGTAATATCCTATGTTACTTCTAGGCCCCTTAACTTAGATTGGGTTAGGCATAGCGTGGGTGTTAGGGAGATTACCTAGGTTTGACCCTAGGTAGTGGGTTGTGGCCATGTGGGGCCCACTATAAGACCAAGTCAAGCTAGGACAAACTAGCCTAAATAGGGACCCTTGCCACACCATGACCCCACCACATTGCCCTAACCCTAAAAACAATCTAAGTAGACACTAAGGCATGTCACTAGGTCAACCCTTTGACCCTAGGTCACCCAAGTCAACCTTGGGCCTAAAATGGTCAAACCCATACTCATAGGCCCAATTAGCCTAAATGGGGCAAACCCTTGACCCAACCAAAGTTGGGAGGTTCCCCTAGGCTCATGACCATTAAGTGGTGTCAGCCCACTCATCATGTTGACCAAGTCAACTCAAAAAGTCAACTTGGTCAACATGAGGCCTAAAGGAGGGAGAAATGAACCCAAGCCTCATCCCTTGGGCTAAGCCCACCAAGCAAGGCCCATTATAAGCCCAAGGAGTCAAAGACCAGCCCCACCCCTCTAGTTATGGAGAGAGAGTGCATGCAAGGGGGCATTTTGGAGAATTCACCAAAAGAAGGAGAGAGAAAGTGGGTTTATGGGATGGAGGCAACTTGTCCTTGGATCTTCTGCCCAAGGGCTTGCTGGTTAGCCTCCCAAAAGACTTTCCAGAGTATTTTAGAGCATGGTGGCCACTTGGCACCTTTGGTGACACAACCAAAGTTTCAAACCGAGCTAACCTTGGAGTTATCTCCATGTATAAGCCACCTCAGTCCAAACCAACCCCACCATTAGATTCAGAAGGGGAAAACGAGTGGAGATCGATAGCTGGGGCATAAAAATCGGTGGAGAAACAAGCTTTCGGCCAGGAGATCGCCGAAGCAGCTCTACCATGGCAAACCGCCGCCAAACTCTCCGCCAGCCACCAACTCAGGTCTGTTTCGCTGTCTCTCTCTCCGTACTAGCTGTCTAGATCAAATAAGGGAGATATCGGGCTCAATTAAGCCCGATGCCATAAGAGGAAAATGCGAAATTGCCGAGTTTTTCTTCTTGCTCGGGTTCGCCGGAGGAGCCAACTCTGGCATCCTCACCGCCGGGAAACGCAAGCCCCCCACCTCAGTGAAGGTGGTGGCTACATCTACCAGCGGTGGTGGTGGCTCAGTTTGCCGGAAACCGCCTGCAAACATCGTCCAGGATGAATGGATCTGGGCCGTTGACTGATTGGGGACGATGACCCGATTCAATCCAAAGTTCTTTAAGATTCTTGCTTCTTTAAATATTATATGATAAAATGTGAATGATATGAATAGTGCAAATCTGTCACACTTATACAGTCACATTGCATGTGAAATTTAGGGCACTTAGAGGCATCACCATAACTTGACCCCTGAATGAAAAATGTAGCCTTATCTGTTAACTTTAATTTGCCATCTTAAACTTCAAATTTGGTCCCGTGGTATGACCTGTAGGGTTGTTCTCCTAGGACTGGTCCTAGGCTAGGGAAGAAACTAAAACCTAAGCCCATGCCAAACCAGAACTCTATATGACCCAAAAATTTGGGCATGTGCATGTGTAGGGCATATCTAGCCCCTGCCAAAAATTTGGAATTTTTGGGGTAAATTTTTCTTATAGTATTTGTCATAATATCAAAAATTAAATAAATGAAATATTTGGAGTTATAAGCACCCAAATGGCCCCAAAGTTTGGTGGCAGGTACTTGGGGACATCATTGTTGCCTGATAAATATGTCATCACATTTGGATCACTGCATTTTTTGTTAATCCACTTGCATGTGTTGGCTAAATATGACCTTGGGGTGCAAATAGCAATAAATGAAATAATGCACATTCAGCCTATTTAAGGCATGCAAAAATCATGGAATTGATTCCAGATGTTAATCAGGGTAAAGTTCACCCCTCAAACTAATTATGGGATTTTTGAGATCAAAAACCCCATTATTTGGAATTTTTAAATGTATAGGCTCTTTTGGAAAATAATTTGGAAAAATAGGTTTTGATCAAGGGAAATCCCCAATGTTTGTCAAGTCAAAAAGGATGTTATATTTGATTTAGTAAAATTTTATCTTTCTGTTTGAGAACTTTTGGAGTAAATTGCAATGAAATTACCATGTTACCCTTATTGCATTTATTCATGAATTGATGGAAATATATATCAAAAAATTTTGGAATTATTTCTAGCAATGTATATTTGTATGATTAGACTTGTGTAATTATCTCAAAATTTTTGGATGTACTGATAATTTTTAAATTTTCATAATGGCAATTTGGTAATTACTTAAGAATGGAATTTGATAGGCCATTACACTATAGAGATTAATGAAACTCTGCCATTAGTCCTAAATTAATGATATATATGTTCTGTATTTTCCTGGAATTTTGGCTTATGTATTCCATATACTTCATTTGGAAAATGGTAATTATGTGGATTTGGTATTAATTAAGGAATAAATATAAATCATCAAAGGAAAATTATGAAACTCTGTATACAGTAATATTTTATCAATATACAACCCAGGAAAAATTCCTGAGGTCAGTGGATTATAAATTGTACTACTTCATGTGTAAAGTGACCCTGGGAATTAATTTAAATGATTTAATTAGAAGCCTTAATGACCTAGGAAGGTTATGAAAATCAACATGCTCATTTCATTAGTCCATACCAGCATAGGATAAATAATTAGGGATTGGTGGCCAAAGGAATTGGAAATTCGACTTCGGGGTGGTTGATGGTTAAAACGCGAAGGTTTCTTTTTATTTTATTTTAAGATGAGTGGGATTTTATTTTATAAAGAAAAAGAAGAGAGTTTTATTTTTGTTAGAAACCGAGTTTTAATGAGAGGGAGGCAAGTGCACCTATCGCGTGTAGTACATGATATTCCCATGTGGAGGAATATCGGGGTCGTATTGTTCTCGGGGCTGGCTTAGCTATATCTACTCTTTCCCTGAAAGCCGATTATTCTACCGATAATATTTTAGGTGGATTATATAAAAAATTAAATGGCGAACATAAAAATAAATATAATACAGAAAATGAAAGCAGGAAATAAAGTGCAGAAGGCCGACGAAGAACTCGGCGCGACGATATCAAAAGATAATTTGAACTAAAATAACTTTTAATAAAAAGAGATCCTAATTTTCAAATTAATTAAGGCGGAGACTCGGCCGTGGAGGTTCCTTAGAATGAGCTCACTTATCTCTAGGACTATCGCTTACCTGAACGCTAAGACTATTCGACCGATCGTTAGACCGACGAAGGATTCCTCTTAACGCCCGCATTACGCTAAGAACCCCGCTATTGGGTGGGGAACCCAATCCGGTAGAGTCACGCGCCTCCTCTCTCGAGGGTTAGCGCGGAGCTCTCTTTACCCAAGGGTGATCGGTCCATACGTGCGGCCTCTCGGCGTTGTGTATGGATAACGGAAATAGAGCCCGCACATCGATATGCGGTCCTATACGTCATTAACCCGGGGCAAACCTTAAGAAATTTAATTAAATAGAAAACAGGACCTTTAATTATTTAAAGCTACTTTATCTGTCCCAATGCTCTTCGATATTGAGGGCTAAGGGCGGTTAGCCACTCATCGGAATGGGGACACTTACGCTAGAAAGCAATAAAGAAAGCTGTAAAGAAAGCAGTAAGAAAGCAGTAAAGAAAGCTGAAAATTGCAAGTCCTACTCAAATGAGTAGGACTGAAGAAAGCAGTAAATGCGAATCCCGGCTCAAGTGAGTGGGCGGGGGTAAATTAATCTCATACACACACACACTCTATAAAAATTAAAATCACACACACGCACTCTACAGAAAAGTAAACACACACACACACACACACATTGTTTTCCTACCCAAGTGAGTAGGAAGAAAATGAAAGCAGTAAAAAGACAAGTCCCACTCAAACGAGTGGGCGGGAAATGAAAGCAGAGCGTCATTTAACTCTTAACGAGTAGGCAGAAATAAATGCATACGCACACACTCTACAGAAATTGAAATAAAGCAATAAAATCTAACTCATACACGCACGCACACTTGCAAAAAATAAGAAAAACAAAGTTGCTGAAAAATTAAAACAACGGCATTTCTACCGCTAGAATGCGGTAGAAATGCATAAAAAGTGCAAATAAAAATTAACCGGAGCGAAAAGTTTTGCAAATAAACGCAAAATGAAAGTTGGCGAAAAATTAGAACAACTGCATTTCTACCGCTAGAATACGGTAGAAATGCATAAAAAGTGAAAATAAAAATAAGCTAAGGTTAAACGGGTGCGGAAAATAAAAATAAAATGGGCAGCGTAACAGCTAGTAAATGCGATAAAATCCTAAAATAAACTAAGTTATAAAGCTGAAAAAGATAAAACATGAAAAGAACAAAAAAGGGAACGAAAAATTACTTAAGTTAGGGCGCTTAATTGAATTCCAAGCCATGCGAAGAGAGAAAAACTAACATTTTATAAATAAAAAGGTTATTACAAAGTAAAATAAAGCAAACATCCTAATACAACTAAGAGAGAGAGGGGGGATAAAATTCCCTTACATAGCATTTGGATTCCATTTGGACAGCACCTCCCCTAAGCAAAGTGGTCAAAAAAGGAGACAAGAAAAGCTTCCTGGAAGCTCTTATTTATAGACATTTTTTCGGGTTGGTCACGCCCTAGGTCACGGGCGTGACAGGGGGGCGTGTCACTACTGTACATGAGCTGATCGGGTGATTTGACTGGTAAGTTGACTTCGGCTGAAAACATGGCGGTCACACCCTAGGTCACGGGCATGACAGGTGTCCGTCACGGGCGTGACTAGGGCGTGACGGGGAGCTGGATCTGGGGATTTGACACGAGCTTTGACTTCGGGGCGGTCCACGTGGCGGACACGAGCGTGATAGGATTGTCACGGGCGTGTAGGTGGGGCGTGACCCGGACAGCTGGCAGCTCGATGTCGGCAGCATTGACAGTTGATGAAGAGTTGAGTGCCGACATCGACACGGGCGTGACGAGCTTTGACACGGGCGTGACATGCAGGCGTTGAGCGAGGAACAGTGAATCGTTGAGTTTCGACTGGCTGATGGCGTTGAGTGCCGGATACGCCCGTGTCGGGGGGTGACACGGGCGTGACAAGGCCGAAAAAATATTTTTCTGGAAAAATTCAGAAAACAAAAAAGCTAAGTTAGAAATAAAAAATTACAAAAAGGAACAATTTATTAATTAAAACAAACTAAAAAATATAAAAATAAACAAAAATGACTTAAATAAAATACAAAAATATAGGTATATTTACAACTCATCAGTGGTATTAGGTCATGGGTTGCGCATAGTAAAAGTAAGGTTATACCATAAGGCCCAGCGGGGGGATAGATCGACAATTGAACTAGAGATTACAATTGGAAGTGTAACCCTGGTGGGTGTTGTTGTCTTAGTGATGAGAGTAAGTGCAAGTCATTGGGTAACAAATGGAGTGGAGGTCGGCGGAAGACCGTCTCCCTCCCCGATAACAACTTAAGTCATTAGGATCGCCCAAGAGTAATAAGGAGAGTTGAGTTTGGATCATGGGTAGACATCAACTAAAAGTAATTATCCTTGTGAAAGGGAACTTTGGATTTTAATTCCATCTTGGTTCCTAGTGCCTTCGAGACCCCTTCATTGGGCATACCTTGGGAAGTCCTGGGATTAACCCTAAACAACTAAGTTTAATAATCGGTAGACAAGAGTAGTATACTAGGATAGGGGAAATGGTACACATGCTCACCCGTGATGGGTTGGAGGGAGCTGAACTTGATGTATGTCCTCACTAGTGCTGGGTTGGAGGGACTTGGAGTCTGTTGACTACTTGCTCACCCGTGCAGAGTTGGAATGAAGTGGTTGGTTTACTTGCTCACTCGGGCAGGGTTAGAGGAATCAAGGCCGGTTGGTCCTGCGAGCTGGAGGCTCGAGTTTAAATCATTGCATGTGAGTAAACAAATTGTGGTGGTTCATGCGGTACTGGGCCTATCATCACACCGATGGCAGTACGGCTACTCGGGTGAGGTGTATGGGTGGAAGGGCCAGTATGTTGTTTAATACTGTGGTCAGGTAGACAATCCCCGAAGATGTGCACCCGACCTAAAAGTCTAGCAGGCAGCTAGCATTTAGTATGCAGAGACTATAGAGTGCACTTGTTACGTGTATAGAGGCGTACAAGAGAGGTCTAGGCTTGGTAGTGTGTATACCCGCCTAGAAAGTGGAGAAGCCCGATCTGCTACTGCCATAGCCACAACAGTGGTACTTGAGAGTGATGCTAGCTCTCGAAATGTGGGAACTAAAGGTCTGGGATCTCAGATTCGCGTACATGTGTTGAACTTACATGTTGCATAACCATAACATACTCATTCATACTTATTAGGTCATACGCTTCATAGATCCTTATCATATAAATTAGTATGGGCTCTTTTATATGATAAGTTACAATTCCTGGAAACCTTAACTTATAAATTTGTATGAGCATTTTTATAAGTTAAGGTATGCTCTGTGATGATAGTATAGTGGTAGTGTAGCCTTACTTTCTACTTTACTTTCAGTTCTTTACTTACTGTACTGCACTTTACTTCTTTTAGAACTGATAGATGTAGAACTATATTATACACTTGCTAGTTAGCTTTTATCACCTGCTTTCATTTTGCTACCCCTTGTTGTCCTCCACTTCATCCTCCCGCTCGGTGCCTAGGAGTTGCGGGGCGAGGTGCGGAGGAAACGACTTAGTCTTTTTGACTAATGGTCGGTGACCATATCATTTTAGGAGCTCGAGTAGATGGAGTACCAGCACGATGAGATGGCAGGACTTGAGGAGCAGATACCATCACCACCGGCTACTACTACTACTATTACTGCGCGTCCTCAGGTGGGATTGTTTAGATGATTAGATTCCGCTGCTTTTGGATTTGAGAGAGTGAGAGATTTGATTTGATGTACTGGACATAAGCCCTTACTACTCTCTTTCATTTTGCACTCATTTTGGACTATTCATTTGTGTACTTTTCACTTGTTATATATGTTATTAGTACTGTGGCTGTGGACTATGCTTTGTATACTCTGTTTTATACTTCTGTTTCTCAATTGGCCGAACAGGTTTATGATCATACTAGCTGGCAGAATCAGCGACTTGCTGTGTCGACTAACCCGTGTGTTAGTGTCACCGTAAGACGGCGGTTCTGGGCATAAGATCCGGGTTAACTCCTCGGAAGGGGGAGTTGGATCTTACAGACTACGCCTTCAGATTTCTCGACTCTGGACCTTGTCTCGACATAGATATTCACTTCTCTTCTCTTCTCTCTGTCTCCCTTTCATCAATGGCGCCCCTCAAGGACGACAAGGTGAATGAAGGTTATGAGCTTGTTCGTGGTGGATTCACGACATCATCGCAAGACATCCAAGGAGTAATTACCCTAATTTTAGAAAATGGGTTGGAGTTCTTGGTCTCAAAACCAACAAAGATTTGGAAAAAGGAAGTAATGAAATGTTATTCATCAGCAACTATGGACACTGACGAGAAGAAAATCAAAGGCACAGTTTAGGATTCCCGAGTGAAACTTACACTGAAGACGATCAGGAAGTCACTCCAACTTCCTAAGGTTAAGGAAGATGATGACATAAGTCAATCCATGACAAAAGATGCATTAAGCTGGTGCAAGCTAAACCCTAATACCAAAGTTGGATCATCCATCACAAGGAAAGGGATGAATTCACAAGGAAAGTTTCTGTCTGAAATCGTAGGAAAGGTAATTCTGTGTAAGACTGGTGGACATGACTGAGTTTCAGTCTCCATGTTCAATCTAATGACATGGGTCATCTTCACTGTAAAACCAGACTGGGCATCTATAGTATTTGATAAAATACAAGAAGGAATAAAGAAACCAAATCTGGGAAGGATCCTAAGCTTATGTCTAGCTTCTATAACACCAGATGTTATGAACCAACTACAAGGATCCAATATCAACCATATGAGGAGAATGGATGTAAGAATTCTATCTAGATGGGATAGAGTATTGACAAAAGAGGTTTCTACTCCACAAACATAGGTCCAGAAAAATAAGAAAAAGAATGAAATGGTTCAGCAAGAAGAATCCTCCAGTGATTCTGAAGAGGAAGTAGTCTTCAGTTCAAATGAAGATAGGCAACAAAAAGAAACTCAAGATCAAGTGGAGAGCAGTGTGCTCCCAGAGCAACAGATAGTCTCCACTCCAGGGGGAGAAAATCCTGAACCAGCAGCACAAGATACTGTACTTTCTAAGCTACCTGCTCAAGGGGAAGGAATTAATGCAGCTACTCTATAGAGTGAGTATGCAACTGATACAGTAATGGATATTGTATCAGATATCAACAAAGAAACATTAGAAATTGCTGAGAAGGAAGCACAAGATGTGCAGATAAAAGATACAGCTCAGGATGAGCAAGTAAGTATCTCCTTTATAGAGCAGGCCCTGGGCAAAAATCTGGATGTCTAGGGAGAACCTTTTGTTTTTCAAACTAACCTTGTTCCTCCTGTACAGATGCATCAAGAGGTAACAATGGAAGGGCTGTTTCCTGATTTACCAGCTGCAAGGACGGAGGGAGAGCAATTACAGGTAGAAAAGGAACTTCCAAGAACTAAGGGGGAGGAGCTACTAAATGCCCCATCTAATAAAGAAACAATTGATATAGAAAGCTCATTACAACCTTATGATGATGAGGAAGCCTCTATGGCTAAAAAGAGGAAGATGGTTGCAATCAAGAAAAAGAGCACAAGCTATAAAAAGGCCTTACAAACAGGTAATCAACCACCTGCTCCAAGCATGGACTTCAGTTCATTGCTGGTCCAACTGCAAGTAAAATTGGATGAACAAAGGCAGTCCCTACAAAAGTATGTAGATGAGTCAAATAAATAACTGCAGTTTCAGCTGGCTCAGGACATAAAATCAATCAAATTTGAAGTCAATCTGCATAAGAAAGAGATGACAGATTGCTTCCATAAGAGAGGTAATGTTGTAGTATATTTGGCTGAGCAACAACAGCTGCTGAAGACTGAGGTTGAGGACATTGCCACCAAGAAAGGATATGTTTTAGAAAATCAATTCAGGTCCAATGAAAATCTCAAAGACTCTCATGAAGAAATACTCAAAAAACTGGGAAGTGTTTCACCTGATTTGAAAACTGAGATATCAAAGCAAATACAAGAAGATCTAGCTGTTGTCCAAAAAACCATTGGAGCCTCTCAAAAGATCATTTCTGATTACCTGACTAAGTTCAAAGCCTACTATCAAGAAGGTACCAAATATCTTGCTGATCAAATAAGGTTTCAAAAGACTGATCTGAGAGATCATATAACTAGAAAAGTCATAAAGGGGGAGATATTATTAGTCAAAGCTAGCTCTGATAAGGCAAAATGGGTCTCTAATACCATCCGAGCTACACTTGGCTTTCCTCCTTTGTGTGATGATGACAATGTTGCTGAGTCTGGAGTGCAACCTGCTAATATTAAGGGAGATCAACCTGAAGTTGCACAGGTTATTTACCCTCCTGCTGACTTTGACATGGTTCAATAAGGAGTGCAGACAATGTACATCCCTCAGCAGGAAGCACCAAATGTGATCATTGAAGAAGTAGACATGTCATAGGCTGCCAAGGAAGCTCAGAAGGAAGCACAGCTATCCAAGAAAAGGTTTAGAGAACAGGCTGAGTTTAAGCCAGATTTTGAGCAATGGAGCCCTACTTCTAGGAATATTATTTTGACTGCCTGGAAGGCTGTAAAGGATAAGACCTATAATAGGGGTAAATGGTATTCTGAGCAAGAGTGGAACAACTATCAAGCCAGGCAAGAAGCCATTCTTCAGTACAGAAGGAGTGCAAAAGCTCGGAAGTTAACTGCTAATGCTCTAGAGCCTAGCAGATACTTCCTAAAGCCTTTTCACTATTTTGAAAGGCAAAGGATAAAGACTGAAGAACTGAAGAAGAAGGATCTCAAAGGGAAGAAACCTGCTGATGATACAGAACCTACTGTACAGGCAAAGAATAAATCTGGAAAAGGCATTGTAATTAAGGAGCCTAGTCAATCATAAGATAAATAGGCTTATGTATAGAACAATGTAACTTTTTTCTTTTGTTTTAAGGAAAAACATGTAAACCCAGAATTTTTTGATTAATAAATAAAATCAGCTTCACTATTGATTTTAGTTGTTTGTATTGTTTATATGTTATCTTGCACTGAAATGTATGTACATCTATTTTTATGTGCTTTATTATAAGTGATGTATATCTTTGACAAAGGGTTATGACTTCTCTAAATAGGGAAAGATTGTGGGTACACTGAAAAATATGTACCAGATTTGGAGAAGCCTCATCTTGCTCAATGATATACATCAATTTGTATTTGACGGATGTTTGAGTTTCATTATGCAGGTGTAAGGTTTGCAAGAAATTTTTCTAAGTACAAGTGTCGACACTTGTGAAGAATTGTGTCGACACCCAGAAGTTGTGTCGACACTAGAAGCAAGGCCTGTGTCGACACCCAGGCATTGTGTCGACACCCTGAAGAAGAAGCTGTGTCGACACCCAGAATTGTGTCGACACTTAAGGCAGGAATTGTGTCGACACCTAAAGCAGAAGTTGTGTCGACACCCAGGAGTTATGTCGACACTAGAAGAAAGGCATATGTCGACACTCAGGAATTGTGTCGACACCCGAAGAAGGTTTGTGTCGACACACGAGACTTGTGTCGAAACACACTCAACGCCATTTGTCTACATAAGCTAAGTCAAGACAAGAAGCAGTTGTGTCGATACACAGGACTTGTG
The DNA here is from genome assembly GCA_039513925.1 of Platanthera zijinensis. Taxonomy (NCBI): domain Eukaryota; kingdom Viridiplantae; phylum Streptophyta; class Magnoliopsida; order Asparagales; family Orchidaceae; genus Platanthera; species Platanthera zijinensis. The sequence continues at coordinate 37,226,158 of CM077083.1, forward strand.
TCGACACACACACTCAACGACATCTGGATGACACTCAATGCCATCTGACAGCAACAACTATACTGAGTCTGAAGACTTGTGTCGACACACAGGACTTATGTCGACACACACTCAACAACGTCTCGACACACACTCAATGACAGCTGAACAAACACTCAACGCCATCTGTCAGCATCTGTTATGTCAAGACCAGTAGCAGTTGTGTCAACACACAGGACTTGTGTTGACACATACAAACAGAAGCTGTGTCGAGTAGCAGAAGAATGACTATTTCAACACATGGAGTATTGTGTCGACATCATCAAGACTTGTGTCGACACTTAGTCTATTTGTGTCGACACATGTGAAGCAGTTTGCTGAGTGGTTCATGCTGAGTTGTAAAGTCTTTAAGGAATTAGCTGCCATGACTGGTGACTTGACAACTGTCATAACTAACAGGTCTGACACATTTGTCAAAACTATCAGAAGGTTGTTACAAACCGAATCAGCCGATAATCATGAGGAAACTCTATATAAGGGACTAATCCTTGACAACCAGAACAACAACAGAACTAAGGAAGTAATCAAGCTATTACGGGAAAGAGATTCTGATAACAAGAAAAGGGGAAACCCTTAAGAAGGCAGATCCAGAGCGGTTTGTAAGAGTAGATTCAGATTTTATTCTGAATTCAAGGAAGGAGCTGACCGGAGATCAACTTCTACATCAAGTAAAGTTCAACCTTATTTTGTTCTATCAAGAAGCTTTGAAACAGTTAAGTCAGGTTGAATCTGAAGATTTAGTTTATTCAGGAACTGATCAAGAAGCTCTCACCTATAGAGAGTTCTATCTGGTGATATCTTCATATCTCTTAAACAATTAATTTCAAGTAGGATCTTTTTTAAGATCTGAGTGGTAAGCTTGTAATTATAAAGGCTGAGGTAGGGCTGAGTGCCAGAGGTGTAGGATCTTTTGTAAGATCTGAGTTGTAAGCCTGAAATTATAAAGGCTGAGGTAGGGCTGAGTGCCTGAGGTGTACGACTGGTAATAGTATGAGATTTAATCCTAGTTATGGAGGCTGAGGTAGGGCTGAGGCCTGAGGTAGGATTCTTTGGAAGAATTTGAGGTAGGACTTGTACAAGTCTGAGCTGTAGGAACCAATCTGGTTATGAGTTGTAAGATCTGTGGATCTGAGCATGTGGAAGGAAGTTGGGCTGAATCCAGTTCTCTACTGGATAGGAGAAGGGGGAAAGTGGATGTACCCATACCATGGGGAACCACTATAAATGTAAGACCCACATCCCGGAACACAGAACACGACACGAGAGGGGTCTTATGCCTAGAACAGCCGCATTGCGGTAGCACTAACACTCGGGCTAGTCTGTACCACAAGACGCCTATTCAGCCGGCTACAACCAATAACATTCATTGCCAACCTGACCAGAATATAGAATAGAATTCAAATCCACACATAGCATATAGTCCATAATATAACAACAGTAGAGAAGCTACATCAAGCTTCTAATATCAGAGTACGTAAATAGTTTTTCCCAAAAAGGGTACAATAAAAGACTCTCACACTCACATCAGTAACTGACGGTAGCGACGGTACCGTCCCCTCAGGCCCTATCGTCCTAGCCTGGCTGTCCGGCTGCATAACCTGTTGCTCCACCTGTGGGGTTTCCTCCTAAAAAGGAAGACGTTGCAACAGTTAGTCAAAAAGACTAAGTGGCTTCACATCTGCTCCCCCGGCGACTCCTCGGCACCAGGCGGAGAAAGGAACAGGGTACAATATATATAAACATAGGTACAAGAAGGTGGTATATCACTATGTATGTAAAGTAATATATAAATAAGTAACATGTAGTTCTAGCATTTCTACCATCTACCACAGCATATGAATAAAGATATAACAGAAGGTAACTCAACTTATATGAATGCTCATACAAACTTATAGGTTGAGGATCGTTCAACAATAAGTAACTCATCGTATAGGAGTGCCCATACAAACTTATACGATGAGGATCTTGTGTATGTAATGAGGTGTAATGGTATGTATTCAATGAAATGACTCACCCATGATTAGGCACATGCAATCGCTATGTCGACACAGACTTGTAGTTCACACTTTTCGAGCAGGTAGCTAACCTCTCAGGCGTCATCCGTCGTGGCCAGAAGGTGACAGTAGAGCGGGCATCTCCACTACCTGGATGCTCTCCACAATACCAAGCCTAGGAATTTCTATGCCTCAACGCTAAGAACACAACAGCAGAGATCACATGCGTACTACAGCTCAGCGGGTGTCTTGGGTAGATGTGCACCGAGATCGTAGCCCCGAACTGGCCTAAGGTGTGATACGGAAGAAGCCTCGGAAATGAGCACGAGGACCAAGCCCAACCGTTAAATTTGTATGGAAGGAGCCTCGGGACGTGAACACTGAGGACCAAGCCAAACCGCCCAAGGTCTAGCTGTCAACTCCCATCGGTGTGACGATTGGTGAGCTCGTAGACCTGCCACACTATCCTTAACCCAGGATTACGACACCGCATGTCGACTCACACCTTATGCATTATATCCACATCGTGATACATAAGGAGCCTCAGAAATGAGCACGAGGACCAATCCCAACCGACCACTTGCCACGGAAGGATCCTCGAAACATGAACACCGAGGACCAATCCCAACCGTCCAATTTATGACTCTTCTCACGACACCAACAACATTTATTCTACCAACCTAATTAATCGTGAGCATATGAGTTACTCATCCGATAATCAAAACACAAGTTCATATCAATCAACACTGAGCAATTACCTAAGCTCTAGTAATCATTGTTATTAAATGACAAAATAGCATTCGTTCACTAATCCCTACCAAGTTGTTTCGTTCAACCGCATATCATTCACCCTTTGTTTACGTGGGGTCTATTCCAATACCATTATCATGCATTGAATTATCACAGTGTACATATAATGATTCGCCTACAGCTTAATGTCGGATTATTACAAGACCTCCTCCAAGTCCCAATTCATTTATATAACTAACCCAGGAATTCAGGTGAAGAATCCTGCTGGACAGCATCTATAACCGAAGGTTCCTGTTGTTACAAGAATCTGGTAAGTGCGTGTAACAACTCGATGGAAAGGTCTTTCCATGGGCTACAACTTTCATGATCAGTCCGTAACTAAGATCGGACTGTATCCGACATGAAATTGGCTCCAAAGCCTGCTGCGTACAGAATACAATTTATGCACGCTTTGTCCGACAGCCCTCTACTCCGATCAGACATTCTTGTGGCTACAGACTTCACTAGAAGGCATGTAACCACTCATCGGAAAGGTAATTCCAAAGGCTACGACTCTTGTGTTTAGTCAAAAGCCCATATCTGACCATATCTTGCCTGAAGATAGCCAAGAAAGTCGCTGCGTGCAGAACACAGATTTCTGCACGCATTTTGAGGCAAAATGAACGACATCGGTTCATCTTCCTCCTCAAGCCAATCCTCCCCAAATCACAACCAGAAGTTCCTCCACCCTTATTCACCCTCTTAAGGCCATTCCTCTTCACGAATCCACCGCCATCATCACTTTGAAGAAGGGGGGTTGAAGATGACTAAACATTAGAACACAAGTTCTAGAAAGGCCCTTCTAGAAACCTTCACCTCACACATCAAGACTCAGTTGAGTTGATGTATCGCCTAAGAATAACTATGGATCTAGCACCAAGGGAGAGGGGGGGGGAAGCTCACCTCATTTCTATCAGTTCCGCCATTTCTGGTCATGGATCTTGTCATCCTTCTCGTTTGCGTCGTTTTTCCCTTGACGGCGGTGGTGTTTCCTCACGGGATTGGTTGGCTCCAGCAAGATCTATCTCCTTCAGAAGTTCTTCTCCAGAAAATAGGGTTTGGAAGAGAATAAGATGGCTAGGGTTTCATTTTTCTCTTTTATACAGATGTGACAAAGGTAGGGACACGGTCGTGTCCTTACCCGTGTTCTGCTCTGGCGAAATGTCATCAATGGTTTGACTAACGTTTCGTGCTCATATACGGGTACTGACACGCCCGTGTCTGTACCCGTGTCCAGGTGACATGCCCGTGTCTATACCCGTGTCGATACCCGTGTCCTGATTAGAACACTTCTCGTCTTGCTTGCCTTGGAGCACACGGGTAGGGACACGCCCGTGTCTCTACCCGTGTCCTTCTCTGGTCAGCCATGTCTGCCACTCAAATAAATGCCACTCAAAGCCTTGACACTCAACGCCATGACACACGGGTAGGGACACGCCCGTGTCTCTACCTGTGTCCTCCTTGTGACAGTCCACTCAACGTCGTGCCACTCAAAGCCATGGCACTCAACTCCATGGCTCACGGATAGGGACATGCCTGTGTCTCTACCTGTGTACTCCTTGGGACAGTCCACTCAATGTCATGCCAAAAATCACTCAACGCCACGGTCACTCAACGTCACGGAACACGGGTAGGGACACGCCCGTGTCCCTACCCGTGTCATACACAACATAGGTACTCAATTTATTTCCTTTTCCCTACGAGTACGCGCATGATCGCCTGCACCTCCTTAGCCTAAATCAGCTCTCCTTACTTCAAAAGAGTGCACAAGGGGCCTAGCGTGAATCGAGTCGTTATAATAAATCTGGTGTATGGTGTGCTGTGTTTTCTGTACTGTGATTTGCATTTTCTGTGCTAAGTAAGAACTAGTTAATTTTCTAAATTATTAAAGAAAATTAGAACCTATTCACCCCCCCCCCCTCTAGGTGTCTAGTCTCTTGAAATAAGTCTTTCAATGTCCTCTCCTTTCTTCCTCCCCGCTCGGTGCCTAGGAGCCATGGGGGAAGGGGTGGGGGACGATGGTACTTAGTATTATAGACTAACGATTTTCAGACCACATCATTTAGGGGATCGTGGAGCCCAGCATGGAGGAGCAGCCCCTGAGGTCGACACGCTTGGAGATGGGGTAGTCTAGCACTGGAGTACAGACAGTTGGGACTGTGAGACCCGATCTTTAGTAGTGTTCCATTTTGCTTCCGCGATGAGTGACTCTGTAATGAGGATTTTGATGTACCAAGCATAAGCCCTCGTTTCAGTACTTTTCATACTATTATTATATCTGTGGACACTCCCTTCGTGGAGATTATTACTTCTTTTTATATGTGATCTTTTGTGGACATATATGTTAGAGTTTGTTTTATATACTCTCATATACTTTGATACTAATCTATGATCGATATGTCCGGCAGAATCGGCGCCTTGTAATGACAACCTTCCGGAGCGTGAAGGTGTCACCGTAAAGCGGCGGTTCTTGGCCTAAGACCCTGGTGGTTTAAAAAGAAAAAAAAACTGGGTCTTATAAGTGGTATTAGAGGAGACCTCGATCGAAGGAGTAACCATCCACAAACCCTAGGACACCCCCGCTCGAGTTTAGTTTGGGGACAAACTAAGCAGCGGAAGCGTGGTGTGCCCATGTTGGGATTATATGTAATGGTCCACTTCTAATTAGGCTTGAGCCAATTGCTTATAAATGGTTTTTTGATATGCAGCCTCCGACACAGCCTACACCACAGGGCGGAGTCCAGCGGACTCCAAATGTTGAACCACCTTCCCCGGTCCCCACTCCGTTCCTATAGTCAGAGATGGGGCAGACTCTGACAGCCATTCTGGAGGCTTTCAGAGCCCAGCAGGTTCCGGCTCCGCAGCCAAACCCGGGGGCCAATTGGCTGAGCATCTTCCGAGGACTCTCTCCCCTATCCTACTTAGGGACAGAGTCAGCTGTTTGGATGGAGGAGTGGCTTGACATTTTGTACGATATGTTGACCGGGATACGGTGCCCCTGGTAGGAGAGGGTGCCATTGGTGGTCTCTTGCTTGGAGTCTCATGCCAAGAGATGGTGGAAGACGTTGCTGGATACGACTTTTGCGGATATGGAGGTTGCAGAGATTACTTGGGAGGAGTTTAGGGCCACATTAATGGAGCATTTTGTTTCACCGTCGGCTAGGGATGAGGTGGAGGACAGGTTCCTGCAGTTGAAGCAGGGAAACAATAGAGTGGTAGAATACCACCGGGAGTTCAACCATTTAGCCCGGTTTGCGGACTCCTATCAGCTGGATGAGGCAGGATACACCAAGAGGTTCTATAAGGGCCTGTGGGGAGAGTTGAGGGAGGCCCTTCTGTTCATATCTGACGGGCCTATACCTTGGATGTTAGAGATGGCCAAGAGGATTGAGGTTGATTGGCACATGAATCGGGGTCGGAAGAGGCCAATTGAGGACCAGGGCTGGGGTGCCAGGAATGATCAGCGGTGGGGCCACATCATTGATGGGAGAGAGGGAAAAAGAGCAGAGGACCAGCCTCGTCAGGAGGTGAGATAAGAGTCTAGGGAGCCGGCGGTAGTGGCTCCTCAGCCTCTTCAGATACGGGAGGCACCGAGACCCGGGGGTATGACATTTCTCCCGCCGGAGTGCTACAACTGCCACCAGACAGGGCACATCCGGAGAAACTACCACATGAGGGGAGAACCTCTACCAGCACCACAGGCTGCCCCATATGCTCAGTAGTTTGGAGGTCGAGGATATGGCTGAGGACGTGGATACCAGGGTGGAGATCGCAGGCAGGACAGGGAGCAAGTTTATGCACTAGATCTGGCCCAACCCCGGAACCCGGAGCAAGTGATCACAGGTATGCTAGAAAGTTTTTTAGTTTTTCTTTCCTGAACACTTAAACTTATGGATATAAAATATACAATCTAGGAAAGAAAACCATAACTAGATTCTAAGATATTTAACTTTCCCCCCAGTCATAGTTTTCATCAGCGGTAAGCCCGCTTATACAACGTTCGATACGGGTGCTTCGCACTCGTTCGTATCAGAGGCCTTCGTGGAAGGGTTGGAAGGCGTGGAGCGATTCACGGGCTTGATGATGAGGATACGATTACCCGACGGATCGAAGATATTCCCCTCGGACCACTACGATATGGAGGCGGAGATCAGGGGAAAGGCATTCGAAGCACAAGCGGTGATCATAAGGATGCCAGTATTCGACCTGATTCTAGGCATGATGTGGTTGTGATGGAACCATGCCCAGATTGACTGCCTTGCGAAGAGAGTCATCTTGAGGCACGTTGACTCCTTTGTCGTCATCGAAGGTATTAGACCTATTTACCCTCACTTCTTATCGTATGTACAGGCCGTTAAGGCCACTTGCAAGGGGAGGATGTTTATGAGGTTCTGATTGAAATGGCTGAGGCCAAGGTTTCCGACTCTGATATCCCAGTGGTGCGGGATTTTGCTGACGTATTCCCAGAAAAGCTGTCAGGGCTACCCCCGCACCGAGAGCAGGATTTCCAAATACATCTCGTGCTGGGAGCTAAACCGGCATCTAGAGCCTCTTATCGGATGTCCCCAAAAGAGTTGACAGAGTTTCGAATCCAGCTGCAGGAATTATTGGAAGTTGGATTTGTCCGGCCAAGCTCTTCACCATGGGGATCCCCCGTGCTATTCGTCAAGAAGAAGGACGGTACACTCAGTCTATGCATCGACTACCGAGCGCTGAACAGATTGACAGTCCGGAATACCTATCCCCTGCAACAGATAGATGAGCTTTTTGACCAGCTGGAAGGGGCATATTTCTTCTCAAAACTGGATTTGAGGTCGGGCTACTATCAACTGCGGATTCGGGAGGAGGACATTCCAAAGACTGCCTTCATTAGAAGATATGGGTTGTTCGAGTTTATAGTGATTCCCTTCGGGCTCACGAATGCACCATCAGCCTTTATGAGTTTGATAAACTAGGTGTTCAAGCCATATCTCGACTGGTTCGTCATAGTATTCATAGATGACATCCTCATCTACTCGAGGATGAAGGAGGAACATACGCAACATCTGGCCTTGACCTTGGGGAAGCTCAGGGAGCATTAGCTATACGCCAAGTTCAGCAAGTGCAAGTTTTGGCTGACGGAGGGGGCCTTCCTAGGCCATATCATCAGTAGAGCGGGACTGGCAGTGGACCCCATAAAGATTTAGGCAGTGCGAGACTAGCCTCAGCTAAAGACGGCCACAAATGTCCGAAGTTTCTTGGGTTTGGCCGGATCTACCGGAAGTTTGTGCAGGGATTTTCTCAGATAGCGCTCCCACTCACTACGTTGACAAATAAGGATGCTCCGTTCGTATGGACGTCGCGGTGTGAGGCGGCCTTTCAGGAGTTAAAGAGTCGTCTTATGTTAGCCCCCATTATCGCTCTCCCATCTGGGAAGGAGGGCTTCCAGGTGTATGCCGATGAGTCCTTCCAGGGGATGGGAGCTGTGCTGATGCAGCATGGTCATGTGATAGAATACGCCTCGCGAAGCTAAAGAAACACGAGCAGAACTACCCGGTGCATGATCGAGAGATGGGAGCGGTAGTATTCCCTCTGAAGATTTAGCGGCATTATCTTTATGGTGTGCACTGCGACATATTGCCGGATCACAAAAATTTGAAATATGTATATACCCAGAAGGAGTTGAATGTTTGCCAGAGATGATGGGTGGAGTTCCTATCCGATTATGACTACACGATGCACTACCATCCCGGGAAGGAAAAAGTGGTGGCAGACGCTCTGAGCCGAAGAGCAACTACGACAGAGGTAGGGCCTCATCTGATGGCCTTGGAGTTGGTGAAGATGTTAGAGGACATGCAGATATCATTAGTGTCCGAGAATGATCTAGAGATGTACATGGAGTATCTAGCATCGATGGTTGCCACAGATGGCATTCAGGACCGCATCAAGGATGGGCAGAGGTTGGACGAGAAGGCAGAGAAAATATTCAGGGCCTTGGAGGGAGGCACGACAGGAGATTATTCCTTGAGGGATGGACTCCTCTGTTTTAGAGGAAGGGTCTATATACCCGCAGGAGGCCAAATCCGGGAGGACATCATGACAAAGGCACATTGTAGGAGATACTCGGTGCACCTGGGCATCACCAAGATGACGACCGACTTGAAAAGGACGATGTACTGGCGAGGCATGAAGAGGGATATCACCTACTTCATGACCCACTGCGAGGCTTGCCAGTTGGTGAAGGCAAGTGTAGGAACCCGGCCGGGTTATTGCAGCCACTTTCGGTGCCGGAGTGGAAGTCCGACGACATTGCCATGGACTTCATACATGGTTTTCCTCGGTCGCATGCGGGGAATGACTCTATATGTGTGATCGTCGACCGACTAACAAAGGTGGACAGGTTTTTACCGATCGGGAAGGATGCTCCGGTGAGTGACTTGGTGCGGAAGTTTGTGGAGCAGTTCATTCGATATCATGGGGTGCCGAGGACGATAGTGTCTGATAGGGATGGAAGATTTACGTATAAGGAATGGAGGTCGGTTCAGGCATATTTGGGGTCACGGTTTACTTTCAGCACCACCTTCCACCCTCAGATGGATGGAAAGAGAGAGCCCACCAATCGGAACCTGGAGGATTTACTGCGGATGTGCATACTGGACCGTTGAGAGCCGTGGGAGAGGCAGCTACCATTGATCGAGTTCTCATACAACAATAGCCATCAGTCCAGCATCGGCATGGCCCCTTATGAGGCTCTATACGGGCGAAGATGCAGGACTCCTTTGTCTAGGATCTAGGATGAGGATCCGAAGGCACTTGGTTCGGAGTTCGTGGAGGATACAGATTCTCAGGTGTAGTTGATCTGAGACAGGATGCTGGAAGCCCAGAGCAGACAGGCTAAGTATTACGATGCTCGACACCATCAGGTAGAGTTTCTCGTCGGGGATCGGGTATTCTTGAAGATCTAACCGATGCATGGAGTCTCGCGGGTGCGTGGTCGGAAGAAGCCCATTCCAAGATACATGGGGTCTTACAGGATCCTGGAGTGGATCGGCCCCTTGGCTTATAGACTGGAGCTGCCGCCAGAGCTTGCGGGTTTGCACAATGTTTTTCATGTCTCCTCCCTGAGGAGAGCTCTTCTTCGGCCGGAGGAGCAGATTACTACTACAGATGGGCCTGTAGCCGCTGATCGATCGGTGCACTTGGAGCCGGTTCGGATAGATGATACTAGGATGCGGGCCTTGCGGCGCAAGAAGGTTTTGTTGGTCAAAGTCTTGTGGTGGAATAACTGGAAGGAGGAGCACATGTGGGAGCCATGGGACTTGACGCAACAGAAGTATCCGGAGCTTTTGGGTAAGGTACTCCCCACAACCTCTCAGGATGTTATAATTACTTCATGTTTGAAACCTCGTAGGCCTAACAAGAATTTCAAGGACGAAATTTTCTTGTTATATATTGGGATTTGTAACATCCCTCAGACAACTAGAATGCTAGGAATGGTTTTGTCATGACTAGGTCATGACAAAACCCTAGGAAGCCCAAGTGGACCTGGTGGACTTGGGAACAAGGGTGACTGGGGTGAATGAACTACAAATAGTAGATTCCTAAACTCTAGTGTAGAATGACCTTGAGGCCTCACCATGACTCTAAGATCCCACACATGCCCTCTATACCCAAGGGTGAGGTCAATGGGCCACCTAGGACCCATTGGAGTCAACCAAAGGGGCTAAGTTGACCAAAGTCAACTCTAGCCCTAATTTGGTCAAGTGCCCCTACAAAGGGTCAAGTGACCCCCAATATGCCCAACCAACCCTACCCAAGTCTTTCTACACTTTAGGGGAGGCCAATGGGTCACCAAGGACCCCTTGGGGTCAACCCTAATAGTCATGTTGACCAAATTAAACTTTAGCCTTTACTTGGTCAAAGTGCCCTTATTAAGGGTTAATTGACCTCCAAGGTGCAAGTTCAACCTACCCAACCCTACCTAGACCCTTGGGGGAGGCCAATGGGTCACCAAGGATCCATTGGTGTCAACCTAAAAGGTCAAAATGACTAGAGTCAACCCAAGCCTACTTTGGGTCAACCAAGCCCAAATGGGCTAGGCCAAGCTCAAGCCTCCTCGTGTGGCTTCATTAGGGAATAATGTGCATGGATGGGCTGCAAATAGCTCTCTAGGTTGACTAAGTCAACTTGGTGACTAGGAGAGAGGGTGAGCTCTATTCCATGTTAATGGAGGAGAGAGAAAAGGAGGGAATGAAGGGGCAAGTCAAACCCGGTCAAGGGAGGCCAAATGCCACCCATAATGACTGGATTCAACTCCCCTGGGGAAGGTGAGAAGTTTCCAGCCATTTCTCGGCCACCAAGGGGCTTGTTCAGCCCCGTCCTCCTAACCCGAGCCTAGCCATTAATGGCTTTAATGGCCATTGATAATCCGGCCTCTCCCCTCCTCAACCGAGCCTTTAAACACCATCAGTGGCCCCAGAGGAACGTTTCCCAGCCTTTATCGTAAGATTTTGAGCCCTCCCATCGTGCTGTTGTAGAAACCGAGTGGCGCCTCCTTCAAAGAGGGTTTCTCGATGATCTTCTCGACTTCAGGTCGCCGGCAAGGTCCTCCCCCTCTCCTTTCCTCATGGGTAGATCATAGCAATGCTCAGGTACAAGGTTCGGGCTCAATTGAGCCCAAACCAATTCCTGATTTTCATGGTTTTGTGCAGAGATAGCTGCTTTGTAGAACCGCCGGAATTCGCCCCTCCGGCGCCCGAGTCGCCGCCAGTCGATAGCCACCACCTCGATGGAGGTGTTGGTGGCGGTGGCCGGCCGGGGAAGAGCCGGGATGGACGGCAACGGCGGCTGGAAGGTGATCCAGGCTCAGGCTATCTCAGTCGTTGGTTGGAGGTAGACGATGAGCCCCAGCCGCTGGATTTGCGCCAAGATCCGTGCTGGATCAAATGAAAATATTTCATATTAAATGATTTTTTGTCACCTTTATTATAGTATTTTGAATTAAATATTAAAAAAAAGTTAGGTGCCTCTAATGAAAAAGTACAAAACATAAAAGTTGTGGATCTTGGGGCTAACTTTAATCCAAAATTGATTTGAACCAATTTGGACCTCTGGTTGGACCAGGGCACCCGTTTTGGTGGGACCTATACCTAGGGCTATCCTGAGATTCAAATAGGTGCCCACTCTTCATCCCTTGTCCAAATGACCTGAAATTTGGGCATGGGGTCAACCTTAGATATATCTAGAATCTTTCCTAAAATGGGAATTTTTGGAGATACTTTGTCTATGGTTATTGTTTTTATGTAATAATATTAGGGTATTTTAATTAAGTGGTATAATGACCTCCAAACCCTCCCAAATTTTGGTGAGTGGTCCTTGGCATCATGATATTTCTCCGTATAAAATTTCACCTCATTTGGAGGTGTTTTGGATATGTAAAGACATAACCCTAATTTTGCCTTAAGGAGGTGTTCTTAAGTAAAATGTCACCTTGAGGATGAGCGGTCAAATCACCTCAACAGAGGCTGATATTTTGACCACTGACTTGGCATGACCTATAACACCCCCATAGGGATTATGGGGTAGTCTAGGGTAGTTTTGCCCTGGGATCCAAACTCAAACCCTAAGGATGGGCTTTTGAGGGTTGTGAAGGGTATGGGGGCAAATGCCCTTGTGTGATCATGTAACTTGGTGGAAATGATGACTGAGAAGCCTAAGTCCTCTTATATGAATCTTAGAGGATTTGGATATGGATGGACATCTCAAAACCCTAACCCTAGCTTAGGGCATAATCACTGTTTGTGTAGAATAAGCCACCAAAACTTACTAAAGGGGTGTGAAACTTAGGTAGCATGAATTTTAGGTTAGATAGAACCTTTTGTGAATTTATTGGAATTTTATGTACAATATGTTTAGCACTCCACTTGTTATACATAATACAGTCCTAAATGATATTTTATTTATTAGGATCATTCTGTTTATTAAAATCTTATGAAACTTGGCAGGAGATATTTTAGGTCAAGATAATTATCCATAAATTTTATTATAAATTTTAGTTGGTTAATTTCAGTACTTTATTCACAAGATTCAAAAGGGGTGTTTATGGTCAATAAATTATTTAGAGCTATTTTCATATTGCAAAAATTTTGAAATTAGGTCACTATTACTTTTAGGTCAATAACTACTTGGAAAAATTAATTCATGATGTTTAGAAGACTATTTGCAGTACTTACTTTACAAACCCATCATTTTGGGAATTTGATGTTTAATTTATCCAGAGCTTATTTCCTACTAAAAAAATCATGAAACCTTGTCAATAATGTTGGTAGGACAGTAGTTGCATAAGAAAATTAATTCATAATTTTTGGATGATTATTTGCTGTACTTACTTCATTATTGAAGGGAAATAAGATATAATACCAAAATAGTTTTAGGATCCTTTAGTTACTGAAAAAATGGTTATATTTTGGATTTACAGTATTAATTCAGCATAGTATTTATCATAATTATTTTAGGCATCTTGCATGAATATATAGGGTACTTCATGTTCAAACTGGTGGCACCTAGATCTTTTGGGAAAATTTAATAAATGCAAGATTAATTAGAAAAAATATAATTTACTGGATTTAGCCTAGTTAGGTCATAGACCCCCATTAATTATCTTGAGGCATTTGGATGATTATTTGAAGTGCTGCCCAATATGTGCATTGTATCGCTAAGTATCGTCTACGACCAGTAAAAGAACAGAAAATAGGTGATGTGGGTGTGTAGGCCTAAGGTTTGGGATTCTAATAGTCTGCTGGTTTTGGATAAGTAATTGGGGTAACCTTTTGAAGATAGGTTGAGTAAAGTGTGGAGTTGACTAGTGTTAGGTGGCGTTCGGGATCGGCGAAGGATCGTCTTTCCCGAAGGGAGGAAGAGTCAAAATCACACTAGGTTTAGTCCCGCGTAATACAAAAAGGGAATGGGTAAAGGGAGGCAACCAATAATAATAAGTGCATTGCGAAAGGGAACGATGGGCTTCAGCTACCATCATAGTTCCTAGTGCCCTTTGAGAACCCTTAATAGGGTATACCGGGGGCAGTCCTGGGCTAACCTAAACTGTAGGAAAACTAACTTGCAAGAGTAACTAGCATAATTAGGGATTCACTTTCACTTACATTGATGTCTCAGGATGTTAGGTTGGTTCACATAGGCTGTAGTCCCGGAGATTTTGGTGATGGGCAGGTTGGCCCGACAGGCTTTGGCTCGGTTGTTGGTTGTGATGGGCGAGATAGTCCGGTGAGCTTTGGCTCGATAGGTGGTTGGATTCATAACTATTGCATGTGCATAAAAGGTATAAAGGTGCTGGGTCTTCGGTATTGGAGGTTCGATGCACCGACGCCAATACGTCGAATCGACAAGTGTGGTTTAGCACTTCGCCATAAAAGTCTGGCGCGCCAGCCGGCAAGAGTACGCAGGCGCTCCGCTTTGTGCACCAGCATTGAGCCGTACGATAGGTCTGACTGGTAGTGCAATTACCGGTTTAGAGGTGGGCGATGCCCAACCCACCGCTTCTGTTTGCCACTACGGAGGTATCCTGGGAGGTTCGGCTCCAAAAAGGGGGAACTAATGGTCTGTGTACACAGAGTCGGGTGAGTTGCTCTTGTATGTTCACATCATGGCATAATTGCATGTCATAGCATAACCATTGCATATAACCCTGTCACCTATTGTATAAAGTGGTATGCGACGCTTTATACAATAGGACCTGCAAAATGACCTATTAGCTTATAGGCTTGCGTGAGCATGCTTATAAGTTATGGTTATTTTCCTATGATAAATATTGTTCGCTTGTAAACCTAAACCCAATCGTATAAATGGGTATGTGACTTTTTATACAATGGGAGCCTTGCAAAAGATCCCTTAGCTTATGTGCTCTCGTATAAGTTAAGGTTAATTTCATATTTTCAATTACTACCATTATACTCATAGAACTGCTAGCATAGGTTCGTCGTCATCTATCACTTGATTATTCTCCACTATCATGTCCTCTCCTTTCTTCCTCCCCGCTTGATGCCTAGGAGCCATGGGGGAAGGGGTGGGGGATGATAAGGCTTAGTCTAGCATGGAGGAGCAGCCACAGAGGTCGACAGGCTTGGAGATGGGGAAGTCTAGCACCAGAGTACAGACTGCTAAGACTGTGAGTCCCGATCTTAAGTAGTGTTCCGTTTTTATTCCGCGATGAGTGACTCTGTAGTGAGGATTTTGATGTACCGGGCATAAGCCCTCGTTTCAGTACTTTTCATACTGTTATTATGTCTGTGGACACTCCCTTCGTGGAGAGTATTACTTCTTTTTATATGTGATCTTTTGTGGACAAATATGTTAGAGTTTGTTTTATATAGTCTCATATACTTTGCTACTAATCTGTGATTGATATGGCCGGCATAATTGGCGTCTTGCAGTGATGACCTTCTCGAGCATGAAGGTGTCACCGCAAAGTGGTGGTTCTGGGCCTAAGACCTCGGTGGTTTAAAAAGAAAAAAAAATGGGGTCTTACATTACATTCCCAAGGGCGGTGAAATCTGAGAAGACATCTTGAGACGCACATTGTTCTAAGTATTCGGTGCATCCTGGGATTTCCAAGATGTATAATGACTTACGAAAGACCATGTTCTGGCTAGGAATGAAGAGTGCTGTTAAGTATTATGCTACACACAATTAGGAATGTCAGAAAGTGAAGGTGGAGTGCAAGAGCCCTGGAGGGTTGTTACAATCATTGCCCATTCCTGAGTGGAAATTTGAAGATATATCAATAGATTTTGTTCACGGCCTTCCCCGATCGCAATCAGGGAATGACTCAATTTGGGTGATAGTGGATTTCTTGGCTAAGGTTGTCAGGTTTATCCCAATGAGAAAGGTGGCGCATGTGGATGTATTGGTACGTCTTTTCATGGAACAGTTTGTGTGATACCATGGAGTTCCTAAGACGATAGTCTCCGACCGTGATGGTCGCTTTACCTCCAAGGAATGGAAGGTTGTTCAAGCATATTTGGGTTCTCGACTTACCTTTAGCACGACCTTTCATCCTCAGAAGGACGGTCAGTCTGAGAGGACCATCAGAACTATGGAAGATCTGTTGAGGTTGTGTGTATTAGATAGAGGGGAGCTGAGGAAAAGGCTCTTACTACTAGTGCAATTTTCATACAACAACAGTCATCAATCTAGCATCGGGATGGCACCCCAGGAAGTATTTTATGGAAGGAGTTGTAGAACACCTTTATCATGGGTGCAGGATGAAGACACGAAGATTTTTGGAATCAAGTATATTAATGATACTATTGTTGTTGATAGATTGATACTAGACCGTATGCTTGAGGCTTAGAGTCGATAGGCAAAGTACTATAATGCGAAACACAGGATGGTGGAGTTTCAAGTGGGTGATAAAGTGTTCTTGAAGATTCGGCTGATGCATGGAGTGTCACGTATGTATGATATGGGGAAGAAACTCACCCCAAGATATGTGGGGCCTTATGTTGTATTGGAGAGGATTGGCCCATTGGCCTATCGGCTGGAGCTACCACCAGAGCTGGAAAATTTGCATGACATCTTCCATGTGTCATCACTTTGGAAAGCACTACAATGACCCAATCAGCATGTCCCCTCTATAAGTGGAACAGTGGCAACTTATAGATCTGTCCTACTAGAGCTGGTACGTATAGTAGACACCGAGATAAGGAGCTTGCGATGAAAAAGTGTTCCTTTGGTGAAAGTCTTATGGTCTAATAATGGGAAAGAGGAATTTACTTGGGAGCCGGTGGACTTGATGCGGAAGAGCTACCTGGATTTATTTCCCCTAGGTATGCTTAAAAGCAAACTTATATTTTTCATGCTTTACCTCCCCATAGACTTAGCCTAATTTAGGGGACGAAATCTTTTATTTTATTTATAGGATTTGTAATGTCACATTTTGTGCTAGACCCCTTGCATGCATTTTGAGTTAAAAGATCTGACTAGGGCTCGGGGTGTGCTGGATTCGATAAGTAAAATTCATCAGATATCGTCACGGATATCCAACGAATTCGTCGAGTATGACATACAAATTGGGGCTAGTACTATTCGTCGAATATCGTCACGGATATCCGATGAATTCATCAAATATATAAGATGAATTTGACTTGGAATATTTTGGCCGGAATAATTCATCGAAAAGCTTTGAGTGATCTCGATGCCATTCGACGAAGCGTCGCGTAGATAAGACGAAACTCACTTAGAAGAATTAAGAACTCCAAAGGTGTCACGACCCGTCTCGACGGAAGTCAGAGTGCGCTTCGGGCGGGCCGTGATGCCACAGGCATGGGCGGAAAGGAACCATGCCTGCTAAGGCGGATGCGGTGATATAGAAAATAGTTTCTTAGAAATAGTAATTTTGTTTGAACAATTGATTGAGTATAAATGTGCGGAAGCACTTAAAGTTTTAAAACGTGGGTAATTCATGCACATGTATTTTCTTGAAAAATTTAATGCTACACACAGTGCTGAAACAGAAGTAAATGCAATAATAACAGTAGTAATAATGTTATAGATAAGATGATCTAATACATCAGAAATATCCTATGAGCTGTCCATGATACCAAAGAAAATGTCATACTATAACTATTACATGATAGACAGACAGTAAAGGGATCATAGAACCTGATGCAGACAACTATAAATGAAAAACCTCTGAGCAAGACTGGAGCTGAACGAGAAGTAGCTCAGAGAGCAGGCGGCGCAGTCACGAACCCTAAGGCAATTTCAAGACAGAAAGAAAATGCCTTAGAACTTAGGATTTATATATAAGCAAATTAATTAATTTAAAGTGAGAGCAAAAACAAGAGACATAACCGAGTACTGAAATATCATGTATAAGGCTACCAAACATGCCAAAAACCAGGTCAAACAAACATATCTGAAATATTAGCCTCCTCCGGAGTATAGCCTAAAATCAATAGTTGTAAGTCGCGATCGATGAAGTGTATACGTACTATAGCGGGCGCACATGGCTCATGATCAGATCTGAGTGCAAGTCTTATCGGAAAAGTAATCCTGCTTGCCGTGACCATGCCAGCAGACAGATGCCCAGTTAGACGCTATAATTCAAGAATTTTGCTTACAACTATGGATTCGTCTTATTGTGCGTCCTTATGGATTGTCTATCAAATTTCGTTATATCAATACTTTTTAGAGTTCAAAATTTTGTAAAAAGGAATTATTTATAACGGACAGATAAGCAGAGTAAATCTAAAGTTTTGCAAGTGAGAGGGGGTTCTCTACTTGCCTTAAAGTGACGTCGACAGTGCTCGCGTCAACTAAGTGGCGTAAGCGGTGTTAAAAGCTCTAGCTACACCTGTTCGAGATCAAAAATACATTCCAAATTGAATTAACAGTTTTCTATGCTAGCACATATGTCAGATAATCGCACCACATAACAGGAGAGGGGAATAACATTTTGACCTCCCTCGAAAGTGAGGGGAGAAGAGCCTACCGCGAGGGATCGGGAGTTTTGGCGGCGTTTGGAGGCAAAAATCTCAAACTTGGCGCGATTCCACCACCTAAGCCCAACGAGCGACACGGGAAATGCAAACAGAATTGAAATTAGATGACTTTATGACAAATCCAAGGGGGATTGACGAAATCACGCCAATCGGAGGGCGGAAATCTTCCCAAAAAAATTAGGGCAAGCTAAAAATGAGGGATTGATGAAATTCCTTACCTAATGAGTCCAGATTTGGGCTCAGAAATCCACGAAGAGGAGTTTCGAGCGAAACCCTAGGAGTCCCTCTCGAAAACCATCGGCCGGAACGAGAAGGAGTTAGCGTTGCCGGAGAAGGATCGCTGTCCTTGTCCTCACTGGTCAGAGAAGGAGAAGAGGAGGCAGTTGGAGGCCCTTGGAGGAGGTCTTTGGACCCTAGGGTGCAGCCGGCCAAGAATTTGTGCGGAAGATTCCGGCCAAAGGAAGCACCGGAGACGTCGGGGAAGCAAAAGGAATGGGCGCCCGACCAGAAGGAAGTGTTTTCCGGCCACGGGGAGGCGTCTCGGGGGCGGCCGGAGGCGTTGGCGGCCGGAGGCGTTGGCGGCGGGTTCCGGGCCGTCGGGTACGCGTGAGGCGGAAGCGGGATCTTCCCTGCGGGTTTTCTTGCGGGATGCGGAAATGGACCGGGGACTCGGGGTTTTAATAAAAGGAGGGGGGCGGGGTAGGTTTAGACCGGGGTTATTTTGGGGTCTTTTTTTATATTTTATTTTTTTATTATTATTATTCTTATATGTTATTAAATGGGTTGTTACATTCTCCCCTACTTAGAAAGTTTCGTCCCGAAACTCACAAAGGAAATTCTTTGAAGGGAACTAAAACAACAGAGTTTCAGATGACATATACTTCAAACAGAAGTTTGCAGATTAATGCATGAAAGTTAACCATGAAAGATACTGAAATAATGAGGAAGTCGGACTTAGAGACGTACCAAGATCATGAGAAGAGTTGAGGATACTTGTTGCGCATGTCAGATTCGAGTTCCCAAGTGTACTCTTCAGACTTGCCATGCACCCAAAGTACCTTCACCATCGGAATGGTTCTTTTGCGAAGCTTGCGCTCTTGATATTCAACGATCTTCGAAGGCTCGATCGGATAAGACAGATTGGCTTCAGGAATAACTGGAACTTCTTCAAGAACACGATTAGGATCGTGGATGTACTTCTGAAGCTGGCTGACATGAAAGACGTCATGAACACCGGCCAAAGAAGCAGGTAGATCCAGACGATAGGCAGATCCTCCAACACGCTCTAAGATGACGTACGGTCCCATGAACCTCGGGCTGAGCTTATGATGGCGACCGAACCGTTTCACCCCAGGAGTAGGAGAAACCTTCAGAAACACTTGATCACCAACAGCAAACTCTAACGGACGGCGGCGCTGATTTGCATACTTTCTCTGTCTCTCAATGGCACGACTGAGCTGAACACGAGTCTTCTTGGTAGCTTCTTCCATTTCCTGAAGTAACTCAGGACCCAAAATCACCTTTTCACCGACTTCTGACCAGTAGAGCGGGGTCCTACAGCGACGCCCGTACAGTGCTTCGAACGGGGCCATCTTGAGGCTCTCTTGGTAGCTGTTGTTGTAGGCGAATTCAACCAAGGGTAGATGTTCATCCCAAGCTCCCTTGTAGTCCAAAATATAGCACTGAAGCATGTCTTCAAGAATCTGATTGACCCTCTCGGTCTGGCCATCAGTCGTCGGGTGATAAGCGGTGCTTAGGTTAAGATCAGTGCCCAAAGCTTGCTGAAATCCCTTCCAGAAGTGCGATACAAATCTCGAGTCACGATCAGAAACAATCCGCAGAGGGATCCCATGGAGTCTCACAATCTCAGAAACATAAATCCGGGCCATTTTCTCGGTGGAATGACCCTCCTTGTACGGGATGAAGTGAGCCACTTTAGTAAGGCGGTCTACTATGACCCAAATCGCATCATGCCCTCTCGGAGTGCGGGGCAAACCCGTGATGAAGTCCATAGAAATATCTTCCCACTTCCATTCAGGGATAGGCAGGGGTTATAAAAGTCCACCAGGACGCTGACGCTGAGCTTTCACCTTCTGGCACGTCAGACATCGAGAGATGAAGCGTGCAATATAGTTCTTCATGCCAGGCCACCACACAATCTGCTTAAGGTCATGATACATCTTATTGTTGCCAGGATGACCAGATGTGCGGGACTCGTGAGCTTCTCGGCAAATACTATCCAGCAACTCAGGGACATCGGGAACACATAGGCGACTTCGGAAAAGAAGAACATTGTCAGAGATAGAGAAATCGGGAAGAGTACCAAGTTCGACCTGTCGGCGAATGCGCTGGAGTGCGGGGTCAGATGGTTGCAGGTCCTTCACCTGTTCAACCCATAACGGATCTGAGACTCCTCCTTGACCTCCAGGTGAGAAGGATATGTCCATCTGTTCGAGGTCATCAATCAGGGCCGCGAGAGAAGCTGACATGGGTGCACAGGCGGCAACTGAGGCATGACGACTCAAAGCATCCGCTACTGAATTGGCTTTCCCGGGCACATAAGTGAGCTGCAGGTCATAATCTGCTATGAATTCCAGCCATCGCCTCTGACGAAGATTAAGATCTTTCTTAACGAAAATGTACTTCAAACTCTGATGGTCAGTGAAGAAGTGACACTTCACGCCATAGAGGTAGTGACGCCAAAGCTTCAAAGCAAACACGACTGCAGCGAACTCCAGATCATGAGTGGGGTAGTTCCGTTCATGGATCTTCAACTGCCTTGACCCATAAGCAATAACACGATCCTCTTGCATCAGGACACAGCCCAAGCCCACTCCGGAAGCATCGGTATAAACCGAAAAGTCCAACCCTTCTGAAGGAAGAGCTAAAACTGGCGCTGAACACAAACGTTGCTTCAATTCAGAAAAGGCCTGCTCACACTATTCTGTCCACTCAAATCTGGCATGTTTTTGAGTTAGACGAGTTAGGGGAGCAGCAAGAGAGGAGAAATCCTTGATGAAACGCCGGTAATAGCCCGCCAAACCAAGGAAACTGCGAATCTCAGTAGGGGTAGAAGGCTGCTTCCAGTCCATAATAGCGGAGACCTTGGCAGGATCAACGGAAAGTCCATCGCCGGAAATGACATGCCCCAGAAAGGCAACACGATCCAGCCAAAACTCACATTTCGCCAATTTGGCATAGAGCTGGTGCTGACGAAGAGTGGAGAGTGTGAGTCTAAGATGGGTTGCATGCTCCTCACGAGTCTTGGAGTAAACCAAGATATCATCAATGAAAACAATGATGAACTTATCTAGGTAGTCGCGGAAGATACGGTTCATCATATCCATGAAAGCAGAAGGGGCATTAGTCAACCCAAAAGACATCACCAAAAATTCAAAGTGTCCATACCGAGTCCGGAAAGCTGTCCTGGGGATGTCGGATTCTTTGATCTTTAACTGATGGTAACCCGACCTGAGATCTATCTTGGAGAAGACGTTACTGCCTTTGAGCTGGTCAAAAAGGTCATCCACGCGCGGGAGGGGGTACTTATTCTTGATGTTTACCTTGTTCAGGTCCCGGTAGTCGATGCACAATCTCATGGATCCGTCTTTCTTTTTAACGAAAAGAACGGGGGCTCCCCAAGGAGAAGAGCTGGGACGAATGTACCCACGCTCAAGCAACTCATCCAATTGCGACCTAAGCTCCTCCAGTTCTCGCGGCGCCATACGGTAAGGAGCTTTAGATAATGGGCGCGTTCCAGGCTCTACATCGATGGAGAATTCTACTTCACGATCAGGAGGTATTCCAGACAACTCGGCGGGAAACACGTCAGGGAATTCGGAAGCAATCGGGATATACTCAAGTTGGGGTTCGACAGCATCTGAATGTGAAGCATAAACAAAGCAAGCAAAGCATCCCTGGCTAAGAAGTCGAGAGGCGCGCATAGCAGAAATTACCTGCAGGTGGCTGCGGGTAGTCTGAACATGAACGTTGTAGTCTTTACCATCGATACTGAGATTGACCCTTTTTGCCACACAGTCCAATTTTGCTTGATACGCGACCAGCCAATTCATACCCAAGATTACGTCGAATTCTGTCATGTCCAGGACTATGAGATCGGCGACGACTTGCAGTTCACCGAGCAGTATCGGACAATTGAGAATGCCTCTAGTAGACAAGTGCAAATGACCGGGCACAGAGATTTTGAAAGGAACATCGAGTGGCAAAGTAGGCCAATTATGAAGATCCACGATAGGACGTGCTATAAAAGAGTGAGATGCTCCAGAATCGAATAGGATTTGCATCCATTTGTTTTTGACCCTAAAACTCCCTAGAAATGAACATAGCAATGGCATTCAAGATCTTTCTGACATTAAGGCAAGAAATGAAAAGACGCAGGAAATTTAAAAATTCACATAAAGCATACCAGAGATGACGGAGGTAGATGCGAGCGCCTCGCCCTGAGTGGTGACGTTCAGCACAGCCTTGCCCTTATCTTGGGCACCAGAAATAGCCTGCAGGGGCTGAGCGGGGATCGAGCTTTCCTTCACGGGGCAATCTTTAATCTGATGTCCAAACTGCCCACATCTGAAGCAGGTATTCTGCTTGCGGCGACAATCATTCACCAAGTGGCCCGATTTCTTGCAATAGGTACAGACGGAGGAGGCAGAGGCAAGCGTAACCTGGGGCTATTGGGCGGGCACAACCATCTTTTGCTTCTTCAGAAGATATCGATAGACTAAGACGGTATGGCCAACTTTGTGGCAGTAGGCACACACCTCTTGAGACTTGGGACCTTGCTCCTGAGGTGGAGCATTCTTGCGCTTGTGGTCACGTACAGCGGCATTGCTCGTACTATGCTGAACTTTCTTGGCAGTGCGATCCATCTCAATAGCTTCAACCTTCAAGGCAGCTCCAACAGTCTCGGCGTAGGTGGTGGCGCCGTGGGCTACCACATGCTGGCGGAAATCATGTCGGAGGCCCTTCACGAAGCGGCTGATCTTCTTGGATTCATCGGGCACGAACTCTGCGGCAAGGAGAGATAGACGAGAGAACTCTATCTCATATTCAGTTACGGTTCTGCCAGGCTGCTGAAGGGACAGGAACCTCACAGCTAGCTTGTCTCGCTCCACGGATGAAAGAAACTTTTCCATGAGCGCATTCTTGAACTGCTCCCAGGTCATAGCGGAAGAATTGGGGAGACTGCGGCGCTGAAGCCACCAAGTGTATGCATCCTCGGTCAGCTGGTAGGTCGCAAGATGAACCTTGTGTGCCTCAGGAACACCGGCATACTCGAAGTGCTTTTCCATCTGGGAGAGCCACTCTGAGATGACGAAGAAATCACGACTGCCATTAAAGGATGGCGGATTCAGCCTCTTGAACATCAGCGTATCCGCCATTGCTACAGGAGGAGCAACCAGACCTGGCACGGGCGGGACCGCAAGGGTGTCAGTAAGCAAGCCAGTCCCTAAACCAAGTGCAAGAGGGGGGGTTCCAAGAGCGGCGGTAACAGTGACTCCTGCTGTCCCTGCGCTGCCAGAATCAGGAGCTGTGTCAGGAGTTTGACGATCTCCCTCTAAGCGAGTGAGACGCTCGAGGATCTGCCTCAACAGCTGGGCAGTGGCGTCTACAGGAGCTGCCCCGACTGGAGGGGTAGCTTTCTTGCGCTGAGATCGTTTAAGGGCCATCTAAGCAGGGACACAAAAGAAACGAGTAAGAAAGACAATTACGTCAATCATAGGATATTAAGGAATAACAGGTTCTAGCATTTTGATACTGACGAATACATAAATCATATATTAGTTACAGCATTTTCATTGGACAACTCTAGGTGATGATTAATGACAAGAAATCACATGCAATGTCAAGCAATTTACAAAACCATGTGTGTACGATCATCATTTGCTGTTCTTGGCTTAACATTTGTGTAATGAGTTATGTTATGCATGTAATGCAATCATGTCTAAAATGCATTCCTACGAATGTTCATGAATGGATATACATGCCATGTTAAGCGCCCATATCACTTAACATGTTATGCATATTATGATTCTAATGCCAACGCACTTGAAAATATTAAACCGCCCATACAATTTAATATTCGCAAGCGGTGTATAGCCTAATGGAAATTCATATGCACAAAAATGTTAAGTTTGCCCATAACCCCTTAACATTCATGTGCATACTACTCATGATTATGTGTGAGTGTGTGCGATGTCTCAGCCGCGAACAACAAATAATGACAGGCTGAGTGAGATATGATGCATGTACATGTATTTACATAATAGAAGTTAAAATATTTGAAAATTTCAAAATACTGCATTTTTAAGAGCTAACCTGGCTCTGATACCAACTGTCACGACCCGTCTTGACGGAAGTCAGAGTGTGCTTCGGGCGGGCCGTGATGCCACAGGCATGGGCGGAAAGGAACCATGCCTGCTAAGGCGGATGCGGTGATATAGAAAATAGTTTCTTAGAAATAGTAATTTTGTTTGAACAATTGATTGAGTATAAATGTGCGGAAGCACTTAAAGTTTTAAAACGTGGGTAATTCATGCACATGTATTTTCTTGAAAAATTTAATGCTACACACAGTGCTGAAATAGAAGTAAATGCAATAATAACAGTAGTAATAATGTTATAGATAAGATGATCTAATACATCAGAAATATCCTATGAGCTGTCCATGATACCAAAGAAAATGTCATACTATAACTATTACATGATAGACAGACAGTAAAGGGATCATAGAACCTGATGCAGACAACTATAAATGAAAAACCTCTGAGCAAGACTGGAGCTGAACGAGAAGTAGCTCAGAGAGCAGGCGGCGCAGTCACGAACCCTAAGGCAATTTCAAGACAGAAAGAAAATGCCTTAGAACTTAGGATTTATATATAAGCAAATTAATTAATTTAAAGTGAGAGAAAAAACAAGAGACATAACCGAGTACTGAAATATCATGTATAAGGCTACCAAACATGCCAAAAACCAGGTCAAACAAACATATCTGAAATATTAGCCTACTCCGGAGTATAGCCTAAAATTAATAGTTGTAAGTCGCGATCGATGAAGTGTATACGTACTATAGCGGGCGCACATGGCTCACGATCAGATCTAAGTGCAAGTCTTATCGGAAAAGTAATCCTGCTTGCCGTGACCATGCCAGCAGAAAGATGCCCAGTTAGACGCTACAATTCAAGAATTTTGCTTACAACTATGGATTCGTCTTATAGTGCGTCCTTATGGATTGTCTATCAAATTTTGTTATATCAATACTTTTTAGAGTTCAAAATTTTGTAAAAAGGAATTATTTGTAACGAACAGATAAGCAGAGTAAATCTAAAGTTTTGCAAGTGAGAGGGGGTTCTCTACTTGCCTTAAAGTGACGTCGACAGTGCTCGCGTCAACTAAGTGGCATAAGCGGTGTTAAAAGCTCTAGCTACACCTGTTCGAGATCAAAAATACATTCCAAATTGAATTAACAGTTTTCTATGCTAGCACATATGTCAGATAATCGCACCACATAATAGGAGAGGGGAATAACATTTTTACCTCCCTCGAAAGTGAGGGGAGAAGAGCCTACCGCGAGGGATCGGGAGTTTTGGCGGCGTCTAGAGGCAAAAATCTCAAGCTTGGCGCGATTCCACCACCTAAGCCCAACGAGCGACACGGGAAATGCAAACAGAATTGAAATTAGATGACTTTATGACAAATCCAAGGGGGATTGACGAAATCACGCCAATCGGAGGGCGGAAATCTTCCCAAAAAAATTAGGGCAAGCTAAAAATGAGGGATTGATGAAATTCCTTACCTAATGAGTCCAAATTTGGGCTCAGAAATCCACGAAGAGGAGTTTTGAGCGAAACCCTAGGAGTCCCTCACGAAAACCATCGGTCGGAACGAGAAGGAGTTAGCGTTGACGGAGAAGGATCGTTGTCCTTGTCCTCACTGGTCAGAGAAGGAGAGGAGGAGGCAGTTGGAGGCCCTTGGAGGAGGTCTTTGGACCCTAGGGTGCAGCCGGCCAAGAATTTGTGCGGAAGATTCCGGCCAAGGGAAGCACCGGAGACGTCGGGGAAGCAAAAGGAATGGGCGCCCGACCAGAATGAAGCGTTTTCCGGCCACGGGGAGGCGTCTCGGGGGCGGCCGGAGGCGTTGGCGGCGGGTTCCGGGGCCGTCGGGTACGCGTGAGGCGGAAGCGGGATCTTCCCTGCGGGTTTTCTTGCGGGATGCGGAAATGGACCGGGGACTCGGGGTTTTAATAAAAGGCGGGGGGCGGGGTAGGTTTAGACCGGGGTTATTTTGGGGTCTTTTTTATATTTTATTTTTTTATTATTATTATTCTTATATGTTATTAAATGGGTTGTTACAAAAGGCGTCGAGTGCGTTGAGTGGTCTCAACGCCATTCAGCAAGGCATTGAGTGATACTCAATGCCTAGGAGGAAATTGACGTAGAATAATTCTGTGTTCAGGAAGCATCGAGTGCGCTGGGTGAACTCAACGTCATTCGACAAAGCGTCGAGTGATACTCGATGATCCCGATGCTTTAACTTGAAAAGATTCTGGGGGAATTGAGTGAACTCGATGCCACTCGACGAAGCATCGAGTGATACTCAACAATCTCAATGATTTGACTTAGAAAAAAAGTACAGGACTCGATGAGGCGTCGACTGATCACAACGAATTTCAACAATTCGTCGAGTTTGTATAGTATACATGACGATTTTGACTTAGAGCATTTTCGGTTGACCGTGTTGCTGGTTCATGTTTACGGGCTGAATCGGGTTTTCAGAATAGGCGTTGATGGCTCCTTTTAACCGATCTTTTCAATAAGACATAATTTAAGTAATAATAGAAGGTCCAATTAGGAGGTGACACGTGGCGGCATGTATCAAACCCTAATATTTCGTATAAAAAGGGAATAAGTGGAAAACCCTAGCCGTCACTTCACCCTTCTTGCCGAGCAGTTACTATGCACACCCGACTGAAGCGGAGGGATGATGAGAGTTGCTGGAGTCGAATTTTCTAGAGGAAGAACTTTCCATTCCGTGACGAACAAAACCAACAAGTAAGAAGATGCCGTCGAGAAGGATAACAAGATCCATGGCCAGAAATGAGGTGAGCTTCCTACCCCCTCCAATGGTGCTAGATCTTTTATTAAGAACTAGGATAGATGTCGACTCGAAAGAGTTTGACTTGTGTGAATAAATATCTCCTAGGAAAAGACCATGCTAGGACCTTGTCCTAGAGATTGGTTATCTTCAACCTCTTCTCTCTTCTCTATGAAGATGGTGGACTTCGTTTCGTGAAGATGGATGTTCTAGTAAGGGTGAATAAGGGAGGAGGAAATCTGGATGTAGCTTTGAACAAAAGGCTGAAGGATGAAGACGAACTGATGTTGTTCGTTTGGCTTTAAGATGTGTGCATAATCTATTTTCTGTGCGCAACAAACTTTGAGGCCCTTTTTAGGTACGATATGACCGGATATAGGTCTTAGTCTGAACACGAACATTGTAGTCCTCAGAAAGACCTTTCCAATGGATGGTTACATGTTCTTATAGAAGCATTGTAGCTCCAGGAATGTCCTGTCAAAGTCATTGCATGGTAACAACTTATGTGCAAGATGCTTTCGGTTAATGTATAACCGGCTTTGGTCTAGGTAGGAGAAACGTAGCAAGAAGATGTTGAGGTTTGGATGAGTCTATTTATATGTAGCCGAGATGAACAAATGGTTGGAGGAATTTAATAAACAAATAAATGGGGGAATTAGCGAACAAATTGTTTGATAGGATTTGATTGTAAAAATGGCTACGTGTGAAATCCTCTGAGGACATGCATGATTGTAATCCAACAGATGGTATAAGTTTTGAAAGAGGTTTGGGTCCCTGATAACTCAATGTGAAATCTATACCTATGTTATCAAACTTGGTGAAAGTGTGAAGAGTGATTATTTTGTGATGATAAGCATATGAAAGCATATTTATTCGTAAATGCTTTGTTATAAAGAAGGAATTTGGATGAGGTAAAACTCATGGTCATGAAATGTGTTTAATCATCATCTCAAGTGTTGAATGAGATAATTGGTATAGTCCACTGCTTAGAGTGTGAATCCCTATGGGTAGTAGTATGGGATTGGTATATTGTTCAAGGTGGCTTGCCACCTGTGTTAATGTTGAACCCCTATGTGCTTGGGAGTATGAGAATGTGAAAAGGGTGTAAGTGCGTATGTTTGACCTCACTGGATTGGAAATATTGATAAGGGACTCGGTGTAGAACCCTTGAGTGCTGTTGAACACTGGATTTGTAAAATTGAAATAGGACTCGGTTGGAGCTCTTGGATGGTTGATGGCAAGGCCATGTGAATTTGCATGCGGTGTGAGTTGACACGCAGTGTTATAATCCTGGGTTAAGGATTGTGTGGCAGTTCTACGGGCTTGGCATTCGTCACACCGACGGTAGTTGACATATAGACTTTGGTCACTGGGCCTTGGTCCTCGGTTCTTTTCCCCGAGGCACCCTCCATGCCAAGTGGACGGTTGGCCTTGGACATGTGGTGATACACTCCCAAAGGCACCTTTCATGCCACAAAGATTGGATAGTTGGGTTGGGCTCTTAGTGTACATCTACCTGAGACCACTTCTGATCCATAGTATGCATGGAGCTCCATTGTTGTGTTCTTAGCATTGAGGCATACGGGGGCCTAGGCTTGGTAGTGTGGAAGCCCGCCTAGTAGTGGAGACGCCTGCTCTACTGTCACCGTCTTGCCACGACGGATGACACCTGAGATATTAGCTACCTGCTCGAAAAGTGGGAACTACAAGTCTGTGTCGACATTGCAGTGTGCTTTTGTGTGCATGGGTGAGTCAACGCATTGCATTCATAACATTGCATCATATTGCATACATAAGATACTTATCATATGAGTTTGTATGAGCACTCTTATATAATGATTTACTTTACTGTTAAGTCAATCCTTAAGTTATAAATATGTATGAGCATTTTTATAAGTTACCTTCCAATTGTAGATCTATATACCTTGATGGATGAATATTGCTTGTGTAGAACTACTAGAGTAGAATGTTGATAATGTTGCTATACTTTGCTGCTATTACTACTCATGATATATAGATTCTTCACCATCTTGTACTATTGCTTACTTATATATATTGTACTATCTTCTTTTCTCAGCTTGGTGCCTAAGAGTCGCTGGTGGAACGGATGTGATAGACACTTAGTCTTTATTGTTGAAACCAAAAACTTGGTCTCTCATGGAGTTCGGGGTCCCAAGAAAGGTGTGCCCAAGGGGTGAGGATTCAAAGGGAGGGTCGTGCATGACCTCATACCTACTACACTCAGGGGAACGTCACGGACCAAAGGCTCAAGAAATGAGGAGCAGACCCTCGGCTCTAGCGTGGAGGTCCCACCTCACAACCAGAAGACCTTTGATGTCTCCCCCTACCTAGCCAATGCTGAGCTAGGTGCCTTGGAGGAAGAAAGCAAGGGGATATAAGTGTTGAAGAAGTGATCCTCTCCAAGGCACCCACATGGGCCTATTTATAGTTTTTTTGGGGATTGCCTGCCAACAACCACATTTTGATATTACGAAACGACCAAAATGCCCTCGGATTGGTCTGCCAACAGCTAAATCCAGCTATTCTAAATAGCTAATTGCAGTCCACTAGGGGCAGTCCCTCAAGCCGGGCGAGCAGGAGACAAGGCAAGCTAAGGCCGGGCAAGTAGGTGGTTTGCAAATGGCGACATGACGATTAACAAGCTGGCACGAGGCGAGACGTGAGAGGTAGTCTGGGAAAATAGGCGGCCTGTGAGAGCGACGACTAGGAGTGACCGTGACTAGCGGTTAGCGAGACTGAGACCGGCGAGAGCGACAGCTAGGCAACCTGGGCCTTGCCGCTAGGACGGCCTGCGAGAGCGACCTGTCGCGAGTAGGCGAGCTGGCGAGAGCGACCTGGAGCGAGTAAGCGAGATGGCAAGAGCAGTGGTCTGGCGAGAATGGTCTGGCGAGACGACGGTCTAAGCGAGAGCGGTCTAGGCGAGAACGGTCTGGCGAGACGGTGGTCTAGGCGAGAGCGGCGGCATGATGAGTTCGTCCTAGGCGAGTAGGGGCCCGGACGACTAGAGGCCTGGGCGACCCCCCAAAGGGGCTGGGGGGAGAAAAGTTTTCATCCCCCTATTTGTATATTTCAAGGGTTAAGCCTAAATTGGCCACCAAGAGTGCAAAACCTCTCCAAAAGTATAAAAATTATAGATGTTCCTGCGCCTGCCGGGGGGGACCCTACTCTGCGAATATGGGGTTGTACACAATCCCCACTCTTTTCGAGCGAGTTCCACGCTCGGAAAGAAACATCTAATCCAACATATTTGCTGAGTATAGGTCTCTCTCGCGGTTTAAAAAATACTTAGCCTCTCTGAGTAGAAATCACTTAACCTTTAGGAGGGGTCAACCTACCCTGCCAGCTAATGGGAGCCTGGGTGACGATGTAACGTCCCGAAACTTAAAAGTGAAACGGGCGGTGTTCAAACCAAGTTTGGGTCTTGGTAGGGTGAACACGGCCTGTGATACGGGCGTGCCACACGGCGTGTCGTGCTCGGGTAGTCGAGTTGAGGTCGATGAGCGTTGAGTCCTCGAACATGGCCTGTGACACGGGCGTGTCACAAGGCGTGTCAGGCACACGGCATGTGACACGGGCGTGTCATATGGCCGTGTACTCCTTCTAAAGTTTGGTCCTATGTCAACTGAGGGACACGGCCCGGAATACGGGCATGTACTGTATGACATAGGCGTGTCAGTTTCGGCACGGGCGTGTGGTCACCCGTGTCCACCAAGGGACATGATGGTTGGCGGGCGGTTATTCATGACACGCCACTGGTCACAGGCGTGTCGATGACCTAACACGGGCGTGTCAAGTTGGGACACGGGCGTGTCCCAACCCGTGTCCTTTTCTATCCTCGACAATCGTGTCTGGATTGAGAAACACGGCCTGGGACACGGCCGTGTGCAAAGCCATGTTTGGCCCAGGGTTTGGAGATTTTAGGCAAATCTGAGCCGTTCGTTTTCTTTAAATTCGATCCGACGACCCCGGTGAGTTCCTGCTGAGTTTAGTTCGGGAATTGAGGGTTAATTCCTCATTTCATTCTAAACTCTCTCTTTCTAAGAAGTTAGAGAGAGGAGAGAGTAAGGAAGAAGGAAGGGAGGAATCCGGCCTCCGATGGAGCATCGGAGCACGAAAGTTAGAACAGAGACCAAATCCGTTGAGAGAATTCCCTTGCGAAGCCTTTCATCTGGCTAGTTTTTCATGGCACCTAAGCAAACTTCAAGGGTAACGATTCTCAACTTGAGCATGTGAAGCTCTTCTTCCTTTGCATAGGAAAATCCTCTCCCGCGAGTGTGTGGTGAGTTTGCGGTGTTCCTTGGGGTAGATATGTGAAGTCCCCCTTATTTAGAGTCCGGAATCGAAGTACGGGCATAGGCATTGTATATGAAGCCTACCTAGATGTGTTTGTCTTGAACGGTGATGTTGCATTGCATGAATAGCCGGAGAAGACTCCGTGCATTATTTTTGGGTTTATACGCGGTAGATTGAAGCAGGGATCCTTGGGGATTAACTCCAAGGCGCACCCGAAAAATTGGGCGGAATCATAGTTCTGCTAACTTGGCGGTCGGGGAGCAAGACTTGAACATAACTGGGTTATGTGATGTTTTGAAATGTTTTTGGATCCGGGTGAAGCTTGGCTCGCGCGTACGTCTTAAAGTGACTAGGCGGCGTGAGCAACGGGCAGGTTGAAACGGACCTGGGCTCTGCGGTTCGGTGCAAGAGGCCCTAAAGTAGAACTGGCCGTTGGCATAGTCGAGAGTCTTGGACTGCGGTCAGAAAGACTTAAAACTGCTCACAATGTTTGCTATCCTGAGGGTGGTAGTGAAGCCACGGAATTGACCGGATTCACCGAAAATGTGCCCTGAGTGCATGGGGTGTTTGGCCGAGCGAGCTTTCACCTGTGGTGAAATATATATTTACACTTTACTATTTAGTTGGGCTAATGATATGCAGGGAAGGAGCACCGCCGTCCCGAGTAAGGGGCGGGGTCATTATATTTTGGTCAGCCTTAACTGACCGTTGCTTTGTTTTACACCGTGCGGTGGAATGTTGCTTGCAGGTGCTGCGGAACCAAGCGCCAAGTAGCGGGATGAAGCCCAAGTTGCTGAGCAGGCCCTTGAAGGCCAAGCGAACTGTTGTTTTACTTTTGTCATGTGTGGCCGGCCTGTGAGCCTATGTATGTAAAACATTATATTGTCAAGTGAACTATTGTAAGGCCTTAAGGCCAAGTACTCTTTTGTGTATTTGTTGTATTTCATTCCTATGGTATAGTGGACATTCATGCCAATATTGTGCAAATCTTGGGTTCTCTTAAACTTTTTAAAATCTTCCGCTAGAATGCTCTGTGTTAGGGCGAGTAGTTGAGTATTTTTGGTATTATTCTGTAACCCTTCCGACTGTCCGTGGTATATGGCGTCGGGTTCCTGCTGGACCTTCTGTTATATGTCATACGACGGATGGGGGTGTTACAATTTGGTATCAGACTAGGGTGTCGTTCGTCTGTATTTGAATTCGTGGGAAAATTCTTTTAAGGGGAGGTGAGAACATGTATGTGCGTCATCGTTATAACATAAAAAACCCTTGAATGTCCACTTAGGAATGAAAAAATGCACTTGTTTTGAGGAATCTGAGTGTTCAAATGATTGCTTTTAGCAATTTGTGTGTCGCCTAATCAAGGGTTTATGCTATTATAGGTAACTAGGAGAGGTGCTGGGCAATCGGAACATCCGCAATCGGCGGAAAGTAGTGCACCGAGTGACGTTCCTACAACACCTCCTTCAGCAGAAACCATCAGATTGGTGGCTGAAGCAGTCTTTGTTATGATCAATGCCCAACAAGTGCAGCCTGCACCACCTGCTAATGAGCAAAAACCGATTAGAGTGGCAGAGCCGGGAGTGGTAGAATGCGTGGCAGTTGATCCGATAGCACCAAGGAGAGCCACGGAGAAACAGCTCAAGCATGTGATGAGCCTTAATCCTCCGGTGTTCGACGGGATGGGAATGCCAACTCAAGCTGAGGATTGGCTCTCTACGATGAAGATGGTCATGACTGCCACAGAAACTACGAAGTGGCAGAAGACCACAATAGCGACCTTCCTATTGGCTGGTGAGGCAAGGATATGGTGGGACGAGTTGGAGGTTCATCTCTTAGTGGGAAGGCAACTTGCTGAAGTGCCGATGGAGGAATTCTCAAGGTTATTCATTGCCAGATACCTACCTTCTACCCCGAAGCTTGAGATGGAGAATAATTACCTTTGTTTAACTCGCGAAGCGAGTAGCGTGGATGAGTATCTCCACGAGTTTACTCGGTTAGGTCGTTATGTTGGTGCTATGTTTACTAAAGAAGAGCGGAAGACCAACCGATTTTATGAGGGCCTACGGGGCGACCTACAGCTACTCCTCACTGGGCCTAAAGCACAGGGCTTCCTAGTCTTGGTTAATGCGGCTCGGTCTTTGGAAAGGGTCGCGAAGAAAGTTCAAGAGAAGAAGGAGCCAGGGGAAAATAGGTAAGAGTACAAAATGCCGAGTTCAAAGTCTGGTTTCCGCAGATAGAACAAGAAGCAGAAGACTTCAAGTTTAGCCCCTTCGTCTGGTGCGACAGGGGAAAACTCAAGTCGAGTCCCAGGAGCTTGCTACAACTGTGGAAAGGTGGGGCATTTTGCACGTGAGTGTTGGAGCGGACGTGCAAAGTCCGAGAAGAGACATGGAGCAACTTATGAAGGAAAAGGGAAGGCGGCGGAATTAACCGCATCCCACCAAGCTCCAGCCCAGCCTAGAGTTTACAACCTTGGTCTGCAAGAGGCCATTAAGCAAGCTGACGTGGTGACAGGTATGAGTTAAATATTTACTATTTAGCTTTTGTAGCTGTTACTTTTTTACATGTTAGATTTTAAATCTTGGTGCTAGTCTTTGTGTAAGTTTTTGATAGTCCGGCAAGAGCCTTATTTGATACGGGAGCTTCACATTCCTTCTTGTCCGAAAGATTTGTATCACGCATCGAAGTTCCTTCCTCGATGGCAAAAGACAATTTGGATGTGTTGTTGCCCAATGGGTGCTCAATGAGTGCGGATAGAGTTTGCGTGGTAAAGTTACGGATCGAGGATCAAGAGTTTTATTTGCAAGCGTCAGTGCTGCCATTAGTGGAGTTCGATGTAATCTTTGGAATGGACTAGCTCTCGGAGCAATGAGCATGCATTGATTGCAACCGAAAGGAGGTTAAGCTGGGACTGAATACCGATCGGAAGACTACGTTTGCAGGCATGAAAGGGTCGAGCAAGATTTTGATGTCGGCTCTTCAGGTGATTAAGGCAGTTGGGTCTGGGGCAGAATTGTTTGTTGCATTAGTGCAAGCTTCAACGCCTAAACCTAGTCTTGACAGTATTGCAGTTGTGTCCGAGTATCCCAATGTATTCCCAGACAACCTCCCGGGAGCCCCTCATCAGCGGGAGATTGATTTTACAATTGAGATTGTGCCGGGTGCCAAATCGGTGTCACGCTCTCCATATCGATTAGCTCCTAAGGAGATGGCGGAGTTGTAGGTGCAACTGCAAGAATTGTTAGAGCAAGGGTATGTACGTCCAAGTTCGTCGCCTTAGAGCCCACCGGTCCTCTTCGTTAAGAAGAAAGTTGGGAGCTTGCGACTCTGTATCGATAATCGGGAGTTGAACAAGCTTACGGAAAAGAATAAGTATCCGATCCCAAGGATTGACAATATATTTGATCAGTTGGTTGGGTCAACGGTATATTCGAAGCTAGATCTGAAATCCGGATTCTACCAGCTAAGGATTAGGGAAAGTGACATCCCAAAGACAGCGTTCAGCATGCGTTTTGGGCATTACGAGTTTACGGTCATGCCGTTTGGGTTGACCAATGCGCCATCCGTGTTTATGGATTTGATGAACAGGACGTTAAGAGAGTACCTGGACCATTTCGTGATAGTATTTATCGATGACATCTTGGTGTACTCGCGGTGTGAGGATGATCACTACAAACATTTGCATATGGTATTGGAGACATTGAGGAAGAATCAGGTGTATGCTAAGTTCTCCAAGTGTGAGTTCTGGTTATCCTCAATCTCGTTCCTTAGTCATATTGTTAGAGGTGAAGGCATAACGGTGGATCCGTCGAAGATAGCGGCGATTCAGGAGTGGCCAGTGTTGACTACGGTGGCGGAAGTCCAAAGCTTTCTGTGGCTTGCCGGCTACTATAGGCGCTTCGTAGAGAACTTCTCGCAGATACCGCTACCACTCATGATGTTGACAAGGAAGGATCAAAAGTTTTTATGGACGCTGGAGTGCGCACAGGCTTTAGAAGAATTGAAGAGGCAGTTGGTCACAATGCCTTTTTTGCGTTCGCCGAGTGGGTCCAAAGTGTTTGAAATTTATAGTGATGCATCGGGCAATGGTTTGGGTTGTGTTCTGCTACAACATGGGAGAGTAATAGCCTATGGATCATGACAATTGAAGGTTCATGAGAGAAATTATCCGGTCCATGACTTGGAGCTAGCTGCCGTTATATTTGCTCTAAAGCTTTGGAGGCACTATCTTTACGGTGTGAAGGTCGATATCTACACCGATCATAAAAGCCTGAAGTATTTGCTAGATCATAAGGACCTGAACATGAGGCAGCGGAGGTGGATAGAATTCCTGGGGGACTACACTTTCAAAATACATTATGTGTCCGGGAAAGGAAATATAGTGGCAGATGCGTTGAGTCGTAGGGCACCTGCGCAAGCCAACTGGTTGGCGGTGCATGATGAGAGTTTGGTCTGAGATTTGGAGGGTTTGGAGATATCCTGCATTGACAAGCAGGCTAGTGCCGAGGTAATATTGTGTTGGATGGAGGTACAGTATGACCTAGCTGATAGGATTCGGCGGGCTTTGGTTCAGGATAGCAGTATGAAGCAGATCTTGGATGAATCGTTGGATGGGTCAAATTCCCAATTTGTAGTTGAAGATGGACTGCTAAGGAAGGACGGTCGCCTATGCATCCCTAGTGCGGATAGTCTTCGGGAGGATTTGATGTATGAGGCTCATCATACCAAGTACTCAATCCACCCAGGGAGCATAAAGATGTATAGGGACATTAGGAAGTTGTTTTGGTGGCCAGGGTTGAAGAAGGATGTAGCACTTTATGTGGCAAAGTGGAAAACTTGTGCCCTTGTGAAGGCGGAGTGCCAGAAGCCCGGGAGTTTCTTGAATTCATTTCCTATCCCGGAGTTGAAGTTCGACGACATTTATATGGATTTTGTGCGTGGTTTGCCAAGGTCGCAGAAGGGAAACAACGCAATCTAGGTGGTCGTAGATAGATTGACAAAGGCGTCGCACTTCATCCCAAATAGGAAGGAAGATCCGGTGGAAAAGTTCGCCAAGCACTATGTGGATAATATTGTACGGTTGCATGGTGTGCCACGTAGTATTGTCAGTGACCGAGACGGACACTTCACGTTTAATGACTGGAGGCTGGTACATAAGTTGTTGGGAACTAAACAGAGTTTCAGCATAGCCTTTCATCCGTAGACGGATTGTCAGACTGAAAGGGTCAACAGGACGATGGAGTACATGCTTCGCATGTGCGTCTTGGATTTCGGAAGACAGTGAGAAGATCACGTGTACATAGTAGAGTTTGCGTACAATATCAGTTTTCAAGCGAGTATTGGAATGACACCGTTCGAGGCCCTATATGGGAGAAAGTGTCGCACGTTATTGTCTTCGTTGGAGACAGGCGAGTCAAAGTTATATAAGTGTCAGGTAGTGGAAGACGTCACTTCAATGGTACGTACAATTCAGGAATGATTAAAGATCGCTCAGGACAGGAAGGCAAAATACTATAATGCCAAGCATAGGAATGAGGAGTTCAATGTTAGCGATTGGGTATACTTTAAAATCAAGCCGTTCAAGGGTGTCTCGCGAATTCGATGCTTGAAGAAGCTGAGTCCGAGATACCTTGGACCGTGTGAGATCCTGGAGCGGATTGGCGAAGCAGCGTATCAACTGAAGTTGTCGGTGGAATTGAGTGGGCTACACAATGTATTCCACGCTTCGCTGTTGCGGAAGGTAGTACAAGAGCCTTCTCAGGTTGTTGCGGTCGATCAAGTGCCGATTTATAGTGGGTTGACGAGTAAGGTCAAGCCAGTTCGCATTGAAGACTTTGAAGTCCAACGGCTCCGCAACAAGGAAATTCGAATGGTTACAGTCCGATGGGATAACTGCGGACGTGAGGAGCTTTCTTGGGAGCGAGAGCAGACAATGTTGGAAGCATACCCTGAATTATTCCGCGCAGGTAACCTTTAAGTTGTTTTGTGTACCTTTACATAATTTCATGGACGAAATTCTTTAAGGGGGGGGGGAAGATTTGTAACGCCCCGAAACTTATAAGTGAAACGGTCGGTGTTCGAACCAAGTTCGAGTCTTGGTAGGGTGAACACGGCTTATGACACGGGCGTGTCACAGGGCGTTTCATGCTCGGGTAGTCAAGTTGAGGTAGACAAGCGTTGAGTTCTCGAACACGGCCTGTGACATGGGCGTGTCACAGGGCGTGTCAGGCATACGGCATGTGACACGGGCGTGTCACATGGCCATGTACTCCTCTAGAAGTTTGGTCCTGTATCGACTGAGGGACACGGCCCAGAATACGAGCGTGTACATTATGACACGGGAGTGTCAATTTCGGCACTGGCGTGTGGTCACCCGTGTCAACCAAGGGACGTGATAGTTGGCGTGGCGGTTATTCGTGACACGCCACTGGTCACGGGCGTGTCGATTACCCGACATGGGCGTATCAAGTTAGGACACTGGCGTGTCCCAACCCATGTCCTTTTCTGTCCTCGATAATCGTGTTTGGATCGAGGCACATGCCCTGGGACACGACCATGTGCAAAGCCGTGTTCGGCCCAAGGTTTGGAGATTTTAGGCAAATCTGAGCCGTTCGTTTTCTTTAAATATGATCCGACGGCCCCGGTGAGTTCCTGCTGAGTTAAGTTCAGGAATTGAGGGTTAATTCCTCATTTTATTCTAAACTCTCTCTTTCTAAAAAGTTAGAGAGATGAGAGAGTAAGGAAGAAGGAAGGGAGGAATACGGCCGCCGACGGAGCATCAGAGCACGAAAGTGAGAACCGAGACAAGATCCGTGGATAGAATTCCCTTGCGAAGCCTTTCATCCGGCTAGTTTTTCATGGCGACTAAGCAGACTTCAAGGGTAACGATTCTCAACTTGAGCATGTGAAGCTCTTCTTCCTTTGCATAGGAAAACCCTCTCTCGCGAGTGTGCGGTGAGTTTGCGGTGTTCCTTGGGGTAGTTATGTGAAGTCCCCCTTGTTTAGAGTCCGGAATCGAAGTACGGGCATAGGCATTGTGTGTGAAGCCTACCTGGACGTGTTTGTCTGGATCAGTGATGTTGCATTGCATGAATAGCCGGAGAAGACTCCGTGCATTGTTTTCGGGTTTCTACGCGGTAGATTGTAGCAGGGATACTTGGGGATTAACTCCAAGGCGCACTCGAAAAACTGGGCGGAATCGTAGTTCTGCAAACTTGACGGCTGGGGAGCCAGCCTTGAACATAACTGGGTTATGTGATGTTTTGAAATGTTTTAGGATCATGGTGAAGCTTGGCCCACGCGTACGTCTTAAAGTGACTAGGAAGCGTGAGTAATGGGTGGGTGGAAACAGACTTGGGCTTGCGGCTCGGTGCTATAGGACCTAAAGTGGAACTGGCTGTTGGCAAAGTCGGGAGTCGTTGACTGCGGTCAGAAATACTCAAAAATGCTCACAATGTTTGCCATCCTGAGTGTGGTGGTGAAGCCACGGAATTGACCGGATTTACCGAGAATGTGCCCTGAGTGCACGGGGTGTTTGGCTTAGCGAGCTTACACCTGTAGCAAAATATATATTTGCACTTTACTATTTAGCTGGGCTAATGATATGCAGGGAAGGAGCACTGCCGTCCCGAGTAAGGGGCGGGTTCGTTATATTTTGGTCAGCCTTAGCTGACCATTGCTTTGTTTGCCACCGTGCGGTGGAATGTTGCTTGCAGGTGCTGCGGAACCAAGCGCCATGTAGCAGGCTGAAACCCAAGTTGCTGAGCTGGCCCTCGAAGGCCAAGCGAACTATTGTTTTACTTTTGTCATGTATGGCCGGCCTGTGAGCCGATGTATGTAAAACATTATATTATCAAGTTAACTATAATAAGGCCTTAAGGCCAAGTATTCTTTTGTGTATTTGTTGTATTTCATTCCTGTGGTATAGTGGACATTCATACAAGTGTTATACAAATCTTGGGTTCTCTTAAACTTTTTAAAAGCTTCCACTAGAATGCTCTGTGTTATAGCGAGTAGTTGAGTATTTTTTGTATTATTCTGTAACTCTTCCGACTGTCCGTGGTATATGGCGTCGGGTTCCAGCTGGACCTTCTATTATATTCCATACGACGGATGGGGGTGTTATAGGCGAGATCCCCTCTGGATAGAATTCACTTAACCTCCCCGAGGGGTCAACCCGCCATGCCATCTAATGGGAGCCTGAGTGACGAGATTCCCTCTGGGGTGAAAAATACTTGCCCCCCCCCCCCCCGAGAGTTCAACAAGCCCTGCCAGCTAGTGAGAGCCTGGATAGTGGAACTGTCTCGGGGAAAAAAAACTTAGTATCCCTGAGGCACATTCGATCCATCCAGCTAGTGGGATCCTGGAATGGGGAGATCCTCTCGGGGGTTGGGACTTGATTTCCCCGAGGCACATTCGACCCATCCAGCTAGTGAGAGGCTGGTATGAGGAGATACTTTCATGGGTTTGGACTTGATCTCCCCCGAGGCACATTCGACCCATCCAGCTAGTGAGAGCTTGACATGAGGAGATCCTCTCGAGGGTTTGGATTTGATTTCCGTGAGGCACATTTGACCCATCCAGCTAGTGAGAGCCTAGTATTAGGAGATCCTCTCGGGGGTTGGGACTTGATTTCCCTGAGGAACATTCGACCCATCCAGCTAGTGAGAGTCTAGCATGAGGAGATACTCTCGGTGGGTGGGACTTGATCTCCATAAGGCACATTCGACCCATCCAGCTAGTGAGAGCCTGGAATGCGGAGATCCTCTTGTGGGTTGGGACTTGATTTCCCCGAGGCATATTCGACCCATCCAGCTAGTAAGATCCTGACATGAGGAGATCCTCTCGGGGGTTGGGACTTGATCTCCCCCAAGGCATATTCGACCCATCAAGCTAGTGAGAGCCTGACATGAGGAGATCCTCTCAGGGGTTGGGACTTGATTTCCCCTAGGCACATTCGACCCATCCAGCTAGTGAGAGCCTGACATGAGGAGATCCTCTCGGGGGTTGGGACTTGATTTCCCCCAAGGAACATTCGACCCATTCTTCTAGTGAGAGCCTGGCATGAGGAGATCCTGTTGATCTCCCCGAGGCACATTTGACCCATCCAACTTTTGAGAGCCTAGCATGAGGAATTCCTATCGGGGGTTGGGACTTGATTCCCCCCCGAGGCACATTCGACCCATCTAGCTAGTGAGAGCCTGGCATGAGGGGATCCTCTCGGGGGTTGGGACTTGATCTCCCCCGAGGCAAATTCGACCCATCTAGCTTGTGAGAGCCTGTCATTAGGATATCCTCTCGGGGATTGGGACTTGATATCCCCGAGGCACATTCGACCCATCCAGTTAGTGAGAGCCTGACATGAGGAGATCCTCTTGTGGGTTGGGACTTAATTTCCCCTGAGGCACATTCGACCCATCCAACTAGTGAGATCCTGGCATAAGGAGATCCTCTCGGGGGGTGGGACTTGATCTCCCTGAGGCACATTCGACCCATCCAGCTAGTGAGAGCCTGACATGAGGAGATCCTCTCGGGGGTTGGGACTTGATCTCCTCCGAGGCACATTCAACCCATCCAGCTAGTGAGAGCCTGGAATGAGGAGATTTTCTCGAGGGGGGGGGTGAGACTTGATCTCCTCGAGGCACATTCGACCCATCCAGCAAGTGAGAGCCTAACATGAGGAGATACTCTCGGGGGTTGGGACTTTATTTCCCTCCGAGGCACTTTTGATCCTTCCAGCTAGTGAGAGCCTAACATGAGGAGATCCTCACGAGGTTTTGGACTTGATTTCCCCAAGGCACATTCGACCCATCCAGCTAGTGAGAGCCTAACATGAGGAGATCCTCTCGGGGTTGGGACTTGATTTCCCCAAGGCACATTCGACCCATCCATCTAGTGAGAGCTTGGCATGAGGAGATCCCCTCAGGGGGTGGGACTTGATCTCCCCCGAGGCACATTTGACCCATCGGACTAGTGAGAGCTGGCATGAGGAGATCCTCTCGGGGGGGGGGGGGTGGGACTAGGCATGTCACCTGAACTCTTCCAAAATCCAACACCCTAAAACGGGGGAAAACGTTCGGTTACATGATCCCCCTACTCAGCTGGTCGGTGGTTTAACTTATTACAACATAAGAAAAATACAAGATTCCGCTGAGGCGAGGCTGCTTCAGGTGGCATGGGCATCATGACCGTCATAGGCTTCCTTCTCCTCGGACACTTCCATCCGGCTTAAGCTCTCCATGATCTTCTCCATCTCCTCTGCCTTGGCCAACCAAGAGATGGTGTTGATAGCCATGACATAGCACTGCCTTGCTATCCTGGGGTCTCCCTTGATCCTAACCTGGATCCCTCCTGAGTTGAACTTGAGGCACTGGGTGAAAGATGACGACACACAACGGAAGGCATTGATGAGGGGACTTCTAAAGATGGCATTGTAACTGCTGGGAGCATCAACGATGATGAACCGACAGTTCCTTGAAGTCCGTCCCAATTTTAATTGGAGTCCTACTCCACCTTCAACCTCCTTACTCTCACTTAAAAATCCGAATAGGGGTCCATCTGAGGCAAACACCCTCCTTTGCTCTACCTTCATCTCATCAAACGCCTTCTTGAAAACGACGTTGACGGAGCTTCCGTTGTCAACCAAGTTCCGGGAGACGGTGTTGCCTTCGATGGCTGTCTGGATAACAAGCGCATCGCAGAACGGATTCTCATAATCCGGCATGTCCTTCGCCGAGAAGGTGATCTTTTCTTCCAGGGGTGAGGTCTGGGAAGTCGAGGTGATGCTCCATCGGTACATGACATTGAGACTAACTTTTCGAGCGGCTTCGATCCCCACCACCCCGTGGATCACAGCTATACCACCTCAGAGTCCTACATTGACCTGGTCCACACATACATCATCTCCCCCTCCTTGAGGTGGGATTTCAATCCGCTCTGGCGGCTGTTGCTGGGTTGGACCTCTCGCCCCCCTCACTTCTAGGAACTCGGGGCTGGTAGCCGTGGCGTGCCACTCCACTTTGTGGAAGTCACAGTATGGTAGTGCTCCTCCTTCCCTCCTTTGGAGGGCTGGGCAATCTCTCCTGTTAGCACTTCCCCCTCCCCCTATTGCCAAGGCTTGCTGCGGTGGGGGTAGGAGCTGCCTTGGGGCTTGCCTTTGAAAGTTGAACCTCTCTTAGACCCCATAAAAGTCCCCCCCCCCCCACCTTGGACAGGACCTCTTCCTGGACCCTAGACTGGTCCTCCCTGCTACCTCCAACCTGGCTCTGGACCCTCCTATCGCTGGAACCCCTGAGCTCTCTGCTTCTATCTCCTTCTTCCCTTATTATGCCTCGTGCCACCTTTTTCCTTTGACTCTGCCTCTGTCAACCTGTCCAACTTCTTGACAAATGCTAGGTTGGCGGCCTCCACTGCTATCTCCTCTACCGCCCTTTCCATCAGCTCCTTGAAGGAAAGGGGCCCTTTCAGGTTAGGCTCATCTTGAAGAACCCCTCACGTAACCCCACCGTGAATGCCATCTAGAGGTAATACCCCGGCATCTCTTGGATGTCCTGGATCACCTCCTAGAACCTGTCAACATAGTGGGCCAACAACTCCTCAACTCTTTGTCTTACCAAGAAGATGGACTTAGGACTCTTCTTCCTCTTCTTAGAGGTGGATAAGAGAAGCTAAAATCTCCGGCTCAAGTCCTCGAACCCATAAATAGACCTCAAAGGGAGTTGATGAAACTGGTCCCTTTCCATTTCCTTCAACGTGATTGCGAAGAGGCGACTCTTGAAGGCATCCGTCATCGGCCTGATCAAGACGACATCCTCAAACCACTGTAGGTGTTGGACGGGGTCATCCTTCCCGATATAGTAGGCCCTGTCAGGTTCTCTGAACCCCTCAGGAACGGGAGCTGAGATGACCAGCTCGCTGAAGGGTGACCCCCTGAGCGGTGGTCTCACGACCTCTACTCGCGTGACCTGGTTGCCTGGGAGGCGAGTTCTCGTCGGGATGGGGAACAATTCCCAGTTGGTGAGGTCTCGCTCAACCTCCTCTCCCATCCTTTCCTTC
Organism: Platanthera zijinensis; assembly: GCA_039513925.1. Classification (NCBI taxonomy): domain Eukaryota; kingdom Viridiplantae; phylum Streptophyta; class Magnoliopsida; order Asparagales; family Orchidaceae; genus Platanthera; species Platanthera zijinensis. Next base: position 37,269,959 of record CM077083.1, read on the forward strand.
CTAGGCCGTCTTCCTGGTGCAGTTTCCTCTACCCCCCTAAAGTCATCTCGCCTATGCCCCTGGGAGGTAGCTCAATGAGACCACTCTGGGTCAGCTCATCGAGACCCCTGGAGCCAGTCCCTGGGGGGTGGGGGTTGAGCAATCAGCCCGGGGGGCAATACTTCGGAACATCTCCATGATGCTAGAGACGGAAGCCATGAACTCCTCCCTTCCTACGAAGGGTGACTGGTTGGGGAGCTCGCTGAGATCATCCGTACCTCCTTGATCTCTAGCCAAGACACTCTCCCGAGATCTTCTATTCTGGTCACTCTCCACGCTCACCGCACAAAAATGTTGAAATCAAAAAGTTAGTCCCTCATGGAGTTCGGGGTCCCAAGAAAGGGGTGACCTCACACCTACTATACTAAGGGGAACGTCACAGACCAAAGGCTCAAGAAACTAGGAATAGACCCTTGGCTCTAGTGTGGAGGTCCCACCTCACACCCGGAATACCTTTGTGGTATCCCCCTCCCTAGCCAATGCTGAGCTAGGTGCCTTGGAGGAAGAAAGCAAGGGGATTGAAGTGGTGAAGAAGTGATCCTCTCCTTGGCACCCTCAAGGGCCTATTTATAGTTTTTTTGGGATGGTTGTCCAATAACCACATTCAAAATGTTGAAGTCAAAAACTTGGTCTCTCTTGGAGTTCGAGGTCCCAAGAAAGGGGTGACCCCACACCTACTACACTCATGGGAACGTCATAGACCACAGGCTTATGAAACTAGGAACAGACCCTCATCTCTAGCATGGAGGTCCCACCTCACACCCGGAAGACCTTTGAGGTCTCCCCCTCCCGAGCCAATGTTGAGCTAGGTTCCTTGGAGGATGAAAGCAAGGGGATTGAAGTGGTGAAGAAGTGATCCTCTCCAAGGCGCCCTCAAGGGCCTATTTATTATTTTTTGGGATGGCCTGCCAATAACTACATTCTGCTATTTCTAAATGACCAAAATGCCCTCGGATTTGTCTACCAATAGCCAAATCCAGCTGTTCTAAATAGCTAATTATAGTCCACCGGGGGTAGTCCCTTTAGCCGGGCGAGCAGGAGACAAGACGAGCTGAGGTCAGGCGAGTTGGTGACCTACAAGCGGCGACATGGCCGTTAGCGAGCTGTCGCGAGGCGAGACACGAGAGGTGGTCTGGGCGAATAGGCAGCATGAGAGAGCGACGACTATGCGATACCAGGACCAGCGAGAGCGACGGCTAGGTGAGTTGGGCCTGGCGACTAGGACGGTCTGCGAGAGCGACCTGGCGCGAGTAGGAGAGCTAGCTAGAGAGACCTTGCGCGAGTAGGCGAACTGTCGAGAGCATCGGCCTGGTGAGAACGGTCTGGTGAGAACGGTCTGGCAAGATGACGGTCTAGATGAGAGCGGTCTAGGTGAGAACAGTCTGGCGAGACGGCAGTCTAGGCGAGATTGGCGTCCTGGCGAGTTCGGCCTGGGCGAGTAGGGGCCCGGACGACTAGGGTTCTTGGCGACTAGGGGCCTAGGCGACCCCCCAAAAGTGCCGGGGGGGTGTCAAATTTTTCATCCCACCTATTCGTATATTTCAAGGGTTAAGCCAAAATTTTCCACCAAGAGTGCAAAACCTCTCCAAAAGCTTAAAAATATATAGCTGGTCCCGTGCCTATCGGGGGGACCCTACTTAGTGAATACGGGGTTATACATTTATGCCTAACGGTTGCTACGTCTTTCTTTTTAGGAGGAAACCCTGCGGATGGAGCCGCAGCAGCAGTAGGTTTTGTAGGAGGGCAACCAGGCCAGGGTGACAGGGCCTGATGCGATGTTACCTTCGCTGCCGTCTGTTACGGATGTGAGTTTGGAGAGACTCATGTTGTCGCGCTTTGGGAAAATTTTTTATGTCCTCTGATATTACAAAAGTTGTTGTTGCTTCTTATTATTATTGTACTCTTTCAGACTTATATAATTGTGTGGATTTTGACTTCTGATTATTCTTTAAGTTGGGTTGGCATGAATGATATTTATTTTAGTCGGCAGGATAGACGTCTTATAGTATTGGTCGACCTGTGTGTTGGCGTTGCCGCAAGGCAGCTATTCTAGGTATAAGACTCCCCTCGGCCTTGTCTTGTGTTCCGGGAGGTGGGTTTTATAGGAGGTGCTCAATAGTTAAGTGGAGAAACCAAAAAATCCTTTTAGGTCAGGAAAATCTCAGTCTTTTGATGGAGGATGAATATATCCTGTTGTTGTCTAATCTGCTTTAAGATCAGTGCAAATCAGTTATAAGCAACACATAGCCCAAATAACCAATTTGTCTTGCCATGTTCAAGCTCATTTTTAGGCATTATACTCCCAGATCTAGCCCTTGGGCTTAACATGATTATTGTAGCCCTTGGAAAGACCATTCTATATTGGGATGGACCATTTTAGGGGGTTTAGTATTTCTCTCAATATTCTATTTTTTATTTATTGTGAAATAAACCATAATGTTTTTGTATTTTTTGTATTTCTCTTTTCATACAACTCTGATTGGTCTCATATTTGGTACATACATGTAGGATATAATAATAAATACCCCTATAAGTTTCATAATTTTTGGAGAAGGTTTTTCTATAGTTTTATCAAATATTTGATAATTATACACGTATCAAATAGTTGAGAAAATTAGGCCTTCCCTTTAATATAAAATCCTAAATTTTGGGCATAGTCTTATATGCATGATAAAAATACACGGTAGAAGTTTCAAGTCATTTGGAAGTGTTTTTGACATGTTTGGATGATTTTTTAAAACTATAGTATTAATTATTTAATGAATAGTCATACCATCTAAAAATTGAATTAAAATGCCTAAATGAAAGTTAAAGGTTGTTACTCACCTAGAGGGGGGATGAATAGGTGTATTTCTTATTTTATGCTTTCTTTGGTTTTTCTTATCTTGAAAATAGAAGTAAAATAATCCAGTAAAATGAAACTATAACACACAATGATTTATAGTGGTTCCCAATTATGGGTACATACACATTCCCCCTTCACTTATCTAGCAGAGAGCTAGCTTAGGCCAATCTTTCTCAAACTTTTTAAAATCTTCGGATCTTATAACTCAAGAATAGCAGTCCCCTACCTCAGACCTTCTATAAAGTTCCAAGCACTCAGATCTCAGATAACAAGTTCCTATAACTCAGATCCTTCACAGATCCTACAACTCGGGCTACACACAACCCTATAACTCATGCCAAACAAGCCCTACTACTCAGGACAAACAAGCACAACATCTCAGTCCAAACAAGCCCACAACTTAGATCTCAAAGTTCCTACAAATGAAAAGGGTTACATGATTTTTGACTCAATCAGACAATGCTGGAGTCCTTAATAAGAATCACTGGGCATGCTTCTTTCCTTTCTTGATTAGCAATTGAATAACTTGGCTTGAAAAGCTTGAAGGCTTGATCAGGAACACCTCGACAGAAAGAAGAATTCTTTAGAAGAAATGTTGCAAAGCTTAGACATGGAGTAATATCTTTTTGTGGCTTGTAGTGGATGAAAATTTGAATAAATTTTGTTGCTTGGTCACTGCTAAGAACTTGTACAGAAAACTTAGAGAATTGGTGTGGAAGATCTTGTGTAATACTTGTCCATTTGTATCTTCTATTCTTTTGAAATTCCCTTTTTATACTGGACTTAATCAGCATAGGTAATTAAGAATGATTAGGAAATCTTCAACGCCTAGTCAATTCACACAGGAAAAATTTTGAATTAGAAATTCTCAAAAGGCTAGAATATTCTGTCTAAGTAAGGATCCTTAAAAAGGAATTATTCTCAATTGAATGAGAATATTTCTTCCTTCTATCAAAGCCTTGTTTCAGCAGTAAAGTCCGTGATTTTGAATTAATTCAAATTGTTTAAATAATCAGGGCCTTAATTTCAAGAGACAACCATTATGCCACGCGTCAGACCGACAAAATTCATTCTAACTAGAATTGATGCCACTAACAAAGTCGTTTAGCTCTAGTAATGGATAACCAGTTTAAAATTTTACAAGGGCTTATATGGAAATACTCAGCACTTTGCCATTCATATCTGCTGAAGACTTTCCATTATAGTGCAGTCATTGCAATCAGAAAATAATGAACTATGCAGTCAACAGATTTCCAAACGATGCAGTCATTGTAGTCGACACTTTTCTTCAATGATGAAGTCGATGCACTCGAAAAAGTACTTAAGTTTGAGGACGATGTATTTGAACTTTTCCTTAGCTAGGCCTTCGAAGCAGTTTATAATTTCCTGAGTGATGTAGTCGATGGAGTCAGTAAAATGCTTTGCATTTTGCCTATACACCCGACATCTGACTTAAACAATTTTTTATTCCTACATTTGAATTCTCTTAACTCTAGTGGCTTTCCCTAAGAGAGTGACATGTCTAATATAGGATTAGGATACAGGTCAACAAGAGTTTTGATCCTTAAGGGATTACAAGGGCAAAACCCTATTTGGGTGACCTAAGTTTAATAATACATTAGCCATGAACTTTAGTTAAACATATAACAACACGACTAAACATTGCATCAAATACAAGATGTTTAATGTCATCTTGAGGCTTCTTCAAATCAGGAATCTTGCAGACAATATTCCCAACACTAAACATTTCCAAAGTTGGCCAAACTTTTTAATGACCAACTTTGGTCATGTCTGACCTTTGTTTATAATTCGGAACCATGGAGAAGTGCTGGATGATTTTTTTAAACTATATCATTAATTATTTAATTAATAGTGCTACCCATTTAAATTTGAATTAAAAATGCCTAAACATTTCTTGTAATGCCCCAAAGTTCCTAAAAATAATAGGGAAATGGTCACTGGAGGTTACCACATGGTGGTAGCCCTATCACGGGCAGTAGTTAGCTGAATTAATGGATCAAGGCCTCTAGTCAACATTGCCCGGTGGTAGTAAGCTGCTGTGTAGCGGTATTAGAAGCAGCAGAACAATACTGGATGAGGACACCGCCACCGTTAAAGGGAATCGCGCGGCGGTAGCAAGATACCGTGCGGCGGTAGCTTCCTGATAAATGCTGGGAGTGAGATTCTTTTTTCATTTTTTTCTCATTCTCTCTCTATCTTAGATCTTGAGGAAGGAGGAGGTAAAATCTAGGAAGAAAGAGCAAGGGTGTTCTATCCCTATTGAGGAGATGTTCGTGTGATGAAAATCGCGAGTCAAAGCCAGATCTGCGGAGTGGAAGCTTTGGTGGTCTGTTCCATCTAGATCAAGAGCAAGAGAATGGCTCCAAAGCAATCAATGAGGTTAACGACATTCTCCATGGACAAGTGAAGTCCTCAATTTGCATACATTCATGGACCCCATCACCAAAGGGTGAATAAAAAGGTGGTTTCTAGTGGGCAGATCGTTATGATCCCCGAAAAAAATTGCATTTAGAATCAAGAATCGAAGTATGGAATATGCATACTGTGTGAAGCCCATCTGTACAAGTTGGTCTAGATTGGTGATGATTGATTTGCGTGCTGGAAAAGTCTCTATGGGTAAACGTATAGTTTCTGTGGTCAAGGGGTGTGAAGGATGCTGTAGTGATAGTATTGGAGGTCGCCTCTAGGAAAAACACAAAAAAGTGGGGAAGAAATGACTTTTGTCCACTACAGCACGCCAGTAGTGCTACCGCCGGCAATAGCTCACAGTGAGCTTTGAGAGGCCTTTCTCTTAGAGACTTGGGGGGCAATTGTTTAAAGCTGAGAGCCTTATAAGCTAGCTAAGGTGGCCATGTGAGCCAGCTTGATTATGGTTGTGAGACCTGTGTCCACGAGAAAAGGTGTGTAACATGAGAAGATGTTAAGCTTGGAGAGCCAGGCTATTCTGGCCATGAGAGCCATTGATGTGATCATTGCAGGCTCAGGTCCTGGGGACAATATGAGCGGAAATTGATACTAAGAGACTGAAGTGCCCAGCCAAAAGGCCAAAGAGTCGAATGGGCAAGGGGAGGCCGACCCGCATCTTGTTGTTCAACATGATTGTTGTGACCGTCGGTGTTGGAATGGCAATTTGAGCAACGAGCTGTGGCTGAACGATACCTGTGTTATGTCATTCGGACTAGATCATCTAAATTGACTGGATTTCGTTATTGGTATAATGAGAGTCTTAGGCCCCGATCTAGAAAGATAAGAATGCTCAAGAGTATTATCAAGTCTAGGACTGTGGATGGTAGGACCCAAAGAAGTCCGGTATACCGAGAATATGCCCTGAGTGCACGAGGCCTATGGTCGATTGAGCCTACGCCCATAGAGAATGGTGCTTAAATACACATTTTGTTATCAAAAGATATATATATATATGATTCTTCTTGCAGGGAAGGAGAACTTCCCCCCCCTGAGTAAGGGGTGAGGTCGTTATAATTTGGTCATCTAATACTGAGTGTTGCTTTGTTTTTCCACATTTTGGTGGGTTATTCTATGCAGGTGCATGAGAGCCAAGTGGAAAGTAGCGGGCCGAAGTCTCTTATACTGCGATCAGCTGGCCCTTAGAGACACAAAGGTAAACATTTACTATTTTCATGTGTGATCGGCCTGTGTGTCGATGTATGGAAAATATATTTCTTTTAAGAAAAAAGTGTAAGGTCTTAAAGACAGAACATATTGTATTGTATATATTTATTCCTATGTTATAGTGCACATTCCTGGTATGTGGGTTCTACGACCGAAATAACTACTTCCGTTAGAATGCACTTTGAGTTAGGATGCGTATAAGATGGAATGGTTTCAATGAGTAACTCCGCTGACTGTCTGTAGAATATAGCGTGGGGCCCTGGCCGAAACTTCTATTATATTCTATGTGACGGATGGAAGTGTTATGATTTGGTATCAGATTCTGGCGACGGTCTTTCTTTTTTGAATTCGGGGTCAAATTCTTTTAAGGAGTGGTGAGGACGTATATGTGCGCAACCGTTATAACTTGAATGAACCTGTGAATGTCAACTTAGGAATGAAAATACACATATTCGTGAAACCTGCGTGTTCCTATGATTACTTTTTGCAATACTATCAGTTGCTTAATAATATGTTTCACGGTTATAGGCAACTAGAAGTGGTGTGGGTCATCATGAACCCTTGTGCTCGGTGGAGAGTAGTGCAATAACTCATGTGCCAACACCTCGTCTTTCTATATAAACGATACAGTTTATTGCTAAAGCTGTGTTTGCATTAATCAATGCGCAACCAGGAGGGAGAGTTCAACCTCCTACTTCTATGGTGGTCAAGGAACTAGTTGGCATAGTTGAGCATGTGGCAGTGAGACAAGTAGCCATGAGCCAGTGGCCGCAAGTAGAGAAAGGGAAAAGAAATTTAAACGCATGATGAGTTTCAATCCTCTTGTGTTTGCGGGTACTAGAACCCCAACATAAGATAAAGACTTCCTCTCAAGAATAAAGAGAACCATGACAGCAACGGAAATATGGGAGTTGTAGAAATTCATTATAGTTACCTTCTTGTTAGATGGAGAGGAAATGTTATGGTGGGATGAGTTGGAGCTGCACCAGTTTACTGGTCGGCCATTGATTAAGATCACGATGGAGAAATTCTTGATATTGTTTCTTGCAAGATACCTTCAATTTGCATAGTGGATGGTAATGGAAAATCAGTTCCAAAGGGTTACTCAAGGCGAGTGTTGGGTATTGTATCCACAATGTACCTGATTTGAAGAAGCCCCTGAACAAGCTAAGTTGAATAGATAATGTATTTGATGATTTTCTTCAAGATGTGCTTGCAGTTATTCCACGCTAAGTACACACCAATGTCAGGGTACAGTGGGTCAATATACACGGGTCTGCGCAACGTAATCCCTCGTTGAGCAGATCAGTGTGTTGGCTTACATGTACTCTCTCTATTGGAGTGTACTTATATTCAAGTACAGGGCTGAGACAGATCAAAAGCAGACAAGGAGCAAGGATGGGTCAAAGACCAGCTCAAGGGAAAATATTCGAAAAATCGTCTAAGGAAAATTCGGCGAGAATCACTAAGTGATTCTCGCCGATTCGACAGGAATCACTAGTGATTCTCGACGAATCGTCGAGAATCACTAGCCTACTCTCGCCGAATGCATCTGGCTGTCTCAACGCCATCTAGAATTCAGCTAAGGCAGAATCGACGAGAATCACAAAGTGATTCTCGCCGAATCGTCGAGAATGACTTTGCATTCTCGCCGATTCGTCAAGAATGGATTGTGATTCTCGCCGATTCTCTCTGGATGGCTTGCTGTTCAACTAGAATTCTTCTAAGGAGAATTCGACGGGAATCATAAGTGATTCTCGCCGATTCGTCGAGAATAACCAATGATTCCTGCCGAATTTGCCTTAGGCGAATTCCATTAGCTCGCTGGACCGGACCAAATGTTCAGGCGCTATTTGAACCGAAATTAGGGTTTCTTCTGGTGGGGACCACAACGGTCATAAAGGTTGATCTACAGTATAAATACTCGTGTATTTTGAACCTTACGGGAAATCAATACATACGAAAAAGAACGAGCTGACGACTTGACCTAGCAGATCGCGGATTTCCTTCCGCCGCCATCGCCGCTCGATAGTTCGTCGCCGCCACTGATCGGATTCTTCTTGATCTATCGACGACAAAAACGTAGCCAAGCAACGCATCTCACGTTTCTTCTTGAGATCCTTTTTCTCATGGTTTGTGGAACAGGAATACTTTCCCCTTCCGAATCGATTGAGACGATCGATCCAAGAAAGATCGTTGGTAGACCTTTCTAGCTTTGTTACGAAGTTTGGATCTCGAAAGCATCGCCGCCGCAATCCTTGCCATCGCCGATCTCGAGGAGATCCTCTCCAAGAGAGTGCTTAGGTCGTGGACTCTTCGTCTACTTCAAGAACGCTTCATCGAACGAAGAGGGACACCAAGCGCTTCAAACGTAGTTTGTATTTTTTATACATTCCATTTTTGCTTTTGTTGTAAAGAAACTTTGTTTCCTCATTATAAGGGTTGGGTGCAACCCGTGGTGGAGGAGTAGTTACTTCTTTGGGTGGAAGGGTTCCTTCCATAGTGTGAGGATTGGATTTCAATCCGATTGGTGAAGTGACCGAGTCGTCCCTTGTTGGGAGATAGGTTGAAGGGGGAAAGTGGACGTACCCAAATCGGGGAACCACTATAACTGCCTGTGCGTTTCTGTGATGTGCTTGTTTTGTTTTATTGTGCAGGTAAATTTTTAATTCCGCAAAAAGACTGCAAATCACCTATCCCCCCCATTGGTGAAGGTAGTTGACACTAGTGTGACTTTCAAGTGGTATCAGAGGGAGGTTACACATCAAAAAAGTTAACACCTTGAGTAAGTTCCTGCCACTAGTGTCAAGAAGAAGGCAGATATCTCTATGGACGGACTCAAGTACTCAGGTAAGATCCCAGTGTGCACCAGGCTAAACTTTCCTATTTGGAAGGAAAGGATTAGATTCTACATGGAAGCAGTCGATCCCCGACTCTTCATGATCATGGAGGAGGGACCTTATATTCCCACTAAGGCCTCCACCATTGATCCTACCAAAATGGTGCCAAAGAAGTTTTCTAAAATGGACAGGGACGAGATGGTGTTGGTCGGACTTCATAAGAAGGCGCAGAACATTCTTGTCAGCGCAGTCGATGACTCCATGATGCAGAACTTCTGCAACTGCAGGACAGCCAAGGAAATCTGGCACTGCCTTATTATTCTAATGGAGGGCACTGATGAAGTTAGGGATGATCGGAGATCCCTCCTGAACCAGAAATATGAAGCCTTCAGGCAAGGGCCTAAGGAAGAGATCGGAGTTACCTTCGAGAATTTCCTAAAGATAGTCAATGCCCTAAAGGGATATGGAAGAGTGTTCACTGATGGTGAACTTAATGGTAAATTCCTTAGGTCCCTTACTAAGGAATGGGACACGAAGATCTGCGCCATCTGAGAGTTTAGCAGATTAGCAGAAACTGATCCTCAAATACTATTTGGGAAGCTTATGTCCTATGAGCTTCAGCTGAACACGAGGAAAGCAGAATAAGAAGCCGAGAAAGCCGCAGCAAAAGAAAAGACTGTTGCCCTGAAAGCCATTCACTCCAGGAAAGGCAAGGGTGTTGCCTCATCCCGTTCGTGGAAAAAGGATGAGGAGGAAGACTCCGAGCCATGCTCCTCCGGCTCAGAGCTGTCTGAAGAAGACTTCTCCCTCATAACTCGGGAGTTCAAGAAGTTCCTCAAGTTGAGGAATCAAATAAAGAGAGATGGCTCCTCCTCTAGACATCAGAAGAAGAATTTTTCTTCTGACAGGTATGAATCCAAACAGAACAAACATTGCTCTAATGACATCATTTGTATTGGGTGCAATAAGCCAGGACACGTCGTGGCTGACTGCCACCAAGGCAAGAGAGATAAGGGGAAGGGAGAGGAGCACAAGTCCTCTAGAGATAAGAAGAAAGAGAGGAGCTACATCGCCAAAAAGCTAAAGACACTGAGTGAGTCTGATTCCTCAGACTCCAGTGATGATGAAGAAGCCTACTTCAGGCTAGTGGGTCGCTCTGACTCAGAAGGAGACTGCCCCCCATTTTCTGGGAAGGTAAAAGCTAGTACCCCCCTCTCTGACTCTGACTATGAGTCTCCGGATGATGATCTCGAGGACAGCCATTCTGCCTGAGAAGCCGAGCTCCTCGAAAAGTATGAGCTTCTGCTCAACACCTTCAAGGAATGCCGCAAGAGATTGAGGGCTCAGAAAAAAGAAGTCAAATTCCTTAAGGTCGAGGGTGTCTCCCTAAGTAAAAGATCACTAGCTTGATTTCTCTCCGACAGGAGCACCAGGACCTGGTCTCTAAGCACTCTGAGTCTCTAAGTCTCCTTGACCTTAAACAGGAAGAAATCAATAAGTTGGAAGAACAACTTGCGGCAGAAAGGAAGATTGTCAAAAGCTTCTCTATGCCAAAGACTGTTCTTCCACTGGTTGATACCTTCTCTGCTCAGGCTAAGGGGGCTGGCTTGGGGTATGTGGGTGTGCCTGGTAAATCATCCAGGAGAAACAGAAAGCAGAGGAAAAATAAGGCTACTAAGAAGGCCTCTGCTGTAGAAAAGGGAAAGGCCCCACTCAACCCTATTGAATTCAGGAAGCCTGGTTTTCCCTGCAATGAACAGGACTTTGAGTCAACCTATGGCCACCTCTTCCGGCCTCGGTTGAAAAGCCCAAGAGCCGGTATAATGGTTGGGCCTTCCCCTGCAACTACGGTGAGAGTGTCTTTAAGGCACCTTATGAGGAAATACAAGTGGAGGATTATGGCCACTTCTCTTGCGGCCATAATAGGAAGCAGGAACCAAAAGCCAAGCCTGTTATACTGAAGGAACAGGAGGTGAAGAAATCATGTGACTGTTGTCATCATGATGGCCCCACCTCCAGATCCAAGGCCCCGGTTGGACCCACCGTTCCAAGGGTGAAGTAGGAGCCTAGGAAAAGGTACAACAGATTTGATTGTTGGTGTTGTGGCAAAGTTGGTCACTTTGCCGTGGATTGCTGGTTTTATCCGAGATATAACGAGACTCCTCATGTTAGCAATGCGAGACCGACCACTCGTAAGGTTAACCATCCGAGGGGGAGTGTGCTAACAAGGAATCTAGGACCCAAGTTCGATTGGGTTCCTAAGAGAAAATTAATTCTGTTTTGCAGGAATGTCCAAAGGCCACCAAAACACCAATCTGGTACTTGGACAGTGGATGTTCCCGGCTTATGACTGGGATTACAAGCCTGCTACGTGACTACTCTCCAGTCGAAAATGGACCCAAAGTCATCTTTGGGGGATCAGATCGAGGTGTCACCAGAGGTGATGGTGCAAGACTTGAACAGCTAAGTCTCGATGAGACTGCTAATGGTGCAACTCCCAAGTACGTCAAGGTTTCCACCTCGACGTCAGCTGGAGAAGTTGACGAGCAGGATGGAGAAAATCTTCCGGAAGAAGGAGAAGCCCGAGAAGACGTCAGAGCTCTAGATGCCAGACTCCTAGAGCTCCGACACGTGAGGGATCATCCTAAAGACCAGATCATCGGAGATCCTCGTGACGGTGTCAGAACTCGAAGAGGTACAATTAACGAGATTTTGCACCTTAGTTTCCTGTCACAGGTTGAGCCAAAGAAGTTCGGCGAGGCGAACAAAGATGCGGCATTGATATTGGTCATGCAAGATGAACTGTATCAATTTGAAAGATGCAACGTCTGGACGCTTATTCCCAGACCAAAGAACCAGAATGTGATCGGCACCAAGTGAATCTTCAGAAACAAACTGGATGAACACAGTGTCATCTAAAAAGAACAAGGCCAGGCTGGTGGCTCAAGGTTACAGACAGGAGGAGGGGATTGACTTCGACCAGACCTTTGCCCCAGTGGCAAGGCTCGAGGCAATCAGATTGTTCCTGGCGTATGATTCGCACAAAGGATTCACTATCTATCAGATGGACGTGAAATCTGCTTTCCTCAATGGAAATCTGAAAGAGGAAGTATATGTCGCACAACCCCCAGGTTTTGTTAATCCTACATTTCCCAATCATGTTTATTTTCTTAATAAAGCCCTATATGGCTTAAAACAAGCTCCTCGAGCTTGGTATGAGACTCTGTCTAGTTTTCTTCTTGAGAACAAGTTCTCTAGAGGAAAAATAGATAAGACATTGTTTCTTAGGGAAGTCAAAGGCAAGATTTTGCTGGTGCAAATCTATGTCGATGACATAATATTCGGGTCAATGGATAACAACCTTTACAAGAAGTTTTCCAAACTTATGCAAGGGAAGTTTGAAATGAGTAGTATGGGAGAGCTGAAGTATTTCTTGGGACTTCAAGTGAAACAGTCTGAGGATGGGATTTTCATCTCTCAGACGAAGTTCACAAATGAACTCAAGAAATTCGGAATGGAGAGTGCAACCTCTATGAGGACTCCAATGGGATCCACTGTGTCTCTGGACAAGGATGAGAAAGGGAAACCTTTTGATGAAACCAAGTACAGAAGCATAATTGGATCCCTGCTCTATCTTACTGCTAGTAGACCAGATATTATGTTTTCCACATGTGTTTGTGCCAGATATTAGGTGAACACTAAGGAACCTCATTATGTCTCTGCAAAGCGGATTCTTAGATACCTTAAAGGTACACCAAATCTTGGCTTATGGTACCCAAGAAAAAATGATGTCGAGCTGATAGGCTTTTCAGATGCTGACTTTGTAGGGAGCAGGGATGATAGGAAAAGCACTTCCGGGACGTGCCAATTCCTCGGAAGAAGGCTTATTTCTTGGAACATTAAGAAGCAGAATTGTGTCGCAACCTCCACGGCTGAATCTGAGTACATCTCAGCAGACAGCTATTGCGCACAACATCTATGGATCAGAAATCAGCTCAAAGATTATGAACTGCAGTTCAGAGAAGTTCCGATGTATTGTGACTCCTCGAGCGCAATAGCAATTGCGAACAATCCTGTGTCACACAGCAGAACGAAGCATATTGAAGTGCGCTATCACTTCATTCGGGAGCATGTGGAAAACAAAGACATATCTCTCTACTATGTCCCCACGGATAAGCAGGTTACAGATATCTTCACAAAGCCCCTAGACGAGGCCAAGTTCAGTCTCTTCAAAACTTAACTCGGGATGCTGAACTCTGAAGAATGAAGACTATGTGGCTCAAGGCTCTTGGATCAAGGGGGAGCATCAGCAAGGAACTCAAGCTCGAGCATGGATGCAAGATCTGAGGGGGAGCATGTGGCTCAAAGTAAAGTCCCGGATTTGCAGAAGCCGAAAAGCGGGAGATTACCCTCTCAGCTAAGGCTAAGGTGGCACCAAGTATGCTCTCAGGAAAGTGGTAATTAATTTCTCTCTCAACTGAATTAGTAGTTTATGATTTTCATATGCTCCATTCACCTTAGCTTGTAGGGTTTAGGCTTCTTCAAATAGGGGAGATTGTTTGGTACTGTATCCACAATGTACCTGATTTGAAGAAGCCCCTAAACAAGCTAAGTTGAATAGATAATGTATTTGATGATTTTCTTAAAGATGTGCTTGCAGTTATTTCACGCTAAGTACACACCAATGTAAGGGTGCAGTGGGTTAATATACACGGGTCTGCACAACGTAATCCCTCATTGAGCAGATCAGTGTGTTGGCTTACGTGTACTCTCTCTATTGGAGTGTACTTATATTCAAGTACAGGGCTGAGACAGATCAAGAGCAGACAAGGAGCAAGGATGGGTCAAAGACCAGCTCACGGGAAAATAGACGAAAAATCATCTAAGGAAAATTCGACAAGAATCACTAAGTGATTCTCGCCGATTCGACGGGAATAACTAGTGATTCTCGACGAATCGTCGAGAATCACTAGCCTACTCTTACGGAATGCATCCGGCTGTCTCAATGCCGTTTAGAATTCAGCTAAGGCAGAATCGACGAGAATCACTAAGTGATTCTCGCCGAATCGTCGAGAATGACTTTGTATTCTCGCCGATTCATCGAGAATGGATTGTGATTCTCGCTGATTCTCTCTGGATGGCTTGCTGTTCAGCTAGAATTCTTCTAAGGAGAATTCGACGGGAATCATAAGTTATTCTCGCCGATTCGTCGAGAATCACCAATGATTCCCGCTGAATTTGCCTTAGGCGAATTCCGTTGGCTCGCTGGACCGGACCAAATGTTAAGGCGTTGTTTGAATCGAAATTAGGGTTTCTTCTGGTGGGGCCCACAACGGTCATAAAGGTTGATCTACAATATAAATACTCGTGTATTTTGAACCTTACGAGAAATCAATACATACGAAAAAGAACGAGCTGCCGACTTGACCTAGCAGATCGCAGATTTCCTTCCACCGTCATCACCGCTTGATAGTTCGTCGTCGCCGCTGAACGGATTCTTCTTGATCTCTCGGCGATAGAAACTTAGCCAAGCAACGCGTCTCACGTTTCTTCTTGAGATCCTTTGTCTCTTGGTTTGTGGAACGGGAATACTTTTGTAACGACCCCATCCGTTGAATGACGTATAGTAGAAGGTCCGGCCGGGGCCCCACACTATATGCCACAAACAGACGGTGAGGTCACAGGATAATACCAAACCATACGAATCCTAACTCAGAGCATTCTAGCGGAAGCTTTAAGTTACAACTTTGAACTCTAAACAGGAATGTCCAATATATGAAACCACTTTATATATAAATCCATGGAATGTACAACAAAGGGTTTGGCCTTAAGGCCTTACAGTTCCTCTTTACATACAACATGTTTTACAAACCTCGGCGCGCAGGCCGGCCATACATGAGTAAAAGAGAACAAACACAACATTCGCTTAGCCTTCAAGGGCTAGCCGCAGCAGCAGCAGCAACAGAAGTAGGGCTTCAGCCCATCACTTACCACTTGGCTCTCCAGCACCTGCACGGGAACAATCCACCCAACCGGTGGCAAACAATGCAACGGTCAGCATTCAGCTGACCCAATTATAACAATCCTACCCCTTTCTCGGGGCATGAGCATTCTTTCCCTGCAAAGCATGGCATCATCAAATAGCAACTATGTGCGCGCAGGCACATTCAAGCCATCACAACTATCGGCCACACGGCCCGACAGTCCGTGCACTCAGGGCACATTCTTGGTGTACCAGAATACTAGGGTCAACACCACCGTCTACACGGTATTTGAGCATTCTAGTCTTTCCGGCGCGCGGGCCTAAGACTCTCATTAGGCGCTCCAACAAAACCTATAACCAGGCTTCCAAGTCGGACGGACCTAACGCAGGTACGGATCAGCCACCCCCCGTTGCTCAAGTCGTCGTGCCACCTCGAATACGGAAGTATCCATGGCTATTTATAGGCGCGGGTCGGTTTCACCTTTCCTGTTTGGCAATCTGCCTTTTCATCGAGTTGCAGCCCAACGGCTCAACCGCTCATAAAGTGGCAACGCACGGCCACAAGAGTTGCATCCAACCCTCTTCATTTCCTGGACATCGTCCAGTACTTCCTGCCGCACCAAGCAACAGGTAGGCACAAGGCATCACAAGCCATAATCACGGAGCCTTCTCCGATATGCAAACAAGCATCACCAATCCAGACCATGTCCAGATGGGCTTCACACAGCATGCCTAGAGCCGTACTCCAATTCCGGCCTCTAACAAGGGGGACTTCACATATCTACCCCAAGGGACACCACAACCCACCGCACACTCGCGGGGAAGGGTTTTCCCTATGCAATGCAGAAAAGAAGGACTTCACATGTCCAAGGAGGGAGATCGTTACCCTTGTCGATCTCTTCGGAGCCATCGAAAACTAGCCGGTGAGAAAGAACCGCAGCAGCCTTGCCTTCACAACGCCGGCTTCGGATCACGAATCGGACCACGGGAACTCCGCCGGTGGCTTGCTCTCCTCCTCCTTCTTCTTCCTCCTCTCTCTTTCTCTCTTCCTTAAGAAAAATGAAGAATGCCTTCTTCATCACCCCTTGACGAATTTAATCCAGCCAGGATTCACCTGAGCCCTTGGATCCAAAGAGAGAATCTGAACGGCCACGATTTGCCCAAAAAACCCAATTTTTGGCTGACACGGCCTGTGACACGCCCGTGTCACAGGCCGTGTACCCTTAAGCGGCACACGCAGTGATCGGGATGGTCAAGGTCCGATGGGACAATTGTGGTCGTGAAGAGCTAACATGGGAGCAAGAGCAGACCATGCGAGCTGAATTTCCCGAGTTGTTTGTATAACTGTTGACCGTGTACTTTTTGTTATAACATAGTTATAGCATTGCTGGTTCTTGTTTCCTTACCGTGCAAATTTCGGGACGAAATTTTGTTAAGGGGGGGGGAGGGTTGTAACACCCCAAAAAGACCCCAAAGGACTCAAAATGATTTTTGAGGTACACGGCCTGGGACACGGGCGTGTCCCAGGGCGTGTCGGGGGTACACGGCCTGGGACACAGGCGTGTCCCAGGGCGTGTTCAGGTTAGTCGACGATTGCTAGTCGACGATCTTCGAGCCTGGGACACGGCCTTCGACACGGGCGTGTCCAAGGGCGTGTCCAAATTAAATTTCGAGATTAGCCTATTCGAGTCAGAAAAGTACACGGCCTTGAACACGGCCGTGAACACGGGCGTGTCAGGTTGGACACGGGCGTGTCAGATGCCGTGTTCCGACCCGTGTACTGGTTGCAGCTCGATGAAGCAGGTTTGACACGGGCGTGTCGCAGGAATGACACGGGCGTGTCAGGTTCGACACGGGCGTGTCGATGCCCGTGTTGTTCAGTCGGTTCAAACTGCGTGTGCCATCACAACTAGCGGCCACAGGTCGGAGGATCGAAACCTCCCTATGATACCAAAATGTAACGACCCCATCCGTTAAATGACGTATAGTAGAAGGTCCGGCCGGGGCCCCACACTATATGCCACTAACAGACGGTGAGGTCACAGGATTATACCAAACCATACGAATCCTAACTCAGAGCATTCTAGCGGAAGCTTTAAGTTACAACTTTGAACTCTAAACAGGAATGTCCAATATATAAAACCACTTTATATATAAATCCATGGAATGTACAACAAAGGGTTTGGCCTTAAGGCCTTACAGTTCCTCTTTACATACAACATGTTTTACAAACCTCGGCGCGCAGGCCGGCCATACATGAGTAAAAGAGAACAAACACAACATTCGCTTAGCCTTCAAGGGCTAGCCGCAGCAGCAGCAGCAATAGCAGTAGGGCTTCAGCCCATCACTTACCACTTGGCTCTCCAGCACCTGCACGGGAACAATCCACCCAACCAGTGGCAAACAATGCAACGGTCAGCATTCAGCTGACCCAATTAGAACAATCCTACCCCTTTCTCGGGGCATGAGCATTCTTTCCCTACAAAGCATGGCATCATCAAATAGCAACTATGTGCGCGCAGGCACATTCAAGCCATCACAACTATCGGCCACACGGCCCGACAGTCCGTGCACTCAGGGCACATTCTTGGTGTACCGGAATACCAGGGTCAACACCACCGTCTACACGGTATTTGAGCATTCTAGTCTTTTCGGCGCGCGGGCCTAAGACTCTCATTAGGCGCTCCAACAAAACCTATAACCAGGCTTCCAAGTCGGACGGACCTAACGCAGGTACGGATCAGCCACCCCCCGTTGCTCAAGTCGCCATGCCACCTCGAATGCGGAAGTATCCATGGCTATTTATAGGCGCGGGTCAGTTTCACCTTTCCTGTTCGGCAATCTGCCTTTTCATCGAGTTGCAGCCCAACGGCTCAACCGCTCATAAAGTGGCAACGCACGGCCACAAGAGTTGCATCCAACCCTCTTCATTTCCTGGACATCGTCCAGTACTTCCTGCCGCACCAAGCAACAGGTAGGCACAAGGCATCACAAGCCATAATCACGGAGCCTTCTCCGATATGCAAACAAGCATCACCAATCCAGACCATGTCCAGATGGGCTTCACACAGCATGCCTAGAGCCGTACTCCAATTCCGGCCTCTAACAAGGGGGACTTCACATATCTACCCCAAGGGACACCACAACCCACCGCACACTCGCGGGGAAGGGTTTTCCCTATGCAATGCAGAAAAGAAGGACTTCACTTGTCCAAGGAGGGAGATCGTTACCCTTGTCGATCTCTTCGGAGCCATCGAAAACTAGCCAGTGAGAAAGAACCGCAGCAGCCTTGCCTTCACAACGCCAGCTTCGGATCACGAATCAGACCACGGGAACTCCGCCGGTGGCTTGCTCTCCTCCTCCTTCTTCTTCCTCCTCTCTCTTTCTCTCTTCCTTAAGAAAAATGAAGAATGCCTTCTTCATCACCCCTTGACGAATTTAATCCAGCCAGGATTCACCTGAGCCCTTGGATCCAAAGAGAGAATCTGAACGACCACGATTTGCCCAAAAAACCCAATTTTTGGCTGACACGGCCTGTGACACGCTCGTGTCACAGGACGTGTACCCTTAAGCGGCACACGCAGTTTGAACCGACTGAACAACACGGGCATCGACACGCCCGTGTCGAACCTGACACGCCTGTGTCATTCCTGCGACACGCCCGTGTCAAACCTGCTTCATCGAGCTGCAACCAGTACACGGGTCGGAACACGGCATCTGACACGCCCGTGTCCAACCTGACATGCCCGTGTTCACGGCCGTGTTCAAGGCCGTGTACTTTTCTGACTCGAATAGGCTAATCTCGAAATTTAATTCGGACACGCCCTGGGACACGCCCGTGTCGAAGGCCGTGTCCCAGGCTCGACGATCGTCGACTAGCAATCGTCGACTAACCTGAACACGCCCTGGGACACGCCCGTGTCCCAGGCCGTGTACCCCCGACACGCCCTGGGACACGCCCGTGTCCCAGGCCGTGTACCTCAAAAATCATTTTGAGTCCTTTGGGGTCTTTTTGGGGTGTTACAACTTTCCCCTTCCGAATCGATTGAGACGATCGATTCAAAAAAGATCGTTGGTAGACCTTTGTTGGGTATTGTATCCACAATTACTTGGATTTGAGGAAGCCTCCTATCAAAGCTAAGATGAATTCACTATGTATTTGATGAATTTCTTCTAGTTGTGCTTGCAGTTATTCCATGCTAAGTACACACCAATATCAGGGTGCAGTGGGTCAATATACACGGGTCTATGCAACGTAATCCCTCGTTGAGCAGATCAGTGTGTTAGCCAACGTGTACTCTCTGTATTGGGGTGTACTTAATTTCAAGTACAGGGCTATGATAAAGCAAGAGCAGACAAGGAGCAAGGATGGGCCAAAGACCATCTCACGGGTTGAAAAATGAGAATCATCTAAGTGTAAATCGTCGAGAATCACTAAGTGATTCTCACTGATTCGTCGAGAATCACCAGTGATTCTCGACGAGTCGTCGAGAATCACTAGTTGATTCTTGCCGGGTTGGGTCGGCTGTCTCGACGCAGTCAGAAAAATCTTCTAAGGCAGAATCGTCGAGAATCACCAAGTGATTCTCGCCGATTCGTCGAGAATGACTTTGCATTCTCGACGAGTCGGCGAGAATCCAAGGTGATTCCCACCAATTCTCCCTGGCCTCTATAACCTGTGCAGCCAGAATTCTCTAAGTAGAATTCGGCGAGAATCGTAAGTTATTCTCGCCGACTCGTCGAGAATCACCCACGATTCTCGCCGAATTTGACTTGGGTATTTTTCCGACTCTGTCTGGACCGGTCCACGTTATCTGCGGGATTTTGAACCGGACTTTGGTCTTACTGCTGGTGGGGCCCACAACGGTCATCTCCTGACTAAGTGTATAAATACTCTGTATTTGTGAACAGTAAAGACACGGATTACAGATCGAAGAAAAACAAGTCGCCGTCAAGCCCTAGATCGGAAGCGAGCTCGGCCGACCTTCTCCGCCTCTCGCTAGTTGCTCGCCACCGTTGATCGGGGTCTTCGTTACCTCTCCCGGCGACAGAAGCCTAGTCGGGCACAGCGTCTCACGCGTCTATCCAGAGATCTTTTGTCTCTTGATTTGTGATCGGGAAACCTTCCCCATCCGAATCGATCGAGACTATCGATCATAGTGTGACCGTTGGAAGACCTTGCCGACTTTGCTAAGAAGATTGGATCTACATAGCATCACTGCCTCTCTTGTTGAAGCCGTCAATCTAGAGAAGATTCTCTCCAAGAAAGATCTAGAGTTATGGACTTTTTATTGCCTACAAGAACAAGTAGCCTAACGAAAAGGGACACCTGGATCTTCACGTTGTTTGTATTTCTTACAAGCTATTTTCATTTTCTCTTTCATTGTGAAGGACCGATTGGTCTCTAGTTGTTGGGTTGGGTGCAACCCGTGTTGTGGGAGTGTTGACTCCTACGTGTGGAAGGGTTCCTTCCGTTAGTGCAAGGATTGGATTTCAATCCTGTTGGTGAAGTGACCGAGTCGTCCCTGGTTGGGAGATAGGTCGAAGGGGGAAAGTGGACGTACCCAAATCGGGGAACCACTATAAATTGCTTGTGTACTTTCTGTGATGTGGTGTTTTATTTTCTTGTGCAGGTAAAACTTTAATTCCGCAAATACGCTGCAAAGACACCTATTCCTTCCCCATAGGTGTAAGTAGTTGACACTAAGTGGACTTTCAAGTGGTATCAGAGGGAGGTTACTCATCAAAGGGGTTAACACCTCGAGTAAGTTTCTGCATCTAGTGTCAACAAGAAGATCAGACTCAAGCATGGAGTTGGATTATGATGTCCCTCCTCTAAGACTCCCCTCTTGTACAAAGGAATACTATCCTGTATGGAAGATGAGAGTACTATTTCATCTGGAGGCCATCGACCCTCGAGCATCACTCATTCTGGAAGAGGGCCCCATCATTCCCATGAAGGCCTCCTGCTCTGGAAAGGATATGCAGATCCCCAAGGAGACTACTGAAATGTCTGAGATTGAATTCTCTCTTTTCAACTTGGATAAAATGATTCGTAAAATCATCCTGGATGTCTAGACTGGACCTTCCCGGTCAAGACTTGAAAAGTGTAAGACGGCCAAGTCCTTGTGGCAAAACTGTATCAGACCTCATGGAGGGATCAAACAGAACAGGGATAAGTCGTCAGCAAGAGGATGAGGCATATATGGGGGTCAGTATTTCTGAAGAAGAAAGTGATGACCAATTTCTCAGTATCAGGGCTCCTGTATCCTTATCAGAGACTGAGGAGGAAGTTGATGAAGACTGCACAGCTGAAGATGACTCAGCTGTCCCGGTCAGTCCTAACACTATTCCTGATCAGCTAAGTCAGGACCAGGTAACTTCTTCACCTTGCCCCTCTCTTCCTCATGTTCCTGAAGACAGGAATATTTTGGATGATTGCCCTCCAGAAAATCCTGATGCCCTGAAGAGTGTCCTTCAGAAAAGCAACCTGATTGTTGAGGAGCAAGCTCAGGAGATTGCTCGGGTGAAGATCTTATTGGTTCTCCAATTGGCATCCAATAAGGTTAAGGACTCTAAAATCTCAGATCTAGAGAGTCGTCTAGAGACCGAGAAGAGGATTGTTTCTAACTTTTCCAAGATAGATGCTATCAAAAGAAAAGCAGAAAATGGGTGGATCTCCCAAATCGTCAATTCATGGAGAAATGGGGAAACTGTGTTCAGACCCCCCACCCCGAGCAGGAAGGGCACACATCATGCATTCAGGTATGACCATAGGAACAACCATGGTCACTGCAAGAATGATCAGCCCTCTTGTGGAAGCACCCAGAATGCAAGGGCTATCATGGCCACCCAGAAGAGGATACCTCAGGCTTCCACCAAGCCTTTTGTATTCTCGGCCACTGCCCCTACTCGTCATGAGTCTGCCAGCATCAGCTCACAATGCGCCTCTCACCTCCCTATGACTCAGGAAAGGGGGTTAGAAATCATGTTGTTGGCACACATGGGGACCTTGGAAGGGGGCTGACTGAAAGGAAGGCACCATCTCCCAGGCCTCATGACGCCTACCATATGCATTCTCTCCACCCATCCATGAGTCACGGTGGAAGAGACAATTCGGTTAGCAGATTCGGCACTATCCCGTTTAGACCTAGGACTATGACTACTTCAGTCACCAGTTCAGGTCACAAACGGCGGTACAATATTCATGAATGTTGGTGTTGTGGCAAAGTGCGTCATTTTGCCATAGATTGTTGGCACAACCCTTCTGTGTCAAAGGCAAGGGGACTTCCACATCCTCGAGGCAATGTTAGTCCTCCCTCCAGGATCCCTGAGGGGAGGCATCCCAATTATTATGCTGACAGGAACCTAGGACCCAATACTTATTGGGTTCCTAAGGCAAGATAACTCTTTCCTGCAGGGTGGTCTAGGTTACCACAATCCTGACGGGAACTGGACAGGAGATGCTCCAAGATTGACGTGGATAAAGTGTCGAGAATGGTAGCAGTGCAATCATTACAGGCACATGCATACTGACCTCTTGATGTAACCTGTGCTGATGATTTGAATGTTACGTCTTGTTATCACAGGTAATTACAATTAGCCCAAATGTTTGAGCCATATCGCATAAATAATTCCATGTATGTATATATATGTATGTTGACATGTCCACACTTAATAATGAATTCACCTCGTCTGAAATTAGATTGTCTTATAGAAAAAGTATTCGCGTATGCTCATTCACCTTGGGAAGGAGTATATGTGTGAGATAACCTTTACTTCTACTAGTAGAGATTAGTTTGACATTTTTTTGGGGATAAGTCCGCCTCCAAAAATTGAAAAGATACGTCATGAAGAGTCACTGAACATGACCTCTGACATCAAGATTATTGCACTTATCCATCTAGAAATGACCGGTGAAATTGGCAAAGCCACTGTCATGTTGTCAAGTAAATCCTAGTTGATGTGCCTCCTAAGCCATGTAATTTGGCAATCCCTTTAGTGGATGTAGAAGCAAGCATGCCTCCTGAGCCCTTCCAACCCTTGACAAAAAAAACGTTATGTTGGAATATAGGCGATACTCGTCATATCAAATCACATACTCACCAAATTACAAGTCTCGCCGAATTGTCAAATCCGGGGGAGCCATTCGGCGGGAATAGGATAGAGAATTGTGGGCGCCAAGTATTCGGATATTACTTAAACCCGGAATCATTTCAAACCGACTCTTCCCGACGATACCCTCGGACTCTTCGTCTTCCGCCTTTCGCCGTTCCGCCGAGACCCCGTCCAAGCATCGCTGGAATCCCCGTCTCTCTCACCTCCCGGCGACATTCTCCTGCGTAACTCCGTGGTGACCTAACGACCGACGCCTTCTGCCGATCGCCGCTGCTCCGCGCCTCAGGCGTCCTCGAGTGTTCCGTCGTGAAGAAGCCGGAACTTTCTCTGCCTCTCCCCACTAGGTAATCTCCATATTGTCCCTTTCCATGACTTGAGCTTGGTTAGATTTCGCTCTCACTTTCGTGGTTTCGGAGATCCTTAGACTTGAAATTGGTATTCTTCTTCTTCCTAGGTTTACTATGGCCCCACGGACTACTGCAGGCCTGGTCACTGGATGTGAGCTAGTGAGAACCGGGTTCTCCCAGGCCTAGGATGAGTTCCGAAACATAATCATCATGCTTGAAGAAGCGGGCCTGACGTTCATGATGGAGCACCCGTGCAAGATCTTGGACAAGGAAGTATTAGAGTTCTTTGCAACGGCGAAGCTCCGTCATGAAGACACCTCCATCAAAAGCAAGGTTGCCAGGAAGAAAATCAAGTTATCCGCCAGAAAACCGACCCAATGCCTGCGGCTATCCAGTTGTGAAGAGGAAGATTACCTGGAAGAAGAGGATAGAGCAAGGACCCTATCCTTCTGTGGATTGGCCAGGTGGACCAGGTCAATCAAAAGGAAGGATATGAATGAGGAAGGAAAGTTGCTGTCTGACATTGTTGGGAAGGCTCTAATCTACAAACCTGGATCCTACGACCATATTTCTGGGGAAATGTTCAAACTCTGGTGGCAATCGTATGCCGGAAGCGGTTCAACTGGGGAGCCATGCTTTTTGACAGGATTAAAGACACCCTCCGAACCCCCAGCTTTGGCAGAATCATTAGCCTATATCTGAATCAACTGGATGGAGACACATTTGATATGAGCAAGGGAGTGCCTCTGTACTACTTGAAAAGGATGGATGCTAGCATATTCGACCGGTGGGAACGTCGAATAGGGCAGGCTGCCAGGGAAATAGATCAAGAGGCAGCATCTCCAGTCGTGGACACCGGTGCTCCTGCTCATTCTATGGCAGCACCCAGTGAAGTTCCTGACGCCCTGATTGCAGGAACTGAGGGGGAGCCTGTAACCGGTTCTGCAAACATATTATCTGATATTTCTCTGATAGCTAAAGATGCAGTGGAGATGGTGGCAGATGAAGTAGCAGATGATGAGGAGGTTGAGAACGATGAGGCAGCTCTTATCGACAATGATCTGGGAGATGAGGTGGCTGATGAGGAGGAGGAGGAAGAAGTAAAAGAAGATGTGCACAACTCTGCCGATAAGCATGATCACTTGGAGACTGAGATAGAGGAAGAAGTACCAGAGAATGAGAAAGCAGCAGATTCTCAGGAGGATGCTGAGGTTCCATCTGAGGAACAAGCTCCTAAGCGGTCAGATGCAAGGATGGAGGGGGAGCAATCCATTGTTCCCCCTGTGGACTCCATACTACTATCCAGCTCTCCCAGTGCTTCTGCGGGGGAGCCTGACCAGGGTCTGCCTGCAGCTCCTCCACTTCAAGCAAACATAGCAAATCACACTGTCAATTTTGTCCAAGGTATGCTAGATGAGCTCAAGGATACGTTTGAGAAATCCCACAATAAAGTGCTAAAGAGACTGCGGGACTCTGAGGATCTCATGCTTAAGAATGTGGTTCAGATCAACCACAAACTAGATATGATGGAGAAGAAATTTGATGAAAATATACAGAGGCAGGCATAACCGTCTCTCTTCTCATGAAAGGACTGAAGAAGAATACTGACGACCTGACAGTAGTAAATAAAAATGTTCATGTTGTGGCACAGACCATACAAAAATTTGATGCCAATATGATAACGCTGAACGCTAATCAGAAATCTCTGCTGGACGAATTCAGTAAAACCGTGAAGCACATTGATGCATCTCTGCATTCCTATACAAACTCTATAGTCGCCGAAGCCAAAAAGGGGGAGGAAGCGTATAACGGTAAGATGGCAGGGCTTCAAGAGTTAGTACTTCTAAACTTCGATCAGACCAATAGGTATGCCTTTCAAAACTACCACATCGTAACTGTACCTTTAATCAACTTAATAAATAGTAATTGACAAATACAAATTCGATAATTTGAATAGGTACATGTTTGAAACGGCCCACTGGTTGGTAACAGAAGCATCGGGAATACATGTCCCTGTTGCTCCACCTGAGGATGAGGGTCGTGCTGGTACTACTGAGGGTGAAATAAGGACTGAAGAAGTACAACTGGGCGAAGTCAAGTTGAAGAAAGCTGCGGAGAGGGCTGAAAGAAGAAGCTGGTTTGACCAAGATGCCTTAGCAAAAGCCAAAGGCAAAAGGCAAATCAAAGAAGGAACTTCAAAGGAAACACCAGCTGAAAAGAAGATCAGATTGTCGGAGGAGGATGTGAGAAATGAAAAATGGAGTCCTGTATCAAAGAGTATCATCTTGGACACCTTTGCATTACTACAAGGAGGGCAAGTCAAAAGGAATGACGTATATAGCCAATACGAGTGGGAGCAACACAAAATGTATGAAGCCAAAAGAAACTTGTTCTTCAGAAGCAACACTGTGGCAAACAAAGCTCCCCCTCCGAGATACTATCCTAAGCCCAAGGAGTATTTTGAGCGACAAAGCAAAAAATTCTTAGCTCAGCAACTCAAAGAAGACATAGCTAAGGACAAAGATCTGTAGGATGTTAGCTCTTGTGGTTATCTCATTTAAACTTTTGATTAAGTAAACTGTGAACATTTATGTGTGGATATTCACATTTATATATTCATGTGTGTGGTTTATTAATTGACTCTCACATTGGTATGATTACGTTTGTTGTTCACTCTTCTGGTTTATGCATATTTTATCTGGAATGTTGAAATTCATCTTAGCTTAGTAGGATTTTGGCTTCGTCAAATAGGGGGAGATTGTTGGGTATTGTATCCACAATTACCTGGATTTGAGGAAGCCTTCTATCAAAGCTAAGATGAATTCACTATGTATTTGATGAATTTCTTCTAGTTGTGCTTGCAGTTATTCCATGCTAAGTACACACCAATGTCAGGGTGCAGTGGGTCAATATACACGGGTCTGTGCAACGTAATCCCTCGTTGAGCAGATCAGTGTGTTGGCCTACGTGTACTCTCTCTATTGGGGTGTACTTAATTTCAAGTACAGGGCTATGATAAAGCAAGAGCAGACAAGGAGCAAGGATGGGCCAAAGACCATCTCACGGGTTGAAAGACGAGAATCGTCTAAGTGTAAATCGTCGAGAATCACTAAGTGATTCTCACCGATTCGTCGAGAATCACCAGTGATTCTCGACGAGTCGTCGAGAATCACTAGTTGATTCTTGCCGGGTTGGGGTCTCGACGCAGTCAGAAAAATCTTCTAAGGCAGAATCGTCGAGAATCACCAAGTGATTCTTGCCGATTCGTCGAGAATGACTTTTCATTCTCGACGAGTCGGCGAGAATCCAAGGTGATTCCCACCGATTCTCCCCGGCCTCTATAACCTGTGCAGCCAGAATTCTCTAAGTAGAATTCGGCAAGAATCGTAAGTGATTCTCGCCGACTCGTCGAGAATCACCCACGATTCTCGCCGAATTTGACTTGGGTATTTTTCCGACTCTGTCTGGACCGGTCCACGTTATCTGCGGGATTTTGAACCGGACTTTGGTCTTACTGCTAGTGGGGACCACAACGGTCATCTCCTGACTAAGTGTATAAATACTCTGTATTTGTGAACAGTAAAGACACGGATTACAGATCGAAGAAAAACAAGTCGCCGTCAAGCCCTAGATCGGAAGCGAGCTTGGCCGACCTTCTCCGCCTCTCGCTAGTTGCTCGCCACCGTTGATTGGGGTCTTCGTTACCTCTCCCGGCGACAGAAGCCTAGTCGGGCACAGCGTCTCACGCGTCTATCCAGAGATCTTTTGACTCTTGATTTGTGATCGGGAAACCTTCCCCATCCGAATCGATCGAGACGATCAATCCTAGTGTGACCGTTGGAAGACCTTGCCAACTTTGCTAAGAATATTGGATCTACATAGCATCACCGCCTCTCTTGTTGAAACCGTCAATCTAGAGAAGATTCTCTCCAAGAAAGATCTAGAGTTGTGGACTTTTTGTTGCCTACAAGAACAAGTAGCCTAACGAAAAGGGACACCTGGATCTTCACGTTGTTTGTATTTCTTACAAGCTATTTTCATTTTCTCTTTCATTGTAAAGGACCGATTGGTCTCTAGTTGTTGGGTTAGGTGCAACCCGTGTTGTGGGAGTGTTGACTCATACATGTGGAAGGGTTCCTTCCGTTAGTGCAAGGATTGGATTTCAATCCTGTTGGTGAAGTGACCGAGTCGTCCCTGGTTGGGAGATAGGTCGAAGGGGGAAAATGGACGTACCCAAATCGGGGAACCACTATAAATTGCTTGTGTACTTTCTGTGTTGTGGTGTTTTATTTTCTTGTGCAGGTAAAATTTTAATTCCGCAAATACGCTGCAAAGACACTTATTCCCCTCCCCATAGGTGTAAGTAGTTGACACTAAGTGGACTTTCAACCTTGCTAGCATTGTTACGAAGTTTGGATCTCGAAAGCATCGCCGCCGCAATCCTTGCCGCCGCCGATCTCGGGGAGATCCTCTCCAAGAGAGTGCTTAGGTCATGGACTCTTCGTCTACTTCAAGAATGCTTCATCAGACGAAGAGGGACACCAAGCGCTTCAAACGTAGTTTGTATTTTTTATACATTCCATTTTTGCTTTTGTTGTAAAGGAACTTTGTTTCCTCATTATAAGGGTTGGGTGCAACCCGTGGTGGAGGAGTAGTGACTCCTTTAGGTGGAAGGGTTCCTTCCATAGTGTGAGGATTGGATTTCAATCCGGTTGGTGAAGTGACCGAGTCGTCCCTTGTTAGGAGATAGGTCGAAGGGGGAAAGTGGACGTACCCAAATCGGGGAACCACTATAACTGTCTATGTGTTTCTGTGCTGTGCTTGTTTTGTTTTATTGTGCAGGTAAATTTTTAATTCCGCAAAAAGACTGCAAATCACCTATCCCCCCCCCATAGGTGAAGGTAGTTGACACTAGTGTGACTTTCAGCGAGAGTTCTGTGGATGACTACTTACATGAGTTTATGAGATTGGGATGTTATGCAGTATTTGTGTTTGCAGATGAGGAACAAAACACAAATCGATTCTATGAAGGGCTGCGAGATGACTTGATGTTGCTTATCTTAGGACAGATGATGTAAGGTTTTCTGACCTTGGTCAATACAGTCCATTTCTTAGAGCTGGATATAAAGCGCGGGCAGCATAAGAATGATTTGGCGATGAAGAAGCAATAGTTCAAAGTACCTAGTTCTACAAAGTCTGGGTGTCGAAAGTGGAAGAAGAAGGCTCAATCTTAGAGAACAGCTTCTTCTAATAAACTTGAAGTCACGACAGGGATAGGTCCGCTCACTTGTTACATATGTGGAAAGGTGCGACACATGGACTGAGAATGTCGTAGTGGCCCTCCAAAGATGGAGAAAAAGATGGGTGCGTCATATGCTGAAAAGGGAAGGTAGTGGTGGAATTGAATTCATCCAAAGCGCAACCTCGAGTCTATAATCTTGGCCAATAGGAGGCCATAAAATAAAGTGACGTCATAACAGGTATGAATTAAGATATAGTTTTTATTGCTTTTTGTACTTGTTACCTTATGCGTTGCATTTGTATAATTTGTTCGTATTAGACTTTGTCCTGATATTGGACTATCTGACGAGAGCACTGTTTGATATAAGAGCTTCTCATTCCTTTCTGTCCGAGGACTTCGTAGTATGCATCAGAGTGCCTTTTTGGTGCCGATAGATCGAGTGAATGTATTGCTTCCTAATGGGTGCTTTATGTGTGCGGAAGAGCTTGTTGTGTTAAGGTGCGGATAAGAAGTCATGATTTTGACTTAGAAGCGTCTGTGCTGTTGATATCTGAGTTTTATGTAATCTTTGGTATGAATTGGTTCTCGGAGCAGCGTGCCTGTGTTGATTGTAACTCTAAGGAAGTCATACTTGGGAAAAAACCCCAACACAAGACTAAGATCGCAGGTATGCGATGTAACACCCCGAAACTCAAAAGGGTGACGGGTGGTGTTTTGATCCAAATCTGAGTTTTGGTAGAGGTGACATGGCCTGGGATACGAGCATGTCCCAGGGCGTGTCGTGCTCGGGTTCGGCATTGGTCGCGTGGTCAACGATTTGGGAGTCATCGATCGTCGGGGGGTTAACACGACCTGGGACACGGCGTGTCCCAGGGCATATCAGTCACTCAGAGCCTTGCACTCAACGATCGTTGAGTGAGGGACGCACGGCCTGAGCCCAGGCGTGTTCAGGTCCGACATGGGCGTGTGAATACCCGTATCCTCCTCGGGTCATGTGGCAGTTTATGCTAAGGCAGTTACACTGCCTGGGATACGGGCGTGTCCCAGGGCGTCTCTAGCACACGACATGTGACACAGGCGTGTCACATAGCCGTGTTGTGCTCGGGTTGTTTTTGACATGTGTTGTTGAGGGAACACGCCCAGCTATACGGGCGTGTCAAGCCTGACACGGGCGTGTCGGGTGCCCGTGTTCTTTTCGGGACGTGACAGTTTCGACGACGAATGGGTTACACGGCCCTGAACACGGGCGTGTCGGAACCCATTTTCGTCCTAGGTTTTGGAAATTCGGGCTGAATCTCAGCCGTTCATTTCCTTGTTTTTGGATCTGATGGTTCAAGCTCTTCCCACCTTAGGGTTAAGGCCGGTTCAGGGGTGTAAATTCCTCATAAGCTTGGATTCACTCTTTTTCTAAGATCTAGAGAGAGGAGAGAGCAAGGAGGAAGAAGGAAGGCTAGTTCCAGTCACCGTCAAAGTTTCGAAGCTCCAAATCGCGAGCCAACTTCGGATCTACGGAGGTAAGGAGATTGCGGTGCTTTCATCGGCATAGATTTCCATGGTGCCAAGGAAAAATGCTAGGGTAATAATTCTGATCCTAGGACATGTGAAGTCCTCTTTTTCTTTGCATAGGAAGCCCTCTCCCGCGAGTGTGCGGTGAGTTTGTGGCGTTCCTTGGGGTAGATATGTAAAGTACCTCTTATGTAGAGTCCGCATACGAGAACGGACATAGGCATGATGTGTGAAGCCTACCCGGACAAGGTTGTCTGGATCGGTTATTTTGCATTGCATAAATGGCCGAAAAAGACTCCGTGCGAATGTTTGTTTTTCGGGTTTTCTACGAGGTAGATTGCAACAGGGAGCCTTGGGGACTAACTCCAGGGTGCACCCGGAAAACTGGGCAAACGTGTGATTTTTCCAACATGGTGGCCGGGGAGCAGACTTGAACATAACCGGGTTATGTAAACCGTGTGATAGAAATGGGACTCGGGGAGTCTTGACCCGCACATATGGCTTAAATTTACGTTGCGGTGTGAGCAACAGGTCAAGAGGAACCGTACCTGTTCTATGTCGTTCGGTGGGACCGTTCGCATAGATGAGTGTCTCTGGCGGCCTATGGCTTAAATTGACATGACCCGAGCCAGGAAGACAAAATGCTCATAAGGT
This sequence comes from Platanthera zijinensis, assembly GCA_039513925.1. Taxonomy (NCBI): domain Eukaryota; kingdom Viridiplantae; phylum Streptophyta; class Magnoliopsida; order Asparagales; family Orchidaceae; genus Platanthera; species Platanthera zijinensis. The sequence goes on from CM077083.1 coordinate 37,301,184, forward strand.
TGGTCGTCCAAGGGACGGTGGTGAGACAGAAATGTCTATGGCTTAAATTGACGTGACGTTGGCCAGTTTGCCGTGAATGTGTCCTGAGTGCATTGGGTGTATGTCCATGCGTGCATGCACCTGTGATGAAGTGTGTTTACACTATACTGCTTGATTATGCTAACAAAATGCAGGGAAAGAATATTGCCGCCCTGAGTTTGGGGCGGGGTCATTATAATTTGGTCAGCATAGCTGACCGTTCCTTTTGTTTGCCACCGTGCGGTGGATTGTTGCTTGCAGGTGCTACAGAGCTGAGCGGTAAATAGCGGGCTAAAGCCCAAGTTGCGTAGCCGGCACTCGAAGGCCTAATTTTGAGTGTTTTTCTTATATTCTCATGTATGACCGGCCTGCTTGCCGAGGTTTGGAAGACACTTATTTTTGAGCAAACTATTATAAGGCCATAAGGCAGTACTCGTGTATTGTACATTCCTGTTGGGTTGAGTAGTGGACATTCATGCTTTGCTGGGTTCTTTATTCTTTGAACCTTAATAAACTGCTTCCGCTAAAAGCTCTGTGTAGGACGTTGTGATTGGTTGGTTGGTTTTAATGAGTAACCCACCTTTCTATCCGCGGTATTTGGCGTCGGGCCCCGGCCGGACATAATGTTATATGCTATGTGATGGATAGGGGTGTTATAATTTGGTATCAGACAACCGGTTTTGGTCAATCTTAAATGAATTCGTGGACGAATTCACTTTAAGGGGTGGTGAGCACATGTGTGCGCGTCATCGTTATAACATGAAAAGAACCCAAGAATGTCCACTTAGGAATGAAAATACACATGTTTGAGGAACCTGCGCATTCCTATAATAGCTTTTTGCAATGTTGTGTGGTCGCTTATTGGTGTTTTGCATGATTATAGGTGACAAGGAGTGGTGCTTGGCCGTCGGAACGGCTAGCTTCTGAGGTGAGTAGCGCACCAAACGAGGCGCCTGCAACACCCCCTTCTACCGAGACCATTTGATTGGTAGCGGAGGCTGTGTTTGCGATGATCAATGCGCAGCCTGCAAGGCAGGTGTAGCAGCCTTCTCCTACTGTGGAGCAAGTACCGCTCCAAGAGGCAGAGCCAAGGAGGGTGGAATAGGTGGTTTTGTAGTCGGTGTTGCCGAGGAGAGCAACGGAGAAGCAGCTGAAGCACGTGATGGGCTTCAATCCTCCTTTTTTCTCGGGGTCTAGAACCCCAACTCAAGCGGAGGATTGGCTCTCTAGAGTTAATAGAGTGCTGGCAGCGACTGAGACTGAGGAGTGGCAGAAGACCATGATTGCAACGTTCTTGCTGGACGGGGACATAAGGCTATGGTGGGAAGGATTGGAGCTACACCATCTGAGGGGCAGGCAGTTGGCTGATGTCTCAATGGAGGAGTTTTTAAGGATGTTCTTGGCTCGATACCTCCCCTCAGCTCAGAGGATTGCTTTGGAGAATGAATTCCAGAAATTGGTTCAAGGAGACAGTACCGTTGATGAGTATCTCCACGAGTTTACTCATTTAGGATGATACGCAAGCGCTATCTTTGCTTATGAGGAGCGCAAGATGAACCGATTCTACGAAGGTTTGACAGATGACCTAAGATTTCTACTTTCGGGACTTATGGCGCTGGGTTTCATGACCTTGGTCAATTCGGCCCGGTCCTTGGAAAAGGACATGAAGAATGTTCAGGCGAAGAAGGACTCCAGTGGCAAGAAATAAGAGTTTAAAGTGCCGACTACTTCGAAGTCTGGATATCGCAGATTCTACAAGAAGGCTAGGACGACGGGTCCAGCCCCTTCTTCAGGTGACTCGGGGAAAACAACCAACCGAACCCCGGGCGCTTGTTTTACTTGTGGAAAGACGAGGCATTTTGCCTGTGATTGTTGGAGCGGATGTCCAAAGTCCGAGAGAAAGCAAGGAGCAACTTATGAAGAAAAGGGCAAGGCGGTGGAGTCAAACACGTCCCACTATGCTCCGACTCAACCGAGAGTCTATAATCTAGGCTAGCAAGAGGCCATCAAGCAAGCGTAAGTGGTGACAGGTACGGTTTAATTTATAGCAAGTTATCTTTAAATACTGTTACCTAGTGCTTGTTAGCTTAATACTGTTTGTATAGGCTTTGTTCTGATTGGTGATAGTCCGACACGAGCACTTTTCGATACGGGAGCTTCACACTCCTTTTTGTCCGAAAGTTTCATAATGTGCATCGGAGTCCCTTCTTCGATGGCGAAGGACAAACTTGATGTGCTGCTGTCGAATGGTTGTTCGATGCACGCGGACAGAGTATGTGCCGTAAAGGTTCATATTCGAAGCCAAGAATTCGACTTGCAAGCGTCGTTGCTGCCACTTGTAGAGTTCGACATCATCTTCGGTATCGAATGGCTTTCGGAGTAGAAGGCTTTTATAGATTGTAACTGTAAAGAGGTCAAGTTGGGTGTTGGGTAGGAGAAAATGTTTGCGGGATTGAAGGGGTCGAGCAAGACGTTGATATTTGCTCTTCAGGTGGTGAAGGCGGTTCGTGCTGGAGCAGAGCTTTTCTTCATGTTAGTGGAGGCTGTAAAGCAAAAGACCATGTTGGATGGTATCCCAGTGGTATGTGAGTACCCCGACATGTTCCCGGGCGATCTTCCAGGAGCCCCACCGCAGCAAGAGATCGATTTCACTATCGAGCTAGTGCCAGGTGCCAAACCTGTGTCACGTTTTCCTTATAGGTTGGCGCCTAAGGAGATGGCAGAGTTAAAGGTTCAACTAGAGGAGTTGATGGAGCAAGGGTATGTGCGTCCAAGCTCGTCACCTTGGAGTGCACCGGTCCTCTTTGTTAAGAAGAAAGACGGGAGCTTGTGGCTGTGTATCGACTACATGGAGTTGAACAAGCTAACGGAAAAGAATAAATACCCGATCCCAAGAATTGATGATATTTATGATCAATTAGTCGGGTCATCAGTGTATTCAAAATTTGATCTGAAGTCTGGGTATTATTAGCTAAGGATAAGGGAGAGTGATATCCCGAAGACACCATTCAGCACAAGGTATGGGCATTTCGAGTTCATGGTCATGCCATTTGGGCTGACTAATGCGTCAGCGGTTTTCATGGATCTGATGAACAGGATGTTCAGAGAATACCTAGACCAATTTGAGATCGTCTTCATTGATGACATATTGGTGTACTCGCAGTGCGAGGAAGATCACTTCAAGCATTTGCATCTGATGTTGGAGACGCTGAAGAGGAATGAACTTTACGTAAAATACTCCAAATGCGAGTTCTGGTTATCCTCAGTAGCATTCCTTGGTCATATAGTCAGCGGTGAAGGGATAGCGGCAGATCCGGCAAAGATTGTTGCGATACGGGAGTGTCCTGTGTTGTCTTCGGTAGCGGAAGTCCGGAGTTTTCTGAGGCTTGCCGGCTATTACAGGCACTTTGTAGAGAACTTCTCGCAGATAGCGTTACCTCTCACGAAGTTGACAAGGAAGGATCAGAAGTTCTTATGGACGCAGGAGTGCGCGCAAGCGTTTGAGGAGTTGAAGAGTCGGTTGACCACGGCGCCAGTGCTAAGTTTGCTGCGTGGGACCGAAGGTTTCGAGATTTATAGTGATGCCTCAAGCAGTGGCTAGGGCTGCGTGCTACTGCAGCATGGGAGTGTTATTGTGTACGGATCGCATCAGCTAAAAGTGCACGAAATGAATTATCTTGTTCACGACTTGGAGTTGGCGGCCGTGATATTTGCGCTTAAGTTGTGGAGACACTATTTGTACGGTGTAAAAGGCGATATTTATACCGACCATAAGAGGTTGAAGTACCTGTTGGATCTGAAGGATCTGAACATGAGGCAGCGGAGGTGGATGGAGTTCCTGGGGGACTATACGTTCAAGATTCATTATGTACCCGGGAAAGGCAATGCAGTTGCAGATGCGTTGAGTTGCAGGGCTCCTGCCCAAGCCAACTGGTTGTCGGTTCATGATGAGAGGTTAATTCGGGAGCTGGAGGCGTTAGAGATCTGTTGTGTTGACATGCAGACTAGCGCCAAAGCATTTTTGAACTGGACGGAAGTTCAGTATGACCTGGCTGATCGGATTCGAAAGGCTATGGAGTTGGATTACGACATGAAGGAGCTCATGGATTCAGCATTGGATGGGTCAAATTCCCAGTTTTCTGTTGAGGATGGGCTTCTAAGGATGGGCAATCGTTTGTGCGTCCCAAACATGGGAAATCTACAGGCGGAGTTGATGTACGAGGCTCATCATACCAAGTACTCAATCCACCCAGGGAGCACGAAGATGTACCGGGACCATAAGAAGTTATTTTGGTGGCCAGGACTCAAGAAGAATGTGGCACTGTTTGTGGCTAAATATCAGACTTGTGCCTTAGTAAAGGAAGAGTGCCAAAAGCCAGGAGGATTCTTGAAATCCTTGCCTATTCCGGAATAAAAGTTCAACGACATATCAATGGACTTTGTGCATGGATTGTCAAGATCGCAGAAGGGAAACGACGCTATCTGGGTAATCGTAGATCGGTTAACAAAGGTGTCGCACTTCATTCTATATAGGAAGGATGATTCGGTGGATAAACTGGCGAAGCTGTATGTGGATAATATAGTCAAACTGCACGGTGTGCCCCGCAACATCGTGAGTGATCGAGATGGACGTTTTATGTCCAATGATTGGAGGTTGGCACAACAGATGCGTGGGACTAGATTGAATTTCAGCACAGCCTTCCATCCGCAGACGGATGGACAGACCGAGAGGGTCAATAGAACTATGGAGGACATGCTTCACATGTGTGTTCTAGACATTGGAAAGCATTGGGAAGACCACCTGTATTTGGTGGAGTTTACGAACAACAATAGCTACCAGTTGAGTATTCAAATGGCACCCTACAGGGCCCTATATGGTAGAAAGTGTCGCACGCCGTTATCGTGGCTAGAAACGGGTGAGGCAAGGTTGTACAAAAAGGAAGAGGTTCAAAGCGCTATTTCTTTGGTGCGGATCATTCGAGAGCATTTGCTGATCACTCAGGATAGACAAGCTAAGTACTACAATACCAAGCATCGGAACGTAGAGTTAGCGGTTGGCGATTGGGTGTACTTGAAGATAAAGTCGTTCAAGGGTGTGTCACGGGTACGACGCTTGAAGAAGCTGAGCCCGAGATACCTTCGACCATTTTAGATTCTGGAGCGGATCGGCGAAGCGGCTTATCGTCTGAGGCTTTCGGTGGAGTTGAGTGGTCTACAAGATGTATTCCACATTTCAGTGTTGTAGAAGGCGGTGCAAGAGCCTTCGCAGGTGATCGCAGTTGATCAAGTGCCGGTTGTAAGACCCCCATTTTTTTTTCTTTTCAGACACCGGGGTCTTAGGCCCAGAACCGCCGCCTTGCGGTGATACCTTCGCACCCGGGAAGGTCGCACTACAAGACACCGATTCTGCCTGCCAATTCGATCACAACTGTAGTAATAAATTAAAAATAAGTCCACAGGAATCACATGTATAGAGAAAATAAACTCCATGAAGGGAGTGTCCACAGATAGTACATATAACAGAAATCTCGGGCTTTTGCCCGGTACATCAAGTCCTCACTACAAATCACTCATCGCAGAAGCAAACTAATATATCTACTAGTGGTCTTGACTTACAGTCCCTGCTGTCTGGACTCCGGTACTAGACTGCCCGATCTCCAAGCGTGCCGACCTCCGAGGCTGCTCCTCCATGCTGGGCTCCGTTGTACCCTAAAATGATGTAGTTCAAAAACCGTTAGTCTAAAAGACTAAGTCCTATCGTCCTCCGCCCCTTCCCCAATGGCTCCTAAGCACCGAGCGGGGAGAAGTTAAGGGAAGGACATGAAGGTGGAGAACATCAAATAGCAGATGGCAGCGGAACTAAACTAGAAGATCTAAGTATGGTAATAATGATATAAGATTTGAATAAGAAAGTAACCTTAACTTATGTGAATACACATAAGCTAAGGGATCTCTTGCAGGGCTCCTATCGTATAAAAAGTCTCATACAGATTTATACGATAGGGTGTCGATTTTACTAGCAGGCTTAATTATGTAGTACTGAAAGAGAACCTTGACTTTTAAGCACGCTCACGCGAACTTATAAGCCAAGGGGTCGTTTTGCAGGGCCTAATGTATAGAGCGTCCCATACCACTTATACATTAGGTGTCAGGTTATATGCAATGATTATGCTATGAAATACAATTATGCCATGACGTGGACATGCAAGTGCAACTCACCCACTCGACTCTGTGTACACAGACCTTTAGTTCCCCCTTTCGGAGCCGTTACCTCCCAGGATACCTCTGTAGTGGCAGACGGAAGCGGTGGGTTAGGCCTCGCCCACCTCTTAACCAGTAAAGCACTACCGGTCAGACCTATCGTACGCCTCAATGCTTGGTGCACAAAGCGAACTCCTGCATACTCTTGCCGGCTGGCGCACCGGACTTCTGTTGGCGAAGTGCTAACCACACTTGCCGAGTCGACGTATTGGCGTCGGTGCATCGACCCTCCAATACCGAAGACCCACCACCTTATACCTTTTATGCACATGCAATAGTTATGAGTCCAACCAACAACCGAGCCAAAGCTTCCCCGGACTATCCTGTCCGTCAACAACCGAGCCAAAGCTCCCTGGACTACCCCGTCCGTCTTAATCAACAACCGAGCCAAAGCTCCCCGGACTATCCTGTCCGTCATAATCAACAACCGAGCCAAAACTCCCCGGACTATCCTGTCCGTCAACACCAACCGAGCTAAAGCTCCCCAGACTATCCTGTTTGTCAACAACCGAGCCAAAGCTCCCCGGACTATCATGTCCGTCAACAACCGAGCCAAATCTCCCCGGACTAACCCTAGTATTTTGACAAATCCTCCTACGGGTCAGACGATCTTTCGTCGATCCCGGGCACCATCTAACATTTAGCCAAAACCAAACCCTTGCTTATACTAACTCGAGTGATGAACTCATTCTAAATTATCCAAACCTATAACCACTAATCTTGACTTATGTTCCTAACTTGTACTCCAAATTATTTCTGCAGATTTACTATATGCAGACCACCAAGTTTAAATGTCATGTAAAATGGGAAGTACATCAAATATTCATCCAATACTCCTATAGTAATTAATGGAGCTCCATTATGACGTTTATTGCCTAATTCCATAATTCCACAATTTTCCTATTTATCTAGTAATTTATTAAATATCCATAGTGGCTAAAGTCTCCAAGATTGAACAGGAGGTACCAAATTTAGACAAGATAAAATTTCCCCAGATTTATGTTATACTCAATATGAACATTTAACTTAAGATCCAAGGTCTCTTAATTTTTCAGCATGGTTTAGGCCACTGATTTTATTTTAAAGATAACTTGCAATAATTCATTAAAATAGATAAATAGGGCAATATTATTTCTAAATCAATTCAAGGAAAACTCTAACATGATTGCAAGGGCATATAAATGCTCTGGGTCAAATATCATAAGTGATTAAGGAGTGATAATCTTCAAACAAATTAATGAACAACTTTCCAAAATTACTAAATGCAGACCACCAAGGTTAAACTTCATGTAAAATGGAAAGTACATCAAATAATCATCCAATATTCCTATAATAATTAATGTAAGTCCATTATGAACTTTAAGCCCTAAATCCAGAGATCCAAAATTTTCCATATTTATTTAATAATTTATTTAATTATTATAGTGACTAAAATTTCCAATAATGAACACGATGTACCAATTTCAGACAAGATATCATTCCACTAATTTTATATGATATTAAAAATAAGAATTTAACTCATCATCTAAAATATCTAAATTTTTCAGTAAGGTATTATCCCCAAATTCTTATTTCATTTTAATCCTTAAAAATTCATTTAAAGAGATATAAAAGACTATATTGCTTCCAAAAATTCAGAGAAAATTTAAGTATGATTTTAAAGGCATATAAATGCTTTGGGCCAAATCTCATAATTTATTTATCAGTAAAAAAGTCTCAAATAATATATTGAACAATTTCCTCATTTACAAAGATTGTGAAGTAAGTACCTCAAATATGTATTCAAAATTTCTTATAAAATTTATATATGTCTATAATGATTCAAAACTTTCTCTGCCAAACTTCCATACCCTCCCAAGGGGCATAGGGACCATAATTATCAATTTATTAATTAGGGCATACCCTTGTATTACAAAGGAAGTACTATAAATATTATCCCAAAATTTTCAAATAAATTACTAGAGGTTCCTAATATCCATACGACCATTTTAACAAAATTTCATCTTAGTTTAAGGGGTTTAACTAGCCCATTCCTACCCTACCCCATTTGTTCCTTAAAATAGGGTTAGGGTTTTGTGGGTCCCAAACTTTCCAAAATTTCCTAATATTTTCACCAGAGGGTTTTAGTTACCCTAGTACCATCCCTACAAAATTTCATGGTCATACAAGGTGTTTTGGTCATATGCCCTTCACAAGGTACAAAAGCCCTTCCTTAGGGTTTGACCTAGGATCTTGGGCCAAATCAATTCCAATACCCCCAATTTTTCATTGGAAGGTGCATAAAGTCATGCCAAGTCAGTATACCAAATTTGAACCTCTGTTGAGGTTAGTTGGACACTCTAAGCCAAAAATACACTTTTGGACCAAAATGCCCTTTTTAAGGCAAGGCTAGGGGTTGCAAGATTTCAGTTCAAATCACCTCCAAAATTAATGAAATTTTAACCAGAGCCTCATAGTGACCCCCTACACCTCCCACCAAAATTTGGATGGATTTGGTTTTCATTTAACCCATAAATTAATTTACGCTAGATAAATTAAATTATTTACAAAAACTATAGAAAACTTATCCCCAAAAATTCCCATTTTTGGGCAGGGTCTAGATATTGGGTAGGGTGAATCTCTGCCAAAATTTCAACTCATTTGGGCTAAGGATGAAGTGTGGGCACTCTGTTTAATGTCTGCATAGTCATATGTATAGACCCCACCAAAATGAGTGCCCTGGTCAAACCAGGCACCCAAATTGGTTCAAACCAATTTTGTATGAAAGTAGACTTCTATATCTACAACTTTTATGACTGGAAATTTTTCCTAAATTGGCCTCTAAGTGCCTCATTTGGCAACATCAAAATAAGTATGCTTTTGGCAAATAATTCATTTTATAATATATATAATTTTTATAATACAAAATTATTTACTGTTCATCTTCCTAAAACAACCCGAACCAGCACCCTTAAAAACGCAATTTCCTGTAGCTTTTGCATGAGCCACCGCCGGCCACCCTGCCACTTCCCCGGCCAGCCACCGCAACCACCACCTCCGTTAAGGTGTTGGCTATCGCCCGGCGGTGGTTTGGACGCCGGAGGTGGTGGTTTCCGGCGAACCCGCCACCATGAAAATTTTCGAAAAACTCCATTTTTTTCACTTGGATCGGCTCGTTTGAGCCCGATTTCTCAGCCTAGTTTGATCTAAAGATCTAACCATAGGAGGAGTGGAGGAGGACCTGCACACGAGCTTGGATGCGGGTGGAGCGGCGGGAAAACATGGCGGTGGTGGTTTTCGGATTTCTGAAACTTCACGGTGGGCAGCCTTCTTCCTTCCAGTTAGCAGTTCGAAAATGATCTCCTCCTCCAACTGAAGGAGTTTATAAGGTCAGTTGGGGTGTTAGGTGGCTTTGTGCTTCATTGTCATTATTGGTGAGAAGTCAACAATGGCGGCTATGGTAGGTAGGGGGTGGAGCTTGCTCTAACCAGTCAAAGATTGCTGCTGCACTCCCCTTGTCTTGCTGAATTGAATGGGGAGGTTGGGGAAGGGGGAGGAGGTGCCCAAAGTCTCCTCACATATTTTATTTAACTTTCTCTCTCCTCCAATTTGACTTTTTTTCTCTCTCCTACTCAACATGCTGAAATTTGTCTCCTACCTAACCCAATGGCAGCCCATATGTCCATTTCATCCACTAAGACAAGGTTAGCCCAAGTGAGTTGGGCTTGAGCACAAGTTAGCCCATTTGGCTAGGTTTGACTCCAAGTGGGCTTCAGGTTGACTTGACCTTTTTGACCTTTTGGGTCAACATCAATAGGTTCTTAGTGACCCATTGGCCTCCCCTAAGGCCTAGGTAGGGTTGGGTAGGGTTGATTTGGCACTTTGAAGGTCACTTGACCCTTAGTAAGGACACATTGATTACTTTAGGATTAGAGTTGACTTTGGTCAAATTAGCCACTAAGGTTGACCCCAATGGGCCCAATTGCCTCACTCAAGGTCTATGGAGACCTAAATAGGGTTGGATGGACACATTAGAGGCCAATTTCCCTTAGTTAGGGCACCTTGCCCAATTTAGGCCTTTGGTGGTCCTTGGTCAATTTGACCACTTTGGGCTGACTCCAATGGATCCCTATGGCTCTAATGGATCCTTTAATGGGTTAGGAGTTTTGTGGTGGGGTCATGGGGTCATGGTGAAGTCCTATGGACACCATTGAGCTAGTAATTGGAAATCACTATTTGCAGACCAGTGTGATTTTCACCTTCATGGCCAAGTTCATTTGGCCCCTTTTGGTTCTCTAAGGGTCTGTCATGACCTAGTCAGGACAAAAACTACTCCTAGGGGGTCTAGTTGGAAATGGGATGTTACACCTGTGGACGAAGGGTTGACGAGTAAGGTCAAGCCCATTCGTATTGAGGACTTTGAGGTTAAGCGACTCCATAATAAGGAGATCAGGATGGTCAAGGTCTGTTGGGACAATTATGGTCGTGAGGAGCTCTCTTGGGAACGGGAGCAGACCATGCTGGAGGAGTACCCAGAGTTATTTCTCTCAGGTAACGCTTTTGGTTTTGTTAACTTTTCCTTTGGTAATTTCGTGGATGAAATTCTTTTAAGAGGGAGAGAGTTGTTGTTAGAGTTACCATGGTGATCTAGAAGTGGTCAAACATGTAATCTTACTGCCAATACAATATGAGCTTGCAGGGTCGCACATAAGAGCATGTGGAGAAGTTGGAGGATTGACTGTGTTGGTAAAGGATACCAATCACCATAGAGGATGGGGTCCGGCAAATGTTGTCAAGGAGGTTCGTCAGTGATCATCGAGAATGATTCTTCAAGAATGACTCGTCGAGAATGGTTCGTCGAGAATGGTTCCTCGAGAATGGTTCGTCGAGAATCGTCGACTATGGCTCGTCGACTAAGGCAATTCGTCGACTATCGAACTGTTCGATTCTCGGCGAATGCTGATTCTCGACGATTCTGATTCTCGATGAATGCTGATTCTCGACGATTATGATTCTCGACGAATGGTGATTCTCGACGAACGGTGATTCTCGACGAATGGTGATTCTCGACGAATTTTTCAAGAAACCCTAATTTATGGTCTGCGGATAGCGATATTCCTAGGTATGTTTATACCTTTGGTATAAATTAGGACTTAGGTTTGAGGATCAGTAGATCCACCACACGGCCCGACGGAAGAGTTCCGCCGGTTTCGTCGATTCGCCCGACGGGAGAACCCCGCCGATTCGCTCGACGGAAGTGTTCCGCCGTTCGCTCGCTCCGCCGGCCTAATCTGCGACGACAGTCGCCGGTGCTGCTCTTCCTGGAGCAGACCTAGCAGTGCGTGGAAGTGCAAGGTGCAGTCGATCTCCTTCCCGATCCTTCGTGCAACGAAGATCGGTTTTCTCCCGCTCGTGTGGATTTCTGTAGAGACGTAGACGCAATTCTACGTGGAACTTGCCGCTGACAAGTACTCATACATTAAAGCATCTTCGTTGAGTTGTGACTCAATGCCGCCAAGGTAATTTTGCCTAGTTGTTTATTAATTTCTTGATTCAACATTCATGGCCCGATCCCAATCTCTTTTGGGTTGTTCTTGATTTTACTTTTCTTCCACTGCGTGCACAAGTATTGTGCCACCTCATAGAGAAACCCAATAGTGGTATCAGAGGGAGGTTCCGGCCATGATTGTTGTATTGTAAGTTAGGTTATTCCAGTATGTGTAAACCTAGGGATTTAGAAGTGTTCTAAATGTCTAGATTTAATCCTGGAACATCAATTGTTGATGTTTTTCCAAGGGAAATCGCTGGGCCCATAACCCACAGGTTAGGAACTCTGCCCCTTAGAACCCTGCCAGGAACGTCTGGGATTTCGTGGTAATATCTAATTGTTAAAAATTGTTGTCTCCTTAGCAGTAACCGTCCCTCGAGTGGTTAATGAACCCGTGTATTATTTTGGTTTTTTAATCCAACAAGGAGAGACGAGCTTGTCTACTGCTTTAAGTCGAGTTGCCTTTGCCTTTGTCCAATGCATGTAAATCTGAAGATTTGGAAGAGCGGATGTTCAGATTTAGCCCTTTCTTCCATCAAATGTTGATAGTACCATGTTGTGCACATAAGGGATGCATGTGGATTTTAGAAAAGTGTTTTTCTATGGATGTGCACATTGATCAAATGTTGATCATGGTTAATTGTTAGCCTATTATCAAAAATCCCTTCATCAAATATTAAGTGTTCGGATGCCTTCCGATGGATGACACTCTTCCTGCCTCGATCGATGAAGTGTGGGCTTGCTAAAGTAAGGTGCATTAATCTATCTTGGTAAGGGTGCGAGCAGATAATTGTGATATCCCACTATCGATATCGGGTCTAACTTAACTAGGTGACCTCAAAGGTTGAGTGCCTATAGGCATAGGGTTGGCATGCACCATATGATGGATGCGAATAAGGAGTTATTCACCAACCATACAAGAATTGCATGAGGATGCAATTGGTAAGCGTTGCCTACCTAAATAACCACATCGTGAGAGAAAAGCCACTTGTGTCATTTGACATATAGTGAAGCTTTCTCTCCTACAACTAGACAAATGGGTGAGATGTTAAACTCGCAGTCTAAGTTAAGACAATATACATTCCCTTTCCTAGTGCCGGTCAAAATGATCTCTTGATCACTTGACCTCCTTATTTGGCACTCCCCTTTGAGGAAAGAGATGGCATAACCTAGATCACTAAGTTGACTTATGTTAATCAGGTAATATTTTAGACCCTTCACATAAGCCACTTTAGTGATGGTAATTGAATCACTAGAAATGTTACCAAATCATTTGATGATTCCTTTTTCTGATCCACAAAAGATTACTTTGGGTCCATTCTCTATGGGTATATAGTCCCTCAACATTCTTCTAGTTCCATTCATATGTCTAGAACATCCACTCTCCAAGTACCATACAGGGGTATGGCCACTTGGATTCACCTACATCAAATAAGGAATCAATCATTCTTAGAACCCAAATTAGTTTTGGGTCCTAGGTTCTTATTAGTTTGAAAATTATCATGTTTACCTACAGCTTTTCTGATAGGTAAACTATTCTTAGTTTTAACACTTGTGTTAAACCAGCAATCCATTGCAAAGTTGCCTACCTTGCCACAATACCAACACTCAAATCTGTTGTACCTTCTCTTAGGTACAGACTTCACAACCTTGTTGTCAGCAGTCCTTTTATGTGTAGGTGCTGGAGCAGCAAACCCCAAGAATTCCTTTTGAACCTAATGGGCTTTCATATAGAGTGGCATACTAGCATTTGCACACTTGCCAATGTGATCTCCATACTCACAGTGATTATGAGTAATTTCATGATCATACCTGTTTGTAGGTTGCATCACCTTCCTAAAGAAAATAGGGGGCTTAGAGGCTAGTGGCTGAACTTGGGCCTTACCTTTTCCATATGAATTGGTGGACCTTGTTCTTCCCTTAAAGCCTAGACCAGTCTTTCCTTTATGAGAAATGAAGTTATCAATTAAAGGCAAGACTGATTTTTGCTTAGAGAATTTAGCCACTAACTCTTTTTCTTTTTGAAGTTTTGCCTCCAGATTCTTGATGTGATTTTCCTTGAAAGAGATTGTGCCCATTTGAATGACAGTTATGTTCTTCAGTTTGGCAACCTCTTTCAGTTTCAAATAATTCAGCTTGGCTGATTCTGATGCAGCCTGCTTAAGAGATTAAATCTCCTTGGTCTGCTCCTTGACAAGAAGCTTGCTCCTCTTCAGAGCTTGCAATAGCCCAACATACTCATTAATGAGTTGATGTATATCCCACTCAAAATCAGAACCATCCACTTCTCTTGAAGTTGATGCTACTGATTCTGATCTAGTAAAATAATCAGACTCTAAGGGAGAATTGTATACCTTACTAGGACCAGGCTGATCCTAGCACTGATCATTTTCTGACAGGACCATCAGCCCTCTACATCAATAGTCTTCCACTCTAATTATGGAGTCCAGCATTTGTAGGAATTCTAGTTCCCGAGAATCCTCTTCTTTTGAGAACAGCCCAACATGTGCTTCTGCATCATCTTCTTCTCCTGATCCTGAAGATGAAGAGTTTGTCCAACTCTTCTGTTTCTAATCAACAAAAGATTTCTCCTTCTTTCCCTTCAGTTGATGCTTCTTCTTGTCCTTAGATTCAGTGCTCTTGTCTGGACAGTCAGCTATGACATGTCTTGGCCAGTTGCAACAATACCAAACAATCTTAGAATTAGTTTCTTTACTAGGTTTTGAGGCATACCTGTCCTCCTTGGGAGTCTTCTTTTTCTTGTAATATTCATCCTTGGAAAAGGATGTTGATGGTTTGGTTCTCCACTTCTTCTTTTTCATGAACCTTTGGAACTTCCTTGTAAAGGCAGCAAAGTCCTCATCAGAGGTGTGGCTGTCTGATGAGGTATTATCAGGAATTCCTTCTTCTGCCTCAGCACTCCTTCTGGGTGGAGAAGGAGATTTTCTCCTGCCCTTTCTTGTGCCTTCAACCTTGAAGGCAACTGACTTATCCTTGTACTCAGACCTGCTGCTCTTCTCTTCCTCTTTTCTAGCAGTGACAAGCATTTCATATGATAGCATCTTTCCAAATAGTAGGGGAGGAGGTGTATAAGCAAGCTTGGCAACCTCTCTGATGGCACAAATCTTTGTGTCCCAGTCCTTTGTCAGAGACCTGAGAAACTTGTCATTCAGTTCATATGTGCTGAAGATTCTTCCATATATCATCAGCTCATTAACTATCCTGAAGAACTTTTTGTAATATTCAGCTATGTTGTCAGTCTTGGCTTGTCAAAAGCTCTCATATTCTTGATTCAACATAGATTTCCTGTCCTCTCTAACTTCTTATGTTCCCTTCATGTAGACATTGAGGGTGTCCTACATTTCCTTGGAGATTTTACAATGTACCAGATTCTGAAATGTGGCATCATTTATAACACTTACAATAATGTTCTGTGCTCTTTTGTCTAGTGTTGTTAGGATGATCTCATCCTTTGTCATTTCAGAATAGTTCTTAGGGGTTTTAATATTTGCATCCAGAGCTGATACTTTCATTGGAATGAAGGGTCCTTCTTGTATAGTGATGTAGATTCTTGGATTAGAAGCTTCCATAAACAATCTAACCCTTTCCTTCCATATGCCAAAACATTCTTTCCTGCAGATAGCCAGTTTCATAGATCCAAACTCCTTTTGATTCTCATTTGAACCCATTCCTGAAATCTATTAATTGCCTTGGAGATACACTAAGACTGTTAGGTCAATCTTTGAGCAACCTCCCTCTTATACCACTTGAAAGACTTATTTCAAGAGCCTAGACACCTAGAGGGGGGGGGTGAATAAGTTCTAATTTTCTTTAATAATTTAGGCAATTAACTTGTTCTTACTTAGCACAGAAAATGAAAATCACAGTATAGAAAATATAGCACAACATACACAAGATTTATAGCGGTTTCCCAAGGTATGGGTACATCCACGTTCCCCCTTCGCCTATCCAGTAGAGAACTGGATTCAGCCCAACTTCCTTCCACATGCTCAGATCCACAGATCTTACAACTCAGAACTAGATTGGTTCCTACAGCTCAGACTTGTACAAGTCCTACCTCAGATTCTTCCCAAGAATCTTACCTCAGGCCTCAGCCTTACCTCAGCCTCCATCACTAGGATTACAACTAATACTATTACCAGTCGTACACCTCGGGCACTCAGCCCTACCTCAGCCTTTTTAATTTCAGGCTTACAACTCAGATCTTACAAACGATCCTACACCTCAGGCACTCAGCCCTACCTCAGCCTTTATAATTATAGGCTTACCACTCAGATCTTACAAAAGATCCTACTTGAAATTAATTGTTTAAGAGATATGAAGATATCACCAGATAGAACTCTCTATAGGTGAGAACTTCTTGATTAGTTCTTGAATAAACTGAATCTTCAGATTCAACCTTACTTAGCTGTTTCAAAGCTTCTTGATAGAACAAAATAAGGTTGAACTTTTCTTGATGTAGAAGTTGATCTCCTGTCAGCTCCTTCCTTGAATTCAGAATAAAATCTGAATCAACTCTTACAGACCGCTCTGGATCTGCCTTCTTAAGGGTTTCCCTTTTTCTTGTTGTCAGAATCTCTTTCCCGTAATAGCTTGATTACTTCCTTAGTTCTATTGTTGTTCTGGTTGTCAAGGATCAGTCCCTTATATAAAGTTTCCTCATGATTATCGGCTGATCCGGTTTGTAACAACCTTCTGACAGTTCTGACAAAGGTGTCAGACCTGTTAGTTATGACAGCTGTAGAGTCACCAGTCATGACAGTTGATTCCTTAAAGACTTTACAACTCAGCATGAACCAATCAACAAACTGCTTCACATGTGTCAATTCAAATAGACTAAGTGTCGACAAAAGTCTTGATGATGTCGACACAATACTCCATGTGTTGACATAGTCATTCTTCTGCTACTCGACACAGCTTCTGTTTGTATGTGTCGACACAAGTCCTGTGTATCGACACAATTGTTCCTAGTCTTGACATAACTGATGTTGACAGATGGCGTTGAGTGTATGTCTAGCTGTCGTTTAGTGTGTGTCGAGACGTCGTTTAGTGTGTGTCGACACAAGTCATGTTTATCGACATAAGTTATCAGACTCAGTATAGTTGTTGCTGTCAGATGGCGTTGAGTGTCATCAAGATGTTGTTGAGTGTGTGTCGACACAAGTCATGTGTGTAGACACAACTGCTTCTTGTATTGACTTAGCTGATGTAGACAAATGGAATTGAGTGTGTTTCTACACAAGTCCTGTGTGTCGACACAAACCTTCTTTAGGTGTCGACACAATTCCTGAGTGTCGACACATGCCTTTCTTCTGGTGTCGACATAAATCCTGGGTGCCGACACAACTTCTGCTTTAGGTGTCAACACAATTTTGTCCTTAGGTGTCGACATAATTCTGGGTGTCGACACAGCTTCTTCTTCAGGTGTCGACACAATGTCTAGGTGTCGACACAGGCCTTGCTTCTAGTGTCGACACAACTTCTGGGTGTCGACACAATTCTTCACAAGTGTCGACACTTGTACTTAGAAAAATTTCTTGCAAACCTTACAGCTGCACAATGAAACTGAAACATCCATCAAATACAAATTGATGTATATTATTTAGTAAGATGAGGCTTCTCCAAATCTTGTACATATTTTTCAGTGTACCCAACAGACATGATAGTGGAGAATAATCAAGTGACAGATGACGGCGTACCTATGCTAGCAGTTCTATGAGTATAATGGCAGTAAGTGAAAATATGAAAGTAACCTTAACTTATACGAGAGCATATAAGCTAAGGGATCTTTTGCAAGGCTCCCATCGTATAAAAAGTTCCATACCAATTTATACGATGGGGGTGTCGGTTTACAAGCGAACAATATTTATCATAGGAAAATAACCATAACTTATAAGCATTCTCACGCAAGCCTATAAGCTAAGGGGTCATTTTGCAGGTCCTATTATATAAAGCGTCCAATACCAATTTATACAATATGTGATAGGGTTATATGCAATGGTTATGCTATGATATGCAATTATGCCATGATGTGAACATGCAAGAGCAACTCACCCACCCGACTCTGTGTACACAGACCTTTAGTTCCGCCTTTCTGGAGACGAACCTCCCAGGATACCTCCGTAGTGGAAGACGGAAGAGGTAGGTTGGGCCTCGCCCACCTCTAAACCGGTAATCGCACTACCAATCAGACCTATTGTACACCTCAATGCTGGTGCACAAAGCGGAGCGCCTGCATACTCTTGTCGGCTAGCGCACCAGACTTTTATGGCAAAGTGCTAAACCACACTTGTCGAGTCGACGTATTGGCGTCGGTGCATCGACCCTCCAATACCGAAGACCCAGCACCTTGTATACCTTTTATTAATATGCAATAGTTATGAATCCAACCACCTATCGAGCCAAAGCTCACTGGACTATCCCATCCGTCACAACCAACAACCGAGCCAAACCTCGCCGGGCTAACCTGCCCATCACAAAAATCCATGGGCCTACAACCTGTGTGAACTAACCTAACATCCCGAGACATCAAGGTGAGTGAAAGTGAATCTCTAATTATGCTAGTTACTCTTGCAAGTTAGTTTTCCTACAGTTTAGGTTAGTCCAGGAATGCCCCCGGTATACCCGGTGAAGGGTTCTCAAAGGGCACTAGGAACTAGGATGGTAGCTGAAGCCCATCGTTCCCTTTTGCAGGGCACTTATTATTATTGGTTGCCTCCCTTTACCCATTCCCTTTTTGTATTATGCGGGACTAAACCTAGTGTGACTTTGACTCTTCCTCCCTTCGGGAAAGACGATCATTCGCTGATCCCGAACGCCACCTAACACTAGTCAACTCCACACTTTACTCAACCTGTCTTTAAAAGGTGACTCCAATTATTTATCCAAAACCAGCAGACTATTAGAATCCCAAACCTTAGGCCTACACAACCACATCACCTGTTTTCTGTTGTTTTACTAGTCGTAGACCATACTTAGCGATACAATGCACATATTGGGCAGCACTTCAAATAATCATCCAAATGCCTCAAGATAATGAATGGGGGTCTATCATGACCTAACTAGGCTAAATACAGTAAATTATATTTTTCCTAATTAATCTGACATTTATTAAATTTTCTCAAAATATCTAGGTGCCACCAGTTTGAACATGAAGTACCCTATATAGTCATACAAGATGCCAAAAATAATTATGATAATTACTAGGCTTAATCAATACTATAAATCCAAAATATAACCATTTTTCTAGTAACGAAAGGACCCTAAAACTATTTTGGTAATATATCCTATTTCCCTTTAATAATGAAGTAAGTACAACAAATAATCATCCAAAAATTGTGAATTAATTTTCTTATGCAACTACTATCCTACCAACATTATTGACAAGGTTTCATGATTTTTCAGTAGGAAATAAGCTCTGGATAAATTCAACATCAAATTCCCAAAATGATGGATTTGTAAAGTAAGTACTGCAAATAGTCTTCTAAACATCATGAATTAATTTCTCCAAGTAGTTATTGGCCTAAAAGCAATAGTGACCTAATTTTTTAATTTTTTCCATATGAAAATAGCTCTAAATAATTTGTTGACCATAAATTCCCCTTTTGAATCTTGTGAAGAAAGTACTGAAATTAACAACCTAAAATTTATAATAAAATTCTGGGATAATCATCTTGACCTAAAATATCTCCTGCCCAAGTTCCATAGGATTTTAATGAACAGAATGATCCTAATAAATAAAATATCATTTAGGGATATATCCTGCATATCAAGTGAAGTGCTTAAGGTATTGTTCATAAAATTCCAATAATTTCACTAAAGGTTCTATCTAACTAAAAATTCATGCTACCTAAGTTTCACACCCCTTTAGTAAGTTTTGGTGACTTATTCTACACAAATAGTGCTTATGCCCTAAGCTAGGGTTAGGGTTTTGAGATTTCCATCCATCTCCAAATCCTCTAAGATTCATACCAGATGACTTAGGCTACTCATTCATTATTTCCACCAAGTTACAAGATCACACAAGGGCATTTTCCCCAATACCCTTCACAACCCTCAAAAGCCCCTCCTTAGTGTTTGAGTTTGGATCCTAGGGCAAAACTATCCTAGACTACCCCATAATCCCTATGGGGGTGTTAGAGGTCATGCCAAGTCAGTGGTCAAAATATAAGCCTCTTTTTAGGTGATTTGACCACTCATCCTCATGGTGCACTTTTTACTTAAGAACCCCTCCTTAAGGCAAAATTAGAGTTAGGTCTTTACCTATCCAAAACACCTCCAAATGAGGTGAAATTTTTTACAGAGCAATATCATGATGCCAGGGACCACTCACCAAAACTTGGGAGTGTTTGGAAGTCATTAGACCACTTAATTAAAATACCCTAGTAATATTAAATAAAAACAAAAACCATACACAAAGTATCTCCAAAAATTCCCACTTTGGGATAGACCCTAGATATATCTAAGGTTGACGCCCTGCCCAAATTTCAGGTCTTTTGGACAAGGGATGAAGAGTAGGCACCTATTTGAATCTCAGGATAGCCCTAAGTATAGGTCCCACCAAAACGGGTGCCCTGGTCCAACCAGAGGTCCAAATTGGATCATATTAATTTTGGATTAAAGTAAACCCCAAGATCTACAACTTTTATGTTTTGTACTTTTTCATCAGAAGCACCTAACTATTTTTAATATTTAATTCAAAATACTATAATAAGGTGACAAAAAATCATTTATATGAAATATTTTCATTTGATCCAGCACAGATCTTGGCGCAAATCCAACGGTTGGGGCTCATCGTCTACCTCCAGCCAATGGCTGAGATAGCCCGATCCTGGAGCACCTTCCAGCCGCCGTTGCCGCCCATCCCGGCTCTTCCCCGGCCAGCCACCGCCACCAACACCTTCGTCGAGGTTGTGGCTATCGACTGGCGGCGACTCGACCGCTGGAGGGGCGAATTCTGGCGGTTCTACCACGGGGATTTCTCGACCCAAAACCATGAAAACCAGGAATTGGTTTGGGCTCAATTGATCCCGAACCTTGTACCTAAGCATTGTTATGATCTACCCATGAGGCAAGGAGAGGGGGAGGACCTTGCGGGCGGCCTGAAGTCGAGAAGATCGTCGCGAAACCATCTTTTAAGGCAGCGCTGCTCGGTTTCTGCAACAGTACGGTGGAAGGGCTCGAAATCTTCAGGTAAAGGCTGGAAAATGTTCCTCTGGGGCCACTGATGGTGTTTAAAGGATCGGTTGAGGAGTGGAGAGGCTGTATTATCAATGGGCATTAAATCCATTAATGGCTAGGCTCGGGTTAAGAGGAGGGGGCTGAATCAACCCCTTGGTGGCCGGGATACGGCTGGAATGATGGTGCGGCTCCTCCAACGCTTCCTGATGATGAACCAGTTTCCGCGGCGCAATAATTTAAAGATTTGCGACGTCATGACAATGCCATGAATGCCAACAGAAAGCTGCGATACAACCTCCGTCCGCGGCGCGCAAAGCTTGCTTGAAAAGTTTTAATTAAGTTTTAATTAGTTTTAATTTATTTGCTTTTAAAATATGACTTATAATATTTTTTTATTTTCGTGTTGGTGTGCTAATAGACATGTGGTGTGCTATTATCCATCTGGATTGATGAGATCTTCATCTCAATCTTGGATGGTAGGATTTCATTTGTAACTCTTATTTAAAGGAGGCTTTTATGAGGAATGGATTAGAGAAAGAAGCAAACCTAATTTTCCCCTTGGAAATTTCGGCCATGGAGAGCTCAACCTAGCCGCCCCCCCCCCCCTTTGGTGTGAAGCCAACCTTGCCTCCTCTATCCCCATTCGGTGCGACTCTGGCGTGTCTTCTATTGGTGTGACTCCGTGGAAGAAGGAAGCAGCCCATTCGATGTGAAACCGATGGATCCATGAAGAGAGTGATTCTCCCACATATCTTTGTGTGTTCTTCTTCTTGGTTGGGTAATATCTCCCCTCTCTCTTGTGTTTTCTTGCTGTAAGAATTTGTGGAAGTTTGGCAACCGTTGTTTCCGTGATTCTTAAAATTTTCGCTTGCAAAATCTGAAATCGGATCCATTGTTATTAAATCTCTTGTGAACCGGATTAGGAAGATCCGTTGTGTGAGCAAACTAGGCCTAGCCTTGGATTGCTCACCAAGATTGGCAAACTTTGTGCTAGCAAGGGAGTTGATCTCAACTGAAATTTCGATCGCTCTTTATCGTTTATCTCCGCTCCTAAATATTTTAATGCTGCGTTTGAATGGCTTATGTTGAAAGAATAGATGCTTGTGTAGGTGCGGTGAGTTGTGTGCTTGTTGGAGAGGTAGGTCCTAAGGACGTTGTATCGAGTCCAGCTAACGGTGAGTTGTGTGCTTGTTGGAGAGTTAGGTCCTACGGACGTGGTATCGAGTCCCAGATTTTTGGGAGCCAACTGACCCCTTTTCGTTCGCTTTTGGTTGGAGCACTCTCTTTTTATTTCATGTTCTGTGATCGTTAGGTTTCCGTTAGCGTAAGCACGTATGTGTCACGATCACCCTACATTCTAGTTTATTCGAAGACAAAGGAGGAGTGGGTTGAGCAACTCGGTTTCTGCAACAGTACGGTGGGAGGGCTCGAAATCTTCCGGTAAAGGCTGGGAAATGTTCCTCTGGGGCCACTAATGGTGTTTAAAGGCTCGGTTGAGGAGGGGAGAGGCCGGATTATCATTGGCCATTAAAGCCATTAATGGCTAGGCTCGGGTTAGGAGGAGGGGGCTGAACCAGCCCCTTGGTGGCCGGGAAACGACTGGAAACTTCTCCCCTTCCCCAGGGGAGTTGAATCAGCCATTAAGGGTGGCCTTTGGCCTCCCTTGGTCGGGTTTGACTTGCTCCTTCATTCCCTCTTTTTCTCTCTCCTCCATTAACATGGAATGGAGCTCACCCTCTCTCCTAGTCACCAAGTTGACTTGGTCAATGTGGAGAGCTATTTTTATCCCATCCATGCACATTATTCCCTAATGAAGCCACATGAGGAGGCTTGAGCTTGGGCTAGTCCATTTGGGCTTGGTTGACCCAAAGTAGGCTTGGTTGACCCAAAGTAGGCTTGGGTTGACTCTAGTAATTTTGACCTTTTGGGTTGAAACCCATGGGTCCTTGGTGACCCATTGGCCTCCCCAAGGGTCTAGGTAGGGTGGTAGGTTGACTTGGCACCTTGGAGGTCAATTGACCCTTAATAAGGACACTTTGAGCAAGTTAAGACTAGAGTTGACTTTGGTCAACATGACCATTAGGGTTGACCCCAAGGGGTCCTTGGTGACCCATTGGCCTCCCCTAAAGTGTCTAAAGGCTTGGGTAGGGTTGGTTGGGCATCTTGGGGGTCACTTGACCCTTAGTAGGGTAGTTGACCAAATTAGGGCTAGAGTTGACTTTGGTCAACTTAGCCCCTTTGGTTGACTCCAATGGGTCCTAGGTGGCCCATTGACCTCACCCTTGGGTTAGGAGGGCATGTGTGTGATATTAGAGTCATGGTGAGGCCTCAAGGTCATTCTACACTTAAGTATAGGAATCTACTATTTGCAGACCATTCACCCCAGTCACCCTTGTTCCCAAGTCCACCAGGTCAACTTGGGCTTCCTAGGGTTTTGTCATGACTAGTCATGACAAAACCACTCCTAGGGGTCTAGTTGTCTGAGGGATTTTATATGTAAAGTCTGCCAAGGAAATGAACGAGGCCGTCCTTTAAAGTAAACTCTTCAGTAGATCCATCCTCAATAGCTTTAATCATAAGGGCCAGAGCAGTATCCTTCCTATGCTCTACCCGAATTCGATCTCGAATGTCACAAATTATACTCTTGGTAGTTAGATATTCAGTATATGTCTCAGAATAATCCTTGCACACTAATGTGATCTCCATCTCCTCAAGCACTCGAGTTAATTTCATACTCATCATCCGATACTCAGGGCTCGACTCTGGTACTTTTTTGCTCAAGGCATCTGCTATGGAGTTTGCTTTCCTTGGTAGTAGTTCAATATAAACTCGTAATCATACAAAAAATCTAACCACCATCGTTGCCTCAGATGCAACTCCTTGTGAGTATGAACATACTTCAAATTATAATGATCCGAAAAAACTCGCAGTGGACGCCATATAAATAATGCCTCCAAACCATTACGGCAAACACCACTACTCCCAACTCCAAATCATGCACTAGGTAAATAACCTCATGCTTCTTCAACTTCCTTGAAGCGTAAGCGATCACGTGCCCATGTTGTATCAATATTGCTCCCATCCCTTGATTGGACGCATCCGTGTAAACTTGAAATCCTTCTTTCCCTGATGGAAGTGCTAGGATGGGTGCGATTGTAAGTCAATCCTTAAGCTCTTGAAACGTGGCTTCACACTGAGGTGTCCACTCATACGGCACACCTTTCTTTGTTAGGGCAGTGATGGGAAGGGTTATCTTTGAAAATCCCTTCACAAACTTATGATAATATCCGGCAAGTCCAAGGAAACTCTGTATATCGACCGCTGACTTCAAAGGCGACCACCCCTTCACAGCACACACCTTAGCCGGGTCTACTGCTAACCCAGCTCCACTAATTATATGTCAAAAGAAGGCAACTTCTCGGAGCCAAAATTCGCATTTGTTCAACTTAGCAAATAGGACATGCTCTTTTAGCTTCTTCAAAACTAGGGCCAAGTGTTCAGCCCACTCCTCCTCTGTCTTCGAATAAACTAGAATGTCATCGATGAAGATGATGACGAAGACATCTAAATATGGCTCGGACACCCTTTTCATCAAACTCAGGAATGCCGAAGGGGCGTTCGTGAGTCCAAATGGCATCACTGTGAACTCGTGCAAAACCGTATCTCAAGCAAAATGCGTTATTTTGAATATCTTCCTCTTGTATCCTCAATATATAATACCTCGAGCACATATCCAATTCGGAAAACCAATGCATTGATGCCAACTGATCGAATAACTCGTCGATCCAGGGTAACGGGTAGGTGTTCTGCAACATCAGTCTATTGAGCTCCCAATAGTCTATGCACAATCTTAATGTTATATCCTTCTTCTTAACAAATAGAATAGGGGCTCCCCAAGGCGATGAATAGTGACAAACAAATCTTGACTCTACTAATTTTTGTAACTGAACTCTAAACTCAGCGAGTTCCTTTGGGGCCATTCGGTATGGGGTCCGAGAGATAGGCTTGGCATATGGTTCTAGTTTAATTTGAAAGTCCACTTCTCTATGTGGGGGTAGTCCTGGCAGCTTCACAGGAAACACTTATGGGAAATCTCGCACTAGCCGCACATCTTTCATACTTATCTCCATCTCTTTTAATTCAAAACATATCATATATACTTCTTCCCCTTCCATATGGGCCTTAAGGGCCTGGATTGAAGATAACAACATTCGAGGGGTGAATTTAATACATTGGAAGATGACCTAAGAGTCTCCATTCCTTAAGGTGATTTTCTTCACCATACAATCAATTCTGGCGTAGTGTCGGTCAAACCATATCATGCCCAGAATAAGATCGAATTCTGGCATTCTCTACACCGTCGCAGGTGCTTCAAAAATCTTTTCTCCAATGCATACTTCCAAGTCGAACTTGGTAGATAACGTCATCTCAAAGCCATCCAGGAGGCATATTCTCCGAGTGATACCAATGAAGTATTGCACGCCATCTAAATCTTTTACGAAATCCGCCGAGACAAATGAATGTGTGGGACCGGTATCAAATAAGGTGTGAGCAGGTTTCCTAATGGCACGAACTTTGACTTTTATTTAATAAGTATGCTGGGGTCGAATTTCGCGGATGATTTAAGTTAAAAACAAGTTTTAACGAAAGGAGGCAAGCGCACCTATCATGAGTAGTATAGGATATTCAAGGGGAATATCGAGGTCGTATATTTCTCAGGGCATATTAATTATTTCTACTCCTCTAGGATCTACTGTTATTTTACTAAAAATAATGTGTCGGATTTTAATTAACTAGAGCGACTATATAAAAGCTTTAAAGAGACTTAGAAAATTTGATGAAGTAATAACGCTCGGTACCAAATTGAATTAGGACTAAAATGACTTTTAATAACTAGAGAACCTAAATTTTATTTTAATTGAGGGCAACTTGGCCGTGGAGGTTCCACAAATATGAGCTAACCTTTCTAAGAGAATATCACTCACCTAAACATTAAGAATATTCGACCGAGCTCTCGTTTGACGAAGGATTCATCTTAATGCCCACTTTACGCTAAGAACCCCGCTATTGGGTGGGGAACCCAATCCGGTAGAATTCCACTCCTCTTCTTTTGAGGTTTAGTGCACAACTCTCTTTACCCAAGGGTGATTGGTCCATACGCATGGCCTCTCGACAAGCTAGCGTATGGATAACGGAAATAGAGCCCACATATCAATATGTGGTTCTACGAGTCGTATACCAGGAGTAAACCTTAAGTTCTTTAATTAGAGTTAGAAAAAGACATTTAATTATTAAAAGTGATCTTTTATGTCCCAATGCTCCTTGATACCGAGGACTAAGAGCGATTAGCCACTCATCAGAATAAGGACGACTTATGAATTTGATGAGGCATGAGTTCAAAACAAAGCACTAAAAGATTGTAAATAAAACATAAAATAACAAAACTTTAGAAAAATTTAAAACTGACTAAAAAGATAACTCGCACACTCAACGAAAGCATAAATAAGAAATAAAAGGAAAGTTATAAAAAAGAAAATAAATTACAGGAAAGAAAAAAGTACAAAAAGTAAACTAAGTTACAAAAAAGAAAAATTACATAATTTAAATTACATAAATTGAAATAAAGCAAGTCCTACTCAAATGAGTAGGCGGGAAATAAATGCAAGTCCAACTCGAACGAGTAGACGGGAAATAAATATAAGTCCTACTCGAATGAGTAGCTGAGAAATAAATGCAATTGCATAAAGTAAACTAAGTTAACAAAAAAATACTAAATTACAAGAAATAGAAAGGGGTAATCTCATGCACACACACACTCTACATAAATTAAAGAAAGCGAAAAATAAAGCAATAAAAACTACCTCATACACACACACACTCTACATAAATTTGAAGGAACAAAATAAAGCTTAATGTCATGCACTCAAACACACAAATTAAAGAGAAAAACAAAGTGATCCAAAAATTAAAATTACAACTTTTCTTCTCTTAGAATTTCATTGAAATCAAGAAAAAGTGAAAGTAAAAATTAAAAGAACAAAAGTTTTACAAAGTTAAGAGAAAAACAATGTCATCCTAAAATTAAAACAACAAAAAGTTCATTCTTATAACTTCATAAAAGTCATTAAAAATGGAAATAAAAATTAAAACTGATGGAGATGTTGCTAATGCGACCGCCATTGATCACCATTTGAGAGAGTTTGTGGATTGAGACGATCGTTGTCGCAAGCTCAAGGATGGGACTCTACCACGACGCCAATGCCTCCGTCGCTATAAAATAAAATATATAATTATAAATTAAATAATTAAAATTATATAATTATCAAATTATTATTTTTAGCAATTTCTATTTAATGCAATTTTTAATTTAAGCATTATTTCCAAGCACTTTTTTTATAGTATTTTTATTTCATGTATTAAGATGGGTGCATATAACCATCATTTATCATTTGAATTTTGAAATTTGAATTGGGGGATTGAGAGGTGTAGGCTATAAATAGCCATGTTTATGAAGAATTGATTAGAGAATGAATGATAAGAATTTGAATCCCTAAATCTTTTCTTGAGATCTTTTCCACCGTATTTCCCCTCTCTCCCTCTTGAGAATTCGGCTCCTCCTATCCTCTTCCCCTCTCTTTTGTCGCAGACCACCTCTCTTCCCCACCCTCTATTCGGCCTCCTCTCTACCACCTCCTCTATCTCCTTTCATCTCTAAGGAAAACCGACACCTCCTTGCATCATCAAGTTTGGCCAACCCCTAGCCGCCAACCACCATCACCCTCACAAAAGCCGACCACCATCACCCTCACAAGAAAACCGACCACTCTCCTTCCTTCAAAACCCTACCACCCCATACCCTTTTGGTGAAATTCGGCCAAGGCAAAGAGATTCCTCCTTGAGAATCTAACTTCGGCGTGAAGCAACAAAGGCGGACGAGTTTCTCTCCATCCGGCATAACTCCGGTGGAGCCATTGAAGAGCGATCCAAGATAGTGAAATTGGAATCAGCCATTCTGATTGGGTGACGAGAACTTCTACCTTCGTGTGTTTTCTTTTTCCGATTATTCTTGTTGTGGTAAATTTTAGCGTTGATTCTTGATAGCCTTAAAATAATCGTGGTTTTCTTTAATCGATTTTGTGTCTATCTTGATTGATTTAATTTTCGAGAGGATTGGAGAACCTCATTTACTTTTTGTTGGGAGAGATCTACCATTTACGAATCATAATTTTTTGTAGATCTCTTTTGGTACAATTTTCGCTCGATCGGACCGGGTGGGTCCTTTTAGCAGGAAAGAATATTGGTATATAGCCTTTATTCGATCCTAATTGGTTTGGCTACCCGTACATTAGCATTTTAGTGATATAATTGCATAGCGTGTGCGCCGCGTTGGATGTTTTGTGCAAGTGTAGAATTGGATCATAGAGAGGCATTCATGTGTGTTCGTAGATCTTTTCGGTGTCAACGTGTGAGCCTACATCAATTTGGTATCAGAGGGAGGTTTACGTCAATTTCCTAATTGGCACCCTCCCCCTTTTATTATTTTTTCTGACACGCCCTTGCACGTTTCATTGCACAACATATAAAACAAATTTTAAAATTTTGGTCTGCAAATAGCGGCCTAATATTCTCAGTTTTTCTCAAAATTCAAAACAAATTCTGGAAATTTTCCATCATTTTCTTAGAAAGAAATCCAAAAAATATTTTATTTTTTATGAAGTCCATATTTTTATTGAGTCATTATAAAATTTAATTTTTTGGTCTCCGAATAACGGCATATATTTTAATTTTTTCTTCAAAATCATAAAAAAAAAGTCATTAATAATCCTCATAATATTTTCAGCAAGATAATCAAATTCATTTATTTATTACCCTAGTTGTTAAGCGGGAACAATTCCGTCTTTCCTAGAATTTAGTGTGTCAGTTTCTTTATCTCATTGCATGTGGACCAGTTCTGGGTGAGTTTCTCTCCAGTTCTCATTATTATGGTCTATGATATTTATGCTTTCTATTTAGATTATTGGTATGATAAATCTATGTCTAAACATACCCCAACCTTGCCATCCTACCCTAGGAATTCCAACCGTCTCCACACTATTCCTCGCACTAGGAGTGAGATACCCACGTTTGATGGTTCTTAAAATTATCAAAGTTTTTGGGACTGGCTTAAGGGGATAGAATCTTATATTGATTGTCACGTATGTAGCCACTACTAAAAGGTTGTTGTAGCCCGAGATAGCTTAGTAGGTCAAGCCATGGTGTTTTGGCTGAACGAAGAGCGTAGTGCTAGTAACACCCCAGAAATCTCAACAAGCCAAAGTGGGATTCAGGTTGGCTGACACGGCCTGAGACACGATCGTGTCTCAGGGTGTGTCAGGTGTACACGGCCTGGGACACGGGCATGTCCCAAGGCGTGTCCCTAGTCTCGACAAGTACTCGAGCCCTGATCATCGAGTGTGGAACACGGCCTATGACACGGGTGTGCCACAGGGGCGTGTTTGGCACACGGCTAAGGACAAGGGCGTGTGCCTTAGCCGTGTCCTGCTTGGGTAATTTTGGAGATCGTGTTACAGGGGTGACTCGGCCGGGTACACAGCCGTGTACTGTGTGACACGGGCATGTCAGGCTTGACACGGGCGTGTCAATGCCCGTGTTCTGGTTTATTTTCAGTCGGTTGTGCACCGCTTCAGGAACACGGCCTGTGACACGGGCGTGTCACAACCCGTGTTCGGCCTAGGAAATAAAATTCAGGGCTGATCAGAGCCGTTCATTTTCTTTGACTAAGATCCAATGGTCTGGGCTCTTCCCTGGGTTGATAAGGCCGGGATTGAAGAAGAGAAAGCTCATTTGAGTTTCATTATTCTCTTTCTAAAGTTAAGAGAGAGAGGAGAGCAAGGAAAGGAAGAAGAAGAGGAATCCAGCCACTGGTGGTGCTGCGGTGGTCCAAATCGCGAGCCGAGTTCGGATTTACGAAGGCAAGGCTGCTACGAAGGCTTTCATCCGTCTCAATTCTCTCCATGGCTCCGAGGCGAATTCCAAGGGTAACGATTTTCGTCTTGGACATGTGAAGTCCTACTTTCCTGCATTTGCATAGGGAAAACCCGTCCCCGCGAGTGTGTGGTGGGTTGTGGTGTCCCTTGGGGTAGATATGTGAAGTCCCCCTTGTTAGAATCCGGAATTGGAGTACGGATCTAGGCATGCTGTGTGAAGCCCATCTGGACGTGTTGGTCTGGATTGGTGATGCTTTGTTTGCATTTCGGAGAAGCCTCCGAGTATTTGATTGTTTGTGTGCAATCTGTGGCGTATACCTGTACTAGAGGAAGTATAGGAAATTGTGAGAGTTGGGTTCAACTCTTGTGGCGGCCGGGAAAGGTGAAGTTGTACCCGCGTAAGTCCAACCTTGCGTCTGACAATGTGAGCAACGGGATAGGCGGATATGTACCCACGTTATGGTTGTCTAACCTTGGGTGCTTAAGGCCATGTTAGGATCACATAGCGAGAGTCGACGGCTTGCGTGCCGATCAAGACTAGAATGCTCATTGGTGGGATCCGGTGTTTCTGGTACACCCGAATGTGCCCTGAGTGCATGGAGCATCGGGCCGTTGTGCTGACATTTGTGATATGTATTGACTGTGCGGTCGTGCATGTCTTGCATGGTTTGCTATATATATATCATATTGGAAAATGCTATGCAGGGATGGAATTTCGCTGCCCCGTGCCAGGGGCAGGGTCGTTATAATTGGTCAGCTGAATGATGACCGTTGCCCTGTTTGCCACCGCTTGGTGGATTGGTTCTTGCAGGTGCTGGAGGTGCTGGTCCGAGCGAGACTTAGCAGGCTGAAGCCCAAGCTGTGTTGCTGCCCTCGAAGGCTTTATTTTGTTTATTCTTGTTCATGTGTGGCCGGCCTGCGTGCCGATGTCTGTAAACCACACCTTGTAAAGAGAAATTTGTAAGGCCTTAAGGCCAGATACTTTGATTGTATACATTCCTATGTTTTAGTTGACAGTTCTTGTTACTCTTGAGTTCAAGTTTTTCAACCGTGAAGCTTCCGCTAGAATGCTCTGTTGTTAGGATGCGTTGGTTTTGATATTATTTAGTAGCATCTCCGCCTGTTTGTGGAATATGGTGTGGGGACCCGGCCGGACCCTCTATTATATTCTTCTTGACGGGTAGAGGTGTTACAATTTGGTATCAGCTTGTTGGTCGATCTCTTCCGAATTCGCGGACGAATTCTTTTGAGGGGTGGCGCGCACGTGTCCGTGCTGTCGTTATAACACTTAACTTGAACTCAAGAATGTTTACTAAGGAATGCAAATACACTTGTTTAAGGAACCTGCACGTTCCTAATTATTGTTCTTGCTTGCGCGAGGGAGCGAATGTGTGCTCTGTTTGGGGTCCTTGGGTGTTCTTGCTTCTACTTTGTGCAACATTTTAGTTGCTTACTTGTGTGTTTTACGCTTGTAGGAGACTAGTAGTAATGAGGGACAGTAAGAACCCCAGCATGCAATGGGGATTAATGAGCCAACACTCCCTCTTTCAATAGCGACGGTCCGGTTGATCAATGATGTTGTTTTTGCAGTGATCAACTCCCGCCACGAGGGACATGTACAACCCTCTGTGCCAATTGTTCCTCTCATGCTGGTTCGTGTACCTGAGCAGCTAGCAAGGAAACGAGCATCGGCCCCGCCGGTGAATATGCATTTAAGCCAAGGACCATATACGGTCGAGGAGTTCTTTCATGTATTTGTGGCGCTGAGACAATATGCAGCGTGTGTGGTTGAAAGTGAGGAGATGAAGATTAACAGATTTTATAATGGTCTGCGCGAAGAACTGCGATGTCTATTGGTGGGTCCAAAGTTACTTGGCTTTTGTGCCTTGGTCACGACAGCTCGGTCTTTGGAAATGGACTTAAATAAGTTTAGGGCAAGGTATGGTGCCAGTGTGCCCACCATGACAAATATGCCAACAGCAAATTCTCATAAGCGGAAGAAGAACAGACATATGCGGGAGTCGACCTATGCTACCACCAGGGGAGCAAAATAAAGGCTTGTTTGTTTTGTGTGCGGAAAAGTAGAGCATTTTGCCCGGGACTGCTATGGTAATGCACCAAGGATAAAGAAAGCAAAGGCTAGAGCGGTGGCAGGACAAGTTCCACTCATTCGCTACTCGTGTGGTATAGAAGGACATAAAGCTCGAGGCTTTAGAGTTGGCCCTTAGACGAGTGGAAAGAAGAAGAGAAAGGATGGACTGTACATAAATAAATGTCACTATGTACTGTACATATCTGCGCATGTTATGCTTGCTTTCAAACTTGTTTTGTATCTGTATATTTATGTTTTGTTGATGAATAAGCAAAACGGTGGTGTATAGCTTGTTCCACCCTATGTATAAATCTGGACAACAGAGATACTAGTGAAACGGCATGGCCGTAGTGGAAAGAATGCATAGGTTGTTTGAAGTTATCGCAGACAATAGGACCATTTGTGGTGAACGAAGGACCAAGAGTGCGTGTCTGCTCGCTAGATGTTCGGTCATGTGTGAAGTGAGTCTTCATGCCTCTAGCGGTCAACAAGCTGAAGACGGGTTGAGTGACCCTTCTTCTGTGTGGTCGGTTTAGAAAGATGTTTTGAGTGATGAGGTCCATAGGAGATCGACTTCGCTATTGCGGTAGTGCCCGGTGCAAAACCTGTGGCACGCTCGCCATAGCGCGTCGTGCCAACAGAAAGGGCTGAATTGAAAGTCCAATTGCAAGAGTTGTTGGAGCAAGGATACATACGCTCAAGTATGTCACCTTGGAGTGCGCCTGTTCTTTTTGAGAAAAAGAAAGACGGTAGTTTGATTATCGCGAACTGAATAAGCTGATAGAGAAAAACAGGTATCCGATTCCACGGATCGATGACTTGTTTGATCAGCTAGCAGGCTCAACCATCTATTCCAAGTTGGACTTGAAATCCGGGTATTACCAATTGCGGATTAGGGAAGGTGACATTCCCAAGATAGCGTTTGGCATAAGCTACGGTCAATATGAGTTCACAGTGATGCCGTTCTGCATATGTAATGCGCCTTCGGTATTCATGGATCTCATGCATCGAACGTTCCGCGAATACTTGGATCTTTTTGTGATTGTGTTCATTGATGACATCCTCGTGTACTCACAGTCGGAGGAAGATAATGCAAACCATTTGCGGTTGGTATTGCATACCTTGCGGAGGAATAAGCTGTATGCCAAGTTCTCTAAGTGTGAGTTCTGGCTCTCGTCGGTGGATTTTCTGGGCCATGTGTTAAGTTTAGAGGGCATAGCGGTGGATCCGGCAAAGATAAGTGCCATTCGTGATTGGACAGTGATGTCTTCGGTGGCCGAAGTCAGGAGTTTTCTTCGACTAGCAGGCTACTATAGACGATTTGTGGCGAACTTCTCCCGGATTGCTTTGCCTTTGACTACGTTGACGAGAAAAAATTAGAAGTTCGTTTGGACGCCGGAGTGCACGCGAGCTTTTGAGGAGCTAAAAGGTCATTTGACCACGGCGCCTGTTTTGACGTTGCCTTGTGGTACAGACGGTTTTGAGATATACAATGATACGTAAGGGAGCGGCTTAGGCTGCGTTCTCCTACTGTTTAGAAAGGTGATCGCTTATGGCTCACGTCAATTAAAGGTTCATGAGCGTAATTACAACGTCCATGACTTGGAGTTGGCGGCGGTGATCTTTTCGCTAAAGTTGTGGAGGCACTATCTTTATGGCGTGAAGGTAGATATTTATACAGATCATAAAAGCCTGAAGTATCTGCTCGATCAAAAGGATTTGAATATGCAACAAAGGAGGTGGATGGAATTCCTAGGGGATTATACCTTCGACATTCACTATGTTCCCAGAAAGGGAAATATGGTCGTCGATGCCTTGAGTCGTCGGACTCCAGTGCGGGCAAGTTGGTTGCGGATACATGACGAGCGTCTAATCTGAGAGTTGGAAGCGTTGGAGATATCTTGTGTTGAGAGGGATTCTTCAGCCGATGCACGCTTGAACTGGATGGAGGTTCAATATGACCTTGCGATCAGAGTTCGGCGGGCAACGGAGTTGGATGAAAGTCTCCAGCGCTATGCAAAAGAAGAGTTTTGTGAACAATTCTTCTGGGATGATGGTTTATTACGGAAGGATGGACGATTGTGCGTCCCTTGTGCGGGGAAATTGTGAGAAGAATTGTTATACGAAGCGCACTTTACAAAGTACGCAAGTCACCCTGGGAGCACAAAAATGTACAAGGACATGAAGAAATTATTCTGGTGGCCTGGTTTACAGAAGGACATTGCCGAGTATGTGGCTAAGTGTCGTACTTGTGCTTTGGTAAAGGCAGAGTGTCAACGGCCTAGTGGTTTCTTGAAATCATTGACAGTTCCGCAGTGGAAGTTTGAGGATATTTTTATGGATTTCGTGCACGGATTGCCGAGATCTCAACGTGGGAATGACTCAATCTGGGTGATTGTCGACCGATTAACAAAGGTGGCTCACTTCCTACCAAACAAGCGGGACGATTCAGTGGAAATGTTGGCAAAGCTCTATGTGGAGCAGATTGTTCGATTGCATGGTATCCCCCGAAGCATCGTCAGTGAACGTGATGGGCGATTTACTTCAAAGGATTGGAGGCTAATTCATCAGCTATTATGCACGAAGTTAGCATTCAGTACGGCCTTTCATCCGCAAACGAATGGCCAAACTGAACGAACCAACAGAACAATGGAGGATATGCTCCGTATGTGCGCCCTGGACTTCGGTAAGAAATGGGATGATCACCTTGTAATGGTGGAATTTGCCTATAATAATAGCTACCAAGCGAGTATCGGCAAGGCACCGTTTGAAGCTCTGTATGGTCGCAAGTGCCTTACACCGTTAGCTTGGGTAGAAACTGGCGAATCCAAACTTTTGGGACAAAAGGCAGTCGAGGATGCTAACTCAACAATACGCTCTATTCGAGAGAGACTACTAATAACCCAGGACCGGCAAGCCAAGTATTACAATGCTAAGCAACGGAACGTGGAGTTCGCGGTTGGTGACTGGGTCTATTTAAAGATTAAACCTTTCAAAGGCGTATCTCGGATTCGGCGGTTGAAAAAGCTAAGTCCGCGATACCTTGGTCCGTTTGAAGTGGTGGAGAGAGTTGGGAAAGCTGCCTATCGGCTAGCTCTTTCATGGGAATTGGGTGGACTGCATGATGTGTTCGACATCTCGGTACTACGAAAAGCATTCAAGGATCCAGATAAAGTGATTGAGAATGATCAGGTGCCGGTTGAGTATGGGCTAACGACAAAGGTGAGGCCCATTCGGATCGAGGATCGAGCCGAGAAACAGTTACGGAACAAAATGATCGGGATGGTCAAAGTCCGGTGGGATAATTGTGGCCGAGAAGAGCTAACATGGGACCGAGAGCAGACCATTCGAGCCGAGTTTCCCGAGTTATTTTCGTAACCTGTTCGCTCGTTTGTATATGTGATAGAAACATATATGTCTCTGATTGTGTTATGTTGTTATCTCCATGCTGTCTTCAAATTTCAGGACGAAATTTTATTAAGGAGGGGAGGATTGTAACACCCCAGAAATCTCAACAAGCCATAGTGGGATTCAGGTTGGCTGACACGTCCTGAGACACGGGCGTATCTCAGGGCATGTCAGGTGTACACAGCCTGGGAATCGGGCGTTTCCCAGGGCGTGTCCCTAGTCTCGACAAGTACTCGAGCCCTGATCGTCGAGTGTGGAACACGGCCTGTGACACAGGCGTGTCACAGGGGCGTGTTTGGCACACGGCTAGGTACACGGGCGTGTGCCTTAGCCGTGTCCTGCTCGGGTAATTTTGGAAATTGTGTTACAGGGGTACGGCCGGGTACACGGCCGTGTACTGTGTGACACGGGCGTGTCAATGCCCGTGTTCTGGTTTATTTTCAATCGGTTGTGCACCGCTTCAGGAACACGGCCTGTGACACGGGCGTGTCACAACCCGTGTTCGGCCCAGGAAATCAAATTCAGGGCTGATCAAAGCCGTTCATATTCTTTGACCAAGATACAATGGTCTGGGCTCTTCCCTGGGTTGATAAGGCCGGTATTGAAGAAGAGAAAGCTCATTTGAGTTTCATAATTCTCTTTCTAAAGTTAAGAGAGAGAGGAGAGCAAGGCAAGGAAGAAGAAGAGGAATCTGACCACCGGTGGTGCTGCGGTGGTCCAAATCGCGAGCCGAGTTCGGATTTACGAAGGCAAGGCTGCTACGAAGTCTTTCATCCGTCTCAATTCTCTCCATGGCTCCGAGGTGAATTCCAAGGGTAACGATTTCCGTATTGGACATGTGAAGTCCTACTTTCCTGCATTTGCATAGTGAAAATCCGTCCCCGCGAGTGTGCTGTGGGTTGTGGTGTCCCTTGGGGTAGATATGTGAAGTCCCCCTTGTTAGAATCCGGAATTGGAGTACAGATCTAGGCATGTTGTGTGAAGCCCATCTGGACGTGTTGGTCTGGATTGGTGATGCTTTGTTTGCATTTCGGAGAAGCCTCCGAGTATTTGATTGTTTTTGTGCAATCTGTGGCGTATACCTGTACTAGAGGAAGTACAGGAAATTGTGAGAGTTGGGTTCAACTCTTGTGGCGGTCGGGAAAGGTGAAGCTGTACCCGCGTCAGTCCAGCCTTGCGTATGACGATGTGAACAATGGGATAGGCGGATCTGTACGCGCATTATGGTTGTCTAACCTTGGGTGCTTAAGGCCCTGTTTGGATCACATAGCGAGAGTCAACGGCTTGCATGGCGATCAAGACTAGAATGCTCATTGGTGGGATCCGGTGTTTCCAGTACACATGAATGTGCCCTGAGTGCACGGAGCGTCGGGCCGTTGTGCCGACGTTTTTTATATGTATTAACTGTGCGGTTGTGCACGTCTTGCATGGTTTGCTATATATATATCATATTGGAAAATGCTATGCAGGGATGGAATTCCGCTGCCCCGTGCCATGGGCAGGGTCGTTATAATTGGTCAGCTGAATACTGACCGTTGCCATGTTTGCCACCGCTTGGTGGAATAGTTCTTGCAGGTGCTGGAGGTGCTGGTCCGAGCGGGACTT
Source organism: Platanthera zijinensis (assembly GCA_039513925.1). Classification (NCBI taxonomy): domain Eukaryota; kingdom Viridiplantae; phylum Streptophyta; class Magnoliopsida; order Asparagales; family Orchidaceae; genus Platanthera; species Platanthera zijinensis. Next base: position 37,338,283 of record CM077083.1, read on the forward strand.
AGCCGGCTGAAGCCCAAGCTGTGTTGCTGCCCTCGAAGGCTTTGTTTTGTTTCTTCTTGTTCATGTGTGGCCGGCCTGCGTGCCGATGTCTGTAAACCACACCTTGTTAAGAGAAATTTATAAGGCCTTAAGGCCAGATACTTTGGTTGTATACATTCCTATGTTTTAGTGGACAATTCTTGTTACACTTGAGTTCAAGTTTTTCAACCGTGAAGCTTCTGCTAGAATGCTCTGTTGTTAGGATGCGTTGGTTTTGATATTATTTAGTAGTGTCTCCTCCTGTTGGTGGAATATGGGTTGGGGCCCCGGCCGGACCCTCTATTATATTCTTCTTGACGGGTAGAGGTGTTAGAGTGCTGGTAGCTGTCCATATGCTTGGCCGCACATGCGATGCTTACTTTTGGGTAAATTTGATCCCGCCTATCTCCACACTACTAACACCAAGCCTGCGAGTGGGTATCGTTATGGCGCTAGTACCATACCTGTCTTTAGGAATGATTATAAATCAATCGCCCAGACCGAGCGGCAGATGTTTGATGATTTGTCTACGCTTAAACAAGGGAATAAGTTGGTCTATGAGTATATGAGTCTTCTTAAGGATATGATGGTTAGGTGTGGTGTGAAGGAGATGGCAGAGATCAGCCTCTCTAGGTTTCGTATGGGTTTAAACCCCGACATCCAGGGTAAATTACTGCGTTATGGTCACACCGATCTAAACACAACATTTAATGTTGCCTTGGATATTAAGAAGCACAACATTCCTAAGAATAAGACTCGCTCATTTCAGACGAGAAAGTCCGTCTTAGGATCACCGCCCACCGTTAGGGAAACCAGTTATAATAGGTCATATGTCGTGGACTCGAAAGATATTACTACTAGGGTTATACCTCCTTTAGCCTCGACATCTAAGCCCCTTGATATATAAACTGATACCCATGAGGATGCTGATGTAGATGTAATATCTCTTGATCTTGAGGATGACCCCGCAGGTGTGAGTATTGATGCACCGATAAGTGTACCGATCATAGTCAAGTAATAAAGTTGAGGAGTTGAATCCCCGGATATCGATCTCTCGAGGAGTGCAAGTAGGGAGTGTGATTTCGCTATTTGAAAAAGTGATTGCTAGCATAAATATAACAAAGGGGGGTTTTGATTTGGGGTTTCCTAAGATTAACACTAATGATCCTAATGCGGGTTGCCATCACCGCGTCTCTTTGGGTGATTACTCAAGAGAGTAAAACGGAAGATGGATTAGCTAATGAGGGTCGCAATCACCTCTTAGCAATGCACGCTTCTAGAAATCACTAGAATGGCACAATCACAACTTGAACATGAGAAAATAGAGCTCAACACGCTATCAAGAACTAAAATATATCAACACTTAGACATGCTGAAATATTCGAGCTATCAATGTTCTTACACATCATTCCAACACCCAAATATTCATAAAAAAGGAAATACTACAAGTGAAGGGTGAGAGAAACAACCAAATGCATGAAGACTCTCCGAGATTCACACAGTTTGGCGCACGACCGTGCGTTAACCATGCGTTATTAACTTTCAGAGAAAGCCTGCAGAAAGAGAAGCATTGACCCGAGCATTTTACTCATGCACGAACGCTTCCGCCCGTGCATGAAGGAAATCGCACGGGTAACGACAGAAAGCAAGAATTCAGGACAATACAGGGGAACCGTGTGTTTTACTCGCGCACGGGCGCTACCGCCCGTGTGTGAACAAATCGCACAACTAACCACAGAATGAATTAACAAGAAAGCTACAGAAAAATCGTGTGTTTCCTTCGTGCATGGTTTGGCTAAAACAGTGCGGGAAACAAATGTACGGGTAGCCACAGACGTCCCCAAAATTGATGTATATAATGTACGATTTCCATTACACCGTGCAAGAACAAATTCGCATGACCGTGCATTTTACACAGGAACTGAAAAATGAAACCTGGACATCGCGACCACTTGCATAGTAAAGAAACCAAGCAAGAGCAAAAGCTCCCAGCAACAAAATACAATCAACAGCAAACAGAAAGAGTTATGGGGAGCACCATGTGCTTACCCCCGACAACAGAATGCGCAATTGCACACCCATAGGCCAAAACAGTGCACAATGTGATCAATGACAGAAAGATGCAAATATAACTGATATCCGGTTGAAAAGCAGTGCACGAGTGAGAAAACCAGCCCAGATGAGTCCAAAAAACCTTATAAATATCGGACTCATCACACCACCAAACTTAAACATTTGCTTGTCCCGAGCAAATCATCTCTCCGCGAACTAGAAAACAACTAGCTGGCTTAGTAATTTCTAAATACAGTAATGCATGAAATCGAAAACAGCATGGGCATAAACAAAATATAATAGATATAATTTTTAATTATGCTACGAAGTTTATAAATTTCAACAGGTGTAAATAAGTATTGTAACTACTCAAAAATAGAATTCTGGAGAATCGTTCGGCCATGCATAGGAAGAAAGTTGGCAGGCCACTCAGTTAAGCATTGCCAAAGACCAGGGCTCGGGATCACCTCCAAAGAAATCCATCATTGTTGGGGACCATACGCTTGCCTGTTCACACTCTCTCCACAGCGCTTTTTTTACTCAAGCGTGAATCCGTAGGACTTTTAGGAAAATAATGGGGCTTGGGTATATACGTAGGTAAGGATGTAAAAGGGATAAGAACAATGGATATGCACATCCCCAAATGAGCTTATACAAAAGAGTTCCCCTCGCCAACCAAACATGCAGGTGCACCACACCACAAGACTTGAACTTGACAACACTGGTGTGTGCGCCGCCTAACACCACAATAAAACCATAAAAAAACTCTGCAATTTCACTTTCTTCTTTTATATCATCAGGACATATATTTTTTTTTTCCAGATTTTTATTTTTTATAATGCACCTTCAGCCAAATTCTCAAGAAAACTTTACCGCATAACCACATAATAACACCACAACAACACCAAAGGAAGAATTAACATACTAATACGTTGAGATTTGGGTGTGCAACTGGGAAAAGCTTTAAGGATCTGGTGATCTCAAAGTGGGGCTAAATCAATAGGATGGGTAGGCACAAAATAGGCTACATCACGCTCACGCTAGACTAACCGTGCACTAATGCTTCGAGAGTAGCTTGGGGCAAGTTCTTAGCCACCGAGAAAGGTGATCCTTCTTTCCGACTCGAGCAATACGAGGCTAGTGGTGGCTACACACATTCCTACACCACCGTTCGATTACTCAAGATTCAATAACCTTGAGCAGTACAAACAATATTTACAAATGCAGAAAAGTATAAATCTACGAGCATAAAGAAATATTAAATCTATATTATTTCTACACACATGAGCACTCGATTAGGTGCACTGCATGAGTTTCATACTACTGTATCCTAAAATCCTAAGTCATGACCACTATTTTAAAATTAGCACAAAAGAAATAAATTTGACTTGAGTCGAGCGCGTGCTTAAGATCGCGCTCATGTGGGTGTAGGTGCACAATGCAAACATGATAGTATAAAAGCAGAAAATGATAATATACTTTTGGTATGAAAGCTCTAATAGTGCATGTGCATAGGTAACCCGCAAAACTCTCTCCCACCAGACAAGCTAAACAAACTATCCAAGATTTGCAATAAAAATATAGAAATAAAAGTGGAGGGAAGGGGTTACCCCATGCTCAGCACATGAGCATACCAGAAGATTTGCGTTAATTTCAACAGAAAGTCCACAGCCCAAACGAACTCTACCTGCACAAGAGAATATCTCCAACCATGCATACTCAAAACATATAATCACAGTAGCATATTTGAATAAACTAAATACATCAAAATTGGGTTGTCTCCCATAAGCCCTTTTCTTTACCGTCCTTAAGGTAGAACAAATACATGTATTAATAGTTATATAAATACTGTTTAGGGAATAAGTTCATAACATAATGATAAAGGTCTACAGATACACACAACAGTAAGCAGAAAATGAGACTAGAAAAAGCAGCAAAGGAAAACCCCGGAGATTCTTCACTCCTCAGCTGAACGCTGACTTGTGATAGATCCCCCCAGTCACGCGAGATAAGGGCGAGGCGAAGGCTTTAGGGCCCAGGGAAGACATGTCTCCCCTGCCCCTAACCTCGTCCTTCTCGTGCTGGCAGGCAAAATTCTGTGCCCTGCATAGGAGCAGCTCCTTTCATTTCAGATCCACAGAAGGGGATCGCCAGGATGGTATGATCACACCCACCAATTCAACAACAAGTTTATCTTTCGCGTCTGGGGGCATCCTTTCCTCACCCGCAGAAGGTGAAAGATCAGCCCAAGTTACTTGTTTAATAGTATTACAAACTTTGTTAGAACAAATAGAAGTTTTTAAATCAGTTTTCAGCACGCTTTCTGGAGGCGTGTTCAGCTCATGTTTCTTCTCAACAGAATCTTGTTTCACGTCAAGTGACTCCATCTCTATCTATCCTTTAGCTACCGTCAGCGGTTCTACCACGTTCTTAACTGGATCTTGTTCCTTCAGTAGAAGATCTGTCTTAGCAGTACTAGATACATCATTAGATAAAACAACAGTCAATTTCATAAGTTCTCCCGGTTCATCTGAAATTATAGACGGAGGTGAAGGTGGTCGGGGTAAATTGACCTTGGAAGCCAAGGTTACACCACATGCATTAAATTGCAGTGTAGTTTCACTAGCTTTTAGGAATGGGACCCCTAAGATGGGTTTTGACGTATTACCCATGGGTCTAACACCTGAAATTCAGTGACCACAGTTGCCCCATTCAGAATCACTTCCACATATTTAATCTCACCATCGGTCTTAACTACTGATCCATATGCTAGCACTAAAGATTTTTGGAAATCAGATTCGACATTTAAATTAAATTTTTCAATATCTTGCAAAGCAAGAATGTTGTAGGAGGATCTAGAATTGCATAAAGCTACCGTCTCTACTACATTAATATCACATTTAACAACCACTTCATTTTTCTCGCACTCTTCCGCATCCCCAGCACTCTTCCCTTGTTCACGGGGATTTTATCCGTATCACTTGGGAGGGTGCTGCGAGTACGCTCGGAGAACACTTGGGCCAATTGCCCCAACTATGTATCCAAGTTCCTCATGGATGCAGTTTGAGTGGCCATATTAGATTGGGCCATCTCAACAAACTTCTCCATCATTTCTTCCAGTGCACTCTTGCGCTTCCCTTACACGTTCGGATTATAACCCGTATGTGGAGGTCGCGGCTTGCTACTAGAGGCTTGAGCATCAAATTGATGTTGGCCTCCCTGCCACCTTTGACCGGGAGCATTTTGATTCCACGAGAAATTAGGGTGATTTCTCGCGTTGGGTTTATACATGTAATTATAAGGAACAGTGAGGTTTTGACTACTTAAAAAATTTACATTTTTGTCAGAAATTATACCTGACGGCTCAGCAAAGGTCTCTCCAGCAGTGCACTCGAAAGCATGATAGTCTGGGTTACCACAACCTTGGCACGATATGTCCATATACCGAGCTTAAGGAGGCGCTGATCTGGTCAGCATAGTCCTTCCATCCAAATTATGATGGCTCGCTTCAGCTTATTGCGCCATCGCATTTACTTCAAACAAATTCCTAGCCCCTCTAGGGGCATTTATTTCGGCAATCCAGTATGTGCTATGGGAGGCAGTGTCATGAAGCAGCCTCAATGCCTCATGAAGAGGTAAGTTCATTATTGTACCTCCAACCGCTGCGTCGATCATGGCCCTTAAATTAGGCTCAATGCTAAAATAAAATATTTCAACTAGATTCTATGGCTCACAGCCATGCTGGGGGCATCGACGCTGTAGGTCAGAGAATCTCTCCCACGCCTCGGATAACGTCTCTTGATCTAGCTATTGGATGGTTACAATATCCCTCCGGGCATTCACAATCTTGTCCATAGGGTGGAACTTAGCCAATAACTTGGAGGTCAGGGCCTCCCATATAGTAGCAGTCCCTGGGACAATTGTATGAAGACAGGTTTTGGCTTTGTTCTTCAACAAAAAAGGGAACAACCTCAACTTCACCACGTCATCAAAGATACCGGCATATCGGAATATGTCGTAAATTTCCGAGAACTCTGCCAGATGGAGTTGCGGATCCTCACTCGGCAAGCCCGAGAACTGAGTATTATTCCTGATCATATTCAGGATGACTGGTTTAGTGGTTGTTTACGATGGTAGGTCCAAAGCCAGGGTAAACACTTCCTGCAGTAGGGGTTGTGAAATCACGCATTGTCCTAACGCATGGTTGGACTACCTCTTGGCCCTCAACTACCCTTTCACCGTGGCCATTTCCTCTTAGGCCAAGATCCTCCATCCTCTCTTCAGCAGCAGCAACACGCAGGAGAGGTCGCCTCGTACGTGCGGTTTGAGTCTCCAACACAAGATCTTCAACCCTATCACCGGAGTTGGGATCTGTCATACAACACACAAAAAACCTTTCAAAAATACCCAAAAAAACACTTACACACTTTTTCAAAAGAAAAATACACACAACGGTTGCACTCCCTGGCAACGGCGCCAAAAACTTGATGCGCTAGCAAGTGTACCGATCGTAGTCAAGTAATAAAGTTGAGGAGTTGAATCCCCAAATATCGATCTCTCGAGGAGTGCAAGTAGGGAGTGTGATTTCGCTATTTGAAAAGGTGATTACAAGCGTAAATGTAACAAAGGGGGTTTTGATTTGGGGTTTCCTAAGATTAACACTAATGATCCTAATGCGGGTCGCCGTCACCGCGTCTCTTTGGGTGATTACTCAAGAGAGTAAAACAGAAGATGGATGAGCTAATGAGGGTCGCAATCACCTCTTCGCAACGCACGCTTCTAGCAATTTCTAGAACGGCACAATCACAACTTGAACAAGAGAAAATAGAGCTCAACACGCTATCAAGAACTAAAATATATCAACACTTAGACATGCTGAAATATTCAAGCTATCAATGTTCTTACACATCATTACAACACCCAAATATTCATAAAAAGGAAATACTACAAGTGAAGGGTGAGAGAAACAACCTAACGCATGAAGAATCTCCGAGATTCACGGCCAGATTCAAGGGTTGTCGGGCCTTGTCCGGGCTCAGTCTACGAATGACGTCCGGGGTCAAGAAGGGCTGTCACTTCCTTCAAATATCCCGTATTCTTCATGAATAATCATTGGGGTGGATCTATCCGGAAAACTCTACGGATGCAGCAACCTATGAGCTTGAAACGGAGCTTGGATATTGGAGATGATAATGAAAGCTGGAGATCAAGCTTTTGTAAGCTCTTGGAGGAGAAGGTGGCCAGATAAACTCTCCAAGGAGGAGAGAGAGAAAGGTGGCTGGAGGGAATTTTTCCCGCTCAAAGGAGCAGGAATGGCAGGCTGGAGCGGACTGGTTCGGAACCGGATTGCAGGGAAGAATAAATTTGCACTTTAAATAGAAGCAGGTCAGAAAATAGGCATGCACTATTTGGCGCACGACCGTGCATTGAACGTACGTTATTAACTTTTAGAGAGAGCCTGTGGAAGGAGAAGTGTTGACCCGTGCGTTTTACTTACGCACGGACGCTTCCGCCCGTGCGTGAAATAAATAGCACAAGTAACAACATAAAGCTGGAATTCAGGACAATATAGGGGAACCATGCATTTTACTTGCGCACGGGTGCGTCCACCCGTGCGTGAACAAATCACATGATTAACCACAGAATGAATAAACAAGAAATCTACAGGAAAACCTTGCATTTCCTTCGCGCACGGTTTGGATAAAACCGTACGGGAACAAAATGCACGGGTAGCCACAGACATCCCAAGAATTGCTGTGTATAATGCACGATTGCCATGAGACTATGCAAGAACAAATTCGCACTACCATTCGTTTTACACAGGAACTGAAAAATGAAACCTGGACATCGCGACCACCTGCATAGTAAGGAAACCAAGCTGGAGCACAAGCTCCCAGTACCAAAATGTAATCAACAGCAAACAGAAAGAGCCATGGGGAGAACTATGTACGTACCCCCGACAACATAATTCACAATTGCACAACCATAGGCCAAAACAGTGCACAATATGGTCAATGACCGAACGATGCAAATATAATCGATATCCGATTGAAATGCAGTGCACGAGTGAGAAAACCAGCCCAGATGAGTCCGAAAAACCCTATAAATATCGAACTCATCAAGTATTTCGTCATGTGCGTTAGTGCTCGACGATTCTAATGAGTTTGAAATTGAGGAAATATTTAGTGACTTAGAAGACGATGTATGGGATGCTGATAGTCTGATCATTGAGAGTATTACATTGCCTATTACTTTCCCTACTAGCGTTGTGTCTGATCAGCCTAGTATTGAGAGCCCTCTACAGGCTACGATCCTCGTCATGTTAGAGCCTACGATTACACCTAATGAGATTATATCTGAGTTTTCTGGGGAGCCTGAAAGTGAGGATGTCCCAAGTGTTATTATGGATGAATTAGCTTATGAGGGACGGATATTTTTGGATGATTTTACCGTTGAGAACCTGAAAACTATTTCTTTGATGTTATCACCAGTTCCTAAAGCTCAAATTGAATTAGAAATTTTGTCGGGTTCGATTTTTCCAATTTCTGAGACTTTTACTAACTCTGATTTGGATGTTGTTTCTAGTGTGTTGGAAGAAATTCCAAGCGAGGAAGTTATATTTTTTGACGATTCTTTGGTTTTACACCCAGATTAGAATTCTTTGATGTCGTCGCTGTTGGGTGAAATTTATACTAATTTGGATGTTATCCCGGGTTTGATTTTGCAGACCCTTCCTCCTAACTATTTTCCCATATTAGTTGACTTACTAGGACAGGGAACCGGTAGTCCTAGTCTGAATTTTTGTGGTTCATTATTATGCATGTACGCATACGGTTCTGTCCTCGACTATGACTTATTCTAATTCTTTGGCAATTGTGCCTCTGGATGTGGTGTCCCCTAGATATACTTATATACCACACCCGGTTGAGGCATTTACCCACTGCCTTATGATGACCCTCATTTCCACACGTTATTGACCACAGTTAGGTCCCTTGAGTTGTATCTCTTGCACATCTTTTCACATATGGGAGCGTCCAACTCTATTATTTATGATGAGCAGTTCTCCTTGGCATATCTTCATACTAAGTGTGAAAATATTAAATATAAAATTAGAACTGCGAATTTGGAGCCTATGAAAATCATCCTTGATTATAAGGCTCTTGTGCCCCTAACTTAACCCCTTTATCCTCCATATTTGGGTTAAGTCATGTAGCACATGGGTTCACTCCTCACGGTTGTAAGATACTTAGGCGCACATTTAAAAAATTAATCACTCAATTTGCGTCCTATTTCTTACATGCAAGCTCATCACCGAATGAGATCGTACACAGATATAAAACACCAGTGCATGTTGACTTGATTTCGTTATCTCCATATTATATGTCAAGTAAATTCGCACAAGATTTTGCCTCTCATGTTCAAAATTTATATAAGCACATTAGTGAAGCCATAGCCATACACTATACATCTTATCAATTTCATGCTAACATACATAAAAAGAGCATCTCACTTTAATATAGGCGATTTAGTTTTGGTGCGTCTCGTCCATGTATCGATTCCTTCAAGCACTATAGAAAAGTTGGCGAATCGGCGAGCTAGACCTTTTCAGATATTAAATAAATTAGGAGAAAACACATATCTTCTGAAGTTACCCACTGATTGGGGTATTTCCCTTATTTTTAATGTTTTTGATTTAACGTCATATATTTCTCCACCACTTGAATTATCTTCCTGCCCATTTAGTCTTACTGTATTTTCTAATGGGTTGGGGGTGAGTTTGTTTTTGGATCGCTCTCTTTATTGGTCTTCACTGGAGGTACGTTGGTTGTTGATGTAGAAACTTTTTCTCCTTTATTGCCTAATGCTTTTCCAAGGTTCCCCAGGACCACCTTTTTGCATGACAGGATACTCTAAGATGAAGTGATCTCCTCCCCATGTAGTGATGTTTTTCGCTACTTGATTCGATAGCATGATCATCCGGCCTCTAAAGACTCTTTGTTTCTTGATTCGGAGGTGGCTCTTATGGATGATGCTCTCCCGTACCAGTACATTCAGATCAGCACATCGGAGATGTATACTTTTAAGTGGGGGAGGATTGATGGAAATTGTTCTGATGCGGCCGCCATTGATCCTCGTCTGACAGAGTTCGTGGATTGGGACGATCGTTGTCGCAAGCTCGAGGATGGGACTCTACTACGACGCCAACGCCACTATCGCTATTAAATAAAATATATAATTATAAATTAAATAATTATAATTATATATTTTATCAAATTATTATTTTTAGCAATTTCTATTTAATGCAATTTTTAAATTAAGCATTTTTATTTCCAAGCACTTCTTTATAGTATTTTTATTTCATGTATTAAGATGGGTGCATATAACCATCATTTGTCATTTGAATTTTGAAATTTGAATTGGGGGATTGATTGAGTGGTGTAGGCTATAAATAGCCATGTTTATGAAGAATTGATTAGAGAATGAATGATAAGAATTTGAATCCCTAAATCCTTTCTTAAGATCTTTTCCCCTTATTTCCCCTCTCTCCCTCTTGAGAATTCGGCTCCTCCTATCCTCCTCCACTCTATTTGGCCGCCGACTACCTCTCTTCCCCTCCCTCTATTCAGCCTCCTCTCTACAACCTCCTCCCTCTCATTTAATTTCTAAGAAAAAACCGACCCCCTCCTTGCATCATCAAGTTTGGCCAACCCCTAGCCGCCAACCACCATCACCCTTACAAAAGCCACCACCATCACCCTCACAAGAAAACCGACCACTCTCCTTCCTTCAAAACCCGACCACCCCATACCCTTTTGGTGAAATTCGTCCAAGGTAAAGAGATTCCTCCTTGAGAATCTAACTCTGGCGTGAAGCGACGAAGGTGGACGAGTTTCTCTCCATCCGACGTAACTCCTATGGAGCCGTTGAAGAGCGATCCAAGATAGTGAAATCCGAATCATCCATTCTGATTGGGTAATGAGAATTTCTTCCTTCGTGCGTTTTATTTTTCCTAGATTTTTCTTTTGGTGGTAAATTATAGCATTGATTCTTGATTGCCTTAAAATAATCATGATTTATTCGATCGCTTTTTTGTCTATCTTGATTGATTTAATTTTCGAGAGGATTGGAGAACCTCGTTTACTTTTTGTTGGGAGAGATCTACCGTTTCTGAATCGTAATTTTTGGTAGATTTCTTTTGGTACAACATTCGCTCGATCGGACCGGGTGAGTCCTTTTAGCCAGAAAGAATATTGGTATATAGCCTTTATTCGATCCTAATCGGTTTGGCTACCCGTACGTTAGCATTTAATTGATATAATTGCTTAGCGTTTGCGCCGCATTGGATGTTTTGTGCAAGTGTAGAATTAGATCATAGAGAAGCATTCGTGTGTGTCCGTAGATCTTTTCGATGTCAATGTGTGAGCCTACATTAGGAATAAAAGGTTTACAAAATAAAAGGAAAAACTAAGTTAAAAAAATTAAAAACACTTTAAATCCACCTTTATAAACCCATAGGAATGAATAAAAAACAAAAGAGCAAAACAAAGTAAAATGAACCTAGAAAACATAAAGAACATACTTACTTTCATACACCCACACACCCAAAAAAATCAAGGAAAAACAAGAGATAAAAAGAGAATAAAAGTGGGGCACTCACATACAATCCATCACAACATAAGGATGCGAAATAAAACCTATTTTATTAAGGAAAACATAGTATTACAAAAGCTAAAAGAAACATTAAAAAGAGGGGTAGAAATATCCATGCATAGCATGAAAGAGCACCCAAGCAGCCCACAAACAATAAATTGGTCAAAAAAAAGTGAACCCTTAGGTCTTACAAAAAATTTCTTTTTATAGACAAAAAACCTAGATTACACGCCCCAATCACGAACGTGACTGGGGGTCGTGTAAGGTTGGCGTGCTGGAGAAGCCAAAAACTTGGTGACTGGTGGAGTTCTGGAATCTTCTAGAAATTTTACATGGCAGTCAAGGGAGTGACCGAAGGTCACGGGCATGTAGGGGGCATGACTTGAGACATGATAGCTTGATGTAGGTAGCAACCAATTCTGAACCGGATTGAAACCTCATCGACCGACACGGCGTGTCGGGATGACACATGCGTATTCCACTCGCTGTTTCATGGATTCACAGCAGGCAGCAGTTTTTCACTAGCATCAAAGTGATATGCCCCGGTCACGAATGTGACTAAAAGTCAAGGGCATGTACCATGAAGTTTCAACAATTTTCTACAGAAATGTTATGTGAAGAGAATAGAGCCAAGTTAGAAGGGAATATACAAAAAGAAACATTTTATTGAAGAAGAAAAGCTAAAAACAATGAAAATAACCTTAATTAAGTACTGTAAAAAATGTATATTTATTACTCATCAAATACCCCCATACTTAAGCTTTTGTTATTCTAGAGCAAAAGTTGGAGATAAATTTATAAGGAATTAAAATAATTTTAAATTTAGCTAACGTTTAAACAAATTGAAAGAGAGACCTAAATAAAAATCAGGGGTATGGAGAATTAAGTCTTAGATTATGATATTGATTTAAATAGAGGAAAAGTTTGGGCCACAAAGACTTCTTGATGTTACCAAATAGCAAGAAAAAATTGCAATCGTTAGTAAACAAAAATAGATTGGAATTATAGAAACTTTAGCTTATAAGAATTTAAAGAAAGTAATGCAAATTAAAAATTATGCTCTCAAAAAGATTTTATATTAAGTCTAGAATCATCAAATGTGGCTAAGGGGGTTGTTTTGGTTTATGAAAAGGGCTTTGGTTTAGAAGTGAGGTATTTTTTTCAAACCTCTAATGAATTTTTCCTTGTAGGTGAATGTTTAGGAAAATGAATTTTCTTATATTCCATGACATATAGTATTTTGGAACAACTTCATATTAACCCAATGTATATGTATAGGAGTAATGAATTTTATCATCTTACTCTGTACCATATAATCTTTTAAGAATATTGGATGCCTTTGTTTTCGAAACGAAATCTTATTCTCATTGGCATAGATTCTTTTAAGGATAAAAATTTAATCATGCCAAGTAAGACATGATACATATGGGGAGATAGGTTTTTTCAAAAAGAAAATTAGATTTTAAAGTTTTGAGAGCAAACTTTAATAATTGAACGTTCCTGTGTTTCTAAAAGCTTGAAGTAAAAATAATTGAAGTCTAAGGTTATTATTTCTAACATAATACACGTGCCTCTATTTTAGATAGATTAGAAGTAGTGCTGAAAAAAGTTCCCTTATCTTAAGTAAAAAAAACATAAGAAATTCTTTAAAACTTAACCGCTGATTTTTAAATCTATCAATTTCTAATTAATAAATATTTAGTAAATGAAGAATTAAAAAAAATTGCTTATAAATACATTCGAAACAAGATTTTTGGAGAGCAATAAGGTTAAAAATGGTATATTTGATTTTATTTGTTTCATGATAAAAATTTTTGGAATTTTTTAGAGTTACTATCTTTTTTTTATTTTTTTGTTTATTTCTTTAATATATACATACTAAAGAAAGAAAAAATCCGAAAAAGAATTTGTTTTGGAAATTTTTGGGTTTTCTAAATTTATTTTTGTTTTAAAATTTTTATCATATTATTTTCAAGCAATAAAAGTGAAAGAGAAGTTTTTTACAAAGATGAGAGAAGAGAAAGAGAAAAGAATATTTACAAAAATTGTTTTATTTAAATATTTACAAAGTAAAAATAATTTTGGAATTTTTGTTTTATAATTTATTTTTGATTTATTAAATTTTTTGATAATAATATAAAAAATATTTTTGGGTTTTTAAATTTTTTTTTTGTATTTTTTATGAGTGCAAAAAATAGACGTGCAAAGAAGAAAAGCACGAAAACACCCTCATACTTAATTCCAACATTTTCCCCAATGTTGCAGGATAAGTATGAGGAACAAAAAGAAATGAAATTGCACTATGTACAAAGATAAAGAGAGAGGGTAGAAACTTCCCTGGAATGTGTTTGGGGGGCCCATTTAGAAACCCTGCGGATCGATCTATTTCGGATCGACCACATCCTTATCTCTACGTAGGGTTATAGCGTTGATATTTTCCCGAGGGTTGGGCTCTGTGTTCCCCGGTAGCACACCGTGCGCACGTTCAGAAATCATTTGTACCGGTTGTCCAACCTGTAATTCGAGGTTTTTTAGCGATCCTGTAATGTTCTGAATATTAGGCTCGTTACACGCGATATATCTTGAAACATTTTCCTCCATCAGAAAAGGTTTTGGAGGAGGAGGCGGAAATCCGGGCGCATTAGAGTTAGGCGGGCGATGCGCGATGTTCGCATTACTCCATGAGAAATTGGGGTGGTTCCTCCAACCAGGATTATATTGGTTACTATACAGGTTATTATTGGACTTGAAGGAAGGTCGACCAGAGTTTCCCACATAGTCGACGAACTCTTTAGCTACACTAATGTTATTATTATTATAAGGCGAAGTGGAGGAGGAAGCAGACATCTCCGCCACCTACTTCGTTAGCCTTTCAACTTGAAGGGCTAAGTGAGTTGTGGTGTCCACTTCGAAAAGGTCGGCCTACTGCTTTGGACATCCCCGCGGGATGTTCCATTGGTAGTTATTCATGGCCATCTCTTCAATTAAAGCTTGGGCTTCATCGGGGGTTTTGTTATTTAGAGTTCCCCTGACCGCCGCATCAATCATTTGACATGTTTGGTAATTTAAGCCATTATAAAAAATTTGGACCTGCAACCATGCTAGCAGCGCATAGTGTTGGCACCTATGGAGGAATTCTTTAAATTGTACCCAAGTCTCATAGAGTGACTCGGGATCATTCTGAACGAATGAAGAAATATTCGCCCGCAACTTTGCAGTTTTTGCGGGTAGAAAGTACTTCGTTAAGAAGCGCTCCGCTAGTTCGGCCTAAGTGGTGATACATCCCCGCAGGAGGGAGTTAAACCAAGCCTTTGATTTGGATTTTAGGGAAAAAATAAACAGGCGCAAGCGAATGGCTTCATCAGTGACGTCATTAATCTTGAAAGTGTCGTAAATTTCCCAAAGTTTGTGTTGGAACACCCTATTACTAATTTGGGTAAGGATCACTATGCTTGTCTTAGGATCCTAGTTGACCTAGTTGTATAGTTGAGAAGGTCAACATTAGAATGAGTCTAGGGCATAGAACTTAGTTTTGAAGCTGCCCCCAAGACCACTCCAAGATCAAGGATGAAGAGCTAAGTCTAAAGCAATTTTCGTCGAGCTCAGGTCGACGAATCGTCGAACTCAGTTCGACGCTCTCTGAGCTCAACTTCATCAAATCGTCGAACTCCGGTCGACGATCTTCGAGCTCAGATCGACTATCTGCTTTTATCTAGCTTCTGCTTAGTCGTCGAACTCCCCTCGACTATCGTCTAGCTCAGTTCAACGATGCCTCCTTCAGCTGTTTCTCAGGTCGCTGAGCTCAGTTCGACGATCTTTGAGCTCAGTTCGACGATTTTTGTCTGCTTATCTCAGTTCATCTCTGAGCTCAGTTCGACGATCGTAGAGCTCAGATCGACGATTATTTGGAGAGATCAACGTCTTCAAGATTTCAAATGCTGCTGATTCTTTGGAATGTTTTTGAATATTATCAGCATTTATGACAGAAGATCTCCCAGCCGTTTGGAGCAAGTTTCAAGGTATCATTCAGAGATTGTTTGCTGGACTTTCCTCTAAAAGACAAGACCATTTATGGAAAACATTTATGACTGACCAACGGCCATCTTTGTACAAGGAGAATATTCAGAAAATCAATTCTATTACTATGGTCCTTAGATATACAGAACCATTACAACAAAAAAAAATTGACAGAGCTGATAGACAGAAAGAAAAAGAAAACACACAGAAGAATACTGTTAGTAGAAGAACAAGAAAACTACAACATCAAGATCTTCTAGCTGACTAAGTGTTCTTGCATCCTCATCTTAGATCTCCAGACACATCATCTTTCAGCTGTCCAGCTGAAACCATTCTTTGCTGGAGATCAAGTTCTGAAGACCTATCACCCTTCTGCAAAGCTTCTCTGCCTGAACCTCTCTACATCTCAGGGGGAGCTTTGACATCTTCAATCCACTTGTGCTTCTCTCATTTGACTGAGAACAGAGAAGACAACTTCAACTTTTACTTTTTCTTTTCCTGCTATAAAAGGGTTCTTGAACTCCCTTCAAAAGTTCTGTCTGGTTCTGAGAGCCTTGTCAAAACTCAGTGGTGGCAAGACACCTTATCAAAAAATCTAGCTTTGGTTTTTGAGCACCTTATCAAAAGCTCATTGGTGTCAGGACACCTGATCAACTCAGTCCTGAGTGGATTCCTACCAAGGGTGGTAGAAGAGTGGATGTACCCAGTTTTGGGGAACCACTATATTTCCTTGTGTCTTCTGGTTGTGCTTGTGTGATTTGTCTGCTGTGTGCTGTGTCCTTTTCCTTTCAGTTTTTAAGTTTCTGTTAGCACTCTACACTATAGCTTAAATAGAATTTTAATTTGTGCTATTTTATTAATCTGTGAAAAATTATTTTAAGTAAACTCTATTCACCCCCCTCTAGAGTTGAGATAGATCTTACCCTCACTTTCAATTGGTATCAGAGGCAGGTTGGTTGCTCATACTGGTTAACACTTGAACCAAAAGATCCCTGATAAGATCAATCTCTGTAGAGGATTGCTTTCTATACATCTATCTACTCATTTAGAGACATGGCACAGAACAAAGATTATGCAAGCACCAGACCACCAGTGTGCAACCTCTCCAAGTTTGCACTCTGGAAGGCAAGCATTAGATTATATATGAATTCTATTGATGAGGATATCTTTAATTCTGTCTTGACAGTGTGTCCAACTCCACCAGCAAGCTCAAGTACAAGTGCTGTTCCACCTCCTTCTGGAATAGATGCAGATATAAAGAAGTGGAAGATTGCAGATGCTAAGGCTATGAACATCTTAGCCCAAACTATGTCTGATGATATTTTTCAAAAGGTAGCTGAATGCAACTCAGCCAAAGAAACCTGGGACAAACTCTCTGAAATTGTCTCAGGATCTGCTGATGAAAGAAAGGATAGAAGGTCTCATCTGAT
This sequence comes from Platanthera zijinensis, assembly GCA_039513925.1. Lineage (NCBI taxonomy): Eukaryota > Viridiplantae > Streptophyta > Magnoliopsida > Asparagales > Orchidaceae > Platanthera > Platanthera zijinensis. The sequence goes on from CM077083.1 coordinate 37,355,451, forward strand.
AAGTCAATATGAGAACTTCAAGAAAGGAGAAGCTGAATCAGTGGCTGACATGTACAACAGACTAAGTCTAATTGTCAATGAGCTAAAGACTTTGGACAAGGAAATCTCTTTAACTGAACTAAATGATAAAATCCTGATGTGCTTTCCCAGCACTTAGGATTCAAGAATCTGGCCAATCAAAGATGCCAGAAGTCTGAATGAGATTACCACTGAAGCTCTCCTGGGCAAGCTCAAATCCTATGAGCTGCTCATTAAAAATAAAGAAGAAGAACAGAAGGCTGCCTCTCCAGCCACAAGGAAAGAAAAGACCATAGTCTTCAGGGCTGCAGAAGAGGAGCCTGAAGATAAAGCCACAGGAAATGATGAGCTCATAAGTCTACTGGCTAAGAGATTCTACAAGATGGCCAGAAAAGATTTCAGAAAAAGGCCATACAAGGGTCATGATAAACCAAGGTATGATAAATCAAATAATAATACAGAAATCATATGCTTTGGTTGCAGGAAACCAGGACACATTGTGCCTGACTGTCCAGAGAACAAGAATAAGGACAAGAGAGATAGAAGAGAAAGAAGAAAAGGAAAGGATCACAAGAAGAACAACTCAGACAAAGCCTCCTCCAGCAAAAACAAACATACAAGGAAGGGCTTTGTTGCTGAGACATGGAGTGAGACTGAAGAGGAATCTGAAGCCTCATCCAGTTCCAGTGATGATGAGGATGATGCAGATGAAAAGGAGTTCTGCATGATGGCCATCAATGCATCACAACAAAACTCTGATGAAGAATCAGAATCAGATTCAGACACTCACCCAGATGAAGATCAGGTAATCAATTCTTTTGATTTTAATTCTGAAGATTTCAAAAGTGAATTTAAGACACTATGCCTAGACCTATTAAAATCTGAGAAGGAGATAATATCTCTCAGGAATCAATTGTCTGAGCATAGTATCCTAAACTCAAAGAACCTCAAGCTCTCTGAGGAGTTAGAATGCTGTAGGGAGGAGATAGCTTCACTGAAAAGTGAACTATCAAAGGCCAAAAAGTTTGAAGAATCTCTAAATGGGAGAAGTATCAGACTGATGGACATCACAAGCACAGTGAACTCTAGATTCAATAGTACACTGGGCTTGGGTGCCTCATCCAGCCAACCTATAGTGTTAACAACTCCAATCAAATTTGTCTCTGACAAAGGAAAGGGAGTAGTAGAGGTGGCTAGGAAGAATGCAGACCTGCCAGAGAAAATTTCAGTTCAACAAAATGCGTCGAGCAGAGCTCGACGATCATCGAACGAAGCTCGACGATCTTACCAAAGATCGTCGACCTCAGCTCGACGACACCCAAACTCTGAACTCCAGCACTATCGATCTTCGAACAGAGATCGACGATCTGACCCAAGATCGTCGACCTCAGCTCGACGATCGTCGAACAGAGTTCAGAATTGTGAACACATTTTCAATGGCTCAGTCAAATTCAATCCTAAAAGTTGCACATCCCATGGATTCAACCCCTATACTGAATGGATAGTACCTCCTAGGAGATACCATCCTGAAGGCTATAAGAGTCAACCTGGGATGTCCTTTATTTCAGAATTTAAAGGATATCAACCTAGGCCCAAGGTTAACTGGGTCAAAAACAAATAAGCTGTTTTTGTGCAGGTGAAGACCTATCCAGCATCAAACCATCAATGGTATCTGGATAGTGGGTGCTCAAAGCACATGACAGGGGACAAGGACAATTTCACTTCCTTCAAAGCCAAGCTTGGACCCAAAGTAATTTTTGGAGACTCAAGCTTTGGAACTACAAAAGGATATGGTGCAGTCCAAATTGGCTCAGTCACCTTCAAAAAAGTGGCATATGTTGAAGGACTCAAGCACAACCTGATAAGTATCAGTCAATTGTGTGATGAAGGATATCAAGTAACCTTCAACAAAGCCATATGCAAAGTCCAGTCAGTGGACAACACAACTGTGTTGACAGGTAACATAAGAGGTAACATTTACTTAGTGAATTTTCTTTCACCTGTAGTAGATATCTGCCTGTTTAACTCCATTTCAAAACCAAACATTTTGTGGCATAAAAGACTAGGACACATTAACCTTAGAACCATTGCTAGGCTATCCAAAGACAACCTTGTTAGAGGACTACCTTCTGGTCCCTACAAGAAGGAAGAACTTTGCAAGGCATGTCATCTAGGCAAGCAAACTAAAAGTAGTTTTAACTCAATTAATAAGAGTGATTCACCTAGGATTTTATACCTATTGCATATGGATCTTTTTGGACCCATATCAGTGCAAAGCCTAGGAGGGAAATCCTATACTTTAGTGATTGTTGATGACTTCTCAAGATTCACTTGGGTATTCTTTCTGAGGAAGAAGTCTGATAATTTCAAGTGTTTGATAGATTTTCTCAAATGCATTCAGATTGAGTTCAACACTCACATTGCCCTGATCAGAAGTGATCATGGGACAGAGTTTGATTCTCTTCTCATGCAAGAGTTCTGTCAAAGTGAAGGGATCAGGCACACTTTCTCAGCTCCTAGAACCCCTCAACAAAATGGGGTAGCTGAAAGGAAAAATAGAACCCTAATTGAATCTACTACTACATTGTTGTCAGATGCTCACCTACCTCTATCCTTTTGGGCTGAGGCAGTGAACACCTCCAACTATGTGTTGAACAGAAGCCTGATACATAAACTGAAGGGCAAGACTCCCTATGAACTGCTCAAAGGGAAGAAACCTAAAGTAAACTGTTTTAAAGTTTTTGATTGTATTTGCTATATTCATAATAATGACAAGAAGTATCTAGCTAAATTTCAAGCCAAAGCTGATGAAGGAGTGTTTCTGGGATACTCTATGATCAGCAAGGCCTATAGGGTGTACAACAAATCTTCTTGTAAAATTGAAGAGTCTGTTCATGTTGTTTTTGATGAAGCTAACATGTCTTTCAAGGAGAAGAATGCTTCTACCATAGAACCTTTGCAGGTACATTCTTTAGCTGAAGACTTGAACAAACTGCAAGTTACTGAAAAGAATGACAGCAGTGATGATGAAGAAGAAGTTCAACATCTAAAAGAAAATCACCTTGAAGAACCAGTTGTTGTTCCACTAGAGGAAACAACAACACAGCCTGGTGAACAATCAACACCTCCTGTTGATTTAGTAATAATAAGAGATCATCCAATTTCCCAAGTTATTGGAAACATCTCAGCTGGTGTGCAAACCAGAAATCAGGTCAACCAGAACCTAATGCACACTTGCTTCCTATCTCAATTTGAGCCTCAATCCATTCAAGATGCAGAGCAAGATCCACACTGGATCATTGCAATGCAAGAGGAGCTGCATCAATTTGAAAGAAATCAGGTTTGGGAACTAGTGCCTAAGCCAAAAGATCATCCCATTGTTGGAACAAAGTGGGTCTTCAGAAATAAGCTGGATGATCAAGGAGTCATAGTCAGAAACAAGGCAAGGCTTGTTGCTCAAGGGTACTCTCAACAAGAAGGAATAGATTATGATCAGACCTTTGCACCAGTTGCAAGGTTAGAGGCCATCAGAATATTCCTAGCATATGCTGCTCACAAAGGATTCAAAGTATACCAAATGGATGTGAAAAGTGCATTTCTTAATGGGGACATCAAAGAGGAAGTCTTTGTTAGACAACCTCCAGGTTTTATCTCTCTAACTCACCCTGATTATGTTTACAAACTGCATAAAGCATTGTATGGTCTCAAGCAAGCTCCCAGAGCATGGTATGAGACCCTAGCATGCTTTCTTCTGGAAAATGGTTTTATTAGGGGGAGAGTAGACCAAACTCTTTTTATTAGAACCCATAAGTCCCACACCCTACTAGTACAAATCTATGTAGATGATATCATATTTGGCTCTACTGATTCAAATTTGTGCAAGAGGTTCTCCAACCTAATGCATTCCAAATTTGAAATGAGTAGCATGGGTGAGCTCTCCTTCTTCTTAGGATTGCAAGTCAAGCAACATGCTGAAGGTATCTTTATTTCTCAAGCCAAGTATGCAAAAGAATTGGTCAAGAAGTTTGGTATGTCTGAAGCATCTTGTATGAAAACACCCATGCCTACCAATGCTGTATTGGATGCTGATCAGCATGGGAAGCCAGTTGATCAGACAACATATAGAGCAATAATTGGCTCTCTACTGTACCTTACAGCTAGCAGACCAGATATAATGTTTGCTACATGCATATGTGCTAGATTCCAAGTTAACCCTAGAGAGTCACACCTAACACTAGTTAAAAGGATTCTTAGGTATGTAAAGAGTTGTCCAAATCTAGGACTCTGGTATCCAAAAGAATCAGGATTTGAATTAACTGGATTTTCAGATGCTGATTATGCTGGATGCAGAATAGACAGGAAAAGCACCAGTGGAACATGTCAGTTCCTTGGTGACAGACTTGTCTCCTGGTTTTGTAAGAAGCAAACATCTGTGTCAACTTCAACTGCTGAAGCTGAGTATATGGCTGCAGGCAGTTGTTGCTCACAAATATTATGGATACAAAATCAGCTTCTAGACTATGGTTACAACTTAGAGCAGTCAAAAATTTTCTGTGATAATACTAGTGCTATTTCTATAGCACAAAATCCAGTCCTCCATAGTAGGACAAAACACATAGAAATCAGGCATCATTTCCTAAGGGATAATGTAGAGAAAAACAAAATTGAACTTCAATATATTCCTACTGATTTGCAAAGGGGAGATATTTTCACCAAACCCTTGGATGAAAAGAAACACAGGTTCTTCCTAAATCAGTTAGGCATGATAGATGGAGGAAGTCTTAATTAAAATCCAAGATTTTGAAAAGCTAAAACAGACCAAGACTAGGCTAAAAATTCTGTCTTTTGAATGAGTTTAGACTCTGAACTGCGCTCGACGTTTTCTCAAAAATCGTCGAACGGAGATCAACGATTTTCCAAAAATCGTCGACCAGAGATCGACGCTTTTGCTATCGTCGATCTGAGTTCAGAGCCTTCGCTAGATCTAGAATCCTTCTTCTTCTGTTCAGAGGCCGTCGAGCTGAGCTCGACGTTTTTCAACATCGTCGAACGAAGATCGCCGATTTTGAAGACTCTTCAGATTCCCTCTGTAGCCTAAATCGTCGAGCTGAGATCGACGCTTCGTCGAGCTGAGCTCAACGATTTTCTTTTTCGCCGTCGAACCCTAATATAAAATCATTTATCAGCCGTCGTTCTCCTTTTTACGCTTTCATACTCTGCAACTTTCTGCCCTTTCCCTCCAAATTTTCTACGCTTGGTCGTTTTTGGTTTTCTGTTGCAGGTACACATGGCTGATTCGAGTGCTGCTATTGCCAAGATGAAGTTCGACACCGGTTTCGACATAGACATAAACTCATTTGATGGAAGCGACCAGCGCTTCAAGGATGTTCTGAATCTATTCAGAGAACAACAGCTAACCCAGATAATGACTACCAGGATGAAGATTGCATCAGAGGAGATTAAGGAATGGTGTTATACCGCAGCAGATGAGACTGAGAATACTGTTGTCGGCACCATTAAGGGGACCCAGGTAATTCTATCCCCGGCTTTATTAACTGAAGTCTTTCAACTCAGTACTGGAGAAGTCTCCATTGATCTGTCTGGAGAGGAGTATGCCTCCATGTTAGATAGGATGGGTCATAATGTACTTAACCCTAATAAGCTGCTGAAAAAGAATCTGGCTATAGAATTCCAGTTCCTGGCTGATGTAGTTGGGAAGGTGCTGTTGGCCAAGCACTCAGCTCATGACACAATTTCCAGGTATCAGTTCTGCCTGATGGGAGCCTTACTGGATAAGAAACACCTCGACTGGGGCTCCATCTTCTTCACCCTGATTAAGAAGAAGATAAGCAAGTCTGCAGTCAGTTTTGGAAGAATCTTGGGGGTCTTTCTGCACTCAAGGTGCCCTGACCTTTTGACCTCTTCTGGGATGTTCATCAATGCATCCAAGAGGCTCTCCTGGGCCCTCTTCAGTAAATGGGACAGGCAGATAATCAACCCCTCCAGGGCTGCTGCAACACTTCACTCAGGCACAAGGACCAATCTGGTCACTCCTTCAGTAGAAGAGCTGCCTGCTTCTTCTTCTCCTCAAGCCATATCCACCCAAGCCACATATACCCAAGCCATCAACTCCTCACCACCAGTCTCCACCATCATTATCTCATCTCCCATTACCATTTCCTCACCTATGTCATCCCCTCCACCATCCTCCTCAGAGGACTTCCATCCTCTCTTTTCCTATCCAATCCACACTCATCCATCATTCTCCCTTTTAGAGGATTCCTTCATGGATGACTCTCCCTCTTCTCCTCCTGAGACATCTTCCCTCCACCAAATGCTCACTGACATCCTCTCTCAACCCTCCTTCATACCCTCCTTTACTCTCCCACTCTCCACCTCAACCTTCTCTATCCCCATCATTCCATCTTCTGAACCAACAATCCCTACTCCACCTACCTCCACCTTTTCAGCTTCAGTCACCATCCCTCCATCCACCTTGACTACTACCTCTGCTCAAGCCTCACTTGGGCATGTAGATCTTTCTAGCCTGGCTGACAGGCTCTATGAGTTGCTAGCTCCCAAGCTGGTATCTCTGCTGGAGTCCTCCCTGACTCCACTCCTGAAGCAAGTCCAGGAGCTGTCCACCAAGCTTGATTCTTTTTCCTCCTCCCAGGCAATCCCTTCTACTGGGTGCCTTGGTTCACCTCTCTCTGAACCAAGGCAGGGGGAGATGCCTTATGAAGAAGTGGATGTGCCAGCTCCAGCTCCAGCTTCTACTCTCTCAGCAAGCTCAGGATGTGCTTTTGCACTTAATCTGCAGAGGTTGCTATCCAGATTTGATACAGCCTATTTCAGCTATCTGCCTCCAATTACTGCTGAAGATCTGTCCAAGGCCATTGTGCCTGTACCTATCTGTAATCCCAGCCAGATTGTTTCCTATATCAAGTCATGGAAGGCTGTGGATGTATCTGATGCTGCTACTAAAGCCACTGTGCCTCCTTTTGTTGATACTGCTGCTGCTGCTGACATAGAAATGATTCCAGCACCTAATGCTGAGGAAAATGTTGTTGAAACTGATGATGCAAAGCTTACCTCATACTTGGAAGATCCCACTCCTCCTGCTGCTGATTCTGCTATCCCTGCTGCTTCCTCTCCTCCTGCTCCTGCTCCTGCTCCTGCTGCTGCTGCAAAGCTCAAAGCTCAAGAAGAATATCTCAGAAGAATTGATGCTTTATATGATCAACCTCAGAGTTCTGAAAGTGATCAGTACAGAACTGATTCTGATGATTCTGCCAGCACAATTGCCAAAAAGAGAAAAGCCAGAAGTAAAGCAATGATGTCAGTTCCTCCTGCCAAAGCCAAAGACTCCAATGACATTCCATATTACATTCTGCATGACTGCCCCATCACTGAACCATGGATGCAATTTTCCAAGAACCAACTAAAGGCCATGAAAAAGAGAAGAAAGCTTGACAAATATGAAAAAGGATCATCTCAACATCAGCCTCCTCCTCCTCCTCCTCCAGACTCTGGATCAGGCTCAGCTCCTCAAGCTCCAGCTCCTAGACAAAGTTCCTCTCAATCCTATTCTAAGTATTACCAAAAGGGACAACATCAAAGAGGATATCAACCCAGAAGGGGTAGTTACAGAGGAAATCAAAGAGGACAGAGACCCTATCAAAGGGAAGGACAAGGCCATTCTGACTCTACTTCAGGTCCTTACCCTTACAAACTGAAAGACACAGTTGCTCCAAGGACCTCTCCTGCTCCTGAATCTCTCAACAAATTTGAACCTGCTGTTCCATATGAGGATCCTGAGAACAATCCTGTGGCCTGGACTGCTAGGATGAAAGAGTTGGCTGCTCTTGATCAGATTAAGAAGGCTAGAGAACAAGGCAAAGAAATATTCAACATTACAACCTTATCAGAACAAAGAAAGAAAGAACTGGAAAAGTATGCCTCAAAGAAATTTTTCAATCCAGAAGAGTACATGAAGCTGCACCCAGAGGCTGTAGTTCCAAGGCCAAGATCTCAAACCTCTCTAGGTGCAGAAGATGACAGAAGGTCCAAGAAAGAAGCCCTAAACCCTAACAGAGAAATTTTATTTAAAAAGGGAACTGAAAAGAAGTGATCTGTGTAAGCAAACATATCATCCACCTTTGGATATCTGCTGCTATTTATCTGTGATATGCATTGCTGTTTCTCTGCATTTTGTATTTAACTTCTGTATTATTGAATGCTCTTTATGATTGTCTGTAAATAGTAATCCTAACCCAAATAGGGGGAGATTGTTGGAACACCCTATTACTAATTTGGGTAAGGATCACTATGCTTGTCTTAGGATCCTAGTTGACCTAGTTGTATAGTTGAGAAGGTCAACATTAGAATGAGTCTAGGGCATAGAACTTAGTTTTGAAGCTGCCCCCAAGACCACTCCAAGATCAAGGATGAAGAGCTAAGTCTAAAGCAATTTTCGTCGAGCTCAGGTCGACGAATCGTCGAACTCAGTTCGACGCTCTCTGAGCTCAACTTCATCAAATCGTCGAACTCCGGTCGACGATCTTCGAGCTCAGATCGACTATCTGCTTTTAGCTAGCTTCTGCTTAGTCGTCGAACTCCCCTCGACTATCGTCTAGCTCAGTTCGACGATGCCTCCTTCAGCTGTTTCTCAGGTCGCTGAGCTCAGTTCGACGATCTTTGAGCTCAGTTCGACGATTTCTGTCTGCTTATCTCAGTTCATCTCTGAGCTCAGTTCGACGATCGTAGAGCTCAGATCGACGATTATTTGGAGAGATCAACGTCTTCAAGATTTCAAATGCTGCTGATTCTTTGGAATGTTTTTGAATATTATCAGCATTTATGACAGAAGATCTCCCAGCCGTTTGGAGCAAGTTTCAAGGTATCATTCAGAGATTGTTTGCTGGACTTTCCTCTAAAAGACAAGACCATTTATGGAAAACATTTATGACTGACCAACAGCCATCTTTGGACAAGGAGAATATTCAGAAAATCAATTCTATTACTATGGTCCTTAGATATACAGAACCATTACAACAAAAAAAAAATTGACAGAGCTGATAGACAGAAAGAAAAAGAAAACACACAGAAGAATACTGTTAGTAGAAGAACAAGAAAACTACAACACCAAGATCTTCTAGCTGACTAAGTGTTCTTGCATCCTCATCTTAGATCTCCAGACACATCATCTTTCAGCTGTCCAGCTGAAACCATTCTTTGCTGGAGATCAAGTTCTGAAGACCTATCACCCTTCTGCAAAGCTTCTCTGCCTGAACCTCTCTACATCTTAAGGGGAGCTTTGACATCTTCAATCCACTTGTGCTTCTCTCATTTGACTGAGAACAGAGAAGACAACTTCAACTTTTACTTTTTCTTTTCCTGCTGTAAAAGGGTTCTTGAACTCCCTTCAAAAGTTCTGTCTGGTTCTGAGAGCCTTGTCAAAACTCAGTGGTGGCAAGACACCTTATCAAAAAATCTAGCTTTGGTTTTTGAGCACCTTATCAAAAGCTCATTGGTGTCAGGACACCTGATCAACTCAGTCCTGAGTGGATTCCTACCAAGGGTGGTAGAAGAGTGGATGTACCCAGTTTTGGGGAACCACTATATTTCCTTGTGTCTTCTGGTTGTGCTTGTGTGATTTGTCTGTTGTGTGCTGTGTCCTTTTCCTTTCAGTTTTTAAGTTTCTGTTAGCACTCTACACTATAGCTTAAATAGAATTTTAATTTGTGCTATTTTATTAATCTGTGAAAAATTATTTTAAGGAAACTCTATTCACCCCCCTCTAGAGTTGAGATAGATCTTACCCTCACTTTCAGTTTGATAAGTGCACATTCAGCTCCTCATCTAGTAGTCCATCGAACTACACGGTGTTTTGAACCATCTGAATGACGCTGGATTTTATCTCAAAATTATTGATCGTCACCATCGGTCGAACAATACTTGACTCAGTATCATCCAAGTTGGATCGGGCGTAGTAAGACATAGTACACTTCTCGGCTTTGTGTAACACCCCAAAGTTCTGTAGGCAGGAAAAAAGGTTACCATGTGGCGATAGACTGATACCGCATGGTGGTAGTGGTAGGCGTCGAGAGCGTTGAGTGGATTCAACTGGCATCGAGTGCTATCGCGCAGCGGTAGCGGGTTATCGCATGGCTATAACAAGCGTTGAGAGCATCGAGTTGAGCTACTGCTTGGCATTATTTTTATCGCTTGCGGTAGCACGGTCAATTAAATTGACAGAGCTCTCGGTTGTTACTGCGCTACGGTAGCAGGTAGCATATGGCGTTAGCGTGGGTGATCGTTTCGTAATCGGTGCCAGGTATCGCTTGGCGGTATTTTCCTATCACGTGGCGATAGTGAATTTTGTAACTAGGTGTACATGTGTCGGCCTGTGATTGGATGGCTTGGGTGGTTGCATGCGAAGGCGTTGAATAATGGTACTGTGCGGCGGTAGTTAGGTACCGCGTAGCGGTAGCTTGGTTTAAAGCTCTTGTTCGGCCGTTTCACTCCATTTTACTTTGAAGTTTGAGGACTTGGCCTGGGTCTTTTGGTGGTGGAGCAGCAGTGCTAGAGAGGAGATTTTTCGCCATCATTTGAGATTCGGAGTTCGGATTCGCAAAGTGAGTTCGGATCTACGGAGGTAAGGCCAGAGCGGTCAATTTCAACCGTCTAGGTTTCTCCCATGGCACAAAAGAGGACTTTAAGGGTAACAATCCTTTTCCTTGGACATGAGAAGCCCTTTCTTTTGGCATTAGAGGGTTGATACTCCACGAACACGTGGATGTGGTTCTCTTGATGGGTAGATCTGTGTATCCCCATTAGATTGCATTTAGATCTGATATCGAAGTACGAAATAGGCATTCTGTGTGAAGCTCATCCGGACGGGTTAGTATTTATTGGTGATGCTGTATGTTTTGTATGTCGAAGAAGACTCAGTGGTAATTGCATCGATTTTCGGAGTTACGGGGTGTGCAGATGACTGGGTTGAGAGTAATGGGGGTAGTCTCTAGGAAAACAACCGAGTAACGGGAAGAAGTGATAGTCTTTCCCCTACCGTGCGGCGGTTACGCTACCGCCGACGTTATCTCCCTGTGAGCAATGCATTTTTGAGAAGCCTATATTGTGGAGACCTGAGGGCTATTGTTGTGAGGCCTGTCTCGTGGAGACCTGGGGGCCGTATTTTTGAAGGGTGAGCTTAATCTGCTCGCTTGGATGGCCATGAGTGCTAGCCTAGGATAATAATAGTGTCATGAATCATACATATGGGAAAGGGAATGCTGACCCGTATCGTGGCTTGATGCGCCCGACAATTTGAGCACCAGGATATAGCTGAACTACACCCAACCCTATGCCGATCTACTTGGAGTGAGTCAATGTGTGGATTTTAAGCCACCATAACTTTGTCGTAGCCATAGGGGCATTGTATTTGGCTTTGGTCCTGAAAGACTTGAATGATCAAACATTGCTAACCGTCACAGAGAACGGAAGTGTGACCCTTGAGGTCCTATGCACCGAAAATGTGCCCTGAGAGTACGGGGTGTTGGGCATTTGTGCCAACGTCTGTGGCGAATGGTGCTTAAGTTACACGTTCCTATTGACATTTTATGTTTATACTAATGCCTTCTGGGAAGGAGCAACGCCACCCCGAGTTTAATACTTGTTGTGAAGAAATCAAAACTCTCAGTAGACCCGACTAAATTAGGTCGCCTTAGACCATGGAGCGGTATAGCGCGCAAATAGTCACAATTTAAGTAAATGAGTGCACAAGATAATTTTAATGTGGAAAATCTATAAATTTGGTAAAAATCAACGCTACCGGTTCGATGTCATTTAAACTTTACTATCAGTAGCGGTTTACAAGTTGTTAGAAGAATCGAGGGTGACAGGTCGCTCCTAGTTACAACTTTGGGATTAGAGAAAATATAGGTGCACTCGTCAGGCGATAGATCGCTTCAGACATAGCTAAATTTATGTTTCTTTCTGAAAGTGGCGAATGTTCTCGGACGTTGCCCGAATGTTGGGCGTTGCTGTAAGGCACGTAGGAGATTTATTGTTGTGGACTTGCAGAACATCTTGCACCTAGGAAACATTTTGGAGAGGCTGACAGTGCTTCTTTTTCTCTGGAGCTTCGTAGACAAAGATGAATTCTCGGGTCGCTCGACTAGAAGAGGTGGATTGTATCAGTCTTTCAGCAGAGTTCTAGCCTATGGAAGAGGAAAGCTGGGAGGAGAAAAGTTAGTAATGAGAAGGATCTGGGGTTCTTTTTAGAGGACCCAAGGGGTGGTTATGATAGTTATGGGGCTATCCGCGCACCATAACCACTTAAATTACTGAGTGCAAATCATTTTCAGTATAGCTTTAAGTGTGCATTATTTTGTAATACATTATATACGAACAATGTTATTAATTAAATAAATTTAACCCTATAAGGACGGTGGTTATATTGGCAGTTACATGTGTAGTTACCCATGTAATGGACGACAGCAATAACGACAGAACGATTGAAAGGTGGTGAAGGGGTCATCATCAATGGCTTACGGAAGACGAGTCGTCGATGGCGGGTGATAGTTGGGGAAGGAAAAAGGGTCCCGACTGGCGGAGAGGTCGTGTGTGGGCGAGTAAGGCGGGGTTGCCGGCCTTAGCACAGGTCGCGTCTTATGGTCGTGACCCGAAAGGTGGGGAGGATGTCCACGGTGTCAACCACTCCTTGTAGCTACGGGTTGGCCGAACACGCCCGGTCGGGGAAGTCGGGCGTGGCTAACACTCCCCTTGGCGTCGGACAAATGTGCTCGACAAGGGAGGTCTGGCACGACTAGTCGCACCCCACGGCACTGGAACCTCGATTCAACCACCATTTTGCAACTACGTGGAGCGGCCACAGACGACCCTGTGCACTGGGCAGGAAGGCCAAGCTCTGTGCTAACCAGGACCTAAGGCCTCTACTAGCGGTTGCAAGAGGGTTCACACCCGCCGGCCAGGGAGGCTGGAAGCAGCACTGGCCACACGTTACGGCCATGGACTCACGGCTACAAGACGCCACCTTGGCCGACCGTGAGGCAGACCAGGAGCGTCCCGACCCGTGAGGTGCAAATTTACAAGGGGCGGCGGTGGCAAGCCATTTCGACCGGCCGCGGGCAATTGGTCATACTAATGGTGGGAACTCGCGTAAAATGTTTAAAGATCAGGTGCGCCAAATGCGCGCATGAAGGTTATCCTTGTTATCCGCTAATTTAGTGGGGGTGATGGAGATACAGTTAATGCACACCTGTTTTCCTATAAATGATACATGGGTCCATCAGTTACCCCCATCCACTAAGTCCTCGGTATTCAGAGCCTGTGTGAGAGAAAAGCAGGGACTTTTACACGAGTAGGAATTATGACAATCATAATGGGTGTAAATAGAATGGTACTGGAGAATGCAAATGGAAGCGGCATGAATGCCAAGGTATGATAGGAAAGAGCAGAGAGGCAGATCAAGAAAAGGTCGTGCCTTTACGGGATTCACCAGCAAGGGGGGGTCCACTTGCTATGCGCCAGTGCGGATGGACTGTGGGCGCGCGCGGCAGACCCGCAGCGCACGGGTCACACCTGCGTGTGTTTGCACTCATATCCTTTCTTTTGGTTTCCTCAGTCCTTATCCATCTTCCGAGCCTTCTGTCTAGGAGATTAAACAATTCCTCTTTAGTAGTTCAGGGATCTCTATCAGCTGCCTTCAAAGCAATTGATTTCTCCCTTGGAGTTAGGACCTTCTCCTTTTGTTCAGTCTCATCCCTACTCTTCACGAGCAACTCATAGAAATTTAGTTTGCCTAATAGGGCATCAATAGTGATTTCCACATGCCATCTAAACTCTCTGATAGCCCAGATATTAAGTCTCATGTGTTTCGGAGGCAAATGAGCAATTTGTCAATGAACTAGTCAGTGAGATTTCTTTATCCAATCCTTTGATCTCAATAACTATTATGTTGAACCCCTCATATATTTCAGCAACACTTTCCTCTGACTTCTACTGAAATTTATCATATTAGGAAATGAGAAGAGATCTCTTGTCTTTTCTTTCATCAGAACTGGCATCAACAATTTTGTACAAGGATTCCCAGATATTCTTTATAGATTGGCAGCTGGCAACATTCTGAAAAACATCATTTGATATAGTGGACACAACTTTCGTGTTGAATACTTATTCTGAAAATGCACGTACAAGACGTATTTCCAAAAGGTATGTACATTACTTAAAAACACACCCTTTGTATCTACATTAAATCGTGTGTGTCTATATATATATGTATATATATATATAGATATATATATACATATACATATATATATACATATACATATATATATATATATACATATATATGTATATATACATATATATATATATATATATATATATATATATATATATATATGTATATATACATATATATGTATATATATATATATGTATATATACATATATAGATGTATACATATATATATGTATATATACATATATATATGTATATGTACATATATATATATACATATATATATATATGTATATATACATATATATATGTATATATACATATATATATCTATATATATATATATATATATATATATATATAGTGGGAAAAACACTCTTTGGTGCAATGTTGATATTTCTCAAAATGCACTTGCACCAAAATGTGTTTTATAAAGAGTGTTTTCCCTTTATATATATATATATATATATATATATATATATATATATATATATATATATATATACTATTCTAAAAAGATATATGGTTGTCTCTCAATAGCGTGAGTTCGAAAATAGGGGAAAAAATAAGGGTCATCGGATTTCAGTGTTTTGATCATGAACCCTTGGATCTTGGTCTGCAAATAAAAAAACCCCAAAATCACTCTTCTTCTCTCTCCTCAAACCCGACAGCAGCATTTCGCTCCCCCCCCATCGTTCGGTCTTCTCCGCCGTCGGCGGCGGAGCCGACGGCGGCCTGACCGGAGACCTCCGGCAGGTTCGCCGGGATCCGGCGAACCCTTCGGCGGTATTCCGGAGGCGCTCCGGCGGGTCCACCGCCGGCGGTGGCCTTGACCGTGAGCCCCAGACCTGGGTCTCACGGGCAAGGCCACCGCCGGCGGTGTCCCTGCCCGCTCGCCGTCGGACAACCCCCGACGGGTTCGCCGGAGGCCGACGAACACCCCGGTGGGTGCCGGGCAGGCCGCCGGTGGCTCCGCCGCCGACGACGTCGGGAATAGGCGCGGGCTTCGCGCGGGCGGGCGGGCAGGCCGCCGGTGCCACTCAACGCCTGTTCAGGTAGGGGGCAGGCGTTAGGGGGTCGGGGGGGCGGGCGAAGCCCGCCGTCGCTGGCCGTGTACTGCGGCGTATGGCCATCGGGCCGGAGGCCCGTGCCTGTCACTCGTGTGTGTATATATATATATATATATATATATATATATATAAAGTGAAAAACAGTCTTTCGTGGAAGGGCATTTTGGTAAATATAAA
Organism: Platanthera zijinensis; assembly: GCA_039513925.1. Classification (NCBI taxonomy): domain Eukaryota; kingdom Viridiplantae; phylum Streptophyta; class Magnoliopsida; order Asparagales; family Orchidaceae; genus Platanthera; species Platanthera zijinensis. The sequence continues at coordinate 37,370,985 of CM077083.1, forward strand.
TGTTGCACCACAACTTGTTTATCCTTATAATATACAAGTGACAGGCACGGGCTTACCGCCCTGGGGGCATTCGGCGGAGGTGCGACAATCGGCGGGGTGCAACATTCGGCGGGGTGCGACATTTGTCGGGATGCGACATTCGTCGGTGGTGGAACATTTGTCGTGGGCGACGACATTTGTCGTGGACGGCAACATTTGTCGTGGACAGTACCCGCCCCTATTGCCTCGCCCGATAGTACCCGACCGACGACGGCGGGCTTTGCTCGCTCCCGGCGGGCTCCGCCCGCTCTCGGCGGGCTCCGCCCTACCCGCAATATATACATATGGGTACTCAAAATGACCGTAAAAAAATATAAATCAAGAATACAAATTTTATTTTGTAAGACAAATTATATTTTAACGTTAAAACATTAATTTTGTTCTTGTAATTGCTAGCTAGAGACAATAGGTTTAGGGTATCTAGTGTTTTTATTTTTTGTATTTTAATATTATAAAGTTGTGTAATTACCTAAAAGGATATTGCCTTTATAATATACTAATATAAAGTTTGGTATAATTGTGTAATTATGAATAGAACTATAAGGGCAATATAGGGACATCAGACAATGTTTCACCAAAGAGTAGTTTTCGTATATTAGTAGAGATATAGAGAGAGGTGGATCCATGTATGGGTTCATAATTTTGTTTTGGTCTCGACGCGGAGAGGTAGCTCTCACCTAAGCCCTTCCCCGAAGTCGTCTTTGTCCAGGGCATCTTCTAAGAAGATCGCCACCCTAAGTGCTATCCCATCCGATGCTCCAACAATGTGAGCTTGCTTTCTTCCCTAAGTCTCTCCTCTTTTTTGTTCATTTTTCTCTGTGAACCATATTTCTGGCGCATGCTTTTTTTTTGAATTGGTTATCTTTCTATCTGAGATGATTGCTCGTCCCCTTGATTGTGATTATGATTGTGTTCTGGTTTCTTTTTTCCGCCATGCTTAACCACGGAATTACCCATTCCATGTTTCTCTAGGCTCCGTTTGACGGGACTTATTTTTACCGGTCAAGCGGTTATGAGGTCCGATTCATGCGGTCGTGACCGCTTGACCGGTGAAAATAAGTCCCGCCAAAAGGAGCCTCATTCTCCCATTCTTCAATGCTATATCGTGCACGTTGTGCTAGACCTCCCTGTTGTGTTATAGGAAGTGTTCTTAAATATTGGTACTCAATGTTGATAACTAGAGTCGTATTAAGGAGAAATGCCAAGTAGTAAAGAATGAAGAGGTCAAGTAGGTAAAGGCGAATTAATAAACTGAACAGAAAGCTGTTAAGCACTGTTCCGGTGGCTGAGAGACTGCTTTGTTATTGTTCTCATTCTTCCAAAATATTGGTCCATGGAAAGTGATTTAATAATGCTACGTGTATATTTTAATTATTAGTATTTTCGGCCATTTTGTAACTAATTATTTCTATTAATTACTTATATTAAATGTTCTGTTTGTTAATTATCTATCATTGTATTAAATGTTCTATTAATTACTTATATTAAATGTTCTGTTTGTTAATTACTAATGTATTGTTGTTAATCATCTATCATTGTGATAATATTTAAGTTAAAAAATATCAAAATACTGAATCTTTTATTTGGTGCCCGGGTCAACCAAAAATCTAGGATCTGCCAATGTTTTTATATAGTGACTGTTCTTATTATTTATATATTTTTGATGATGTAAATTTTTTATTAATATTTGTAATTAAAAAATATTAAATATATATTGTTGCGGACTAACTCGACGTCCCGGTCGGACCGGAATTCTTGGACCATCTTAGTTCTCGGAACGGTCGAGCGCGCACACAGTCAATGAAGATGAACAGTAGACACAAGTCTTGATGACGTGGAAAAACCCATTAAATAGGTAAAAAACCACGTGACCGGGTCTGTGCCGGTCAAATTTCACTAGCTTCTGGTGATTACAGTACACTGGGTGAATCGGGGCGACATGCCACTCCCGTTACAAGTTGAGGGGAGAGAGAAAGACTGTAGTTTCCGGCGGGCAACAGGTTGCTCCGCGGAAGTGATCACTTAAACGATGGAATGCGCATGATTCTTCTGGAGCGTGCGCTCGGGGCGGCGCGCACTTGCTGGCTTTGACTGTCTTCTTTGTTCGGCTTCCTCGCGGTCTTGGGCGTCTCCTTGCTAACTGCGCGCTGGTCGGGTGCCTGTAGCCGACGGTGGATGCTGGTGGCCGCTGGTGGCCGCCGGTGGCTGCTGGTGGCTGGCGGTGAGCGAAGGCCGACTTGGTGGAGGAGGCGGGAAAGCTCTCACCTGAGGAAGAAGAAGAAGAAGAACCGGAGAAGGAAAATGTGAGAAATGAGGAGCCCATGGGGGTCCTTTTATAGCCCCCATGGGGAGGTCATGGTGGGTCCCCCCAATAACTAGGTGGGTTAGTGGGTGGTTACCCACGAATCGAACGGCTATGGAGGCCCATCACAATCGGATGGTGGAGGCACGGGAGGCGTGCAACCGGATGACGGGAGGCGACCGGCCGGCGGCGGGCCGGCGGCCGTTCGACGGAGGGAGGCGGCCGCCCGGCGGGCGGCGGCGGGCGGGCGGGCGGCGGCGAGCGGCGGCGGGCGGCGGCGGGCGGCGGCGGGCGGCGGGCGGCGGCGGGCGGCGGCGGGCGGCGGCGGGCGGCGGCGGCGGGCGGCGGCCTGCGGCGGCCGGCGGTGGTTGGCCTCGAGTGGTGGTGGTTTTCTCCTTTTGTAATGAGAGAGGAATTAGTGGAGAGATAAAAAGGGGAGTGGGCCATCCCACTCTCCTCCTATCATGATGGGGATCATGGGAAGTGGGTTAACTAGTCAACCTCATGATCCCCTCATTTGGAACGGCTATGCGCACCCCCAAATGCCTTAAAAAGGGGTTAATCCCTATCAATTACCCCCAAATCTTTGGTTGTCGGAGATTTGCACCAGCGACAGAATAAGGATTTTCCCTCATTCATTTTGACAATGACGACGTCCAGTGATATGCTAGAAACGTCCGCGAGCGACACTCGGCGAGCCCAGGTGGCTGCATATAAAAAATTTCTGCGGGAGAAGGGGGGACGACGCATCCATGATCGGACGGCATGACGGCAGCCAACGCGCTGGCGTGCGAGGTGTGCGGACTAAGTCGTGTGGGTGAGCGCGAGCTGCGCGCGAAAAAATGTAGCGCGCAGGAGTGCGCGGGCTGCGCGCGCACGGTGCGCTGTAATTAATTACAGCGTGCGCAGTGCGCGCGCCCTGTTGCGCTGTAATTAATTGCATCGCGCGTAGTGCGCGCGCACTACGCGCTGCAATTAATTGCAGCGCGCACTGCTACGCGCGCAGTGCGCGCGCACTGTTGCGCGCGCACCGTGCGCTGCAATTAATTGCAGCGCGCACTGTTGGGCGCGCACACTGTTTGGCGCAGTGCGCGCGCGCATTGTTTCGCGCAGTGTGCGCGGATACTATTGCGCGCAGTGCGCGCGGACACTATTGCGCGCAGTGCGCGCGGGCACTGTTGCGTGCAGTGCACGCGCACTTTGGCGTGCTGTGCGCGCAGTTAGCGTGTTATGCGTGCGCAGTTAGCGCACAGCACCACGCACGCTGCGAGCGCCTAGTTTGTGGGCGCAGGTTGCGCACCGTGCGGGCGCAGTTTGCACGTTGTGCACACGCAGTTTGTATGCGTGGTGGGTGCGGTGTGTGCGAGGTGTTTAATTTGGACCTTTTGCGCGCCTGTTGTGATATGCACAACTGTGCCTTGTGTGTGCAAGGCGCAAGGTACTTGACGTGTGCACGAGCTATGATGTGTACGGTATGTAATGTGCACGATGGGTGAGTGATGCGCGCGCGATGCACGCATCATACGCGATGTGCGCAAGGTGTAACATGCATGGCGAACTAAGCGCCCAAGGGAAGAGATTAATGAGATTTGGAGTTTCTGTTCCCCCCCCCCCCCGAGTGTATCACCGAGTACTTCTTATACAAGGTCGGACGGGGAAACTTGCTCCGGCGAGGTTCTCGGATGTGAAGATTGTGCTTTCAGAATGGTACCCCAGCTGGCGAAGTTCATGTTGTTTCATGTGAGTTTGACGCGTAACGTTGTTTTGCGTGAGACTGACTCGCGACTATTGTTTGCACGAGCTTGGCTCATGACTTTTGCTTGCACAAGACTTGCTTGTGAATTCGTCTTGCGCAGTTTGTGACCGCGTCTTAGTTTTCACGAGGCTGGCTCACGGCTTCGCTTGTACGAGGCTGGCTCGCGGCTTTATTTGCTCGGTTTGCGACCGCGACTTATTTTGCATGAGAATTGCACGCGGCTTAGTTTGCGCGAGGGATGCTTGCGGCTTCATCGTGAGGGGGGAAAGCCCCACAAGGAGTTTTCGCGAGGGTTTCTTGCGGCTTCATCGTGAGGGGGGCAAGCCCCCCACAAGGAGTTTGAGCAAGGGTTATTGCTGTAAGGAGCGCGCTGCACGGAGGCAGTTGCTGTGAGGAGCGCGCTGCACGGAGGCAGTTACTGTGAGGAGCGCGCTGCACGGAGGCAGTTGCTGTGAGGAGCGCGCTGCACGGAGGCAGTTGCTGTGAGGAGCGTGCTGCACGGAGGCAGTTGCTGTGAGGAGCGCGCTGCACGGAGGCAGTTGCTGTGAGGAGCGCGCTGCACGGAGGCAGTTGCTGTGAGGAGCGCGCTGCACGGAGGCATTTGCTGTGAGGAGCGCGCTGCATGGAGGCAGTTGCTGTGAGGAGCACGCTGCACGGAGGAAGTTGCTGTGAGGAGCGCGCTGCACGGAGGAAGTTGCTGTGAGGTGCGCGCTGCACGGAGGCAGTTGCTGTGAGGAGAGCGCTGCACGGAGGCAGTTGCGGTGAGGAGCGCGCTTGACAGAGGCAGTTGCTGTGTGGAGCGCGCTGCACGGAGGCAGTTGCTATGAGGAGCGCACTGCACGGAGGCAGTTGCTGTGAGGAGCGCGCTACACGGAGGCAGTTGCTGTGAGGAGCGCGCTGCACGGAGGCAGTTGCTGTGAGGAGCGCGCTACATGGAGGCAGTTGCTGTGAGGAGTGCGCTGCACAGAGGCAGTTGTTGTAAGGAGCGCGCTACACAGAGGCAGTTGCTGTTAGGAGCGCGCTGCACAGACGGAGTTGCTGTGAGGAGCGCGCTACCAGGAGGTAGTTGCTGTGAGGAGCGCGCTGCACAGAGGCAGTTGCTGTGAGAAGCGCGCTGCACGGAGGCAGTTGCTGTGTGGAGTGCGCTGCACGGAGGCAGTTGCTGTAAGAAGCGCGCTGCACGGAGGCAGTTGCTGTGAGGAGCGCGCTGCACGGAGGCAGTTGCTGTGTGGAGCGCGCTGCACGGAGGCAGTTGCTGTGAGAAGCGCGCTGCACGGAGGCAGTTCTTGTGAGAAGCGCGCTGCACGGAGGCAGTTTCTGTGAGAACCGCGTTGCACAGAGGCAGTTGCTGCACGGAGGACGTTGCTATGAGAAGCGCACTGCACGGAGGCAGTTGCTATGAGAAGCGCGCTGCACGGAGGCAGTTGCTGTGAGAAGCTCGCTGCACGGAGGCAGTTGCTGTGAGAAGCGCGTTGCACAGAGGCAGTTGCTGTGAGAAGCACGCTGTACGGAGGGAGGTGCTGTGAGAAGCGTGCTGCACGGAGGCAGTTGCGGTGAGAATCGCGTTGCACGGAGGCAGTTGCTGTGAGAAGCGCGCTGCACGGAGGCAGTTGCTGTGAGAAGCGCGCTGTACGGAGGAAGTTGCTGTGAGAAGCGCGCTTCACGGAGGCATTTGCTGTGAGAAGCGCGTTGCACGCAGGCAGTTGTTATGAGGATAAATGGACGTCTTCACACTTGGGCGAAGTGAGTAGGCATTTCAAACTGCACGAATGACGCTCATCATCAACAGACCTAAAATGAGAAAATGTACTTTTTAAGAGTTACAGTCGTGAAACTGTTCTTTTGGGAATACAGAATTCATAGGAAAGTAAAATTGATAAACGCTATAGTAGACAGAGCCCTTCTGAGGTGCGAAGCCCTCTCTTGGTTTGGTCGTCTAAGGGGATGCCCCCTAGTCGGGTCTAGCAAACGGTGGGCCGATTTCCTTTCAGCGGACTTGGTGTCTATCCCCGTAAGAATCTCCCCAGGAGGACTTGTTTAATGAGATACTCGATCTCCTCCTTGAGCTTCGAACAATCTTCTGTGTCGTGTCCTTGTCCACGGTGAAACTCGCAATACTTTGTCTGGTCCCCAGTATTTTTAGCGAGAGGTCTGGGCCTGCGGAGCGCATCGTTGCATTGGATCACATAAAACACATTTGTCCTGGAGGTGTTTAGGAGTGTGTAATCCCGGGGCGACTGATCTCTCTTATGGTCACGTCGGCGCTTTCCATTCTGATGTTCTTGTCGGAATCTTCCTTCTTGGTATTAAGGGGACGACTCTTTTTCCCTTTTTCGCTTTTGGTTGTCGTCAAACTGTTGACGACGAGCTTCAAAAGCCTCGTCGGCTGCGATCTGCGCCTCTACGCGGTACACGAGGTCGGGGTAGCTAGCGGCAGTTTCCCTCATTAATGATGAATAGAAGCCGCCAGGGCGGAGGCCCCCAAGGAACACTCCTCTTAACAGTTCCGGGTCGACCCCTAGGATTTGGCGGGCTTCTGCGGAGAACCTGCAGAAGAAGTCCTTCAAAGACTCCCCTTCGTTTTGGCGGATTCCTTATATGTGGGAAGGGTCGCGGACGATCCTCCGATTTGCTATGAACTGATTGAAAAATTTTCTTGTCAGTTCAGTGAAATTGGCGATAGTACTGGTCCTCAGCGAATTGAACCATGTTCGGGCCTGTCCTTTGAGAGTGACCGGAAACACCTGGCAGAGCAGTTGATCTGGAGCATTATAGATTCTCATAATAGTGGTGAAATGATTGACATGTTCTAGCGGATCATCGGTCCTGTCAAACGTCTCAATGTTCGGGAGCTTAAATCCATTCGGGATTGGATGGTCCAAGATCTGGGGTGCCAGGGGGGCCTTGGCAGAGTGGGTGGCGGGTATGAATATCTCTTGCACCAGCCTGACGATATTCTTTAGCGATGACTTCTCTAATTTCCTCCTGAGTGAACCTTTCAAGCAGAGGTAGACGAGCTTCATTGGCGGGATCGTGGAGGAGATGGTCCGCTCTCAATCTCCTATTGGTCGGGTGAGCGGAACTTGCCGCTTCAGAATACTCTTCGGATATTTCATGTCTTGGAGGAACCTCTTAGGCTCCGCTCTGATTTGGTTGTGGTAGTGGATCCATACGAGCTGGTTGCAGTGGGGGAGCTGGAGGCGTTCCAAGGTTCCGCAGTAGGGTGAGCATTTCTGTTTGTTGTTCTTCCATTTGGCGAACGCGTCCCTCCATGGCGGCGAAAGGAGAAAATGCGGCTTCGGCGGTTATTGGTACGTCCCCAGAGAGTGTGAACGTGCGGCCTCGGGGTGTCCTCCAAGGGCGGAGCCTTCAGCAGTACAGGTGCTTCTCTTTGCCATTAGGTCTCAACTTGGGAAAAGTGATACTTGCGATCTTGTCCTTCGAAGGATGTTGGGGAAATCTCGTTCCCACAGACGGCGCCAAACTGTTGCGGACTAACTCGACGTCCCGGTCGGACCGGAATTCTTGGACCGTCTTAGCTCTCGGAACGGTCGAGCGCGCACACAGTCAATGAAGATGAACAGTAGACACATGTCTTGATGACGTGGAAAACCCCTTAAATGGGTAAAAAACCACGTGACCGGGTCTGTGCCGGTCAAATTTCACTAGCTTCTGGTGATTACAATACACTGGGTGAATCGGGGCGACAGGCCGCTCCCCTTACATGTTGAGGGGAGAGAGAAAGACTGTAGCTTCCGGCGGGCAACAGGCTGCTCCGCAGAAGTGACTTAAACGATGGAATCTGCGGGATGCTTCTAGCGCGTGCGCTCAGGGCGGCGCGCGCTTGCTGGCTATGACTGTCTTCTTTGTTCGGCTTCCTCGTGGTCTTGGGCGTCTCCTTGCTAACTGTGCGCTGGTGGGGTGCCTGTAGCCGATCGTGGATGCTGGTGGCCGCTGGTGGCCGCTGGTGGCCGTCGGTGGCTGCTGGTGGCTGGCGGTGAGCGAAGGCCGACTTGGTGGAGGAGGCGGGAGAGCTCTCACCTGAGGAATAAGAAGAAGAACCGAAGAAGGAAAAGGTGAGAAATGAGGAGCCCATGGGGGTCCTTTTATAGCCCCCACGGGGAGGTCATGGTGGGTCCCCCCACTAACTAGGTGGGTTAGTGGGTGGTTACCCACGGATCGGACAGCTACAGAGGCCCATCACAATCGGATGGTGGAGGCATGGGAGGCATGCAACCGGCCGACGGTGGTCGACGGGAGGCGGTCGGCCGACGGGAGGCGGTCGGCCGACGGCGGGAGGCGGCCGGCCGGCTGCCGGTCGGTGGAGGCCGGCGGTCGGCGGCAGGAGGCGGCCGGCCGGCGGCGGGAGACGACCGGCCGGCGAGAGGCCAGGGGCCGGCGGGCGGCGGCGGCCGTCAGGCGGCGGGGACCGGCGTCGGCCGGCGGTGGTTGGCCTCGAGTGGTGGTGGTTTCCTCCTTTTGTGATGGGAAAGGAATTAGTGGAGAGATAAAAGAGGGAGTGGGCCCTCCCACTCTCCTCTTATCATGATGGGGATCAAGGGAAGTGGGTTGACTAGTCAACTCCATGATCCCCTCATTTGGAACGGCTATGCGCACCCCCAAATGCCTTAAAAAGGGGTTAATCCCCATCATATATATATATATATATATATATATATATATATATATATATATATATATATATATATATATATTGTATTATTAAATATTTTTATTAAATGAGTTTTTAAATTATTTATATTTTTCTAATATAATTTATTTTTTGCAGTAATTTATTTAAAATGATTATCTTTTTTTTTGTTTTTTAGAAAATTAGTACAAAAATAAAAAATTTAACAAATAATGAAAAATTGTGCGGCCGAGCGGTTAAGACTACTATCGTTGGTGGCTTGTCAGGCGCTCAACGGTGGGTTCGCCGAACCCCGACAAACCTCCTGGGAGTTGTCCAAGAGCAAAATATCATGATGGAGGGAATGGCGATCAGGAAGATATTTGGCTAGATTTGGAGGATTTTTCCTAATTAAGCAATTTGCAAACCCTAGCCCCATAGATCCACTAGTTTAGAATTTTACAATGGGACTCAGATGTTATATTGTGCAATAACGACGGCTCCCAATAAATCTTTGTATATATAGTATAGATATAAATATATATTTATATATTTTTTATGTGCCCCGGGATCGTCGTCGCTTAGTTTAGTGCAGGAGGCCAGTGTCATTGCACTCACATAGGGCTGGATTTCCGTAGTTTATCCCACTATAATGGGGTAGGCTATATGTATCTTTTTTCTCAATTGTGTCCTATCTTTTGTCATAATCTCAATAATGCCTAAGTACATCATGTCTTTCCTTATAGTTTCATTCAAAGTCTTGAGTACTCTACCCCTCTCTCGTTTAACATGCCTAGTGACTAGAATCTCACAAGACCACGTGGCTGCGCCTCCACGCAGGCGCGCGGCAGCACCCCTACTCCCGCGGAGCCCTCGTGCTGTATCCAGCTGCCTTTGCTACCACCGGCCACCTCCGGCCTCCGCCGACCGCCGTCGTCTCCGGGCACCTTTCCCGAGCCTCTCGAACTGCCAGCAACACGCCCTTCATTTCGGCGAAATTTGTAATTCATATGATCAAAATAGAGCGACATCATTCGCTAACACAAATCACTCCCCGGAACAATTACACTCATAGCCCTTCAGAAAACTATAAAGAGGCCCTCAAGCCTTTATTTGAAGACAAGTAACTCCACAGGCAAGAGAGAGCTCTGAGGTTTCCCTTAGTCAGGTCAACTGCCTTCGCGAGAGTGCTCTCATGAAGGCTCTGCATCAATGAGAGCGCTACCTCTAGATGTTCCATGGACTTACAAAATTTCTCGACAGGAACGCTCCCACCTAGGTTCTGCATGCTCAACAACACTCCTTGGTCGAAGCGCTTCTACCGAGGCTCTGAGAATTAGCCGTTTTTCCTCATTTCTTGCACCTGTAACAGAGTAGCATCCTGTCGCCCTCCGAGATCAAACTAAACTCTGTAAAACACCAAGAATATAGTGGATTTTGTCTTGGCACAGTTCCAGCCACGATGTTTTTCGCCCTTTCCAAGTTTTCCACGTAAAAAACGTCCCTTGTCTTTTGCTGCTGTTCATTTTGACTGTTTTCATGACCTGTTCGATTCTGAGCTAAGGCGGTCCAATTTCTCCGGACCGGGGAAAGACCGTGCGACTCATAATAGTTTAACGTCGTCTGTGGGAAGGCGTTCCAAAACTCTGCAACTCTTTAGAAGCAATGCTTGTCATGCATAAGAACCTCAAACCCGCAGCAATGCAGCGGGAGGCCCATCGCTTGAGCTATACGTCGGTCCATGCAAAGCACTGTGTAGCAAGGGGGCATGACCCTAGGCTTGGAGTTGAAGATGATTTCCAAGCCACACGACTTGGATGGACAAGTTTTCACCATAGCGCACGGATAACATCATTCGCTTTGGGAACAAAGACGCGGTGGAGTGCGTAAGCTGCATTAGAAACCCCTCATCATCAGTGCAGGGATAGGAGAGCCCTGCCTAAAGGTTAATAGGATTCTTGTCGATAACGAAAGCTCAATCGACGTCCTATTCATGGACGTGTTTCGGAGAACAGGGATCCTCGAAGAATCTCTCTGCCCAGCAATCAGACCCATCTAGGATTTAAAATTAGTCGGTCCTTGTGCGGGGTGTGATTTTCCTCCTAGTGACGTTGGGAGAATACCCAAGGAAAGCAACCCACAACATCAAGTTCCTTATTGTGGAGTGCGACTCTGCCTACATCGCCATCTTTGTCTGATCCCTACAAACCATGTTCATAGTAATTCCTAACGCCTAATGGCGTGGGAATTGTTCAACGAAATCAGGGAATTGCGCAAATATACTACCTCAACCATGCTCAGCCACCGCAAGGGTCACCCCCGCACATTAATAGCTTCGATTTATGGGATGAAGACACGATACAGAGGGACACACCAATAGAGGGTCTAATGGAGGTTCTGCTCTACGCTAGGGATCTCGCTCGAACAGTACTAATCGGGTCACTCTTATACCTAGAGGAGTAGGCAGAGTACATGAACTTCTTATACGCCAACCAGAATGTGTTTGCATGGAACCCTGAGGGCATGCCAGGGGTGGACCCGTAAGTCATCATCCACTCGCTAAACATCAACCCAGCATGCACACCGGTTGTCCAAAAAAGTGCAACTTTGCGCCTGAAAGACTCCGCACCATCGAGGTAGAAGTAGATAAGTTTTTGGCTATGTAGTTCATCCGAGAAGCAGCCCACCCCACTTGGCTTGCTAATGTAGTCATGGTAAGGAAGGCCTAGGGGAAGTGGAAGATGTGCGTCGACTACAATAGTCTCAACCAAGCCTGTCCGAAGGACAGGTTCCCTCTGTAACACCCTCATCTGTCGTATGACATATAACAGCAGGTTTTGCAGGAACCCGACGCCATATACCACGGATAGTCGGAAGGGTTACAGAATAATACCAAAAACTCAACTACTCTCCCTAACAAAGAGCATTCTAGCGGAAGCTTTTAAACAGTTTAAGATAACCCAAAATTTGCACAACAACGACATGAATGTCCACTATACACCATAGGAATGAAATACCATAAATACACACAAGAGTACTTTGCCTTAAGGCCTTACAAATGTTCACTTTACAATATAATGTTTTAAATACATCAGCTCACAGGCTGGCCACACATGACAAAAGTAAAACAACAGTTCACTTTGGCCTTCGAAAGCCAGCTCAGCAACTTGGGCTTCAGCCCGCTACTTGGTGCTTGGTTCCGCAGCACCTGCAAGCAACATTCCACCGCACGGTGGAAAACAATGCAACGGTCAGCTAAGGCTGACCAAATTATAACGACCCCGCCCCTTACTCGGGACGGCGGTGCTCCTTACCTGCATTTAATTAGCCCAGCTAAACCTTTAAATGCATAAGTATATTTCGCCACAGGTGTAGGCTCGCTCGGCCAAACACCCCATGCACTCAGGGCACATTCTCAGTGAATCCGGTCAATTCCGTGGCTTCACTACCATCCTCGGGATGGCAAACATTGTGAGCATTTTTGAGTCTTTCCGACCGCAGTCCAAGACTCCCGACTATGCCAACGGCCAGTTCCACTTTAGGGCCTCTAGCACCGAACCGCAAAGCCCAGGTCCGTTTCCAACCGCCCGTTGCTCACGCCGCCTAGTCACTTTAAGACGTATGCACTGCCAAGCTTCACCCGGATCCAAAAACATTTCCAATCATCACATAACCCAGTTATGTTCAAGGCTGACTCCCCGACCGCCAAGTTAGCATAATTACGATTCCGCCTAGTTTTCCGAGTGCGCCTTGGAGTTAATCCCCAAGGATCCTTGATGCAATCTCCTGCGTAGAAACCCGAAAACAACGCACGAAGTCTTCTCCGGCTACTCATGCAATGCAACATCATTGATCCAGACAAACACGTCCGGGTAGGCTTCACACACAATGCCTATGTCCGTACTATGATTCCGGACTCTAAACAAGGGGGACTTTACATATCTACCCCAAGGAACACCGCAAACTCACTGCACACTCGTGTGATAGGGTTTTCCCATGCAAAGGAAGAAGAGCTTCACATGCTCAAGTTGATAATCGTTAACCTTGAAGTCTGCTTTGTCTCCATGAAGAACTAGCCGGATGAAAGGCTTCGCAAGGGAATTCTCTCCACGGATCTGGTCTCAGTTCTCAAGTTCGTGCTCCGATGCTCCGCCGGCATCCGGATTCCTCCCCTTCCCTCTTCCATGCTCTCTCCTCTCTCTAACTTCTTAGAAAGATAAAACTTAAGAGGAAATGAGGAATTAATCCTCTATTCCCGGACTTAAGAAGGCAGGAACTCATTTGGGCCGTCAGATCTTGTTTAAAGAAAACGAATGGCTCAGATTTGCCTAAAATCTCTTAATCCTGGGCCGAACACGGCTTCGCATACGGCCGTGTACCAGGCTGTGTGCCTCGATCAAGACGCGATTGTCGAGTACAAAAAAGCACACGGGTTAGGACACGCCTGTGTCCCAACCTGACACGCCCGTGTCGGGTCATCGACACGCCCGTGACTAGTGGCGTGTCTCGAATAACCGCCACGCCAACCGCCACAACCCTTGGAGGATACGGGTGGCCACACGCCCGTGCCGAATCTGACACGCCTGTGTCATACAGTACACACCCGTGTTCCGGGCCGTTTCCCAAGTCGACACAGGACCAAACTTCCAGAGGAGTACACGGCCATGTGACACGCCCGTGTCACATGCCGTGTTCCTGACACGCCCTATAACACGCCCGTGTCACAGGCCTTATTCGAGCACTCAACGCTCGTCGACCTAGACTCGAATACCCGAGCACGACACGGCCATGTGACACGCCCGTGTCACAGGCCGTGTTCATCCTGCCAAGACCCGAACTTGGTTCGAACACCGCCCGTTTCACTTTTAAGTTTTGGGGCATTAAAAATCTCCCCCCCCCCCTAAAGAATTTCGTCTACGAAATTATGTAAATGTACACAAAACAATTTAAATATTACATGCGTGGAATAATTCGAGGTATGCTTCCAACATAGTCTGCTCTCGCTCCCAAGAAAGCTCCTCACGTCCGCAGTTATCCCATCGGACTTTAACCATTCAAATTTCCTTGTTGCGGAGCCGTTTGACTTCAAAGTCTTCAATGTGAACTAGCTTGACCTTGGTCATCAACCCATTATCAATCAGCACTTGATCGACCGCAACAACCTGAGAAGGCTCTTATACCACCTTCCGCAATACCGAAACGTGGAATACATCGTGTAGCCCACTTAATTCCACCGACAACTTCAATCGATACGCTGCTTCGCCAATCCGCTCTAGGATCTCAAACAGTCTAAGGTATCTCGGACTCAGCTTCTTCAAGCGTCGAATCCTCGAGACACCCTTGAACGGCTTGATTTTTAAATACACCCATTCGCCAACACTGAACTCCACATTCCTATGCTTGGCATTATAGTATTTTGCCTCCCTGTCCTGAGTGATCTTTAACCGTTCCTAAATCGTACTTACCATTGAAGTGACGCCTTCCACTGCCTGACGTTTGTATAGCTTCGACTCTCCTGTCTCCAACCAAGACAATGGTGTGCGACACCTTCTCCCATACAGGGCCTCGAAAGGAGCCATTCCAATACTCGCTTGAAAACTGCTATTGTATGCAAACTCTACCATGTACAGATGATCTTCCCACTGTTTTCCGAAATCCAAGATGCATATGCGAAGCATGTCCTCCATCTTCCAACCCTTTCAGTCTGACCAACCGTCTGCGGATGAAAGGATGTGCTTAAACTAAGCTTAGTTCCCAACAACTTATGCACAAACCTCCAGTCATTTGACGTGAAGCGTCTGTCTCGGTCACTAACAATACTGCGTGGCACATCATGCAATCGTACAATATTATCTACATAGAGTTTGGCTAACTTTTCCACTGGATCTTCCTTCCTATTCGGGATGAAGTGTGTCACCTTTGTCAATCTATCTACGACCACCCAGATGGCGTCGTTTCCCCTCTACGACCTTGGCAAACCATGCACAAAATCCATGGAAATGTCGTCGAACTTCCATTCCGGGATAGGCAAGGACTTCAAGAAATTTCTGGGCTTCTAGCATTCCGCCTTCACCAAGGCACAAGTTTTGCACTTTGCCACAAAAAGTGCTACATCCTTTTTTAGCTATGGCCACCAAAACAACTTCTTCATGTCCCTATACATCTTCGTGCTCCCCGGGTGGATTGAGTACATGGTATGATAAGCCTCGTACATCAACTCCTCCCGAAGATTATCCGCACTAGGGATGCATAAGCGACCGTCCTTCCTTAGCAGTCCATCTTCAATTGTAAATTGGGAATTTGACCCATCCAACGATTCATTCAAGATCTGCTTCATACTACTATCCTGAACCAAAGCCCGCCGAATCCTATTAGCTAGGTCATACTGCACCTCCGTCCAACACAATATTGCCTCGGTACTAGCCTGCTTGTCAACGCAGGAGATCCCCAATGCCTCCAAATCACGGATAAAACTCTCATCATGCACCGCCAACCAGTTGGCTTGCGCAGGTGCCCTACAACTCAACGCATCCGCCACTGCATTTCCTTTCCCGGGCACATAATGAATTTCGAAAGTGTTGTTCCCCAGGAACTCCATCCACCTCTGCTGCCTCATGTTCAGGTCCTTCTGATCTAGAAAATACTTCAGGCTCTTATGATCGGTGTAGATATTGACCTTCACACCGTACAGATAGTGCCTCCACAGCTTTAGAGCAAATATCACGGCCGCTAACTCCAAGTCATGGACCGTATAATTTCTCTCATGAACCTTCAACTGTCGTGATCCATAGGCTATTACGCTCCCATGCTGTAGCAGAACACAACCCAAACCACTGCCCGAAGCATCACTATAAATTTCAAACCCTTCGGACCCACTCGGCGAACGCAAAATAGGCACCGTGACCAACCGCATCTTCAATTCTTCAAAAGCCTGCGCACACTCCAGCGTCCACATAAACTTTTGATCCTTCCTTGTCAGCGTCGTGAGTGGTAGCGCTATCCGCGAGAAGTTCTCTACGAAGCGCCTATAGTAGCCGGCAAGCCCCAGAAAGCTCCGGACTTCCGCCACCATGGTCAACACTGGCCACTCCTGAATCGCTGCTATCTTCGCCGGATCCACCATTATGCCTTCTCCACTAACAATATGACCAAGGAACATGATTGAGGATAACCAGAACTCACACTTGGAGAACTTAGCATACAATTGATTCTTCCTCAACGTCTCCAATACCGTATGAAAATGCTTGTAGTGATCATCCTCACACCGCGAGTACACTAAGATGTCATCGATAAATACTATTATGAAATGGTCCAGGTACTCTCTGAACGTCCTATTCATTAGATCCATAAACACGGATGGCGCATTGGTAAGCCCAAATGCCATGACAGTAAACTCATAATGTCCAAACCGCGTGCTGAACGTTGTCTTTGGGATATCACTTTCCCTTATCCTTAACTGGTAGTATCCGGATTTCAGATCTAGCTTCGAATATATCGTTGATCCAACCAACTGATCAAATAGATTGTAAATCCTTGGGATCGGATACTTATTCTTTTCTGTAAGCTTTTTCAACTCCCGATAGTCAATACAGAGTCGCAAGCTCCTATCTTTCTTCTTAACGAAGAGGACCGGTGCGCTCCAAGATGACGAACTTGGACGCACATACCCTTTCTCTAACAATTCTTGCAGTTGTACTTTCAACTCCGCCATCTCCTTAGGCACTATCCGATACGGAGAGAGTGACACCGGTTTGGCACCCAACACCAACTCAATTGTAAAATCAATCTCCCGTTGAGGAGGGGCTCCCGGGAGATCATCTGGGAATACATCAGGATACTCGAACACCCACTACAATACTGTCCAGACCAGGATTAGGCATTGAAGCCTGAACTGAAATGACAAACAGCTCAGCCCCAGACCGAACTGCCTTAATCACCTGAAGAGCTGACATTATAATCTTGCTCGACCCTTTCAATCTCGCAAACGTAGTCTCCTGATCAGTATTCAGTCCCAACTTCACCTCCTTTCGGTTGCAATCAATGCAAGCTCGCTGCTCCAAGATCCAATCCATTCCAAAGATTACATTGAAATCCACTAACGACAACACCGACGCTTGCAAAACGAACTCATTATCACCGATCTGAATCTTTACCACACAGACTCTATCTGCGCGCATTGAGCACCAATTGGGCAACAACACATCCAACTTATCTTTTTTCCATCGAGGAAGGAACTCCAATGCGTGATATGAATCTTTCGAACAAGAAGTAATGTGAAGCTCCTGTATCAAACAGGGCTCTCTCCGGACTATCGAAAACTAACACAAAGCCTAGCACCAAGATTTATAAGCTAACATGTAAAAAGGTAATGACCACAAAGCTAAACAGTAATAATTTAACTCATACATGTCACCACGTCAGCTTGCTTAATGGCCTCTTGTAGACCAAGGTTGTATACTCTAGGCCGAGCTGGAGCATGGTGGGATGCGGTTGACTTCGCCGCCTTCCCTTTTTTTCAAATGTTGCTCTATGCCGCTTCTCGGACTTTGCACGTCCGCTCCAACACTCACGTGCAAAATGCCCCACCTTTCCATAGTTGTAGCATGCTCCTGGGATTCGACTTGAGTTTGCCCCTGTCGCACCATACAAAGGGGCTGAACTCGAAGTCTTCTGCTTCTTGTTCCGTCTACGGAAACGCAACTTTGAACTCGGCACTTTGAACTCTGACCTCTTATCCCCTGGGTCCTTCTTCTCTTGAACTTTCTTCGCGACCATTTACAATGACCGAGCCGCATTTACCAAGGCTAGGAAGCCATGTGCCTTTGGCCCAGCGAGGAGTAGTTGTAGGTTGCCCCATAGGCCCTCATAAAATCGGTTGGTCTTCCACTCCTCTTAGTAAACATAGCACCAGCATAACGACCAAACTGAGTAAATTCGTGGAGATACTCATCCATACTTCTCTCTCCTTGATTCAAACTGAGGTACTTATTAACCATCTCAAGCTTCTGGAAAGAAGGTATGTATCTGGCCAAGAATAACCTTGAGAATTCCTCCATCAGTACTTCGGCAAGTCGCCTTCCCACTAAGAGATGAACCTCCAACTCGTCCCACCACATCCTTGCCTCACCAGCCAATAGGAAGGTCGCTATTATGGTCTTCTGCCACTCCGCAGTTTCTATGGCGGTCATGACCCTCTTCATCATAGAGAACCAATCCTCAGCTTGAGTTGGTGTTCCCATCCCGTCGAACACCGGAGGTTTAAAGCTCATCACATGCATGAGCTGTTTCTCCGTGGATCTCCTTGGTGCAACCGGATCAACTGCCCCACGCTCTACCACTCCCGGCTCTGCCACTCTAATCGGTTCTTGCTCATTAGCAGGTGGTCCATGCTGCACTTGTTGGGAATTTATCATGGCAAAGACTTCTTCAGCCACCAATCTGATGGTTTCTGCTGAAGGAGGTGTTGTAGGCAAGTCACTTGGTGCACTACTTTCCTCCGATTGCAGATGCTTAGATTGCCCAACACCGCTCCTAGTTACCTATAATAGCATAAACCCTTGATTAGGCGACACACAAATTGCTAAAAATAATCACTGGAACACTCAGGTTCCTCAAAACAAGTGTATTTTTCCATTCCTAAGTGGGCATTCATGGGTTCTTTTATTTTATAACGATGACGCACATACATATGTTTACCACCCCTTAAAAGAATTCGCCCATGAATTTAAATACAGACGACCGACACCCTAGTCTGATACCAAATTGTAACACCCCATCCATCGTATGACATATAACAAAAGGTCAAGCTGGAACCCGACGCCATATACCACGAACAGTCGGAAGGGTTACAGAATAATACCAAAAACTCAACTACTCTCCCTAACAAAGAGCATTCTAGCGGAAGCTTTTAAACAGTTTAAGAGAACCCAAAATTTGCATAGCAATGACATTAATGTCCACTATACACCACAGGAATGAAATACAACAAATACACACAAGAGTACTTGGCCTTAAGGCCTTACAAATATTCACTTGACAATATAATGTTTTACATACATCGGCTAATAGGCCGGCCACACATGACAAAAGTAAAACAATAGTTCGCTTTGGCCTTCGAGGTCCAGCTCAGCAACTGGGCTTCAGCCCGCTACTTGGCACTTGGTTCCGCAGCACCTTCAAGTAACATTCCACCACACGGTGGAAAACAAAGCAACGGTCAGCTAAGGCTGACCAAATTATAACGACCCCGCCCCTTACTCGGGATGGCGGTTCTCCTTTCCTGCATTTCATTAGCCCAACTAAACCTTTAAGTGCATAAGTATATTTCGCCACAAGTGTAGGCTCGCTCGGTCAAACACCCCGTGCACTCAGGGCACATTCTCAGTGAATCCGGTCAATTTTGTGGCTTCACTACCATCCTCGAGATGGCAAACATTGTGAGCATTTTTAAGTCTTTCCGACCGAAGTCCAAGACTCCCGACTGTGCCAACGACCAATTCCACTTTAGGGCCTCTAGCACCGAACCGCAAAGCCCAGGTCCATTTTCCACCCGCCCGTTGCTCACGTCGCCTAGTCACTTTAAGACGTACGCGCGAGACAAGCTTCACCCGGATCCTAAAACATTCCCAATCATCACATAACCCAGTTATGTTCAAGGCTGGCTCCCCGGCCACCAAGTTAGTAGAATTATGATTCTGCCAGTTTTTTGGGTGCGCCTTGGAGTTAATCCCCAAGGATCCCTGCTGCAATCTACCGCGTAGAAACTCGAAAACAACGCACGGAGTATTCTCTGGATACTCATGCAATGCAACATCACCGATCCAGACAAAAACATCCGGGTAGGCTTCACACACAATGCCTATGTCCGTACTACGATTCCAAACTCTAAACAAGGGGGACTTTACATATCTACCCCAAGGAACACCGCAAACTCACCGCACACTCGCGTGAGAGGGTTTTCCCATGCAAAGGAAGAAGAGCTTCACATGCTCAAGTTGAGAATCGTTACCCTTGAAGTCTGCTTTGGCTCCATGAAGAACTAGCCGAATGAAAGGCTTCACAAGGGAATTCTCTACACGGATCTGGTCTCAGTTCTCAAGTTCGTGCTCCGATGCTCTGTCGGCGGCCGGATTCCTCCCCTGCAATCTTACTTGCTCTTTCCTCTCTCTAACTTCTTAGAAAGAGAAAACTTAAGAGGAAATGAAGAATTAATCCTCTATTCCCGGACTTAAAAAGGCAGGAACTCATTTGGGCCGTCAGATCTTGTTTAAAGAAAACGAACGGCTCAGATTTGCCTAAAATCTCTTAATCCTGGGCCGAACACGGCTTTGCACACGGCCGTGTCCCAGGCCGTGTGCCTCGATCAAGACGCGATTGTCGGGTACAAAAAAGCACACGGGTAAGGACACGCCCGTGTCCCAACCTGACACGCCCGTGTCGGGTCATCGACACGCCCGTGACTAGTGGCGTGTCACGAATAACCGCTACGCCAACCGCCACGAAACTTGGAGGACAAGGGCGGCCACACGCCCGTGCCGAATCTAACACGCCCGTGTCATACAGTACACGCCCATGTTCGGGGCCGTGTCTCAAGTCGACACAGGATCAAACTTCTAGAGGAGTACACGACCATCTGACATGCCCGTGTCACGTGTCGTGTGCCTGACACGCCCTGTGACACGCCTGTGTCACATGCCGTGTGCCTTACACGCCCTGTGACATGCCCGTGTCGCAGGCCATGTTCGAGCACTCAACGCTCGTTGACCTCGACTCGACTACCTGAGCACGAGACGGCCATGTGGCATGCCCGTGTCACAGGCCGTATTCACCCTGTCAAGACCCGAATTTGGTTCGAACACTGCCCATTTCACTTTTAAGTTTCGGGGTGTTACATCCTCTACATCACATCAATTAGCTCGTGGACTCAACAGTAGGGCACAAACTCCTCAGTTTCTTGAATGCAAACTCAGGGTACAATCAAATCCGACTTTACCCAGCAGACAAGGAGCACATCGCTTTTCAGATAGATATAAGGTTTTATTATTAAAAAGTAATTTCATTCGGGCTAAAGAATGCAGGGGCTACCTACTAAATGCCAGTGAACCACGTGTTCAAAAGTCTCATCGAAAAGTCCATTGAGGTCTAGGTCGACGACACACTAGTCTAGAGCATCCGGCGGGGTCGTGACATAGAAGACCTCGACAAGTGCTTATAGCTCCTCTGCCTCTTCCAACTGCACCTAAATTCAACCAAATGCAAGTTCAAAGTTACCACAGGGAAGTTCCTAAGCTTCATGGTAACACAACGAGGAATAGAGGCCAACCCTGAAATGATCAAGACATTGGAAGACATGCCCCCCACCCCCCACCCCCGGCATAGAATCAAGGAAGCCCAGTGCCTCAATGAGAGAATAGCTGTACTCTCCTACTTCCTGGACGGACGAGTGATATGTATCTCCCTTTATTTAAAGCGCTTTGTGGGGCATGTCATGCTGGTTTCCAATGGACAGATGAGTGCCAGACTGCATTCTAAGGAAGTTCATTATCCTGGTCATTAACTACTTTACTTAATGGGTTGATGCAGGGCCGCAGCCCAAGAATAGAGGAGAACGTTACTCGATTCGTCTATAAAAACATCATCTGTTGCTTCAGTATCCCTTCCACTATCATCGATGACAATAGGACATAGTTCTCTGGAAAGGCCTTCAACAAAATGTGTGAGGACCTGAAGATAGAACATTACCACACGGTCGTGGAACATCCCCTTTCTAACGAGCAAACCCAAGTCACCAACAGCACAATCCTAAAAGCCTGAAGTCCCGCCTTCAAGAGCATAGGGGGTAGTGGGTGGATGCCCTCCGCAATGTCCTATGGGCTTACAGGATGATGACAATAATACCCACCAGAGAAACACCCTTCAATCTCTACTACAGATCAGAATTGGTCATACCCATGGATATTGGATCCCCAAGCCCCTGCGTCTAAGCTTTCTACCCAACGGAGAACGAAACCCTCCTAATGGGGTACTGGACTAAGTCCAAGAAGTTAGGGATGAAGCACCACAAAGGATTGTCTTATACCAAGGTTGTATAACACGCTTCTACGATAAGAGGGTAAAGCCAAGACTATCAATATCGGGGATCTTGTCCTCCAAAACCTCTAAGCAGTAGGAAAAGGACCTCAGAAGGACATGCTCTCTCTAACCTATAAAGGGCCCTTCGATGTCACGGTAGTGGTAAAGCCCAGGACTTACAAGATGAGAACTACTGACGAGAAAACACTTCCCTGGACTTAGAATGTGCAAAACTTGCGCCTCTTCTACCAATAAGCCATAACAGGGCACGCGGCCAAAGCACCTTGTCGTTGTATTATTTTCAACATTAATGCAACCAACCTTGCTTTAATCTAGCGGCAAAGCTCAGGCAAGATTGGCGAAATACTTTCTACACCTCCCAACAAGCCTAGCAAATGCCTTTCTGCACCTCCCAAGTGAGATTGGCGAAAGCCTTTCTGCAACTCAGGTGAGATCGGCAAAATCCCTTCTGTACCTTTGGCAAGACGGAAAAAGTTCTGTCTACAACTCCCAGGCGATATGGACAAAGGTTCATCTGCACCTTCACTTGGACAAACCCTGGTTCTCCAAAGGCGTGAACGAATAATGGTTATATATCATCTCTACCCGGACGAACCTCATTCCTCCTAAGGCACAAACAAATAAAGGTTCTTCGCTACCTCCACTCAGACGGACCCTTGTCCTCCTGAGGTGAGAACAAACAAAGGCTTTTTGCCACCTCAACTCGAACAGACCCTGGTCCTCCTGAGGCACAAATGAACAAAGTTTCTTTACCATCTCCACTCAGACGGACCCTAGTCCTCCAGAAGAACGAACAAAGGTTATTCGCCACCTCCATTTAGAATAACCCTGGTTCTCCTTAGGTGCTAATGAATAAAGGTTCTTTGCCATCTCCACCTAGACGATCCCTAAATCTCCTAAGGCACAAGCAAATAAAGGTCCTTCGCGAGCTCCACTCGGACGAACCTCGGTTCTCCTAGGACATGTAACGCACCTGAATTTTTGATGTTTATGTTAATTCTTTTATTGACGTGTTTGCGACGTCATGGAGTTACATTAATGCGTGTTTACCAGGTGTTGTGGTTAGAGCGTGGTTTTTACTCTTTAGTTTTTTAATGTGGCTTGGTTTTAGCCTGTTTGCAAGATTCCCTCACGAGCCAGGTCTGTTTGGGGGACTTGGTGGAGCCTTTTTGGGAATGCTTGTGTTTTTGGCTTCGGGAGGTTTTTGCCCAAGTTTTGTTTGTCGGATTTCGATTTCGACTTCGCCGTTGGATTTGTAGCGTCGATATTTTGCTACAGTGCAATTTTCGTAGAAATCCGAGGTCGTTTGGATTGGTTAGTCGTTTGACGTTATTTAATTAATAATGTATATTATATTATATTATATTTATAAGTATAAATAAAATAAGGTCTCATCAACCCTATTCATATTCATCATCTTCCTTAACCCGACGACGCTGTTTCGCGAAAGAGAGGAGTTCGGTGGGTTTGGCGTGTTTTTGGCTGGCGATTTCCAGAGGTCCGGTGGTCGGATTCATCAATAGATTAAAGATTTAGAAAGCTCTCGGCGAGGGCGACGCGATCGTGGTAAGTTTTCCCCATTTCTACGATTTTTGTGATTTAGGGTTTGAGGTCTTGACTCCTTTTCCTCTCAGAAAGTTTCATGAATCGTTGCTAAGGCCTTTTCACGGCCGATCCTTGTCGCGGTTCGAGCGGGCGATATTTCTCCGAGGTTTCGAGGAAAGTGGATTTCTTCCCCTTGAACGTCCATTACTAATCTCTACCTTCTTTTCTTTCCTCCTCCTTAAGAGAGTAGGAGTAGTGTAGGATGGACAAAAAAAGAATCCCTAGGTTAGGGCAAATATTCGGATAAGGCATGAAGAATAGGATTTCGGGTTAAGGGTAATTCCGCGTATTTTGAAGAAGAATTCGTCGAGTTTTATTAAGTACATTTCGCCGAGTATAAGTGTAGAGAATTTTCAATTCGTTGGATATCATAGCCCAGTTCGTCGAGTAAGGCGTGTCGAGACCACGGTGAGATTTGTCGAGTAAGGATAGATGTTGAAGCAAGTTAATTCGTTGGGTATGGGTTTGATAGTCCAAGTATTTTTCGGCGAGAATCACTGAGAAGTTCGTCGAGTAACGTTAATCGTCGAATATCATAGGATTGCTAAAGAAAATTCGACGTATATCATAGGATTTCATCGAGTATCGTTAGTTCATTTTCGCCGAGTAATGTAGAATTCGTCGAGTATCGTTATGGTTCGTCGGGTATACTCACCAAATTAGCCAAGAACTTAGAATTTTTCACTGTTTTTGGCCCGATTCGTCGAGTTTGGTCCTTAGGTTTTATCTTGGGTATTTTTGTCTGGTTTGTCGTAAGAAGTGTTTAGACTTTGGTATTTGGGTTCCTCTGGGTTTTTAGGTTGTGTTTTAACAACCAGATCGGAAGTGGATAAAGGACCGCCAATTGGACGTCGTTTCGTGAACCATTGCACGTGGTAGTTTGTTCTGGGTCTCTATTTACGGGCTGTTTTAGGTGTGTTGTACCTTGTGGCCTCCACCGTGGTGCCTCTGAGACATTTGGGTCTAGTAGTTCAGATTGAACGTTTTAGTCGCCGACTCAGATCCGTGGTTTTACCAGTGTTAATGATTCACATGTTTAGGACCGTAAAGTTCCTTTTCCTTCTATAGTTTGGCTTTTCATTGGCTGTTTTCTTCGGCAGGTTTGAGCGAAGCATGGTAACTTATCGCACTTAGTGCATTTTGCTTACTTTACTGATGAGTACTTTTATCACTTGTCTCTTTTGTTGATTTTAATTAGCTGAGGTTGTTAGCATTTCTCATAGTAAGGGTTTGGAAACCTCTTCTATTTTTACTTGATTACTATCTAATTGCTTCCTTTTGCCACTTGTATTGTCTTGCGGAGGTGTTATTTCTTTGAATGCCTCAGGTTTAGGGTAGTAGCAGGTTGAGCGACTAGATTTGGGAGTTTGCTAGTGGACTGCTTTGTTGCAGAGGTTTTGCTCACCCTTGCAAGGTAGTTACGGTTGTTTCCTTGTTTGTACAAACATGAATACTTTCCAATTGGTTCGTATCAGGTTGTTGACGCCCATTGGTGGTTTTCTTTTGGGATGCTAAGTATTTTGCTAAGCTGCTAGTTTGCCTATTTTTGTGGTTGTTTCTACTTTCTCTCTGGGGATGCTTTATGCTAGGTTGTATGTTAGATATTTTAACTTATAAAAAGTATTACTACTATTATTTCATACATGCCATCTTTCTAAAAACTAAGATACTATCTTCTGGTAAACATAAAGATTATTTCTATACTTATAATAAATCTAGAGTCTTACATACCATGAGTTGTCCTCCGGAGATGTTTATACTCATGTTCGATGTTAAATCAATTTAATCAAGTATTTTCCGCAGCGTATAATTATATTTTTCTAGTGCACTAGTTGATCCATTGAGGTGAGGGATACGACCAACTTAACTTAAAACTGGTTTTCTTTCATAACTACTTATGAATTTCTTATAAAATGTAGATCTGGAGTCTTGCTTGAGCGTTTGTAGTTATCCACTACACGACGCGACATCACGGCGCGTGTTTTCTCCTTACTCGGATATATCCTTTAATGTGAAGAAAATGCGGGTTGTGATTGTTGGGTACATTGGGAATTGTACCAGATTTGAAGAAGTTTTACTTAACTCAATGGTATACATCATTTTGTATTTGATGTCTGTTGAGTTAACTTGTGCAGGCTAAAGAAATGGAGAAGAAATTTTTTTTTCTATGTATAAAAGTGTCGAGACACTTGGGCAGTGTCGACACCTTTTGATGAAGCAATGTCGAGTATAAGAGCAAAGCTGTGTCGACACACAGGACTTATGTCGACACACATAGATATCAGTCTACACCAGCTGTGTCGACACATAGGACTTGTGTTGACACACAGATATATCAGTCAACACAAGCTGTGTCGACATAAATGATTACAGTTGACACATTGAATGCTGAGTTTAAGATCAACTGTGTCGACACACAGGACTAGTGTCTACACACTATGACTAGAAGTGCTGACAGTAAGCTCAAGTAGATATGTCGACACCCAAGACTTGGGTTGACAACTGTTTTGATGGAAAAGCTATGTCGACACTGAGGAAGTTATGTCGATACATTCTAAATTATCTGTGTCAGGACTATGGAGGAAAGCTGTGTCGATAGAAAGTGAAACTTGTCAACAACATCAAGACATTTTGTCGACATCCATCTAGATGTGTCGACACATTTAACAGTCTATGTCAACACAGTATGAAGACCTATCTGCTGTCTGCTGTTGAGACCAAGTTGCAGATTTCCAGATCTAAGAAGTGACAGCTGTTATAACTGTCAAAGCTGTCAGGTGTCAGAACTGTCAGATGTCAGTCAGATACAGGCTCTACAGGTTATCACTGATGGATTCTATAAATAGAACATTCCTATAAGAAGAAAAAAAAAGAGTAACAGAAGAACAAAATTGACAACATCTTGAAGGCTGGATCTCTACAGATCAGCTTATATTATAGAATCAAATCTGTAAGAAGAAGAAGAAAGAGGAGGATGCAGATTCAAGATCACTTCCATCTACTCTTTGAAGATTCAACCTAGTTCTTTGAATTCGAGAAACTTTGAAGAAGCTAAGTCAGGTTAAATCTGATCCTAGATTTGCAAGGATTAGAAGGGAACAATTTCTAATTATTGGTCAAGTAATCTTTACCCCTTTCTCTCTCTTTGGGTAAAGAAATTCTTAAATCATTATAATCAAACTTGTAGGATCTGTATATATCTGAGTGTAGGAAAGTCTCTCTTTCTAAGTTGTAAGCCTGTAATTATAAGGGTTGAGGTAGGGCATATTGCATGAGATAGGAGTTGGAAAACTCTGAGGTAGGATTCTTGGGAAGAATCTGAGTTGTAGGATCTGGAAGGATCTAAGCTGTAGGACTTGAAGAAGTCTGAGGTTTAGCAACCTGTAAGGGTTCTGAGTGAAAAGATCTGTGGATCTGAGGAGCAGGAAGTTGGGCCAAATCTAGTTCATTGCTAGATAGGCTAATGGGGAAAGTGGATGTACCCAAATACTGGGGAATCACTATAAATTTGTGTGTCTCTGTGCTGTGTTTGCATATTCTGATTATCTATGATGCTTGAATTATTAGATAACTAGAATTGCTAATTACAAAACCTAAAACTACCTATTATAAAGAATTGGAACTATTCACCCCCCCCTCTAGGTGATTAGTAGTTCTTTATTGAATTCTTTCAATTGGTATCAAAGCCAGGTTTCTCAAAATTTGACTTAACAGTCAGAGCTTATCTCCAGGGCAGTTATAGATATCCAAAATTGGATCAAGTGAGAATCAGAAAGAGCTTGGTTCAAGAAAACTTCCTATTTGCAGGAAAGAAAATTTCGGTATCTGGAAAGAAAGAGTTAGATTGTTCATGGAGACATCTGATCCAAGAATTTATATTACAGTTCAAGAAGGTCACTTTATACCTCTGAAAATATCAGTTCTTTATGCCAATATATCCACTCCTAAGAGCTATGAAGAGATGACTAAGGATGAGATCATCTTGGCTACTATGGACAAAAGGGAACAAACCATAATAGTTAGTGTCATAGATGATTCAACTTTTCAGAATCTGGTTCATTGCAAAACATCAAAAGAAATATGGGACACACTGGTTGTCTACATGGAAGGAACTGAAGAGGTTAGAGATTACAGAAATTCTATGCTCAATCAGGAGTATGAGGGCTTTAGACATGCCAAGACTGATAGCATTGAAGAATGCTATAAGAAATTCTTTAGGATAGTGAATGAACTAATGACTTATGGAAGAGTATTCAACACATATGAGCTGAATGAAAAATTCCTTAGGTCATTAACCAAAGAATGGGATACTAATATTTGTGCCATCAGAGAAGTGGACAAATTAGCTGATACACCTCCACCAACACTATTTGGTAAACTATTGTCCTATGAGATGCAGTTGACAGCAAGGAAAGAGGAGGAGAAATGTAATAAGTCTTCAATCAAGGATAAGTCTGTGGCTTTCAAAGTTGAGGCCACAAGAAAGGGTAGGAGAAAGTCTCCTTCTCCTCCCAGGAAGGTTGTTGAGACAGAAACTGAAAGCACAGACACCAGCACATCAGATAGTCACAATTTTGATGAAGACTTTATTGCTTTCACCAGACAGTTCCAGAGATTTATAAAGAAAAAAAACTGGAGAAGCAGGCCATCCACATCTTCCTACCCCAAGGATGATTACTACAAAGGAAAGAAAAAATCCTCTAAAGAGGACAGAAAGGAATCAGGAGACAAGAAGAAGCACCAGAAGGGCAAGAAGGAAAAGTCCTTTATTGACCAGAAAGAGAAAAGATGGACTGATTCATCATCATCAGAATCAGAAAGAGAAGATGATGCTGAGGCCTATATTGGGCTGTATTCAGCAGAAGTAGATTCTGTGGAGATTAATTTCCTGCAGATGCTGGATGACATAAATTCAATGACAGAAGACAGTCATTGCCTTGGTTTGTTAAGAGTTGATGAGGATGTAGATAGCCAGGATAAGCCTGGTCCTAGTAAGGTACATTCCTCACCATCTGGATGTGTATGTGTAATTAGTCCAGAATCAGAAGCATCAAATCCAAAAGGTGATGAGGGTTCTGAATCTGAGGGTGATATCAATCAGTTGATTGATGATTTTGGAGAGCTTCTCCAAGCATTCAAGAAGTGCAGACTTCTTGTCAAAAAGCAGGCCAAGGAGATTGCCTCTTTTAAATTGGCTGCTTCGGAGTCTACAAAATTGCTAAATCAGAAGATTCAAGAAATTAGTAAGCTGAAGAACATAACTGTTATTCAGACTGGTACTATTACTTTCAAGAATGTTCATATTAAGAATCTTGAAAGTAGGCTAGAAAAGGAAAGAGAATTAGTGGCTAGATTCTCTAAACCTAGTTAAGTTTTGCCTTTAATATATTCCTTCTCTACGCATAAGGGTAAGAAGGGATTAGGGTTCAAAGGTAGAACTAGAAGGGCCAAATCAACAAGGAAAGATAATGTACTAGTACAGCCACTAGCCTCAATGCCTCCTATATCTTTTAAGAAGGTTGATCAGCCATCAAATAGGTATGACCATGAAAGCATTTATGGTCACTATGAGATTGTGAATGGCAAGGGTGCAAGTGTCTATATGGCAGCTCTCCAGAAAACTCAACTTGCCCATTCTGGACAATTTGTGTTTGGTGTCCCAGCCCAATCACTCAAACAGAAACAAACAGTTCACTTTCAAGATCTTACAAACCAGAACAAGACAAAGGGGAAGTCTGACAGCATGATTGACATGTGCATCACTGAAGCAATCAGGAGTATTCACTCTGAAAAGAAGAATGCTGTTGTTGACTCAGGATATCCCAAGTACATCTGTTGCTAGACAAGTTCCCAAGAAGGCTTTGACTGAAAGACTTGGAAAAGGAACTATTATACCACCAAATTTAAGAACTAAAGACAACAATGCTGTCAGACCAGTACTTAAGAGGAGGTATAATAAGTATGAGTGATGGTGTTTTGGCAAGGTGGGTCACTTTGCCATTGACTGCTAGTTCAATGATATTGTCAAGAGGGTTAATCTACCTGTCAAAAAAGCTGTAGGTAGGCAGGTGCATTATCAGTCTAACCAGTACCTA
Source organism: Platanthera zijinensis (assembly GCA_039513925.1). Classification (NCBI taxonomy): domain Eukaryota; kingdom Viridiplantae; phylum Streptophyta; class Magnoliopsida; order Asparagales; family Orchidaceae; genus Platanthera; species Platanthera zijinensis. Next base: position 37,400,504 of record CM077083.1, read on the forward strand.
GGACCCAATAAAAATTGGCATCCTAAGGATAGATAGTCTTGTTCTGTGCAGGTGAGTCCAAGTAGTCATACCCCAATATGGTACTTGGACAATGGTTATTCCAGGCACATGACTGGAACAAAGAGAACGTTAAAGGACTTTACTCCAACTAACAAATGACCCAAAGTCATCTTTGGAGGTTCAGAAAGTGGAGTTATAAAAGGTTTTGGTAAGATAACAAATGGTCTTGTCACTATCACTCAAGTGGCCTATGTGAAAGGTTTGAAACATAACCTGATAAGCATAAGCCAATTATGTGATCTTGGCTATGACATTTCTTTCCTCAAAAATAAGTGTCAAATAAGAAATTCTAATGACCAAGGGGTCCTCTTATCAGGCACTAGGAGAGGAAATGTTTATTGTCTAGATTTTGAATGTATGAGAAGAGATTCTCCTATTTGTCTAGTTGTAGATGAGAAAGCCACTAACTTTTTACAATAGCACAAGAGGCTAGCTCATCTAAACTACAAGACAATAGGAGAACTCTTTAGTGATGGACCAGTTAGAAATGGTCTTAAAATCAAGTGTGTCAAGGAGAGTATCTATTCAGCATGTCAAAAAGGCAAGCAGACCAGCTCTTCTTTTAAAAGCCATGATACCAAAGATTTAGTGAGGTGTCTTTAACTTATGCATATGGATCTGTTTGGTCCTATGTCAGTCCATAGTCTAGGTAGGAAAGTCTATATATTTATAGTAGTAGATGACTTTTCCAAGTTTGCATGAGTGTTCTTCCTAAGGAAGAAATCTGAAACTCCTGATGTTTTCCAGACCTTTGTTAAGCAGATACAGAATGAACTTAACAGTACAGTGGTTAAAATCAAAAGTGACCATGAGACTGAATTTCTGTGTGAATGCATGACAAAGTTCTGTGAATGTCTTGGGATTCATCAGGAATTCTCCTCACCTAGAATACCTCAGCAAAATGGAATTGCTGAAAGTAAAAATAGAACTCTAATAAAGGCTGGTAGGACCCTACTAAGTGACACTTCTCTTCCAGAATATTTCTGTACAGAGACAGTAAACACTGCATGTCATGTCCTCAATAGGGCCTCTATCACTAAAAGTCATAAGAAGACTCCCTATGAGATTCTGAAGGGTAGAAAACCAAATATATCATATTTTAGGATCTTTTGTAGCAAGTGTTATGTACATAACAATGGTAAGTCTCACTTGACTAAGTTTCCTGCCAAGTACCAAGAGGAATTTTTGTTGGGTACATCAACAATAGTAGGGCATATATTGTCTATAACTTGACTACACAAGTTGTAGAAGAATCTGTCCATGTAGTTTTTGATGAACCCATGCTTATTAACAATGATTTGCCTAGCATTTCATCTAGTTCTGCAGGTCTAAAGGACAAATTGGAGAAGTTATCCATTAAAGAAGTCAAGACAGCAGAAGAAAATACAGAAGATGATTGATGCTGTCAAAGGGGAGCTCTAGAACAGTAAGATGATAATATTCCACAAATAGAAGTTGAAGACACTAAAGAATAGCCTACTGAAGATAGGATGCCTCAAGCAATCAGACATCTAAAAGATCATCCAGCTCACCAAATCATTGGTGATGCTAGACATGGTGTGATGACAGGAGCAAGAGCATGAACACTGTTCTATGTTCAAGCTTTCTATCCCAGAAGGAACCTAAGAAGTTTGAGGAAGCTATCAAGGATTCTCACTGGATAGTTGCCATGCAAGAAGAACTGAACCAGTTCAAGAGATGCAAAGTATGGAAACTTGTTCCTAGACTAGAAGGACACAATGTCATTGGAACAAAATGGATCTACAGGAATATGTTGGATGAGAATGGGATTATAGTCAAAAATAAGGCAAGACTGGTGGCTAAAGGCTACAGGCAGGAAGAAGGGATAGACTTTGACCAAACTTTTGCTCCACTAGCAAGGTTTGAGGCCATACGACTATTCCTTGCCTATGCAGCCTATCAAGGATTTAGTGTCTACCAGATGGATGTCAAGTCAGCATTTCTGAATGGAGACTTGAAAGAAGAAGTATATGTAGAACAACCATCAGGTTTTGTAGACTCAACTTTTTCTACTCATGTCTATAAACTTAAGAAATCCCTTTATGGGTTGAAACAGGCTCCTAGGGCTTGTTATGAGACATTGTCTACCTTCCTCATTGAAAATAAATTCTCAAGGAGAAAAATAGAAAAAACTCAATTCCTTAGGGAATCCAAAGGTAAGATCATACTAGTTCAGATTTATGTTGATGACATAATCTTTGAATACTCTAAAAACAACCTTTGCAGTAAGTTTGCTAAACTTATACAAGGGAAGTTTGAAATGAGTAGTATGGGTGAGCTAAAGTTCTTTTTAGGACTTCAAATAAAACAGATTGTTGATGGCTTGTCCATATCACAGTCTAAGTTCACCAAGGATTTGATAAAAAAGTATGGTATGGATACAACATCCACCATGAAAACTCCAATGAGCTCAAGTATGTTTATATGCAAGGATGAAGCAGGAAAACATGTTGATGACACTTTGTATAGAGAAATAATTGGCTCCCTCCTCTACTTGACTGCTAGTAGGCCTGACATCATGTATGCAACCGGTGTCTGTGCTAGATACCAAGCATGCCCTAAAGAATCACATTATTCTATTGCAAAAAGAATTCTGAGATATCTTAAGGGCACACCAGATCTAGGTCTTTGGTACCCTAGAAATAGAGATTTCCTTTTAACTGGATTTTTAGATGCAGATTTTGCAGGATGCAAAGAAGATAGGAAAAGTACCACAGGTACATGTCAGTTCTTAGGTGGAAGATTGGTGTCATGGAGCAGCAAAAAGCAAACAAGTGTTGTTATTTCTACAGCTGAGTTAGAGTACATTGCTGCAGGAAGTTATTATGCACAACTATTGTGGATGCAACATCAGTTAGAAGATTATGACATCAAGCTAAGTAAAACAACTTTATATTGTGACTTTATAAGTGTTATTTCAATTGCTAGAAATCATGTTTCACATAGCAGAACAAAGCATATTGAGATTAGATATCATTTTATAAGAAAACATGTAGAGAAAAATGACATATGTTTAGAGTTTGTTACTATAGACAGACAAATAGCTGACATATTCACTAAGCCTCTGGATGAAACTAGGTTCAATAACTTTAAGATTGAGCTAGGAATGCTATATATTGTTTAAGTCAATAAATAAACTCATAAAAGAAAAATCCTAAGAATTTGGCTAAGTAAAGAATTCATGTCGACATCAACAATAAGTCGGTCGACATTAATTGTTGTAAGTGTTGACACTACCAGAGTTTTGTGTCGACATTAAAGGAAAGTGTCGACACAATGTTGTTGACATCTTAAATCAATGTGTCGACATACTTCTGTTAACACCTTAAATCAAGGTGTCGACACAACACTATCAAATCTTAAATGTCGACTCATATAGAGTGGTGTCGACACATAATAGTGCTGAATCCCTAACATCTGTGTCGAGATGTTAGTTTCTGTGTCGACACAGAGTGTCGACACACAACATTTGTGCGCGTCATTTGACCTTCCAAATTTAAAACCCTATAAATAGTTGAGAATGAGAATGAGTCGACCACGTGACTTAGATTTCTCAAGAGTTTTAACTGAGTCGAGAGCTATAACTCAACTCTCTACCTCCTTCAATCTCTTCTCCTTCAAGAACAAATGGCGCCAAAGTTGGATGACAACATCAACGAGGGTTACGAACTGGTTTGTAATGCCTTCAACGATGCTTCACAAGAGATTCAGCAGGTCATCAACTTAATCAACATAGCAGGACTGGAGTTTGTGGTTTCTGAACCTACCAAGATTTGGATTAAAGAAGTAATCAAATTCTACAGCAATGCGAAGCTGGATTCTATAGGACAAAAGGTTAGGTCATGTGTTCAAGGAACAAAGTTCAAGATTACTGCCAAAAGATTGAGCGCGGTATTACAACTGCCACTGCTCAAAGAAGAAGATGAGATTGCTCCTACCAGGATTACAGAGGGTTTACAATGATGTGGTCTAAGTGCAGCCACAAAGATTGGATCCTCAATGAATAGAAAAGGGATGAATTCCCAAGGAAAATCCTTATCTGAAGTAATATGAAAGGTCTTGTTGTGCAAGACTGGTGGACATGATAGGATATCCTCCTTCATCTTCAGCCTAATTATCAGGGTCATATTCTCGTTAAAAACTGATTGGGACACAATAGTTTTTGACAGAATAAAAGAAGGAATCAAGAAGCCCAACCTGGGAAGGATCTTAAGTTTGTACCTTGTATCTGTTGTACCAGATGTTCTAACTCATGCTGCTGGAACCAAGATAAATCACATGCGAAGAATGGACACCAGGATTTTGTCTTGATGGGACAGGGTACTGACAAAGGAGGGTCCTGCTCATATAACATCTCTAGTAAGCAAGCAACATAAAAAAATTGTGCCTCAAATTGTTGTATCCTCTAGTGATTCTGAAGAAGTGGTCGAGTTTAGTTCAGAAGAGGATGAAGAAAATGTACAACCTGCAATGGACACTGATCAGGTACCAGACCTACCAAAGTTCTCCATTCAAGGGGGAGAAAATCCTGATGTACTCATGGACAGTGAGGCGGAAAATCTAACTGTTCTAGAGGTTCTCAATGACATAAACAAAGCTGTTGATATGGAAGCTAAGCCAGAAGTACAAACTGTGCTAGAACAAGTTGCTGAGAAAGAGACCCTGGAATCAGAAGCTGATGTCCAAGGGGAGAAGTATGGGGCTACTGAGGACATTGTTCCTCCAACTGATACTTTGCAAGAAGTCTAGAAAGACAACCAGCCCACACTCCAAGAAGGTGCATATATTGAGAGGGAGGTACCAGATCTTGCCCTAGTACAAATTCCTGCTATCCAGCCTCAAGCTGCTGATATAGCCAGCTCCTCAGAATCAGAAGCTGGAAAAGAAGCCTCAAAGCTAATGAAGAGGAAACTAATGGAAGTGAGGAAGAGAAGCATAGGCTACAAGAAGGCAGTACCGTCTACACAGACTCCTGCTTATTTTATGGATTTCTCTTCCCTCATGGTGAAGTTCCAACTTAAACTGGATGCACAAAGACAAACAATAGAGAAGTATATTGATGAAAGTAACAAGGATCTACAACTTCAATTGGCCCAGGATATCAAATCAATTAGATTTGAAGTTAACCTCAATAAGAAGGAAATGATTGACTGCTTTCACAAAGGAGGAAATGCAGTAATCTTTCTGGCTAAACAACAAGAAGAAAATAAGAAAACATTGGATGAACTAGATGTTAAAATGGGCTATGCCCTTGAAAATTAGAAAAGGCTGAATGAAAACATTGCTGAGGTTCATAGATTTACACTGGAAATGCTAGCAGAGCAAACCATTGCTCTTAACAATAATGTGAATACAAAGGTCAGTGCCATTGAAGCACAAATCAAAAGAGATCTTAATGTTATTACAACAGCTATAAAGACGTCAGAATCAGCTATAACAGACCAGTTTAAGAAATTCAAGGATTACTATACTACTAGTAATTATCACATCAAAGACCAGATTAGATTTCAGAAAGATGACCTCAGGGATCATATCTAACGAGAAGTCATAAAGGGGTAGAGAGTCCTTGTAGAGGCTAGCTCTGACCATGTCAAGTGGATCATCAATTCACTCAGAGCTACCTTAGGATATCCTCCTCTCTGTGATGACAACAACACCGCAGAATCTGGAGTTTAAATGGCAGAATACCTGGAAGGAGTGCAAGTAGAGGTTGCTCAGGCCATCTATCCACCTGCTGACTTTGATCAAGTTTTTCAGAAAGTTCCAGATATGTACAGTCCTCCACTGCACAACATGCATATTATTCTTGAAGAAGTGGAGATGGATGATGCCCTCTTTCAGAAAGAGCAAGAGATCCTGCTGTCTAAGAAAAGGTTCAGGGACCAGGCTGAAGCAAGGCCTGACTTTGAACAATGGAGCCCAACCTCCAGAAACATAATACTACCTGCTTGGAAAGCAGTCAATAATAATAAGAGTGACAGAGGGAAATGGTACTCCACCAAGGAATGGGACAAATATCTCAAACAGATGGATGCTATTTACAAGTTTAGAAAGGATATAAAGGCTAGAACAATTCCTGCAGACTCTATTGAGCCTTGCAAGTATTTTCCTAAACCCTATCATTGCTTTGAGAGGCAGAAGCTGAAGGATGAGGAGGCCAAATCAAAAGAAAAAGGAAGATGCCAGCTATTGATAAACCACAAGAAAAAGCAACAATACAACCTGACAAAGGGATAGTGATCAAGGAGCCCAAATTAACCTAGGGTTTATATGTCTAGAATTTCTAAAAGAACTATGTAATATGTTTTGATCTTTTTTAGACATCTTGTAAATCTTACTGTTGATTTGAAATGATAAGTAAATTCCTTGGTTGGATATATCTGTCATGTTTTAAATTGTTATGTGATGAATATCTCTGTGATGTCAATCTGTGATCATATATGCACAATATTTAACTCTTTGACATACATATATACTTTCTGCTTATTGATAACCCTGTCTGTGATAGTTAAGTACATCATTATTTGTGCTGGTTATTATAATGGTGTATATCATTGACTTAGGGTTATGACTTCTCCAAATAGGGGGAGATTGTTGGGTACATTGGAAATTGTACCAGATTTGCAGAAGTCTTACTTAACTTAATGGTATACATCATTTTGTATTTGATGTCTGTTGAGTTAACTTGTGCAGGATAAAGAAATGGAGAAGATTTTTTTTCTAAGTACAAAAGTGTCAAGACACTTGGGCAATGTCAACACCTTTTGATGAAGCAATGTCGAGTACAAGAGCAAAGCTGTGTCAACACACAGTACTTGTGTTGACTGTAACAACACATTTCCAACTAGACCCCTAAGAGGGGTTTTGGTCATGACTAGGTCATGACAAAACCCTAGGAAGCTAAAAAAGGGCCAGGTGATCAAGGCCAAGGTGAGAATCACCTTGGTCTATCTATGACACAACCTCATCACCAAACCTAGGGATTGACCTTAGGGCTTTACCATGACTCCATGTCCCCACCACAACATCACTAAAAAAGAGTCCTTTAGAGTCAACCCAAAGTGGCCAATTTGACCTAGGACCACCATAGGCCTAAATTGGGCAAGGTGCCCTAACTAAGGGCAGTTGGCCTCTAATGTGCCCAACCAACCTTGCCCATGTCTTCCTAGACCTAAAGTGGTGTCAATGGGTCACCAAGGACACATCTGGTTCAGTCCTAGAGGCCAAGTTGACCCAAGTCTACTCTAGCCCCAAAGTGGTCAGTGCCCTTACTAAGGGTCAAGTGACCTCCAAGTGCCAAATCAACCCTACCCAACCCTACATAGACCTTAGGGGAGGACAATAAGTCACCAAGGACCCAATGGGGTCAACCCAAATGGTCATGTTGACCAAGGTCAACTCTACCTTAAGGTTAAGTCAAATTAGCCCAAATGGGTTAACCCAAGCTCAAGCCCATTTTCCCCCACTTGGGCTAACTTTATTTTAATTAATAATAATGATTTTATGGGCTACCAATAGGCTAGGGAGATGAACAAATTCGTTCATGATGACTAGGAGAGAGAAAGCTCCATTTGCCCTTTAATGGAGGAGAGAGAAAGTGAGAAAGAGAGCCATTCATGGCCAAGGGAGGCCAAGGGACTTCTCCCTTCATTTACAAAGAATGGATTCATCTCCCTTGCCGAAATTGGAGAATTTCAAGGGGTTTTCAAGGCTGTTCAAGGCTGGAAACAGTGAACCCAAGGCATGGACAAAATAATCCTTCATGGCCATAAATGGCTTTGAAGCCATGACCCTTCCTCTCACCCATCTAGCATTCTTAAAAGCATCCCTGGACTCAGAGGAGGAGTTTCCACAATCCCACTGAAGGAGCCGAGTCAGTTGGTAGTGTAGTTGCAAAGCATCGGAAAGCTCCACCACCGGCCATGGCGCACCACCACATCACTCGCCAACAAGCTCGGTTAAAGGTCCTCCTCTACTCCTTCTTTCGTAAGTAAATCATAGGAATCGTTTAGGAAAAGAATCAGACTTGTTAGAGTCGATCCAAGTTTTAATTTCAATGGTTTTATTCCAAAAATACATGGTGGTCGGGTTCGCCGGAAACCGCCTCTCCGACGACCGTGCCGCCCCCTGACGGTAGCCCTGACCTCAACGGAGGTGGTGGTGGCGGTGGCTTGCCAGGGAGGTGGCCAAATGGCCGGCGGTGGCTTATGCAAAGCTACAAGTTTTAAGCATTTTTTAGGGTTGCTGGTTCGGTTTTTTTTTTGAGAAGATGAAGAGTAACTATAATACTTAAATATTATATTTATATACATAATATTGTTATTTGTTACCCCTTTAACTTGCACATTTTGATGTCATTAAACGAGGCACTTAGACGCTGTTTTAGGAAAAATGGCCAGTCACAGAAGTTGTAGCCCTTTGAGTCTATATTATTTTAAAATTTATTTAAACTCGTTTGGGTAAGTGGTTTGAACACAGAACCCATTTTGGTGGGGCCTATACCTAGGGCTATCCTTAGATTCAAATGGATGCCCACCCTTCATCCCTTGTCAAAATGATCTGAAATTTGGGTAGGGAGTCTACCCTAGCTATACCTAAGGCCTTTCCAAAAATAGGAATTTTTGGAGAATATTTTTTTATAGTGTTTATAAAAATTTAATAATCCATGAATAAATTAATTAGGTTTCCTAAACATCTCAAAACTCCCCAAAATTTGGGTGGGTGGTATTAAAGGGCATGTTAGGACTCTGGTAAAATTTTCATCTCATTTGGAGATGTTTTGGTTAGGTATTGATCCAACCCCAGGTATACCCTTATAGGGTTATTTAGGTCAAAGAGCTATTTTTGATGTTTGAGTGGTCAAATCACCTCAACAGAGGCTGTGATTTTTACCACTAACTTGGTAGGACCACTATCACCCTCTTAGGGAATATGGAGTGGTTTAAGATTGTTTTACCCTTGGATCCAAACTGAAACCCTAAGAGAGGGCTTTTGAGGGTTTTAAAGGGCAAGGGGTCAGTTGACCTTGAAAGGATTTGAAACATGGGAGAGAGAATTCAAGGGTAGGTAGAATCCTCTGGAAGAAATCTAAAATAGATTCTTGGGTGAATAGGTCCCTCAAAACCCTAACCCTAATTTAGGGCACAAACCTTATAGTGATAGAAAATGTCACTAAAACTCACTGAACAATGATGAGATTTGGGTAGGTTAGTGCTTAAAGTTAGTAAAAGCTCCGGAGATTTTGTTATGAATTTAGGATTATTATTTTGGTTACTTCATTAACAATTTAGTAATTTGTATTATTTACTTAGAAATTTATTATGAAATAACTTCTTGCTGGAAATTGATGAACTTTAGCCAGAAAACTTTTTATTATGTTTTAAAGCTCTGTGAATTTTTATGGGATTTTTAGAAGATTATTTCTAAGGGTTTCTTCATTAAGTATTATTTCCCATGAAAACTTAATTAAATTTATTTTGGTGTCTAGCAAGCCTGTAAAATTATGATTTTTGCACAATGACCCTTTCTGCACCATATTAAGATTCTGTAATTTTTTATATAATTTCTTGATGAATAACTTTGGTACTTCCTCCTTTACATATGATTAAGGAAATTATTTTGGATAAATTAATTAGAGGTCAGATAGTTTCTGAAAAATTATGGAAATTAGTATCTAGTAATATATCTCTGTTATTTAGTGTTCAAAATTTTTGGGTGGCCATTACTTGAGTAGATCTTTTAGTTCATGTTCAAATTGCTCATGGCCAAACATTTGGGAAAATTCAATAAATATCAAATTAATTAGAAAAATTATGAATCTCTTATTTTAGACTAAACTTGTTATGATAGACCTCTGATAAATTTTATAGGAGATTTGGAAGTCAATCCAGAGTGCCTTCTTTACACATCTCATATAGTATAGGGTGTTCTGCTTATAGTAACTACGAAAACTGAACTAGAGCGGATAATGAATTTGAGGAGTTGGATCCTTAGAAGTTTGCTGGTTTGGGTAAATAAGGGAGTTCATCATTGGAAGATAGGATTAGTAGAGTGTGAGGTTGACTAGTGTTAGGTGGTGCTCGGGATTGACGAAAGATCGTCTTATCCCGTGGAGTGGGAAGGTCAAAATCACCTTAGGATAGATCTAGCGTAATATGAAACGGGAATGGGTAAGGGAATCAACCAATAACAATAAGTGGCTTGAGAAAGGGAACGATGGGCTTCAGCTACCATCATAGTTCCTAGCGCTCTTTGAGATCCCTTCACGGGGTATACCGGAGGCAGTCCTAGGCTAACGTAAACTTTAGGAGTGATAAATCTAAAAGAGCAACTAGAATAATTAGGGGTTCACTTTCACACACCCCGGTGTCTCAGGAAGTTAGTTCGACTAGGATATTCGAGCGGTAGGCTCGGTGGTTGTGGAGACGGGCGGGATAGCCTTGCAGGCCGGAGGCCCGGTTGATAATTGGAACGGACGAGATAGTTCGGGGAGCTTTGGCTTGGTTGGAAATTTATTAATATTACATGTGCATAAGTTATAAGGTGGTGGGCCCTCAGTGTTAGTGGTCGATGCACCGACGCTAATACGTTGGCTTGGCAAGTGTGGTTATGTAACACCCCTATCTGTCGTATAACATATAGCAGTAGGTCCGGTCGGGGCCCGACGCCATATACTACGGACAGACTGGTTGGTTACTTATTGAAACCAATCAACCAATCACAACGTCCTACACAGAGCACCGAGAGGAAGCAAATTATTAAGTTGCACTGATAAAAGAACCCAGCCAAGCATGAATGTCCACTACGAATAACCCATAGGAATGTATAATACACAAATATGGCCTTATGGCCTTACAAAAGTTTGCTCAATAAGAGTGTCTTCCAAACTTCGGCACGCAGGCCAGTAACACATGAGTACATAAGAAAAACACTCAAAATAGGCCTTCGAGGGCCGTCACAGCAACTTGGGCTTTAGCCAGCTATTTATCGCTCGGCTCCGCAGCACCTGCAAACAACAATCCACCGCAGGGTGGTAAATAAAAGAAACGGTCAGCTATGCTGACCAAATTATAACGACCTCGCCCCCAACTCAGGGCGGCGATGCTCTTCCCTACATTTTGTTAGCATAATCAAGCGGTATAGTGTAAACACACTTCATCACAGGTACAGGCACGCACGACCACACACCCCGTGCACTCAGGGCACATTCACGGTGAACCGGCCAACGTCGCGTCAATTTAAGCCAAAGATGTTCCCGTCTCACCACCGTCCCTTGGACAGCCAACCATATGAGCATTTTGTCTTCCTGGCATTGGTCACGTCAATTTAAGTCATAGACCGCCGAAGACCCTCATCTATGCCAACGGTTCCACCGAACGACATAGATCGGGTACGGTTCCGCCTGACCTGTGCTCATACCGCAACGACAATTTAAGCCATATGCGCAAGTCAAGAATCCCCGAGTCCCGTTTCCATCACACAATTCACATAACCCAGTTATGCTCAAGTTGGCTCCCCGTGTAACACCCCTATCCGTCGTATAACATATAGCAGTAGGTCCGACTGGGGCCCGACGCCATATACTACGGACAGACTGGTTGGTTACGCGTTGAAACCAATCAACCAATCATAACGTCCTACACAACACCTAGCAGAAGCAATTATTAAGTTGCACAATTAAGAACCCTACCAACAGCATGAATGTCCACTACAAAAACACCCGCAGGAATGTTCCAATACACATAAAACAGAAATGGCCTTAAGGCCTTACATAGTTTGCTTGATACAAAAGTGTTTTCATACATCGGCTCGCAGGCCGGCCACACATGGTCACAATGAAACACTCAAAATTAGGCCTTCGAGGGCCGGCTCAGCAACTTGGGCATTAGCCCGCTATTTTCCGCTCGGCTCCGCAGCACCTGCAAGCACAAACCACCGCCCGATGGTAAACAAAAGCAACGATCAGCTATGCTGACCAAATTATAACGATCCCGCCCCAAAATCGGGGCGGCGATGCTCTTTCCCTGCACTTTATTAGTATAGGTAATTTATTAGCATAAACACACATCATCACAGGCGTAGGCTCGCACGGCCACACACCTCGTGCACACAGGGCACATTCACGGCGAACCGGCCAACGTCACGTCAATTCAAGCCATAGACGTTCCCGTTCCACCACCACCTCTTGGACGGCCAACCATATGAGCATTTTGCCTTCCTGGCCTTGGTCACGGCAATTTAAGCCATAGACCGCCGAAGACCCTCATCCATGACAACGGTCCTACCGAACGACATAGATCGGGTACGGTTCCGCCTGACCCGTGCTCACACCATAACGACAATTTAAGCCATATGCGCAGGTCAAGACTCACCGAGTCCCACTTCCACCACAACAATCACATAACCCGGTTATGTTCATGTTGGCTCCCCGGCCATCGTGTTGGCAAAACTCGTTTTTGCCTAGTTTTCTGGGTGCACCTTAGAGTTAATCTCTAAGGCTCCCTGTTGCAATCTACCACGTAGAAAACCCGCAAACACCCAAACATCTGGAGTCTTGCCCGGTTCAAATGCAATGCAACATCACCGATCCGGACCAACATGTCCGAATAGGCTTCACACACAATGCCTATATCCGTTTTCGCATACGGACTCTATACAAGGGGGACTTTACATATCTACCCAAAGGAATGCTCCAACTCTTCGCTCACTCGCGAGAGAGGGCTTCCTATGCAAAGGAAAAGAGGGCTTCACATGCCCTAGGATGAGAATCGTTACCCTTGCGTTCTTCCGCGGCGCCATGAAAATCTATGTGGATGAAAAGCACCGCAATCTCCTTGCCTCCACGGATCCGAAGACGGTTCGCGATTTGGAGCTCCGAATCTCCTCCGGCGACCAGATCTAGCCCTTCTTCCTCCTCCTTGCTCTCTCCTCTCTCTAGCTTTTTGAAAGAGAACCACTCAAGAGAAATGAGGGTTTCTAAACCCTATTCCCGGGTATAACCCTCGGGAAACAACCCCCAGCCGTCGGATCTCAAATCAAAGAAACGAACGACCTTGATCGGGCCTGAAAATACCAAATCTGCGCCGAACACGGGTTGCAACATGGCCGTGTGCCTGGCCATGTCACCCATTCGCCATCTCGACCGACTCAAAAACCAGCACACGGCTTTCGACACGGCCTCTGACATGCCCGTGTCACCTGTGACACGCCCGTGTCGGGACCCGTGTCACGCCCCCCCCCCCCCCCCCCCCCCGTGTGCAATCGGCCAGCTTTCCCAACCCGAGAAGGACACGGCCACCGACACGCCCGTGTCGACACCCGTGTCACTACCCGTGTCGGATGACACACCCGTGTCGATACCCGTGTCACAACCCGTGTCGGATGACATGCCCGTGTCACTACCCGTGTCGGATGACACACCCGTGTCGACACCCGTGTCACTACCCGTGTGCCAAAAATGGCACAGGACCAGAAATGTACCGAGGAGGACACGACCATGTGACACGCCCATGTCACATGCCGTGTGCCTGACATGCCCTGGGACACGCCCGTGTCCCAGGCCGTGTTCCAGCCTTCTACGATCGTCGACCGCCAAAGCGTCGACCGCACGACCCGTGGTCGAACACGCCCTGACACAGTCTCCGACACGCCCGTGTCGAGACCCGTGTCACCTGCTTCAAAACCCCGTCTTGGCTTTAAAATGCCACCCGTCTCTCTTTTGAGTTTCGGGGTGTTACAACTCTCTCCCCCTTAAAATAATTTCGCCCACGAAATTACTAAAGGAAAGTAAACATAAAACCAAGAGTGGTACCTGAGCGAAATAACTCTGGGTACTCCTCCAGCATAGTCTGCTCCCGTTCCCATGAGAGCTCCTCACGACCGCAATTGTCCCAACGGACCTTGACCATTTGGATCTCCTTGTTACGAAGTCGCTTAACTTCGGAGTCTTCAATACGAACGGGCTTGACCCTAGTCGTCAACCCTTCGTCCACCGGTACTTGATCAACTGCGATCACCTGCGAAGGCTCTTACACCGCCTTCCGCAATACAGAGATGTGGAACACATCGTGTAGTCCACTCAACTCTACCGATAACTTCAAACGATAAGCCGCTTTGCCGACCCGCTCCAGAATCTCAAAGGGTCCAAGGTATCTTGGGCTCAGCTTCTTCAAGCGTCTCACCCGCAAAACACCCTTGAACGGCTTTACTTTCAAGTACACCCAATCGCCCACCGCGAACTCCACATTCCGATGCTTGGCATTGTAGTACTTAGCTTGCCTATCCTGAGCGATCGGCAAACGCTCTCGAATGATCCACACCAAAGAAGTAGCATTTTCCACCTCCTGCTTCTTGTACAACCTTGCCTCACCCGTTTCAAGCCACGATAACGGCGTGCGACACTTCCTACCATACAGGGCCTCGAAGGGGGCCATTTGTATACTCTCTTGGTAGCCATTGTTGTACGCAAACTCCACCAAATACAGGTTGTCCTCCCACTGCTTCCCGAAGTCTAGGACAAACATGCGGAGCATGTCCTCCATCGTTCTATTGACTCTCTCGGTCTGCCCATCCGTCTGCGGATGGAAGTTTGTGCTGAACTTCAACTTTGTCCCCAGCATCTGCTGCACCAACCTCCAATCATTGGACGTGAAACGCCCATCGCGATCACTTACAATGCTGCGAGGCACACCATGCAGTCTAACTATATTGTCCACATATAGCTTTGCCAACTTCTCCACCGAGTCATCTTTCCTATGTGGAATGAAATGCGACACTTTAGTTAACCGATCTACGATCACTCAGATGACGTCGTTCCCTTTCTGCGACCTTGGCAACCCATGCACAAAGTCCATAGATATGTCGTCAAACTTCCACTCCGGTATAGGCAAGGACTTCAGAAATCCTCCCGGCTTTTGGCACTCCGCCTTCACCAAGGCGCATGTTTGGCACTTAGCCACAAACAACGCCACATCTTTCTTAAGCCCCGGCCACCAAAACAGCTTCTTGAGGTCACGGTACAACTTTGTGCTCCCTGGGTGGATCGAGTACTTGGTATGATGAGCCTCGTACATCAACTCCGCCCGTAGGTTACTCCCGCTTGGGACGCACAACCGATGATCCTTCCTTAACAGCCCATCTTCCACTGAAAATTGGGAATTTGACCCATCCAACGCTGCCTCCATAAGCTCCTTCATGGAGTCATCTAACTCCAATGCCTGCCGAACTCGATCAGCCAGGTCATACTGGACCTCTGTCCAGTTCAACATTGCTTTGGCGCTCGTCTGCTTGTCAACGCAACAGATCTCAAGCTCCTCCAACTCCCGTATCAGCCGCTCATCATGCACCGACAACCAGTTGGCTTGGGCGGGAGCCCTGCGACTCAACGCATTAGCAACCGCATTGCCCTTCCCGGGTACATAATGAATCTTGAAGGTGTAGTCCCCCAGGAACTCCATCCACCTCCTCTGCCTCATGTTAAGATCCTTCTGATCCAACAAGTACTTCAGGCTCTTGTGGTCGGTATAAATATCCACTCTTACGCCATATAAGTAGTGCCTCCACAGCTTAAGTGCAAATATCACGGCTGCCAACTCCAAGTCGTGGACCGGATAATTCCTTTCATGCACTTTCAGCTGACGCGATCCATAAGCTATGACGCTCCCATGCTGCAACAACACGCAGCCCAAACCACTACCCGAGGCATCACTATATACCTCGAAGCCCTCGGTCCCACTCGGCGAACTAAGCACTGGCGCCGTGGTCAACCGTCTCTTCAGCTCCTCAAACGCTTGCACACACTCCTGCGTCCACGAGAATCTCTGATCTTTCCTTGTCAACTTCGTGAGAGGTAGTGTTATCCATGAGAAGTTCTCTACGAAGCGCCTGTAATATCCGGCAAGCCCGAGAAAACTACGGACTTCCGCGACAGAAGACAATGCAGGCCACTCCCGTATCGCAACGATCTTCGCAGGATCCACCGCTATACCTTCCCCACAAACAATGTGACCAAGGAACGCTACTGAGGGTAGCCAGAACTCGCACTTGGAGAATTTCGCATACAGCTCATTCCTCCTCAAAGTCTCCAACACTAGATGCAAGTGCTTGAAGTGATCTTCTTCGCACTGCGAGTACACCAATATATCGTCAATAAAGACGATCACAAAGCGATCCAGGAAATCTCGGAACGTCCTGTTCATCAAGTCCATAAACACTGATGGCGCATTCATCAGTCCAAACGGCATGACCGTGAACTCGAAATGCCCATACCTTGTGCTGAACGCCGTCTTCGGGATATCACATTCCCTTATCCTCAACTGATAGTACCCCGACTTCAAGTCCAACTTAGAATATACCGACGATCCGACTAAATGATCAAAGAGATCATCAATCCTCAGGATCGGGTACTTGTTCTTTTCCGTCATCTTGTTCAACTCTCTGTAGTTGATACACAACCGCATACTACCATCCTTCTTCTTAACGAAAAGGACCGGTGCGCTCCAAGGCGACGAGCTTGGACGCACATAACCTTGATCCATCAGCTCCTCTAGCTGAACTTTCAACTCTGCCATCTCCTTAGGCGCCAACCTATATGGAGCACGTGACACCGGTTTGGCCCCCGGTACGAGCTCGATTGTGAAATCAATCTCTCGCCGCGGTGGGGCCCCGGGAAGACTATCCGGGAACACATCGGGGTATTTACAAACCACGGGGATGCTATCCAACGTGAACTTTGGCTCCACAGCCCCCACTATTGCGAAGAACAGCTCTGCACCAGCACAAACTGCCTTTACCACCTGAAGAGCATACATCAGCGTCTTGCTTGACCCCTTGAGTCCCTCGAATGTTGTCCCTAGCCCAACACCCAGCTTGACCTCCTTCCGGTCACAGTCAATCCAAGCTTTCTGCTCCGAAAGCCAATCAATCCCAAAGATAACGTCGAACTCTACTAGTGGCAGCAAGGATGCTAGCAAGTCGAACCCTTGGCTCCCTATGTGAACCTTTACGGCGCACACTCTGTCCGCACGCATCGAGCACCCATTCGGTAGCAGCACATCCAACTTGTCCTTCATCATCGAAGAAGGGACTCCGATGCACAATATAAAATTTTCGGACAAGAAGGAGTGTGAAGCTCCCGTATCGAACAGTGCCCGTGCCGGACTATCGCTAATCAAAACAAAGCCTATGCAAACCATATTAGGCTAACAAGCAATAAACAACAGTATCTAAGTTAACTTGCTATAAATTAACTCGTACCTATCACCACATCCGCTTGTTTAATAGCCTCCTGCTTCCCCAAGTTGTAGACTCTAGGCTGAGTCGGAGCATAGTGAGACGCGGTTGACTCCACCGCCTTGCCCTTCTCTTCCTAAGTAGCTCCTTGCTTTCTTTCGGACTTTGGGTGTCCGCTCCAGCAATCGCGGGCAAAGTGCCCCGTCTTTCCACACGTGAAACAAGCGCCCGGGGTTCGATTGGTAGTTGTCCCCGAGGCACCTGTAGAAGGAGCTGGACCTGACGTCCTAGTCTTCTTGTAGAATCTTCGATAGCCCGACTTCGACGTAGTAGGCGCTTTGAACTCCGATTTCTTCCCGCCAGATTCCTTCTTAGCTTGCACATTTCTCATGTCCTTCTCCAAGGACCGGGCCGAGTTTACCAAGGTTAGGAAACCCTGCGCCATGGGCCCTGACAGTAGCAACCTCAGCTCATCTCTTAACCCTTTGTAGAAGCAGTTAGTCTTTCGCTCCTCGTCGGCAAAGGTAGCTCTAGCATATCTCCCCAACCGAGTAAACTCGTGGAGGTACTCGTCTACAGTGCTCTCTCCTTGCACCAACTTTTGGAACTCGTTCTCCAATGCGATCCTCTGCGCTGAGGGGAGGTATCGAGCCATGAACAATCTTGCAAACTCCGCCATAGGAACTTCGGCCAACGGCCTTCCCCTCAACTGGTGTAGCTCTATACCTTCCCACCATAACCTTGCGTGCCCATCCAAAAGGAACGTCGCTATCGTGGTCTTCTGCCACTCTTCCGTTTCTGTCGCTGTCATCAACCTATTGACTCTTGAGAGCCAATCCTCAGCCTGGGTCGGGGTTCCCGTTACCGAGAACACCGGTGGGTGGAAGCCCATCACATGCTTCAACTGTCTTTCAGTTGCTCTCCTAGGCAACTCCGGCTCCACCTCCACCTGCTCAACCCTTCTAGGCTCCGCTGCTTGGAGCGGCACTTGCTCCTCCGCAGGAGCAGGCTGCTACACTTGTCTTGCAGGTTGCGCATTAATCATAGCAAAGACAGCTTCTGCCACCAATCTAATGGTCTCGGAAGACGGAGGTGTTGCAGGCGCCTCACTTGGTGCACTGGTTGCCTCAGAACCTGGCAGTTCTGACGGTCCAGCACCACTTCTGGTCACCTATAATTGTGTAAAAACACCGATAAGCGACCAAACACTATTGCAAACAGTAATTAAAGGAACACGCAGGTTCCTCAAACATATGTATTTTCATTCCTAAGTGGACATTCATGGGTTCTTTTCATGTTATAACGATGACGCGCACATGTGCTCACCACCCCTTAAAGTGAATTCGTCCACGAATTCATTTATGTTTGACCGAAACTAGTAATCTGATACCAATTTGTAACACCCCTATCCGTCGTATAGCATATAGTAGTAGGTCCGGCCGGGGCCCGACGCCATATACTACGGACAGACCGGTTGGTTACGCGTTGAAACCAATCAACCAATCATAACGTCCTACACAACACCTAGCGGAAGCAATTATTAAGTTGCACAATTAAGAACCCTGCCAACAGCATGAATGTCCATTACAAAAACACCCGCAGGAATGTTCCAATACACATAAAACAGAAATGGCCTTAAGGCCTTACATAGTTTGCTTGATACAAAAGTGTTTTCATACATCGGCTCGCAGGCCGGCCACACATGATTACAATGAAACACTCAAAATTAGGCCTTCGAGGGCTGGCTCAGCAACTTGGGCTTTAGCCCGCTATTTTCCGCTCGGCTCCGCAGCACCTGCAAGCACAAACCACCGCCCGGTGGTAAACAAAAGCAACGGTCAGCTATGCTGACCAAATTATAACGATCCCGCCCCAAAATCGGGGCGGCGAAGCTCTTTCCCTGCACTTTATTAGTATAGGCAATTTATTAGCATAAACACACATCATCACAGGCGTAGGCTCGCACGGCCACACACCTCGTGCACACAGGGCACATTCACGGCGAACGGGCCAACGTCACGTCAATTCAAGTCATAGACGTTCCCGTTCCACCACCGCCTGTTGGACGGCCAACCATATGAGCATTTTGCCTTCCTGGCCTTGGTCACAGCAATTTAAGCCATAGACCGCCGAAGACCCTCATCCATGCCAACGGTACTACCGAACGACATAGACCGGGTACGGTTCCGCATGACCCGTGCTCACACCGCAACGACAATTTAAGCCATATGCGCAGGTCAAGACTCACCGAGTCCCGCTTCCACCACAACAATCACATAACCCGATTATGTTCACGTTGGCTCCCCGGCCATCGTGTTAGCAAAACTCGTTTTTGCCCAGTGTTCCGGGTGCACCTTAGAGTTAATCTCTAAGGCTCCCTGTTGCAATCTACCACGTAGAAAACCCGCAAACACCCAAACATCCGGAGTCTTGCCCGGTTCAAATGCAATGCAACATCACCGATCCGGACCAACATGTCTGAATAGGCTTCACACACAATGCCTATATCCGTTTTCGCATACGGACTCTATACAAGGGGGACTTTACATATCTACCCCAAGGAATGCTCCAACTCTTCGCTCACTCGCGAGAGAGGGCTTCCTATGCAAAGGAAAAGATGGCTTCACATGCCCTAGGATAAGAATCGTTACCCTTGCGTTCTTCCGCGGCGCCATGAAAATCTATGCGGATGAAAAGCACCGCAATCTCCTTGCCTCCGCGGATCCGAAGACGGTTCGCGATTTGGAGCTTTGAATCTCCTCCGGCGACCAGATCTAGCCCTTCTTCCTCCTCCTTGCTCTCTCCTCTCTCTAGCATTTAGAAAGAGAACCACTCAAGAGAAATGAGGGTTTCTAAACCCTATTCCCGGGTATAACCCTGGGGAAACAACCCCCAGCCGTCGGATCTCAAATAAAAGAAACGAACGGCCTTGATCGGGCCTGAAAATACCAAATCTGCGCCGAACACGGGTTGCAACACGGCCGTGTGCCTGGTCGTGTCACCCATTCGCCGTCTCAACCGACTCAAAAACCAGCACACGGCATTCGACACGGCCTCCGACACGCCCGTGTCACCTATGACACGCCCGTGTCGGGACCCGTGTCATGCCCCCCCGTGTGCAATCGGCCAGCTTTCCTAACCCGAGAAGGACACGGCAACCGACACGCCCATGTCGGCACCCGTGTCACTACCCGTGTCGGATGACACACCCGTGTCGGATGACACACCCGTGTCGACACCCGTATCACTACCCGTGTCGGATGACACGCCCGTGTCACTACCCGTGTCGGATGACACACCCGTGTCGACACCCGTGTCACTACCCGTGTGCCAAAAATGGCACAGGACCAGAAATGTACCGAGGAGGACACGACCATGTGACACGCCCGTGTCACATGCCGTTTGCCTGACACGCCCTGGGACACGCCCGTGTCCCAGGCCGTGTTCCAGCCTTCTACGATCGTCGACCGCCAAAGCGTCGACCGCACGACCTGTGGTCGAACATGCCCTGACACGGCCTCCGACACGCCCGTGTCGAGACCCGTGTCACCTGCTTCAAAACCTCGTCTTGGCTTAAAAATGCCACCCGTCTCTCTTTTGAGTTTCGGGGTGTTACACCCCGACCACCATGTTGGCAACATCCTGCATTTGCCCAGTTTTCCGGGTGCACCTTGGAGTTAGTCTCCAAGGCTCCCTATTGCAATCTACCTCGTAAAAAACCCGAAAAACAACCATTTACACGGAGTCTTCTCCAGTTATTATGCAATGCAACATCACCGATCCAAACCTACTTGTCCGGATAGGCTTCACACATCATGCCTATGTTCGTTTTTGCATACGGAATCTACACAAGGGAGACTTTACATATCTACCCCAAGGAACGCCTCAACTCATCGCACA
Organism: Platanthera zijinensis; assembly: GCA_039513925.1. Taxonomy (NCBI): domain Eukaryota; kingdom Viridiplantae; phylum Streptophyta; class Magnoliopsida; order Asparagales; family Orchidaceae; genus Platanthera; species Platanthera zijinensis. The sequence goes on from CM077083.1 coordinate 37,421,714, forward strand.
CTCGCGTGAGAGGGCTTCCTATGCAAAGGAAAAGAGGACTTCACATGTCCTAGGATGAGAATCGTTACCCTAGCATTCTTCCTTGGCGCAATGGAAATCTATACGGATGGAAAGAACCGCAATCTCTTTGCCTCTACGGATCCAAAGTCGGCTCGCGATTTGGAGCTCCGAAGCTCCGCCGGTGATCGGATCTAGCCCTTCTTCCTCCTCCTTGCTCTCTCCTCTCTCTAGCTTTAGAAAGAGATCCACTCAAGAGAAATGAGGTTTTCTAAACCTTATTCCCGGGTTTAAACCCTCAGACCCAACACCCAGCCATCGGATCCCATAGTAAAGAAACGAACGACAACGATCGGGGCCTGAAATACAAAAACTGGGCCGAACACGGGTTGCAACACGGCCGTGTGCATGGCCGTGTTACTCACTCACCGTCACCAGGAACTCCCGACCAGAACACGGCCTGTGACACGGCATCCGACTCGCCTGTGTCGCATGTGACACGCCCGTGTCACGGCCCGTGTGTCCAAACAACCCAGGTCCAGAAATGTCCCGAGAAGGACACAGCCATATGACATGCCCATGTCATCTGCCGTGTGCTAGACATGCCTTGGGATACGCCCGTGTCCCAGGCCGTGTAATCTCCTTAGTACAAAACCGCAGACTACCCGAGCAGGACACGCCCTGGGACACGCCTGTGTCCCAGGCCGTATGCCTACACTAGACGATCGATGATCGCCAAAACGTCGACCACGCGAACACGCCTGTGACACACCCTTGGACACGCCCGTGTCCCAGGCCATGTAACCTGCTCCAAGTCCCAGACTTGGCTTAAAACACTGCCCGTTGCTCTTTTGAGTTTTAGGGCGTTACAACTCTCTCCCTCTTAAAAGAATTTCGCCCACAAAATTACTAGAGAAAATAAAATTGAAAGCTTTAAGCGGTACCTGAGCGGAATAACTCCGGGTACTCCTCAAGCATTATTTGATCCCGTTCCCAAGAGAGCTCCTCCTGACCGCAATTATCCCATTGGACCTTGACCATACGGATCTCCTTGTTATGGAGTCGCTTAACTTAAAAATTTTCAATACGAACGGGCTTGACCTTAGTCATCAACCCTTCGTCCACCGGCACTTGATCCACTGCGATCACCTGCGAAGGCTCTTGCACCGCCTTCCGCAACACTGAGATGTGGAATACATCGTGTAGTCCACTTAACTCCACCAATAGCCTCAAATGATAAGCCGCTTTGCCGACCCGCTCTAGAATCTCAAAGGGTCTAAGGTATCTCGGGCTCAGCTACTTCAAGCGTCACACACGCGAAACACCCTTTAGCGGCTTTATTTTCAAGTACACCCAATTGCCGACCGCGAACTCCACATTCCGGTGCTTGGCATTGTAGTACTTAGATTGCCTGTCCTGAGCGATCAGCAAACGCTCTCGAATGATTCACACCAAATAAGTAGCATTCTCCACCTCCTGCTTCTTGTACAACCGTGCCTCACCCGTTTCAAGCCACGATAACGGTGTGCGACACTTCCTACCATACAGGGCCTCGAAGGGTGCCATTTGGATACTCGTCTGGTAGCTGTTGTTGTATGCAAACTCCACCAAATACAGGTGGTCTTCCCAATGCTTCCCGAAGTCTAGAACACACATGCAGAGCATGTCTTCTATAGTTCTATTGACCCTCTCGGTCTGCCCATCCATCTGTGGATGGAAGGCTGTGCTGAACTTCAATTTAGTCCCAAGCATCTGTTGCACCAACCTCCAATCATTGGACGTAAAACTCCCATCGCGATCACTCACGATGCTACGAGACACACCGTGCAGTCTGACTATATTATCCACATATAGTTTCGCAAGTCTCTCCACTGAATCATCCTTCCTATGCGAAATAAAGTGCGACACCATGGTTAACCGGTCTACGATCACCCAGATGGCGTCGTTCCCCTTCTGTGACCTTGGAAAGCCATGCAGAAAGTCCATCGATATGTCGTCGAACTTCCATTCTGGAATAGGCAAGGATTTCAAGAATCCTCCAGGCTTTTGGCACTCCGCATTTACCATGGCACAGGTTTGACACTTAGCCATAAACAGTGCCACATCCTTCTTGAGCCCTAGCCACCAAAACAGCTTCTTTAGGTCCCAGTGCATCTTCGTGCTCCCTGGGTGGATTGAGTACATGGTATTATGAGCCTCGTACATCAACTCCGCCCGTAGATTACCCCCGCTTGGGACGCACAAACGATGGTACTTCCTTAACAGCCCATCTTCAATCAAAAACTGGGAATTTGATCCATCCAATGCTGCATCCATAAGCTCTTTCATGCTACCATCCAACTCCAATGCCTGCCGAACGCGATCAGATAGGTCATACTGAACTTCCGTCCAGTTCAACAATGCTTTGGCGCTAGTTTGCTTGTCCACGCAACAGATCTCAAATGCCTCCAAATCCTGAATTAACCTCTCATTATGAACCGACAACTAGTTGGCTTGGGCGGGAGCCCTGCGACTAAACGCATCCGCAACTGCATTGCCCTTATCGAGTACATAATGAATCTTGAACGTATAGTCCCCTAGGAACTCCATACATCTCCGCTGCCTCATGTTGAGATCCTTCTAATCAAACAGGTACTTCAGGCTCTTGTGGTCGGTATATATATCGACCTTTACGCCGTACAAGTTGTGTCTCCATAGCTTAAGCGCAAATATCACGGCCGGCAACTCCAAGTCGTGGACCGGATAATTTTTTCCGTGCACTTTTAGCTGATGCGATCCATATGCAATAACATTCCCATACTGCAGCAGCACGCATCCAAAACCACTACATGAGGCATTACAAAAAATCTCGAAGCCCTTGGTCCCACTCGGCGAACATAGCACTGGCGCCGTGGTCAACTGTCCCTTCAGCTACTCAAATACTTGCATGCACTCCTATGTCCACAAGAACTTCTGATCCTTCCTTGTCAACTTCGTGAGAGGTAACGCTATCCGCGAGAAGTTCTCTATGAAGTGCCTGTAATAGCCGGCAAGCCCAAGAAAACAACGTACTTTCGCTACCAAAGACAACACAGGCCACTCCCGTATCGCAACAATCTTCACCGGATCCACCGCTATACCTTCCCCACTTACAATATGACCAGGGAATGCTACTGAGGGTAGCCAGAACTCGCATTTGGAGAATTTTGCATAGAGTTCATTCCTTCTAAGCATCTACAAGACTAGATGCAGATGCTTGAAGTGATCTTCTTCGCATTGCGAGTACACCAATATGTCGTCAATGAAGACGATCACAAAACAATCTAGGTACTCTTGGAACGTCCTATTCATCAAATCCATAAACACCGATGACGCATTCGTCAGTCCAAACGGCATGACTGTGAACTCGAAGTGCCCATACCTTGTGTTGAATGCCATCTTCAGGATATCACACTCCCTTATCCTCAGCTAATAATACCAAGACTTCAGATCCAACTTCGAATATAGTGACGATCCGACTAACTGATCAAAAAGATCATCAATCCTTGGGATCGGGTATTTATTCTTCTCCGTTAGCTTGTTCAACTCCCTGTAGTCGATACATAGCCACAAACTCCCGTCCTTCTTCTTAACGAAGAGGACTGGTGCCTCCAAGGCGACGAGCTTGGACACACATACCCTTGCTCCATCAACTCCTTTAGTTGAACCTTCAACTCCGCCATCTCCTTAGGCGCCAGCCTATAGGGAGAACGTGACACAGGTTTGGCACCTGGCACTAGCTCGATGGTGAAATCAATTTCTCGCTATGGTGGGGCTCCGGGAAGATCGCCCGGGAACACGTCAAGGTACTCACATACCACTGGGATACTATACAAAGTGGCCTTAGGCTTTACAGCATCCACTAACGCTAAGAACAGCTCTGCTCTAGCACGAACCGCCTTCACCACCTGAAGAGCAAACATCAGCGTCTTACTCGACCCCTTAAGTCCCTCAAACGTCGTCTCCTGCCCAACACCCAGCTTGACCTCCTTACGGTTGCAATCGATACAAGCCTTCTGCTCCGAAAGCTAATCCATACCGAAGATAACGTTGAACTCTGCTAGCGGCAGCAATGACGCTAGCAAGTTGAACTCTTGGCTTCCAATATGAACCTTTACGGCGCATACTCTGTCCGCACGCATCGAACACCCATTCCATAGCAACACATCCAATTTGTCCTTCTCCATCGAAGAAGGGACTCCGATGCGCGTTATGAAACTTTCGGACAAAAAGGAGTGTGAAGCTCCCGTATCGAAAAGTGCTCGTGTCGGACTACCGCCAATCAGAACAAAGCCTATAAAATAGTATTAAGCTAACAAGCACTGGGTAACAGTATTTAAAGCTAACTTGCTATAAATTAAACCGTACCTATCACCACGTCGGCCTATTTGATGGCCTCCTGCTGGCCCTAGTTATAGACTCTCGGTTGAGTCGGAGCATAGTGGGATGCGGTTGACTCCACCGCCTTGCCCTTCTCTTCATAAGTGGCTCCTTGCTTTCTCTCAGACTTCGGACGTCCGCTCCAACAATCATGGGCAAAATGCCCCATCTTTCCACAAGTATAACAAGCGCCCGTAGTTCGGTTGGTAGATGCCCCCGAGGCACCTGAAGAAGGGGCTGGACCCGACGTCTTAGCCTTCTTGTAGAACCTGCGATATCCAGACTTCGAAGTAGTCGACACTTTAAACTCCGATTTCTTGCCACCGGATTCCTTCTTCACTTGAACATTCTTCATGTCCTTTTCCAAGGACCGGGCCGAGTTGACCAAGGTCATGAAACAATCATCTCTTAACCCTTCATAGAAATGGTTCGTCTTGTGCTCCTCATCGGCAAAGGTAGCGCTTGTGTATCATCCCAAACGAGTGAACTCGTGGAGATACTCGTCCACGGTGCTATCTCCTTGCACCAACTTTTGAAACTCATTTTCCAACGTGATCCTCTGAGCTGAGGGGAGGTATCGAGCCATAAACAACCTCGAAAATTCCTCCATAGAGACATCAGCCAACAGGCTTCCCCTTAGGTGGTGTAGCTCCAGCCCTTCCAACCATAACCTCGCGTCCCCGTCCAATAAGAACGTCGCAATCGTGGTCTTCTGCCACTCTTCATTTTTCGTTGCTGTCAACACTCTCCTGACTCTCGATACCCAATCCTCTGCCCGAGTCGGGTCCCCATTCCCGAGAACATTGGCGGATGGAAACCCATCACATGCTTAAGTTGTTTCTTGGTTGCTCTCTGAGGCAACTCCGGCTCCACCATCACCTGTTCCACCCTCTGAGGCTCTGCCACTTGGAGCGGTACTTGCTCTATAGTAAGAGCAGGTTGTTGTACCTGCCTCACAGGCTGCGCATTGATCATTGCAAGTACAGCTTCCACTACCAATCTAATGGTCTCGGCTGAAGGAGGTGTTGTAGGCGCATCACTTGGTGTGCTGCTTGCCTCAGAACCTGGCCGTTCCGACGGTCCAGCACCACTCCTGGTCACCTATAATCGTGCAAAACACCGATAAGATATAAAACAATATTGCAAACATCAACCCTTACCAACACAGTTAATCTTCCAATTTCTCTATATGCTCTTATGTGCGACCCTGCAGGCTCATATCGCGTTGGCAGTGAGATTACATGTTTGACCACTTCTGAATCACCATGGTAACTCCAACAGTCTCCCACTTGATCTTGAAAGTATCAAACCAAAAACCTCACAAACAATGAGCGACATCTAGCATTGTATCATTGCTCCCCAAGCAATAAGAGTTCATAACTCATAAGCCTTCATGACCAATGTATCAGTGTTGTCTTTGTCCCTTTGTCCCTTACATCCAGAAAGAACTAGAGGCATGGACCGCATCACCCTCGTAATAGCTCAATCCAAGTTTCTTGATTCAGGATGGACTTCCAGAGAATGGTGAATCCAATATCACATATTGACTCAACCAAGCATGGCCATGCATTTCTCAGTCCAGTTCCATCAAGGGGACCACGGATGCAACTCCTGTCATACAGGAGGACAAATTCCATATCTGCTCACACACAAACACCCAAATGATTCGTAACATGCCCAACAACCACCCTTATCATCAACCTTTCTCAAGGAAGACTTTAGATGGCATCAAAGCACGCTCTTTCTCACTTGATGAATGTTGTGACTTCAGGTCAAAGGACCACAACACCATTGTCAATTGAGACCTACTCGTGACACGATTGAATGACAATCTACAGAGTAGTCTCAGGTGGGGTCTGTCTAGTACAACTTGTTCACTAACAAGTACCCACGTGATGGCTTGATATCACAATATCATGACCTGTGAGAACTGGTCATCAGTCAACACACGTGCTAGTCTTAAGGTATCATCATCACCCTTAGTTTCTATGATGATACAACGACCAGGGACCTTTTAAGAATGAAGCTTCAAATAAATCATAGGCTCTCACATTCAAGTCACGTACTTGATGTCCTATGGAAGCGAACACTCTAAGGGTATTTATTATGTTACAATTTTACTATCACATAGAAAAATCACAATAAAAGAACTTTCCATTAATTGTAAAAAGAAACATTTAGGTACAAAATTCATCAAATGAATAAACAATGAACAACCAACAGAATATATGTTTACATGCAACCCACAAGACTCTCACTAGAGTTGATCATTCAGGTATCGCATACCCATTGATCTAGTATGACCATCATGCTTTCTCTGCGCGAGAGGCTTTGTCAGTGGATCCGCGATATTATCCTCAGTCGACACTCTACAAATGTTCACATCTCCTCGTTCAAAAATCTCACGAATAAGATGGAACCACCGAAGTATGTGCTTGGAGCGCTGATGGGATCTAGGTTCCTTAGATTGTGCAATTGCACCATTGTTATCACAGTAGAGAACTACGGGATCAACAATGCTAGGAACTACATCAAGCTCGCCGATGAATTTCCTAATCCATACAGCCTCCTTCGCTGCGTTAGCCGCAGCGATATACTCGGCCTCTGTTGTAGAATCAGCAACTGTCTCTTGCTTGGAACTCTTCCAGCTCACAGCTCCTCCATTAAGGCAAAACACAAAACCTGACTGAGACTTAGAGTCGTCCCTATCAGTTTGGAAGCTAGCATCCGTGTAACCACTTACAATGAGCTCTTCCTCTCCACCATACACCAAGAACACATCCTTAGTCCTTCTCAAGTACTTCAGGATATTCTTGACTGCAATCCAGTGACACTCACCGGGGTCTGACTGATACCTGTTAGTCATGCTCAAAGCAAAGGAGACATCGGGTCGAGTACACAATATCGCGTACATGATTGATCCAATTGCCGAAGCATATGGAATCAACTTCATGCGGTCCTTATCTTCATAAGATTTTGGACACTAGTCCTTAGAGAGATTCACACCATGAGACATGGGCAAAAATCCTTTCTTGGACTCAAGCATGTTGAACCACTTCAACACCTTTTCGATGTACGTACTCTGGGTCAAACCCAGCAACTTCTTCGACCTATCTCTATAGATCTTAACACCGAGTATGTAAGTCGCTTCACCCAAGTCCTTCATAGAAAAGCAGTTCCCTAGGTTGTTCTTAACAACTTTCAGGGTAGGAATGTCATTCCCAATCAAAAGTATGTCATCTACATACAATATCAGGAAGACAACAATGCTCCCACTGATTCGCTTGTAAACACAAGGCTCATCTTCATTCTTGATGAAACCAAACTCTTTGATTTTCTCATCAAAATGAAGATTCCAACTTCGAGAGGCCTGTTTGAGTCTATAGATAGAACTATTCAGCTTGCATATTTTAGTGGCTTCATTTGGGGATACAAAACCCTCGGGTTGTGTCATGTACACTTCCTCAAGGAGGTTTCCATTAAGGAAAGTCGTTTTGACATCCATCTGCCAGATCTCATAGTCATAATACGCAGCAATAGCAAGCAATATCCTTATGGACTTAACCATGACAACAGGGGAAAAGTTCTCATCATAGTCAATACCATGAATTTGCTTGAAACCCTTAGCCACCAGTCGCCCTTTGAATGTGTGTACATTCCCATCCATGTCGGTCTTCTTCTTGAAGACCCACTTGCACCCTATGGGTCGTACCCCTTCAGGTGGTTCTACCAAGTTCCAAACTTGGTTTGCATACATGGAGTCCATTTCGGATTTCATAGCCTCAACCCATTTGTCGGAGTCCGGTCCATTTATAGCCTCTTGGTAGGTTGCTGGCTCATCATCATGATCCATAAGCAAAACATTACCTATTTGAGACACGAGAAATCCATATCTCTCAGGCTCAAATCTTGGTCTACCAGATCTACGTAGGACTTGTGCTTCTTGAGTAGGTTCTCTAGCTACAACATCTTGTAGTCCTATCTCAGAATCCAATTCCGGTTCATTCACTACCTGTGGTTCTTGAACTTCTTCAAGTTCTACCTTTTCAGTCTATCTTGATAAGAACTCTTTCTCCAAGAAGACGCCAGTCCTTGCGAGAAACACTTTGCCCTCGGACGGTAGGTAAAAGCAATACCCTTTCGTTTCCTTAGGATATCCCATCAGATAACATTTATCCGATTTGGGTTCCAGCTTGTCAGGCATTTGACGTCGAACGTATGCCTCACAGCCCCAAATTTTAATGAACGACATACTAGGACGCTTCCCAGTCCATATCTCATATGGTGTCTTCAGAACCGTTTTCGTTGGAGCGCGATTCAGTGTCATTGCAGCAGTCTCTAAAGCAAAACCCCAAAAGGAAACAGGCAAATCTGCATGACTCATCATCTAACGTACCATGTCTAACAGAGTACGATTTCTCCTCTCAGATACACCATTATGCTGTGGTGTCCTAGGTGGAGTGAGCTGTGATACAATACCACACTCTATCAGATGATCACGGAACTCATGACTCAGGTATTCTCCACCTCGATCAGATCGGAGTGCTTTAACCCTTTTACCCAATTGGTTTTCTACTTCATTCTTGAACTCTTTGAACTTTTCAAAGGTCTCGGATTTGCACTTCATAAGATACACATATCCGTATCTACTGAAATCATCAGTATATGTAACGAAGTAGAAATACCCACCTCTAGCCATGGAACTCATGGGTCCGCATACATCACTATGTACAACACCCAAGAGATCCTCAGCCCTCTCAGTATAACCAGTGAAAGGGGCCTTAGTCATCTTGCCTAACAAACAAGATTCGCATCGCTCAAATGATTCATATTCAAATGAGTCCAGAAGTCCATCTTTATGGAGTCTGGATATGCGCTTCTCGTTTATATGGCCCAAACGACAATGCCAGAGATATATAGGGTTTGAGTCATTTGTTCTTAGTCTTTTATTATTTTCTACATTATAAATCAGATGGTCCAAGTTCAAAACATAAAGACCATTAAACAATTGGGCTACAACATAACAAATATCATTCTTAAATATCGAACAGCAGTTGTTCATAATTATAAAAGAAAAACCAATCATGTCAAAACATGAAATGGATATAATATTTCTAGTTATGGCCGGAACAAAATAATAATTATCAAGTTCTATTACAAGCCCACTGGGCAAAGAAAGACGGTAAACCCCTTCGGCTACAGCAGCAACTCTTGCTCCATTGCCGACACGAAGGTCCACCTCCCCTTTACTCAGCAATCTTCTCATTCCCAGTTCCTGCACATTTGTACAAATGTGAGAACCACATCCGGTATGCAATACCCAAGATGAAGGAGCAGAAAAGTTTATCTCTATAACGTAAATACTTGAAGCGGAAGTCATACCTCCCTTCATTTTCTGCAGACCCTCAATGTACGAAGGACAGTTCCTCCTCAATTGACCAGCCTTGCCACAGTGGTGGAATTTCCCCTCCTTCACCGTGCTCTTCTTCTTCATCAGTGCAGAAGACTTGGGCTCAAGATGTGACTTAGGTCCCACCTTCGTCTTCTTGAAGCCCTTGGCCTTGCCCTTGCCCTTATGCACCATCAGTATGGGGCTGGCAGGCTTGACCTTCTTCATATTGATCTCGGCAGTTCTCAACATGCCTAGGAGCTCGGGCAGTGTCTTGTCTATCTCATTCATGTTGTAGTTCAAGACAAACTGCTCGTAACTGTCCGGCAACGATTGCAGGATCAGATCTGTGGCCAACTCTTGACCCAGAGGAAAACCCAGCCTTTCAAGGTTCTCTATATACCCAATCATCTTGAGTACATGAGTCCCTACTGAGTCTCGAGCTCCCATCTTGCACTGAAATAACGCTTTTGTGACATCGAACCTCTATTGACGAGCCTACCCTTGAAACATTTTCTTGAGATGCTCGTCAATCTCCTTGCACCCCATGTCTCATGTTGCTTCTGAAGCTCAGAGTTCATGGTGGCAAGCATAAGGCATTTGACGTCTAAAGCGTCATCAGTATACTTCTTGTAAGCATCCTTATCAGCACGGGAAGAATTCCCGGTCGGCACCTTGGGGGATTCTTCTTCCAAGACATAGAGCTTTCGCTCTTGCCTAAGAACAATTCTCAGGTTCCTGTACCAATCCATATAATTAGTCCAACTGAGCTTATCCTTCTCAAGGATGGCTCTCAGAGACAGAGTGGAGTGCGAACCACTTGCCATGGAATTCTACAAGAATTCATGCAGAATAAATCAGTACCAAAATTTCAAAATACAATTATTTTTCTTAATTTGGACTTCAACTAAAACTCCCACTATTTTATTCGAAATAATAGCCCTCACTATCAATTCGGAGAGTTCATGCGAGCTACTCTCTTAGTGGACAAGATCCGTATTTCACCAACACAATGAGTCAGCTTTGGCTTTCCTCTCACGATGTGGTTATTTAGGTAGGCAACGCTTGCCAATTGCATCCTCATGCAATTCTTGTATGGTTGGTGAATAACTCCTTATTCGCATCCATCACATGGTGCATGCCAACCCCATGCCTCTAGGCACTCCCTTTGAGGTCACCTAGTTAAGCTAGACCCGATGTCGATAGTGGGATATCACAATTATCCGCTCGCACCCTTACCAAGATAGATTAATGCACCTTGCTTTGGAAAGCCCACACTTCATCGATCAAGGCAGGAAGAGTGTCATCCATCGGAAGGCATCCGAACACTTAATATTTGATGAAGGGATTTTTGATAATAGGTTAACAATTTACAATGACCAACATTTGATCAATGTGCACATCCAAAGAAAAACACTTCACTTAAATCCCCATGCATCCCTTATGTGCACAACAGAACACTATCAACATTTGATAGAGGAAAAGGGATAAATCTGAACATCTGGACACTTCCAAATCTTCAGGTTTACATGCATTGGACAATGGACAAAGACAACTCATCTTCAAGCAGTAGACAAGCTCATCTCTCCTTGTTGGATTCAAAATCCAAAACAAAATCGAGGGATGGTTACTGCTAAGGAGACAACAATTTCTAACAATTAGAAATTTCCACGAAATCCCAGATGTTCCTGGCGGGGAACCAAGATTAAATCTAGACATTTAGAACACTTCTAAATCCCTAGGTTTACACGTACTGGAATAGCCTAACTTCCAATACAACAAACATGGCCGGAACCTCCCTCTGATACCTCTGATACCACTGTTGGGTTTCTCTAAGAGGCTGGCACAACGCTTGTGCACACAGCGGAAGTAATAAAATCTAGAACAACCCAAAGAGATTGGATCGGGCCATTCATGTTGAATCAAGAAGTTAATACAATAAGGCAAAAATTACCTTTTCGGTGTTGAGTCACAACTCAACAAAGATGCTCCAAGTGTGATTCCTTATCAGTGGCGAGTTTTACGTGGAATAGCGTCCACGTCTCTGCAGAAATCCACACGAGCAGGAGAACCCCGAGCTTCGTCGCACGAAGGATCGGGAGGAAAGTCGACCGCACCTTGCAACTCCACAAACTGCTAGGTCCGTGCCAGGAGAAGCAATACCGACGACGATCGTCGGAAATGGGAAGGTCAGCGGAGCAGACGAGGCGGCGGAACACTTCCGTCGGCGGTGTTTGGGATTCGGCAGGTCGGAACAGCAGCGGAACACTTCCGTCAGTTTCCGATCGGCCGCATTATAGGTCGCCGGAGAGGAGGTGGTCGGCGGAGCGAACAGCCGGCGGCAGAACATTTCCGTCCGGCGGAATCGGGAGATCGGCGGATCAGGAGATTCGGCGGAACACTTTCCGTCGACTCGATCCGTCAACAGGAAAAATCTCGATGAAAGATGATCTCACACTCTCCCCAAAACCCTAAGTGTCCTATTTATACCAAAGGCATAAACAGTTCATAGGAATCACTATCAGCAGGCCACCAAAGATAGGGTTTCTGGACCGTTCGGCGAGAATCACCTCCAGATCCGGCGAGAATCAGTCGGCGAGAATCGGTCGCAGAATCGGCGAGAATCAGACGCAGAATCGGCGAGAATCGAACAGTTTGATTCTCGATGATTATGCCTTAGTCGGCGAGACATACACGACGACTCCCGTCGATTCTCGTCGATTTTGCCATAGTCGACGAGTCATACTCGACGACTCCCGTCGACTCTCGACGATTTTCCCTTGACAACATTTGCCTGACTCCCCATACAGTATGGTGATTGGTAACCCTTACCAACACAGTTAATCTTCCAATTTCTCCACATGCTCTTATGTGCGACCCTGCAGGCTCACATCGCGTTGGCAGTGAGATTACATGTTTGACCACTTCTGGATCACCATGGTAACTCCAACATTTACCGCTCGGCTCCGCAGCACCTGCAAGCAACAATCCATCGCACGGTGGTAAACAAAAGCAACGGTCAGCTATGCTGACAAAATTATAACGACCCCGCCCCCAACTCGGGGCGGCGATGCTCTTCCCTGCATTTTGTTAGCATAATCAAGCGGTATAGTGTAAACACACACTTCATCACAGGTGCAGGCACGCATGGCCACACACCCCGTGCACTAAGGGCACATTCACGGCGAACCGGCCAACGTCACGTCAATTTAACCCAGAGGCATTCCCGTCTCACCACCGTCCCTTGGACGGCCAACCATATGAGCATTTTGTCTTCCTCGCATTGGTCACGACAATTTAAGCCATAGACCGCCGAAGACCCTAATCTATGCCAACGGTTCCACCGAACGACATAGATCGGGTACGGTTCTGCCTAACTCGTGCTCATACAGCAATGACAATTTAAGCCATATGCACATGTCAAGACTCCCCGAGTCCCGTTTCTATCACACAATTCACATAACCCGGTTATGCTCAAGTTGGCTCCCCGACCACCACGTTTGCAAAATCCCGCATTTGCCCAGTTTTTCGGGTGCACCTTGGAGTTAGTCCCCAAGGCTCCCTGTTGCAATCTACCTCGTAAAAAACCCAAAAAATAACCATTTACACGGAGTCTTCTCCGGTTATTATGCAATGCAACATCACCGATCCAAACCAACTTGTACGATAGGCTTCACACATCATGCCTATGTCCGTTTTCGCATACGGACTCTACACAAGGGGGACTTTACATATCTACCCCAAGGAACGCCTCAACTCATCGCACACTCGCGTGAGAGGGCTTCCTATGCAAAGGAAAAGAGGACTTCACATGTCCTAGGATGAGAATCGTTACCCTAGCGTTCTTCCTTGGCGCCATGGAAATCTATGGGGATGGAAAGCACCGCAATCTCCTCGCCTCCGCGGATCCGAAGTCGGCTCGCGATTTGGAGCTCCAAAGATCTGCCGGTGACCGGATCTAACCCTTCTTCCTCCTCCTTGCTCTCTCCTCTCTCTAGCTTTAGAAAGAGAACCACTCAAGAGAAATGAGGGTTTTTAAACCCTATTCCTGGGTTTAAACCCTCAGACCCAACCCCCAGCCATCGGATCCCATAGTAAAGAAACGGACGGCCGCGATTGGGGCCTGAAATACAAAAACTGGGCGGAACACGGGTTAAACCACGACCGTGTGCATGGCCGTGTTACTCACTCGCCATCACCAGGAACTCCCGACCAGAACACGGCCTGTGACATGGCATCCGACATGCCCGTGTCGCAGGTGACACGTCCGTGTAAGTCCCTGTATCACGGCCCGTGTGTACAAACAACCCAGGTCCAGAAATGTCTCAAGAAGGACACGACCATATGACACGCCCGTGTCATATGCCGTGTGCTAGACATGCCCTGGGACATGCCCGTGTCCCAGGCAGTGTAATCTCCTTATTACAAAACAACAGACTTCCCGAGCAGGACATGCCCTGGGACACGCCCGTGTCCCAGGCCGTGTGCCTACACTCGACGATCGCTGATCGCCAAAACATCGACCATGCGACCCATGGCCGAACACGCCCGTGACATGCCCTGGGACACGCCCGTGTCCCAGGCCGTATCACCTGCTCCAAGTCCCAGACTTGGATTAAAATGCTGCCCGTTGCTCTTTTGAGTTTTGGGGCGTTACAGGTTAGCACTTCGCCAACAGAAGTCCGGTGCGCCAGCCGGCAAGAGTACGCAGGAGTCCGCTTCGTGCACCAAGCATTGAGGCGTACGATAGGTCTGACCGGTAGTGCTTTATTGGTTTAGAGGTGGGCTAGGTCTAACCCACCACTTCCATCTGCCACTACGGAGGTATCATGGGAGGTTCGAATCCAGAAAGGGGGAACTAAAGGTCTGTATACACATAGTCGGGTGGGTGAGTTGCACTTGCATGATCGCATCATAACCCACTAGCATGTCATAACATAATCATTGCATATAACCCCTGTCACCTATTGTATAAGTGGTATAGGACACTTACACAATAGGACTTGCAAAACGACCCCTTGGTCTAAAAGCTTGTGTGGGCAAGTTTATAAATTAAGTTCAAATTCTTTATATATATTGCTGTTAATAACCGACACCCCAACGTATAAATTGGTATGGGACACTTTATACGATGGTAGCCCTGCAGAAGATCCCTTGGCGTATGCGTTTCCGCACATAAGTTAAGGTTACTTTTCATACTTTACTTTACTGCCACATGTACTATAAAATTGTTAGTATAGGTCTGCTGTCATCTGTTTCTTGATTACTCTCCACCTTCATGTCCACCCCTTTCTTCTTCTCCGCTCGGTGCCTAGGGGCCATGGGGGAAGGGGTGGGGGATGATAGGACTTATTCTTATAGACTAACGGTTTTCGGACCACATCATTTAGGGGATCATGGTAGCATGGAGGAGCAGCCCCGGAGGTCGGCCCGTTTGGAGAAAGGGACGTCTAGCTCAGGAGTTCAAACAGCTGGGACTGTGAGGCCCTAACCTTAGTAGTGTTTTATTTTGCTTCCGCTTGAGTGACTATGTAGTTAGGATTTGATGTATCGGGCTTAAGCCCTTATTTTCAGTACATTTATATTCTGTGGACTCTCCCTTCGTGGAGATATTATTACTCTGATGTGATTTTATTGTGGACTTTTGGTTAGAGTTTATACCACACTTATGTTTACTCTACTTTGGTTACTTTTCCGTGATCGAATCGGCCGGCAGAATCGGCATTTCGCGGTGATGACCCTTCAGGGCGTGAAGGTGTCACCGCAAAGCGGCGGTTCTGGGCCTAATACACTGGTGTTTAAAAAGAAAACAATTGGGTCTTACAAGTGGTATCAAAGGAACCTCAATCGGAAAAGTACCAGTCCACAAATACCTGGGTCACCCCCGCGCAGGTTTAGTTTGAGGACAAACTAAGCAGCGGAAGCGTAGTGTGCCGATGTGGGGATCACATGTAATTGTCCACTGCTAATTAGGCTTGAGTCAATTGCTTACAGATCATTTTTGATATGCAGCCTCCAGCACAGCCTACACCACAGGGCGGAGTCCAGTAGACTCCGAATGTTGCACCACCTCCCCCGGTCACCACTCTATTCCTACAGTCAGAGATGGGGCACACTCTGACAGCCATTTTGGAGGCTTTCAGGGCCCAGCAGGTTCCGGTTCCGCAGCCAAACTCGGGGGCCAATTGGCTGAGCATCTTCCGAGGACTCTCTCCCCCATCCTACTTCAGGACAGAGTCAGCTGTTCGGACGGAAGAATGGTTGAACATTATGTACGAGATGTTGACCGGGATTCAGTGCCCCTGGGAGGAGAGGGTGTCATTGGTGGTCTCTTGCTTGGAGTCTCACGCCAAGAGATGGTGGAAGATGTCGCTGGATACGACTTTTGCGGATATGGAGGTTGCAGAGATTACTTGGGAGGAGTTTAGGGCCGCGTTACTGGAGAATTTTGTTCCATAGTTGGCTAGGGATGAACTGGAGGACAGATTCCTGCAGTTGAAGCAGGGCAAAAAGACAGTGGTAGAGTACCACCGGGAGTTAAACCACCTAGCCCGGTTTGCGGACTCCTATCAGTTGGACGAGGCAAGATATACCAAAAGGTTCTACAAGGGCCTGCGGGAGGAGTTGAGGGAGGCCCTTCTATTCGTATCTGACGGGCCAATACCTCGGATGTTAGAGATGGCCAAGAGGATTGAGGCCCACTGGCACACATCTCGGGGTCGGAAGAGGCCAACGGAGGACAAGGGCCGGGGAGCCAGAAATGATCAGTGGCGGGGCCGCATCACTAATGGGAGAAAGGAAAGAAGAGCAGAGGACCAGCCTCGTCACAGGGTGAGACAGGAGCCGAGGTAGCCGGTGGTAGTGGCTCCTCAGCCTCTTTAGATGCGAGAGGCACCGAGACCCGGAGGTATGGCATTTCTCACGCCAGAGTGATTCAACTGTCATCAGGTTGGCCACATCCGTAGAAATTGCCCCATGAGGGGGGCACCCCCACTAGCACCACCGACTTCCCAGCCAGCGCAGTATTTTGGAGGCCGAGGTCGTAGCCGAGGACATGGATACCAGGGTTGGGATCGTAGACAAGAAAGGGAGCAGGTGTATGCCTTAGACATGGCGCAGCCTCGGAACCCAGAGAAGGTCATAGCAGGTATGCCAAGATGTTTAATTGTTTAAATAGAATTCCCTTTCTCAGTTGTCAAATTTGTAGAACTGCACTAGATAGAATAAATAGGAAAGAAAACTCGTTATAGAATCCTAAGACATTTAATCGCCCCAAGTATATTCTTCATCAGCGGCAAGCCTGCCCGCACGCTTTTCGATACCGGAGCTACTCACTCCTTTGTGTCGGAGATGTTCGTAGAGGGATTGGAAGGCGTGGAGCGATTCACGGGCTCGGAGATGAGGGTTTGACTACCCGATGGATCTGAACTCCTTACCTCAGATCACTGCAATATGGAGGTTGAAATCGGTGGAAAGGCGTTCGAGGCTCCAGCGATGCTTTTGAAGTTGACGGACTATGACATGATCCTGGTCATGGTATGGCTGTACTGGAACCTGGCCCAGATTGATTGCCAAGCAAAGAGGATCACCTGTGAGGCACAGGGACTCTTTCATTGTCATCGAAGGTATAAGACCTGCCTCTCGTATACTCTTATCTTCAGTATAGGCCATTAAGGCCCACCTGCAGGGAGAGGAGGTCTATCAGATTCTATTTGAGATGGCAGAGGCCAAGGAGTCAGTTGCGCGCTAGGGTTCGAAGAAAATAAACGCAACCGAACTAGCAACCCGATGAGGCAAGTATACCTATCGAATTGTAGCAAGGGGACACAAGTGTCATATTGAAATCCGGGAACTGTTGGCTATGCTTACTCACACGAACGCTATTATCTTATCAAAGGAAAAACTAGGGTTTAGAGAAAAACTAATTGCAAGGAAGGAAGTACGCTATACTAGAAAGAGAACTACCACAATTAAGTAAAGCTATTAAGCAAAGAACTATGCTAGAAAGGAAACTACTACAGTTAATTAAAGAGCACAAGATAGGTGATTACTACGAAAGGTAGAAAATATGAAATGGAAATGCACTCAATCAAGATTCACCTCGGCTAAAGACGATTAAGAAAATGCGATAAAAATCTGAACTTAATAGGATAAAGGTCCTTGACCGTGGAGGTTCATAAAGCTTGAACATGCTTCTCTCGAAGTCGTGACCAACTGAGTTTAGGAAGGTCCGACCGACTCTCGTCTAAATCGGAGGCCTAAAACTCGCTTTACGCGGTGAACCCCACTATTGGATTTTACTCCAATCCGGGAGATTTGGACGTCTGCCTCTCTCGAGGGGTGCGTATAACTCCCTTTACTCTTGAATGCTCACTTCATTCTTTCGGCCTCTCGGCTATCCCAGAATGAAAGCAAAGGCGGAGAGTATATATCGAAAATATACCTCCAACCCGTGATTAATCAAGAGTAATTCAAGGCCCTAACCTAAAAAGAAAAGATTAATTAAAACATCATAACATAATCGCTCTAACCTCGGATCATCAAGATCGAGTACAAGGAGGATTAGTTAATCATTATGGAATGGAGGAAGGGGGATGAGTAGTAAAGCATAAGAACAACACAAGCTAAACAAGAACACAAGCTAAACACAAGCTAAACAAGAACACTTTTATTAATTAAAAGGGGCAAGCTACACTATTGAAAATAAAATTACAAGTGCATGAAATGGAAATCCTATTCTAGCCCTACAATTAGCACTAAGAAAGAACAAAGATTACAAAGAAAGCATAAACAAGCTAAGATTAAACTAGGGTTAAACAAAAATTACAAAGAGAGGGGGAGAGAGAGAGAGAGAAAAAGCATGAAAAAAACTCAAGAACCAAAGGGGCAGCACCTCCCCCTCTCAACCAAAAGCTTCCTCAAATGGAGAGGGGGGGTCTCAATTTATAGAAATTTTTCTCGGGTTGTTCACGCCCTCCGACACGCCCTAGGGGGGGCGTGTCAAGGGGCGTGACAGTACTATGTTGACCTCGGGCTCTGGATTCTGGCAGGAGGGATGATTGATTCGGTACGTCGGTGGTCACGCCCTAGGTCACGCCCGTGACAGGGGGCGTGACAGGCACGTCATGTCCAAATCATTGGTCGAAAATCCGTCAGTCGTCGAAAAGTTGATGTCATGCCCCAGGTCACGCCCGTGACGGGGGGCGTGACAGTACTGTTTGCGTGCTGTGGCGGAACGACATTTAATGCGGCGGCAGGCTTTGCGGCAGAGGGCGACACACCCATGGTCACGCCTGGAGACACGCCCGGGGAGGGCGTTTCAGGGGGCGTGACAGCGGTTTTGATCGTTTTTCTGTCCCTTCCAGCAGGAGTCCTCGGGATCGGGTGACACGCCCTAGGTCACGCCCAGGGAGGGCGTGACAGGGGGGCGTGTCAGGTCATTTTGGACAATTTTCTGGAAACCTGCAAAAAGACAAGAAAAAGTAAGCGGCAATAATATTTACATAAAAATGATACAAATAAACTAATAATAGACATGATTTGTACACTATAAAATAGAAAATACGATAATAGTTTAGGCTACAAAACGTATTATCAAATTCCCCCAAGCTTAAGCTTTGCTTGTCCCCAAGCAAAAATATAAAAACTAGATATTTATAAAAAGGACTAATCAAAAAGTTCTAATTATGCCTACACAAGTACTATGCGAAATTCTTAGTAGGGAAAAGGTGAAATGTAAGTCTAAAACAATTATTTAGGTATGGTAAAACTTTTATAAACTTTACTCAATAAAAACAAATCATCCAAAATTTTAACGAGATTTTTTAAATGGACTTAAGCAAAGCAACGAAAATGAAAAACACGCATTGAGTTGTTACTAGATCCAAGCAACGCATTATAATTATATCAATTTAATTAACAAAAATCTATGTTTAAATCCAAAACTAAAACTGATTTACTGTTTTTCTTTTCTTAGTTATTAAATAAAAATCAAAAAGCGTGAATCAAAAGGACTTAAATAGGACAAAAATGTTTGGTTTAGGAAAATGATAATAAGTGAAATTCAAAGATAAACGTGAAGGTTTTAAAATCACACTAAACCAAAGCAAAGAGTTTCAAAAACTTTCATAAAAATATATACACATTTTTTTTCTTTTTTTTCTTTTTTTTTCATTTTTTTTCAAAACAAAGGCCATAAATATTTTTATTTTCCTTTTTGAGCTGGCCAAACAAAAATAAACATCACTTTCGAACATACTTTTTTTCTAAAACCTTTCTCCCACAAAAATCACAAAATACCCTATCAAAATCGTCAAAATAATTTATGAAACTCAAAAAGGCTAGTGTGATTCGATAGGTTGGAAATTTTGGCTTTGGTGAAATTGAAATGAAGGGAGGAGCTATCAAATGAAATCGGAAAAAGGCTCAAAAACGGCTAACTAGTGGTAAAAGTTTTTAGGTTGGCAAGAAAGCTCAAACGAAAACAAAAATGGCCTAAATCATTTTCACGCTTTTGAATTTATTTAAAATAAAGGTTTGAAAATTTTCAAAAAGCGAGTCCTAGATAATAAAAGAAGATTGATGAAATTAACTTGAAAATAGAAATAATAGGTGACTTGGATCGTTCACATCTACTACGTTATTCAAAAGTTGACTTTACCAAAATTATTCAAAAATGAAAAAGAAAATAGTGGATGATGAATTTTTAAGAAAGTAAAGGAAATAAACAACAAAAAACCATAATAGAAATGCGAGTTTTAGAAAAATATTTCACCTTAACATGCTACCGTGAATTAGAAACACAGCATGGCCAACATTTTACTTGTGAAACATAATTAAAAAGGACGATTAGAAATATTATAATTAACTAAGTTGTTTATAGGAGATTTTCAGTAAAACAAAACTAAAAACTAAGGGTACTATTGAAATACCAAAATGTCTAAACCATTCAAAAACACACATATATATATTTTTTAATTTTGAGAAATATTCTCTTTTTTTGGAATTTTTAGAAAAATTTTTCTCTCTTTTTTTTGGAATTTTAAGATATTCATTTTTTTTATTTTGGAAATATTTAAAATATATACAAAAAGAAAAATGAAGGAGGAAGGAGAGAAAAATAAAGTACACTAAGCAAAAATGAAGGAGGAAGTTCTCCCCCAAGTTTAAAACAGACATTGCCCTCAATGGCTAAAGAAGGGGATTGGAGAAGGAGAGAAAAAAAAAGTACAGAATTGAAAGACAGAATTTAAATACAGGTACTTCCCCGGATTTATTTGCTGCGAAAGCTGAGTGATGTCGCTCCCCGAATGTCTTCTTTGGACTTCGTGATAGATTCAGTAATGTTGGAGCAGGCGATCGCAGAAGCTTCAGCTTGTCGGAGCCGTCCGAGGCAAAAATTGTAAAATAAAGAAAACAGAAAAAGATAACTTGGGTTGCCTCCCAAGAGCGCCCTTTGGTTAAAGCGTCGTTGAGCTCGACGCATCAAAAAAAATAATTTTGTACAAAAATATTGTTGTCCCGAAATAAAATTGTCTTTAGCAAAAAATTAAAAGTTTCAGATTACAGTTAGTGAAGCAGAAACTTAATAATGTTTGGACTGACATCATCATCACCAGAAAAGTAGAGTTTAAGACGCTGACCATTCATTTTGAAATTTCCCTTATCAGGGTGAGAAATTAAAACAGTTCCATAAGGAAATACTTCTAAAACAGAAAACGGGCCAGATCAGCGAGATTTTAATTTGCCCGGAAATAAACGTAAACGAGAATTATATAAAAGGACTTGGTCGCCCGGCTTAAAGTTTTTAGGGTGCCTTAAGTGTTTATCGTGTAAACTCTTCGTCCGCTCTTTATAAAGTTTATTATTTTCATAAGCATAAGAGCGTCACTCATCGAGTTCATTTAGTTGAAATTTTCGAAGGTCACCGACTGAGTGGGGATCGAAGTTTAAAAATTTTAAGGCCCAAAAGGCACGGTTTTCTAACTCTACGGGCAGATGACACGATTTTCCATAGACCAGCCGATACGGCGTACATCCGAGGGCGGTTTTGTACGCTGTTCGGTAGGCCCATAAGGCATCGTCAAGTTTAGCTGACCAGTCTTTTCTAGAAGTTGAAACAGTCTTTTCTAATATTCTTTTTATTTCTCTATTAACTACTTCGACTTGACCGTTAGTTTGGGGGTGGTAGGCAGTGGAAAGCTTATGTGTAACGCCGTATTTGGTAAGGATTTTTGAAAATTGTGCGTTACAGAAATGGGAACCCCTATCGCTAACGATTGCGCGAGGCGTACCGAATCTAGAAAATAATTTTTTTTAAAACGTGACTACAACTCGGGAGTCGTTCGTAGGAAGAGCTTGGGCCTCAACCCATCGTGAAACATAATCAACAGCAACTAAAATATATTTGTTCCCGAAGCTAGAAGGAAGGGGGCCAACAAAATCAATTCCCCAGAGGTCGAAAATTTCGCACTCTAAGAAATAATTTTGCGGCATTTCATTTTTATTAGAGATGTTGCCCGACTGTTGGCAACTATCACACCTGCTCACAAAGGCTTGCGCATCCTTAAACAGGCTAGGCCAGTAAAAACCCGCGCAAAGCACCTTGTGAGCGGTGCGAGCAGCTTGATAGTGCCCACCTGTCGGACCTTCATGCAAATGTTTTAGAATATCAATTCCTTCATCAAAAGAAACACATCTCCTTATCACTTGATCTGCACAAATTTTGAAAAGATGTGGGTCTTCCCAAAAGTAGTTCTTCAGATCAGAAAAGAATTTCTTCTTTTGCTGAGAGGAGAACTCCTTTGGGAGCACCCGGGCCACTAGATAGTTGGCGATGTGCGCGAACCAAGGAGAAGTAGATGTATTAACTAAAAGCAGCTTCTCGTCAGGAAAATAGTCATTAAAAGATTTTTCATATAATTTTTCTATAAAGGGGTTATCTAATCTGGATAGATGGTCGGCGGCCAAGTTCTCGGCTCCTCGCTTATCACAGATCTCTAAGTCAAACTCCTGGAGGAGTAAGACCCAGCGAATCAAGCGAGGCTTGGCATCCGTTTTGGCAAGAAGGTACTTGAGGGCCGAGTGGTCCGTAAAAACAATGATTTTTGAAAGAGTAATATAAGGGCGGAATTTATCAAACGCAAATACTACAGCTAAGAGCTCCTTCTCGGTTGTGGTGTAATTTTCTTGTGCAGATGTGAGGGTTTTACTAGCGTAATAGATGGGGTGGAAGTTCTTAGATATGCGTTGACCTAATACGGCCCCCACCGCAAAACTACTCGCATCGCACATAATCTCGAAAGGAAGGTCCCACACCGGAGCTATCATAATCGGTGCGTTAATTAACTTTTCTTTAATTGATTCAAAGGCAGAAATACAAGAGTCATCAAAAATGAATGGAGCGTCTTTTTCTAAGAGATGGGTGAGGGGCTTTGTGATCTTGGAGAAGTCCTTTATAAAATGACGATAAAAACCAGCGTGGCCTAGGAAACTTCTTATAGCTTTTATGTTTGTAGGCGGCGGCAACTTCTCAATAACTTCTATCTTGGCAACGTCTACCTCAATACCTTTAGCAGAAATTTTATGACCCAAAACTAACCCTTCCCTCACCATAAAATGGCATTTTTCCCAATTTAGGGCAAGGTTAGTTTCTTCGCATCGTTCTAAGACTTTTTCGAGGTTTTTTAAACATCTATCGAAGGAATCGCCGAACACGGAGAAATCGTCCATGAATACCTCCATAATGCTTTCTACGTACTTGTCAAATATTGCGAGCATACATCGCTGGAATGTAGCTGGCGCATTGCATAATCCAAACGGCATTCTTCGGTACGCGAAGGTGCTGAAGGGACAAGTAAATGTAGTTTTCTCTTGGTCCTCGGGAGAGATGGGTATTTGAAAGTACCCCGAGAGGCCCTCGAGAAAACAATAAAAGCTATGGCCGGAGAGACGTTCTAAAATCTTGTCGATAAACGGTAAAGGAAAGTGGTCCTTGCGGGTGGCGTCATTTAACTTACGGTAATCTATGCACATACGCTAACACGTCACCGTCCGCGTCGGGATTAATTCATTATTCTCATTACTAACTACGGTTATCCCTCCCTTCTTTGGAACTACCTGAACGGGACTAACCCACTTACTGTCCGATATATGGTAGATAATTCCTGCGTCTAATAGTTTCATAACCTCGCCCTTAACTACTTCTTTCATATTCGGGTTTATACGGCGCTGAGGTTGGATAGAGTTACGCGAATTATCTTCCATTAAAATTTTATGGGTACAGAAAGATGGGCTTATGCCCTTGATATCAGAAATTTGCCAAGCAATAGCCCGGCGATGATTACGTAGAACTAGAAGAAGTTTATCGTTCTGCGTATCCGTGAGGTAGACCGAAACGATAAATGGTAACTTAGAATCTTTTTCTAAGAAAGCATACTTAAGGTGTTCGGGAAGTTCTTTAAGTTCTAGGGTAGGGGGTTCTTCATAAGAGGATTTTGAGATTCTTTCTTTTTCAAAAATAATATCTTCATAAACTTTTTTATAAGGAATGTAATAAGGGGTGGGGCTAGCAGCCAAGACGGCTTCTTGTAGCGATTCAGTGGGAAGAATAGAGGAAGAACAAAAATCAGAAAAAAAAAATTTCAAACTCAGAAAGACAATAAGAAGATTCATCACTTCCTTGCAGTGATTCAGTTGTAAGAGAAGAGGAGCAAAAAGTAGAAAATTCTTTTTCAAAGTCGGAGAGGCAGTAGGAAGAATCATCACTCACGGCCTCTACGAAAAAACATGAGTCATCGTTCACTAAGGTGTTCTTCATCGAAGGGGTGATAGAAAATGTGACTTCGTCGTCGCCTACTCGAAGAAAGAGCTTACCATTGCTTACGTCAATGATGGCTCGGGAGGTGGCAAGGAAGTGTCGGCCAAGGATCAGGGGAACCTCGACGTCTTCTTCGATGTCCAAAATGACAAAGTCCACCGGGAAGATGAACTTGTCGACTTTCACTAGAACGTCCTCCACTATTCCTAACGGGTACTTGACGGATCTATCAGCTAGCTAAATACTCATACGCGTGGGGTTAAGGCTATTAATCCCTAACTTTTAGAACAATGAAAAGGGCATCAGGTTTATATTCGCGCCTAAGTCGGCTAACACGTGTTTAACAAAAAGATCACCGAACACACACGGGATAGAGAAACTACCCGGGTCACTGATTTTCTTCGGCAAACCATTTGTTAAAACGGTGGAGCACTCGGCGTTTAGCGTGACGTGCGTAAGATTCTCTAACTTCTTCTTGTTTGTGAGGAGGTCTTTAAGATATTTGGCGTATTTCGGCATCTGCGAAATAGCCTCGTGGAAGGGAAGATTAATGTGGATTTGTTTGAAGATTTCTAAGAAGCGGGAGTACTGATCATCTTGACGTTGTCTATTAAGTTTAGAGGGGTATGGAGGAGTTGAATTATTTTTGAAGATGGGTGGTGGAGTGAGATTATTTTCTAAAATAGGGGTGATTAATTCTTCAGCAGATGGCGGAATTTTTAAAACGGGAGCGGAGCTTTGATTTTTAGAGGCGGGAGCGGAGCTTTGATTTTTAAAAGCAGAAGCGGAGCTTGCCTCGGGCTCTTCACTTACCATACCGGAGACTTGCTTCCCACTCCGAAGAGTTATAGCTTTCGCTTGCTCTCTCGGGTTGGGTTCGGTATTGGAAGGAAGAGACCCTGCGGGTCGCTCAGAAATTATTTTCGCGAGCTGTCCTACCTGATTTTCTAAACTTTTTACGCTTCCGGTTAAAGTTCTTATGGTAGCGTCATTTGTGGTGATATATTTAGAAAGTAATTCCTCCAAGCTTGGAGTTTTTGGGTAATTTTGAAGAAGTGGTGGTGGTGGTGGTGGTGCAGAAAAATCATTTTGCGGGGGTGGGCGCATCGCATTCGATGGATTGCTCCATGAAAAGTTCGGATGATTTCTTAAAGCAGGGTTATAACTATTCGGAAAATTAAAACCAGGCGGATGAAAATTCGCAGCAGAAAAATTATTAAAAGCAGTTCTAGGCATATTATTAACATAATCTAAATGTTCTGGAGTAGGGGTTGTAGATTCCTATACCTGAGGGGCGGAGGCAGCAGTCATCTTCGTGATTTTTTTGCTTAGGATTTCTACTTGCAGAGCGAGCTGGGAGACATTGTCCACTTCATAGATACCTGCAGGCTTGTTTGGGCGGGACCTAGGCACATTCCACTGATAAGTGTTCATGGCCATGTCCTTAAAAAGATCAAGAGCTGCTTCCGGGGTCTTATGATTTAAAGTACCGCCAGAGGCTGCGTCTATCATTTGCTTTGTATTTTGATTTAGCCCGTTATAAAACGTCTGCACTTGTAACCATACAGGCAGCGCGTGATGTGGGCAGCGTCTTAATAATTCTTTAAATCTCTCCCAGGTTTCGTATAGGGTTTCATAGTCTATTTGTCCGAAGGCAGAGATGTCGTTCCTAAGTTTTGCAGTTTTAGCTGGCGGAAAATACTTCGCCAAAAATTTTTCAGTTAATTCATTCCAAGTGGTTATGCTATTTTTCGGAAGTGTGTTCAGCCACTGCTTAGCTTTAGTTCTTAGAGAGAAGGGGAAGAGTCTCAGCCTGATCGCATCATTTGTGACACCATTTATCTTGAAGGTATCGCAAATTTCAAGAAAGCTAGCTATATGTGCGTTCGGATCTTCATCTTGAAGTCCGTCAAATTGCACATATTGCTACACCATTTGAATTATGCTAGGCTTTAGTTCGAAGTTATTATTTGCTATAGCAGGGCAGACTATACTTGATTCTATTCCCTCGAGGTTCGGTCGTGCATAATAGGACATAGTCCTTTGCACGGCCTCATCTACGTTGGGTTCTTCCATTCTTAAAGTAGCAAATGACTCGGAGTCCTCAACCGGCACTTGGATAGTAGGACCTTGAAATTGCGATCTTCTCCGAAGAGTACGCTCAATTTCGTGGTCCAAGTCCAAAATAACCGACGGACTCCCGCGGGTCATGCACTAAAAGAACAGAAAAGAAGAAGAGGAAGAGAAAAAGGATAAACTAGAAAAAAGATTAGAAATTTTTTTTTCTTTTTGAAATAGATTTTTTTTTATAGATTAACTCCCGAACTTCCCAAGGACTACCCCGTGAAGGGTTCGCAAGGTACTAGACAAGACAGTGGCGCTTAAAGCCCTTTGCCCTTTTCGAGAGAATTAGGTGGCGTAGAAAAATTGTGAGGTTGGTTTCTATTAAGAGCGGTGATAAAATTTTTTTGATTTTTAAAATTTTAAAGAAACAGGATGAGAAAGAGAAGAGATAAAATTAATAGGTTCGTGTTTTCAAAATATCAACGGAAGTTGGTTCCCCGGCAACGGCGCCAAAAACTTGTTGTGCGCAAGGATTTGAAGAAAATAAACGCAACCGAACTAGCAACCCGATGAGGCAAGTATACCTATCGAATTGTAGCAAGGGGACACAAGTGTCGTATTGAAATCCGGGAACTGTTGGCTATGCTTACTCACACGAACGCTATTATCTTATCGACGAAAAAACTAGGGTTTAGAGAAAAACTAATTGCAAGGAAGGAAGTACGCTATACTAGAAAGAGAACTACCGCAATTAAGTAAAGCTATTAAGCAAAGAACTATGCTAGAAAGGAAACTACTGCAGTTAATTAAAGAGCACAAGATAGGTGATTACTACGAAAGGTAGAAAATATGAAATGGAAATGCACTCAATCAAGATTCACCTCGGCTAAAGACGATTAAGAAAATGCGATAAAAATCTGAACTTAATAGGATAAAGGTCCTTGACCGTGGAGGTTCCTAAAGCTTGAACACGCTTCTCTCAAAGTCGTGCCCAACTGAGTTTAGGAAGGTCCGACCGACTCTCGTCTAAATCGGAGGCCTAAAACTCGCTTTACGCGGTGAACCCCACTATTGGATTTTACTCTAATCCGGGAGATTTGGACGTCTGCCTCTCTCGAGGGGTGCGTACAACTCCCTTTACTCTTGAATGCTCACTTCATTCTTTCGGCCTCTCGGCTATCCCAGAATGAAAGCAAAGGCGGAGAGTATATATCGAAAATATACCTCCAACCCGTGATTAATCAAGAGTATTTCAATGCCCTAACCTAAAAAGAAAAGATTAATTAAAACATCATAACATAATCGCTCTAACCTCGGATCATCAAGATCGAGTACAAGGAGGATTAGTTAATCATTATGGAATGGAGGAAGGGGGGTGAGTAGTAAAGCATAAGAACAACACAAGCTAAATAAGAACACAAGCTAAACACAAGCTAAACAAGAACACTTTTATTAATTAAAAGGGGCAAGCTACACTATTGAAAATAAAATTACAAGTGCATGAAATGGAAATCCTATTCTAGCCCTACAATTAGCACTAAGAAAGAACAAAGATTACAAAGAAAGCATAAACAAGCTAAGATTAAACTAGGGTTAAACAAAAATTACAAAGAGAGGGAGAGAGAGAGAGAGAAAAAGCATGAAAAAAACTCAAGAACTAAAGGGGCAGCACCTCCCCCTCTCAACCAAAAGCTTCCTCAAATGGAGAGGGGGGTCTCAATTTATAGAAATTTTTCTCGGGTTGGTCACGCCCTCCGACACGCCCTAGGGGGGCGTGTCAAGGGGCGTGACAGTACTATGTTGACCTCGGGCTCTGGATTCTGGCGGGAGGGATGATTGCTTCGGTACGTCGGTGGTCACGCCCTAGGTCATGCCCGTGACAGGGGGGCGTGACAGGCACGTCATGTCCAAATCATTGGTCGGAAATCCGTCAGTCGTCGAAAAGTTGATGTCACGCCCCAGGTCACACCCGTGATGGGGGGCGTGACGGTACTGTATGCATGCTGTGGCGGAATGGCATTTAATGCGGCGGCAGGCTTTGCGGCAGAGGGCGACACGCCCATGGTCACGCCTGGAGACACGCCCGGGGAGGGCGTGTCAGGGGGCGTGACAGCGGTTTTGACCGTTTTTCTGTCCCTTCCAGCAGGAGTCCTTGGGATCGCGTGATACGCCCTAGGTCACGCCTAGGGAGGGCATGACAGGGGGGCGTGTCAGGTCATTTTGGACAATTTTCTAGAAACCTGCAAAAAGACAAGAAAAAGTCAGCGGAAATAATATTTACATAAAAATGATACAAATAAACTAATAATAGACATGATTTGTACACTATAAAATAGAAAATACGATAATAGTTTAGGCTACAAAACATATTATCAGAGTCTGTGACCGACATCCCGGTGGTGCGAGATTTTGCTGACGTCTTCCTAGAGAAACTGCCAGGACTACCTCCGCACCGAGAGCAGGACTTCCAGATACAGCTTGTGCCCGGGGCCAAGCCGGCATCTAGGGCCCCTTACCAGATGGCCCTAAAGGAGTTAACAGGCTTCCGAAGTCAGTTGCAGGAACTAGTAGAGGCAGGGTTTGTCCGGCCAAGCTCTTCACTGTGGGGAGCCCCGGTGCTATTCGTCAAGAAGAAGGGCAGAAGTCTCTGCTTGTGTATTGACTATCGAGTGCTGAACATACTGACGGTCTGAAATACATACCCGCTGCAACGGATTGACGAGTTGTTCGATCAACTGGAAGGAGCGCATTTCTTCTCGAAACATGACTTGATGTCAGGTTATTACCAGCTACAGATTCGAGAGGAGGACATTCTGAAGAGCGCCTTCAATAGTAGGTACGGACTATTTGAGTTTACAGTGATGCCCTTCGGGCTCACAAATGCGCCGTCAGCATTTACAAGCCTCATGAACAGGGTATTCGAGGAGTATTTGGATGTATTCGTCATCGTATTTATTGACGACATCCTCATCTACTCAAGGACGGAGGAGGAGCATTCACGACACCTGACGTTGACTCTAGAGAGGCTACAGGAGCACCAGCTGTACGCGAAGTTCAGCAAATGCCAGTTTTGGTTAAATGAGGTGGCCTTCTTAGGTCATATTATCAGCGGTGCTGGGTTGGCAGTAGACCGTTGAAGACATCCACGGATGTACGGAGATTCCTGGGACTTGCCGGATATTACTGGAAGTTCGTCGAAGGATTTTCCCGGATTGCACTCCCTCTTACATCCCTGACGAAGAAGGAATCCCCTTTCCTTTGGACGCCACAGTTTGAGGCGACCTTTGTGGAGTTCAAAGGTCGACTTACCTCAGCTCCCATTCTCGCTCTTCTGTCGGGAAGGGAGGGATTCCAGGTGTACACGGATGCCTCCTACCAGGGGATGGGTGCCGTTCTGATGTAGAACGGGCACGTAATAGCCTACGCCTCTCGACAGCTGAAGATGCATGAGAAGAACTATCCGGTGCATGATTTTGATATGGGTGCAGTGATCTTTGCTCTGACGATTTGGCGACACTACCTCTATGGGTTTTACTGTGACATCTTCTCAGATCACAAGAATTTGAAATACGTGGACACACAGAAGGAACTCAACATCAGACAGATACGTTGGGTGGAGTTCCTGTCGGATTACCAGTACACCATGCACTACCATCCCGGGAAGGCGAACGTGGTGGCAGATGCTCTGAACCAGAGAGGAGATACCTCAGGGAAGGGACCACAACTGATGTCCATTGAGCTAGTCCGGTCTTTCAGAGATATGCAGATATCCCTAGTGTCCGAGAATGATCCAGAGATGTATATGGAGTATCTAGCTTCGATGGTTTCCATAGATGATATTCGGGACCGCATCCGGGACGGACAAAAGACAGATGCATGGGCAGAGCCGATATTTCAAGCCTTGGAGGAGGGTTTGAAGAGAGATTATACACTGAGAGATGTATTGCTATATTTCAGAGGCAGGGTCTATATACCCGGAGGAGGTCAGGTTTGGGAGGACATCATGGCGGAAGCACATTGTAGCAAATATTCTATACATCCGGGGATCACCAAGATAACAGCAGACTTGAAGAAGATGATGTTCTGGCCGAGGATGAAGAAGTACATTACATACTTCATGACTCATTGCGAGGCATGCCAGCTGGTGAAGGCGGAGTGCAGAAACCCAGCAGGATTGCTACAGCCACTTCCGGTACCGGAGTGGAAATTTGAGGACATCGCGATGGATTTCATTCATGGCCTCCCCCGATTACGGACGGGAAACGATTCGATTTGGGTCATCATCGATCGGCTAACGAAGGTGGCCAGATTCATTCCGATCAGAAAAGATGACTCGGTTGGGGTACTAGTGCGAAGATTCGTAGAGCAGTTCAATCATTACCATGGGGTGCCCAGGACGATCGTGTCGGATCGGGATGGTCGGTTCACATCCAGGGAGTGGAGATCCGTGTACACTTACTTAAGCACGCGGCTGACCTTCAGCACAGCATTTCATCCCCAGACGGATTGGCATACAAAACACACCAACCGGACATTGGAGGACCTCCTAAGGCTATGCATTTTGGATTGAAACAAACCTTGGGAGAAGCTTTTACCACTGGTTGAGTTCTCCTATAACAACAGCCACCAGTCTAGCATATGGATGGATCCTTATGAAGCCTTGTATGGAAGGAGATGTTGGACTCCGCTTTCATGGATTCAGGATGAGGATCCAAAGGTGTTGGGATCAGATTTTGTCGAAGACACCGAGGCTCAAGTGAGACTGATACGGGACAGAATGCTGGAAGCGCAGAGCCGACATGCTAAGTATTACGACGCCCGATACCGTCAGGTAGAGTTTCAGGTGGGAGACCGAGTTTTCTTGAAGATCCGGCCCATGCATGAAGTTTCACGGGTGCATGGTCGGAAGAAGAAGCTCAGCCCTAGGTATATGGGCCCTTATAGGATCCTGGAGCGAATCAGGCCCCTAGCTTACAGGCTGGAGTTGCCACTAAAACTGGCAGGTTTACACGACGTGTTCCATATTTCTTCACTTAGGAGGGCTCTACTACGCCCGGAGCAGCAGATTTCGACCACAGATTGGCCGGTAGCTTCAGACCGGTCAGTTCACTTGGAGCCGGTTCAGATCAAGGACAGAGGAGTACAGATCTTGCGTCGTAAGAAGGTTCCGTTAGTCAAAGTTCTGTGGAGGAACCATGGCCAGGAGGAGCATACCTGGGAACCGTAGGACCTGATGCGACAAAAGTATCCAGAGCTGTTCAGTCAGGTTTACCTCACAACCTCTCAGGATGTTCAATTTATCTTCCTGTTTAAAACTAGTAGGACTGCCCTAGGAAGAGTAGAGGCTTATCTTTGTTTATTGGGGTCTTGGCTTTGCCAATTAGGCGAATTAGTCATAGATTTAGGCTTCCCTTTAAACCTCATTTAGCAAACATGGTGTCGTGATGTAATCTTTCACTTCTTATGGGATGTTACAAGGTTCTTTTTCTTCGATAGAAATTCCCGTAGGCTTAACCTTGATTTCGGGGACGAAATTTTTGTTTTGTTTATTGGGATTTGTAACATCTCATTTCCAACTAGACCCCTAAGAATTGTTTTGGTCATGACTAGGTCATGACAAAACCCTAGGAAGCTAAAAAAGGGCCAGGTGATCAAGGCCAAGGTGAGAATCACCTTGGTCTATCTATGGCACAAACTCATCACCAAACCTAGGGATTGACCATAGGGCTTCACCATGACTCCATGTCCCCACCACAATATCACTAACCTATTATAGGGTCCACTAGAGCCTTAAGGTCCTTTAGAGTCAACCCAAAGTGGCCAATTTGACCTAGGACCACCATAGGCCTAAATTGGGCAAGGTACCCTAATTAAGGGTATTTGGCCTCTAATGTGCCCAACCAACCTTGCTCAGGTCTTCCTAGACCTAAAGTGATGTCAATGGGTCACCAAGGACACATCGTGTTCAGTCCTAGATGCCAAGTTGACCCAAGTCAACTCTAGCCCCAAAGTGGTTAAAGTGCCCTTACTAAGGGTCAAGTGACCTCCAAGGAGCCAAGTCAACCCTACCAAACTCTACATAGACCTTAGGGGAGGCCAATGAGTCACCAAGTACCTAATGGGGTCAACCCAAATGGTCATGTTTACCAAGGTCAACTCTACCTTAAGGTTAAGTCAAATTAGCCCAAATGGGTTCACCCAAGCTCAAGCCCATTTTCCCCCACTTGGGCTAACTTTATTTTAATTAATAATAATGATTTTATGGGTTGCCAATATGCTAGGGAGATGAACAAATTCGTTCATGATGACTAGGAGAGAGAAAGCTCAATTTGCCCTTTAATGGAGGAGAGAGAAAGTGAGAAAGAGAGCCATTCATGGCCAAGGGAGGCAAAGGGACTTCTCCCTTCATTTCCAAAGAATGGATTCATCTCCCTTGCTGAAATAGGAGAAGTTCAAGGGGTTTTCAAGGCTGTTCAAGGCTAGAAACAGTGAACCCAAGGCATGGCCGAAATTATCCTTCATGGCCATAAATGGATTTGAAGCCATGACCCTTCCTCTCCCCCATCTAGCCTTCTTAAAAGCATCCCTGGACTCAGAGGAGGAGTTTACACAATCCATTTGAAAGAGCCGAGTCAGTTGGTAGTGTAGTTGCAAAGCATCGGAAAGCTCCACCACCGGCCATGCCGCACCACCACCACACTCGCCGACAAGCTCGGTTAAAGGTCCTCCTCTACTCCTTCTTTCGTGGGTAGATCGTAGTAATCGTTTAGGACAAGAATCGGACTCAATTGAGCCGATCCAAGTTTTAATTTCAATGGTTTTTTCCAAAAAAACATGGTGGTCGGGTTTGCCGGAAACCGCCTCTCCGGCGGTCGTGCCGCCCCCTGACGGTAGCCCTCACCTCAACGGAGGTGGTGGTGCCGGTGGCTGGCCAGGGAGGTGGCCAAATGGCCAGCGGTGGCTCATGCAAAGCTACAGGTTTTAAGCATTTTTTTAGGGTTGCTGGTTCGTTTTTTTTTTGAGAAGATGAACAGTAACTATAATACTTAAATATTATATTATATACATAATATTATTATTTGTTACCCCTTTAACTTGCACATTTTGATGTCGTTAAACGAAGCACTTAGATGCTGTTTCAGGAAAATTGCCAGTCACAGAAGTTGTAGCCCTTCGAGTCTAGATTATTTTAAAATTTGTTTCATCTAGTTTGGGTAAGTGGTTTGACCACGGAACCCATTTTGGTGGGGCCTATACCTAGGGCTATCCTGAGATTCAAATGGATGCCTTCCCTTCATCCCTTGTCCAATGATCGGAAATTTGGGAAGGGAGTCTACCCTAGTCATACCTAGTGCTTGTCCAAAAATGGGAATATTTGGATAACATTTTTCTATAGGTTTTAGAAAACTTTAATAATCCATGAATAAATTAATTAGGTTTTCTGAACATCTCAAAACTCCCCCAAATTTGGGTGGGTGGTCTTAGAGGGCATGATAGGACTCTGGTAAAATTTTCATCTCATTTTGAGATGTTTTGGTTAGGTATTGATCCAACCCTAGGTATACCCTTATAGGGGTATTTAGGTCAAAGAGCTATTTTTGATGTTTGAGTGGTCAAATCACCTCAACAGAGGCTGTGATTTTGACCACTGACTTGGTAGGACCACTATACCCCTCTTAGGTAATATGGAGTTGTTTAGGATTGTTTTACCCCTAGATCCAAATTCAAACCCTAAGAGAGGGATTTTGAGGGTTGTGAAGGGCAAGGGGTCAGTTGACCTTGAAAGGATTTGAAACTTGGGAGAGAGAATTCTAGGGTAGGTAGAATCCTTTTGAAGAAATCTAAAATAGATTCTAGGGTGAATAGGTCCCTCAAAACCCTAACCCTATTTTAGGCCACAAACCTTGTAGTGATAGAAAATGTCACTAAAACTCAATGAACAGTAATGAGATTTGGGTAGGTTAGTGTTTAAAGTTAGTAAAAGCTCTGGAGATTTTGTTATGAATTTAGGATTATAATTTTGGATACTTCATTAACAATTTAGTAATTTGTATTATTTACTTAAAAATTTATTATGAAGTAACTACTTGCTGGAAATTGATGAACTTTAGCTAGATGACTTTTTATTATGTTTTAAAGCTCTGTGAATTTTTGTGGGATTTTTTGAAGATTATTTTTAAGGGTTTCTTCATTAAGTATTGTTTTCAATGAAAACTTAATTAAATTTATTATGGTGTCTAACAAGCCTGTAAAATTATGATTTTTGCACAATGACCCTTTCTTCACCATTTTAAGATTCTGTAAATTTTATATAATTTTCTGATAAATAACTTTGGTACTTCCTCCTTTACATATGATTAAGGGAATTAATTTGGATAAATTAATTACAGGTCAGATAGTTTCTGAAAAATTATGGAAATTAGTATCTAGTAATATATCTCTATTATTTAGTGATCAAAATTTTTGGGTGGCCATCACTTGAGTAGATCATATAGTTCATGTTCAAATTACCAATGACCAAACATTTGGGAAAATTCAATAAATATCAAATTAATTAGAAAAATTATGAATCTCTAATTTTAGACTAAACTTGTTATGATAGACCTCTGATAAATTTTATAGGAGATTTGGAAGACAATCCGGAGTGCCTTCTTTACACATCTCACATAGTATAGGGTGGTCTGCTTATAGTAACTGCGGAAACTGAACTAGAGTGGACAATGAATTTGAGGAGTTGGATCCTTAGAAGGTTGCTGGTTTGGGTAAATAAAGGAGTTCATCATTGGAAGATAGGATTAGTAGAGTGTGAGGTTGACTAGTGTTATGTAACGTCCCAATTCGCGCTAGGCCCCCCTCGCACGAGTTCTGAGTTAAGAGACTTGACTCGGGCTCGGGGCGCACTGGCAAAAGGCATCAAGTGTCTTGAACGGAGTGATGGGTTGAGTGATATCCGATGAATTTGTCGAGAATGCCCGGATATACCCATCGATCGTCGAGAATGATGACCGATCGTCAAGTATCGCTGACTGATACTCGACGCGCTCAACGCCAGGATTTCTGATAAAATGGTTAAGGGAAATTCGTCGAGAATAATTATTGATACCCGACGAATTCGTCGAGAATGCCCGGATATACCCACCGATCGTCGAGTATCGCTGACTGATATTCAACGCACTCAACGCCAGGATTTATGATAAAATGGTTAAGCGAAATTTGTCGGGAACCATTATTGATACCCGACGAATTCGTCGAGAATACCCGACTATACTCACCAATCATCGAGAATGATGACCGATCATCGAGTATCGTTGACTGATACTCAACGCACTCAACGCCAGGATTTCCGATAAAATTATTATGGGAAATTCGTCGGGAATCATTGTTGATACCTGACGAATTCATCGAGAATACCCGGCTATACTCGTCGATCGTCGAGAATGGAAGCTGATTCCCACCGAATTTGACTTGTGCGTTTTTCCGCCCAGGAAGATTCGCTGGCTTGTACAGGCGGACTGAACCGGACTTCGGGATTTGTGCTGGATGATCCCTTGGACCGGTCACTTCAAATAAGACCTAATTTGGGCAGTCCAATCAGAGGTTGACACATGGCGGAGTGACATAACCCTAGTGAGCTAATATAAATAAGAAGAAAACTAAACCCTAGCCGTCACTTCGATCATTGTCGAGCTGCTACCCGCGCAAAACCATCGGGAGAGAAGCCGATCATCGGAGCTCTGGAGGAGAGGCTTGCTGGAGCCAGCCAAACTTTGGAAGAGGAGAAATGTCATCGTTGTCAAGGAAGAAATGATGCCGCGGAGGAGGATGACTAGATCCATGGCCGGGATTGATGGTACCGCTGGAAATGAGGTTAGCTTCCTCCCCTCTCCCTTGGTGCTAGATATGTAGTTAAATATTCTATGAGAGATATCGACTCCATAGAGTTTTGATGGTGAGGAGGAGATTTCTTAGGGAAAAGCCATGTCTAGGTCGTTTTCTAGGCTTAGTCTCCTCCAACCTCTTCATTCTTCAAAGTGAAGATGAGAGAGTGATTCGGGGAGAAGTATGGCTTTGTGAGGATGAATAAGGTTGGACGTAATTTCTGGAGAAGTTTTTGGGGGATCGATGCAAGGAGGAAGATGAACGGATGCCATTCATCTCACCTTAAGATGCGTGTAGAAATCTTATTTCTGTACGCAGCGATCTTCGTGGCCAATTTCGGGGGTGTTCTGGCCAGATCTGGGCTTTTGACTAAACACGAAAGTTGTAGCCCTTGAAATTATCTTTCCAACGAATGGTTACACGCACTCGCCGGATATCTTTAGCCACGGGAATCCTCGGTCGAAGTTGCTGCCAGGATTTATGCTGCACCTAAATTCTGGGCTGTGTAAGGTGGAATTCGATTTGGTGGAATTTAATGTTACGATCCAACTCGAGGTTTAGGTGAAATATTTTGACATAATCATCATAGTGATATGATAAGTAGATGTTATAAATCTGAATTTGTACAACGAGCTGTGGACAAGCTTAACTTAAGGAAAGAGCCTGATATAAATTGGTAGATATATATAGTGATGCCCCTTATCTATATCATGTTGAATTCATTTGGAAAGGCATATAAATGACTTAAACTATGGCCATGATGTATGTTGAATGGATAGAAGGGAATTAGTAATCCAATGCTTAGAGTGTCGTCTCTCCACGGGTAGCGTTGTTGAAGTTAACAAGTGCGGTGTTGACCGTCACTAGTTGGAATGAGGCTGAGATAGGTATTTGATGGATGGTTGGGATTGGTACTCGGTGTTCACGTCCTAAGGCTCCTTCCATGCCACGATATTGTGGAATTGTATGTGGTGTGAGTCGACACGCAGTATCTTAATCCCGGGTTAAGTATAGTGTGGCAGGTCTACGGGCTCGCCAATCGTCACACTGATGGGAGTTGACAGTTAGACCTTGAACGGTTGGGCTTGGTCCTCGTGCTCATTTCCGGGGCTCCTTTCGTGTCATACCTTAGGCCAGTTCGGGGCTAGGATCTTGGTGCACATTTACCCAAGAGAACCCGCTAAGCCGTAGTACGCATGTGAGCTCCGCTGTTGTGTTCTTAGCGTTGAGGCGTACGGAGGCCTAGGCAGGGTAGTGTGGAGACAAGCCTAGTAGTGGAGATGCTCACTCTACTGTCACCATTTGGCCACGACGGTTGATGCCTGGGAGGTTAGATACCTTCTCGAATAGTGGGAACTATAAGTCTGTGTCGACATAGCGATTGCATGTGCTTGATCATGGGTCTGTCATTGCATCGCATACATAGCATTGCACTTCATTACATACACAAGAGTTACTTAAGTTTGTATGGGCACTCCTATACGATGAGTTACTTACTGCTGAATGACCCTCAACTTATATACTTGTATGGGCATCCATATAAGTTGAGTTACTTACTGTTATAACATTATACTCTCTTACTGCTGTAGATGGTAGAATTGTAGATTAAGAGGTTGTTCATTTATACACTACTTTTATTGCTACTTATGACATGTATATTTACTTCACCTGCTTGTACTACTATTTTATATATATTGTACCTGTTCCTTTCTCCTCCCGGTGCCGAGGAGTCGCCGGGGGAGTGGATGTGAAGCCACTTAGTCTTTATGACTAACGGTTGCTACATCTTCCTTTTTAGGAGGAAACCCCGCAGGTGGAGCAGCAGGTCTTGCAGCTGGACAGCCAGGCCAGGACGATAGGGCCTGAGGGGATGGTACCATCGCTACCGTCGGTTATAGATGTGAGTGAGAGAGATTTTGTTGTAGCCCTTTGGGGCAATTCTATTTACGTACTCTGATTATGTAAAAGCTTTTTTAGCTTCTCTTTTGCTGTACTTATGGACTTATGTTTAGTGTGGATTGACTTCTTTATATTATTATGGTCTGGTTGGCATTTATATGTTGATATTAGTTGTAGCCGGCAGGATAGGCATCTTGTGGTACAGGCTGACCCGAGTGTTAGTGTTACCGCAAGGCGGCTGTTCTGGGAATAAGACCCCTCTCGTGCCGTGTTTTGTATTCCGGGAGGGGGGGTCTTATAAATGGTATCAGCTTGTTACGATCCTCCGAGGAGAAAGTCACTTAACAGCGGTGCCACCCCCATTTGATTAGTCAGTTTGGGGACAAACTGACTTCGCGGAAGCAGTGGTGTGCCCATATGTAATTCACACTAAGTTTGTCCATCTTTGGCCCTAGATTAGCAAACCTAACCTTAGATTTGTACCCTATGTATAGATCCCAGTACATGCTGATCCAGTGAGGGGAACCCCCGCCCCGTCCGTACCTTCACAATTCCAACAATAAGAGCATGGGCAGACGCTCACAACTATTTTGGATGCCTTTAGGTCCTAATCTCAGCAGGCACCTGTACAACAACAGGGTACGGGATCTACTTGGTTAAGCATTTTCCGAGCTCTCTCCCCTCCCGCTTATATTGGGACAGAGTCGGCGGTGCGTACGGAAGAGTGGCTCGACACTGTACAAGAATTGTTGGCAGGAATAAGATGCCCAAACAACATGGCTGTGACCCTTGTGGTGACACTCTTAGAGCTGCACGCCAAAAGGTGGTGGAAGTCCCTCATGGGCTCAACTTTTCATGAAAGAGTGTACACGGACATTAGTTGGAGCGAATTCTATGAATCCTTCTTAGAGCATTTTATCCCCTCAGCCGCTCGGGATGATCTTGAAGAGAGATTTTTGCAACTAAAGCAAGGGTCCAAGTCGGTGACAGATTACCAACGGGAGTTTCAGCACTTGGCTAGATTCGCTGACTCCTATGAGTTGGATTATAGAGGGTACGCCAAACGATTCTACAAAGGCTTGCGAGATCCCCTAAGGGAATCTCTTTTGTTTATAGCGGACTCTAGTCTGGCGGAGATTATCGATATGGTGAAGAGATTGGAAGCGGACCACTTGGGAAGTGGTAAAAGGCCAGCGGAGGGCGTGATGGAAGCCGGCCCCAGCAACAGAAGGAGATTTGACAATAGAAGAGGAAGAGGATATCGGAGAGGTGGCAGGCGTTTCCCCCAGAATTTTAGAGAGGAGCGCCCGGTTCCGCAACCTCCTGCAATACCTCCACCTCAACAATTTCAGCAATACGGCGGAAGGAAGGAACGGGTGTGCTTTGAATGCAACCAACTGGGTCACATTCGATGCTACTGTCCGCAACTGTTTGGAGATGCGCCTTTTGCTTTCCCTCCAGCAGCCCCTCGGGAGCGAGGGTATATGTGTGGTCGAGGACGTAGACTACGAGGAAGAAACCCCGGACCCACTCGGGATCAGATGTATGCCTTGGATATGACTCAAGAGCGGAATCCTCAGGAGATGATTGCAGGTACGATTTGAATTAGCCATTTTGCTTCCATTAATATCCTCTAGTGGGTTAAGATATACTAGACGTCTAGCTTGAGTATTATTAATGACACTTAGGCACCGTGATGGTCGGCGGGAAACCGGCTTATACGTTATTTGACACCGGTGCCTCACATTCTTTCGTGTCTGAAGACTTCATCAAGGACATACACGGAGTGCAATATTTCACTGGTTTTGCTCGAAGAGTACGCCTCCCAGACGGATCTGAGATGACGGCAACTGCAAAGTGCGAGTTGGAGATAGCCATTGGGGGAAAGACCTTTGGTACCCCCGCCACAATTTTGAGAATGCCATAATTCGACCTCATATGTGGCATGGCGTGGCTGGACTGGCACTATGCAAGAATCGACTGTGCGGAGAAGCAAATCTATTTGAGACATGGAGATACTGATGTAATCTTCCAAGGTATAAATTTCGCACCACGATTATTGTTATTCTTTATCCAGACCTTGAAAGCTTATATGAGAGGGGATGAAGTCTACATGGTATGTTTCGAACTGTAGGAGGTGAGGGTAGATGTGAAGGATGTGCGGGTAGCAAGGTATTTCCCTGAGGTATTTCCTGAGAAATTACCAGGGTTACCCCCGCATAGAGAAGTGGATTTTCAGATTAAGCTTGTATCAGGAACTAAGCCTGTTTCCAGGACCCCTTATCGAATGGCCCCAAAAGAACTCGCAGAGTTTAGAGTTCAACTGCAGGAGTTCGTAAAATCAGGGTTTGTTTGCCCCAGCTCATCACCTTTGGGATCCCCTATTCTATTCGTTAAGAAGAAAGATAGAACCATGCGTTTGTGTATAGACTATCGGGAGCTCAACCGACTGACGGTACGGAACACCTATCTGTTACCTCGGATCGATGAGTTGTTCGATCAACTGGTGGGAATGCATTGGTTCTCCAAGCTAGATCTGCGCTCGGGGTATTATCAATTGAGAATACGAGAGGATGATATCCAAAAAACGGCTTTATCTCAAGGTACGGCTTATATGAGTTTACGGTGATGCCGTTTGGGCTCACAAATGCCCCATCAGCTTTCATGAGCTTGATGAATAAAGTGTTTGAGGCCTATCTAGATGTCTTCGTCATTGTGTTTATTGACAACATCTTAGTCTACTCTAAGACGGAGGAAGAGCATGTCGGGCATCTAGCCTTAGTTCTGGAAAAGTTAAAAGAGCACGCCCTGTTCGCCATGTTTAGCAAGTGTGAATTCTGGCTTAGGGAAGTGGCTTTCTTGGGTCATATAATCAGTGGGGCTGGACTAGCTGTAGATCCGGCCAAGGTGCGTGCCGTGAAGGAGTGGTCGCCCTTGAAGTCGGCGGCCGATGTGAGGAGTTTTCTAGGACTTTATGGATACTACCGTAAGTTCGTAAAAGGATTCTCCAAGATTGCCCTCCAGCTTACTTCTTTGACAAAGAAAGGTGTGCCATTTAAGTGGACACTCCAGTGTGAAGCGGTATTCCAGGAATTGAAGGATAGACTTACCTCCGCCCCCATCCTTGTCCTTCTGTCTGGGAAGGAAGGATTCCAAGTTTACACGGACGTGTCTTATCAGGGGTTGGGAGCGGTGTTGATGCAGCACGGGCACGTAATTGCTTATGCTTCAAGACAATTGAAGAAGCATGAAATCAATTACCCGGTACATTATTTGGAGATAGGAGCAGTGGTGTTCGCCT
This sequence comes from Platanthera zijinensis, assembly GCA_039513925.1. NCBI lineage: Eukaryota > Viridiplantae > Streptophyta > Magnoliopsida > Asparagales > Orchidaceae > Platanthera > Platanthera zijinensis. The sequence goes on from CM077083.1 coordinate 37,463,459, forward strand.
TGAAAGTATGGAGGCATTATCTATACGGCGTCCACTGCGAAATCTTCTCGGATCATAAAAACTTGAAGTACGTCCATATCCAGAAGGAATTGAACTTAAGACAACGGCGGTGGTTAGAGTTTCTATGCGACTATGAGTTTACCTTGAACTATCACCCCGGAAAAGCAAACTCTGTAGCCGATGCATTGAGACGGAAAGTACCCAGCTCGAGCCCAGAGTCTCGGTTGATGAGCATGGAGTTGGCGCGGATGATTGAGGAGATGGATATTACATTGATATTTAAGGCTCCTTCAGCAGAATATACAGATTACTTGTCCAGCATGAGCATAGTTTGTGATATCCGGGACCGGATCTGAGTGGAGCAAGGATTGGATGCGGCTCTGGCCCCGACACTCAAGTTGATCGAAGACGGGGCTACCGACGAGTACACACTAAAGGACGGCCTCGTTTACTTTCGCGGCCTGCTCTACATTCCCAAGGGCGGTAAAATCCGGGAGGATATCTTGAGAGAGGCACATTGCTCTCAATATTCAGTGCACCCGGGAATTTCAAAGATGTACGCTGGCTTACGGAAGACAATTTGTTGGCCAGGAATGAAGAAGGATGTCCGATACTTTGTCACACATTGTGAAGCCTGCCAAAGAGTGAAGGCGGAGTGCAGGAGTCCTGGTGGCCTGTTGCAGTCGTTGCCAATCCCTGAGTGGAAGTTCGAGGATATTTCCATGGACTTCGTACATGGGCTACCTCGCTCCTGCTCATGAAATGATTCACTATGGGTGATCGTTGATCGCCTGACGAAAGTTGCCTGGTTCATTCCTATGAAGACGGAGTCTCATGTGGATGTCTTAGTACGCCTTTTCGTGGAGCAGTTTGTACGGTATCACGGCGTACCTAAGACGATAGTTTCGGACTGCGATGGTCGCTTTACCTCCAAGGAGTGGAAGGCGGTACAGGCGTATTTTGGCTCGCGCCTTACCTTCAACACTGCATTTCATCCTCAGACGGACGGGCAGTCTGAGCGGACCATCCGAACATTGGAGGATCTGTTGAGGTTGTGTGTGATAGATAGGGGAGAGCTGTGGGAAAGACTCTTGCCCTTAGTGGAATTCTCCTACAACAACAGCTATCAAGCTAGCATTGGCATGGCACCCCATGAATCCCTATATGGAAGGATGTGTAGAACCCCCTTGTCTTGGGTGCAAGATGAAGACCCGAATACTTTGGGTGTTGAATATATAGATGACACGGATACGGTGGTTAGGGTTATACGGGATCGTATGTTAGAGGCTCAAAGTCGGCAGGCGAAGTATTATAATGCAAGGCACCGTATGGTGGAGTTTCAAGTGGGTGATAAAGTGTTCCTTAAAATCCGGCCGATGCATGGAGTGTCACGGGTGCGGGGAGTGAAGAAGCTCAGCCCACGGTATGTTGGGCCCTATGTCATATTAGAAAGGATTGGCCCTTTGGCCTATCGGCTGGAGCTACCGCCCGAGCTAGAGAATCTCCACGATGTGTTCCATGTATCGTCGCTTCGGAAGGCGCTATTGCGGCCCGAACAATACATCCCCACAACTGATGGTACTGTGGCATCTGACAGATCTGTGCGACTGGAGTCGGTGCAGATCGTTGATAAAGAGATAAGTGCCTTGCGCCGCAAAAGTGTTCCCTTGGTAAAAGTGCTATGTTCTAATCATGGGAAGGATGAATTCACATGGGAGCCGATGGATTTGATGCAAGGACGCTACCCGGAGTTGTTTGCTTCAGGTAGTTTTATTTAAAAGCATATGTTATTTTTGTATGCTTTACTCCCCATAGGCTCAGCCTGATTTCGGGGACGAAATCTTTTATTTTGTTTATAGGATTTGTAACGTCCCAATTTGCGCTAGGCCCCCTCGCACGAGTTCTGAGTCAAGAGAATTGACTCGGGCTCGGGGTGCACTGGCAAAAGGCGTCAAGTGTCTTGAACGGAGTGATGGGTTGAGTGATATCCGATGAATTCGTCGAGAATGCCCGTATATACCCACCGATCGTCGAGAATGATGACCGATCGTCGAGTATCGCTGACTGATACTCGACGCGCTCAACGCCAGGATTTCCGATAAAATGGTTAAGGGAAATTCGTCGGGAATAATTGTTGATACCCGATGAATTAATCGAGAATGCTCGGATATACCCACCGATCGTCGAGTATCGCTGAGTGATATTCAACGCACTCAATGCCAGGATTTCCGATAAAATGGTTAAGCAAAATTCGTCGGGAATCATTGTTGATACCCGACGAATTCGTCGAGAATACCCGACTATACTCACCGATCGTCGAGAATGATGACCGATCGTCGAGTATCACCTTGCCAAACTCCAAGTTGTGGATGGGGTAATTACGTTCATGCACTTTCAATTGACGTGACAAATAAGCGATCACCTTGCTAAACTGCAGGAGAACGCAGCTTAAGCCGCTTCCTGATGCATCGCTGTATATCTCAAAACCGTCTGCACCATATAGTGACGTCAAAACAGGCACCGTGGTCAAACGACCTTTTATCCCCTAAAAAGCTCGCGCACACTCCGACGTCCAAACGAACTTCTGATCTTTGCTCGTTAACGTAGTCAAAGGCAAAGAAATCCGGGAGAAGTTCGCCACAAATCTTCTATAGTAGCCTGCCAGTCCAAGAAAACTCCTTACTTCGGCCACCAAAGACATCACTTGCCAATCATGAATGGCACTTATCTTTGCTGGATCCACCGCTATGCCCTATCCACTTACCACATGGCCCAGAAAAGCCACAGACGAGAGCCAGAATTCACACATAGAGAACTTGGCATACAACTTATTTCTCCGCAAGGTATGCAATATCAACCGCAAATGGTTTGCATGATCTTCCTCCGACTGAGAGTACACGAGGATATCATCAAAGAACACAATCACAAACAGATCCAAGTATTCGCGGAACGTTCGATGCATGAGATCCATGAATACCGAAGGCGCATTACATGAGCAGAACGACATCACTGTGAACTCATAATGACCGTAGCGTGTGCCAAACGTTGTCTTGGGAATGTCACCTTCCCTAATCCGCAATTGTAATACCCGGATTTCAAATCCAACTTGGAATAGATGGTTGAGCCTGCTAGCTGATCAAACAAGTCATCGATCCGTGGAATCAGATACTTTTTTTTCTCCGTCAGCTTATTCAGTTTGCGATAATCAATACATAGCCACAAACTACCGTCTTTCTTTTTCACAAAAAGAACAGGCGCGCTCCAAGGTGACATACTTGGGCGTATGTATCCCTGCTCCAACAGTTCTTACAACTGAACTTTTAGTTCGGCCATCTCTTTTGGTGCTACTCGATACGGCGAACGGGCCACAGGCTTCGCACCTGGCACCAGCTCGATAGCAAAGTCGATGTCCCTTTGGGGAGTTAACCCGGGAAGGTCCTTTGGAAACACATCAGCATACTCCGACACAATCAACACTTCACTCACACTGGCCTTCGGCGCCACCGCCTTTACGAGTGTGAAGAACAACTCCGCACCCTTTCGAACTGCCTTAATAACTTGGAGAGCAGATAACAACATCCCACTCAACCCTTGTATACCAATGAACTTGGTCTCTGCCCGAGTGTGACCTCTTTTGAAGTGAATTTATACAGGCACGCTGCTCTGAGAGCCAGTCCATACCAAAGATTATATCAAATTCCTTGATCGACAATACTAGTGTTTCCACCTTGAACTCCAGACTCCCTATCTTGACCTCAAGACCGCAAGATTTATCCGCGCACATCAAACATCTGTTAGGTAACAACACCTTTACACTGTCTATCGTGGTCCGGATAGGTACCCCGACTCGAAAGACGAACTCTTCAGACAGAAATGAATGTGAAGCACCTGTGTCAAACAGTGCTCGCGCCAGAAACTCTCGTATAAGGACAAACACTAAAACATCACAATCAAAACAAGCAAAGCACACAGTATAAAATAACATTAAAAACTGCGCGCACCTGTGACGACATCCGCCTGCTTAATGGCCTCCTGTTGTCCAAGATTGAAGACCCTGGGCTGCGCGCGTGAGGCAGAAGACTCCACCACAGTCTTCCCTTTCTTCGTATAAGACGCTCCCATCTTCTTGTCACCCTTTGGAGGACCAACTCGGCAATCACGTGCGAAGTGTCCCAACTTCCCGCACGTAAAACAAGCACGAGATCCATACCCAGATGTCTCTGTCACAATCGCAGAAGGAGCTTGTCCAGTAGACTTGGACTTCTTTCCACTTCTCTTACGGTACCCAAACTTATCCGGACGCGGCGGCTTGAACTCTGGCTTTGTCACATCCAAGGTCCCTTTTGCCTGCCCCCTTTTCATGTCCGTCTCCAAAGACCGAGCCGTATAGAGTTGAAATCCCTGACTCACAGAACTCGAGAGTAAATACCGCAGCTCATCTCGCAGTCCCGCATAAAACCTATTTGACTTACGCTCTTCTTCGGCGAAGATTGTACCCGCATATCTTCCCAAACGTGTGAATTCATGCAGATAATCATCCACACTACGATCCCCTTGGTTTAACCATTGAAATTCCATTTCCATCGATATCCTTTGCTGCATTGGTAGATGTTGTGCCAAGAACAACCGAGAAAATTCATCCATCGAGACTTCTGCAAGTTGTCTACTGGCCAAGTGATGCAGTTCAATCTCATCCCACCATAAATGAGCCTCTCCTTCCAGTAGGAAAGTGGCCAACATAACCTTCTTGTCCCTCCTCAACCTTGATAGCTCTAATGATCCTCTTGATCCTTGCAAGCCAATCCTCTGCTTGGGCCGGTGACCCTGCCCCAGTAAATTGTGGAGGGTCGAAGCTCAAGAATTGCTTCAATTGTTGATCTGCTGTCCGCAGATCAACTATAGCTTCTATCGGTTCTTGCCGTACCCCAGCATGCGTTGGCACCACTACAGGACTTGCCTGCCCAGCCTACTGAGCATTCATCACAGCAAGTACCATTTTTGTGATGAAACATACCGTTTCAGCGGATGGAGGAGGTGTGGGCACCTCAGCTGGTGCCGCACTTTCTACAGAATGTTGAGGTTCGGATTGACCCGCAACACTTCTAGTCACCTAGATGTGTAAAACACATAATTTAGCGACCAAGTAAAACTGCAAACATACAAAAAGAATACACAGGTTCAACAAACAAGTGTATTTGCATTCCTAAGTGGACATTCTTGAGTTCAAGTTAAGTGTTATAACGACAGCACTGACACATGCTCGCCACCCCTCAAAATAATTCGTCCGCAAATTCGGAAGAGATCGACCAACAAGGTGATACCAAATTGTAACACCTCTACCCGTCAAGAAGAATATAATAGAGGGTCTGGCCGGGGCCCCACACCATATTCCACCAACAGGCAGAGACGCTACAAAATAATATCAAAACCAACGCATCCTAACACAGAGCATTCTAGCGGAAGCTTCACGGTCTAAACCTTGAACTCAAGCAAAACAAGAACTGTCCACTAAAAACATAGGAATGTATACAACCAAAGTCTGTGGCCTTAAGGCCTTACAAATTTCTCTTAATAAGGTGTGGTTTACAGACATCGGCACGCAGGCCGGCCACACATGAACAGGAAGAAACAAAATAAAGCCTTCTAGGGCAGCAACGGAGCTTGGGCTTCAGCCCGCTAAGTCCCGCTCGGACCAGCACCTCCAGCACCTACAAGAACCAATCCACCAAAGCAGTGGTAAACAGGGCAACGGTCAGCATTCAGCTGACCAATTATAACGACCCTGCCCCTGGAACGGGGTAGCGGAATTCCATCCCTGCATAACATTTTTCCAATAGTATGTATAGTAAACCACGCAAGATGTGCACGACTACACAGTCAATACATATCACAAACGTCGGCACGATGGCCCGACGCTCCGTGCACTCAGGGAAAATTCGGGTGTACCGGAAACACCGGATCCCACCAATGAGCATTCTAGTCTTGATCGGCACGGATGTCGTCGACTCTCGCTATGTGATCCTAACAGGGCCTTAAGCACCCAAGGTTAGACAACCATAATGTGGGTACAGCTCCACCTATCCCGTTGCTTACATCGTCAGACTCAAGATTGGACTGATGCGGGTACAGCTTCACCTTTCCCGTCCACCACAAGAGTTGAACTTAACTCGCACAATTTCCTGGACTTCCTCATGTACTTCCTACTGCACCAAGCGACAGGTATCCACCACAGATTGCACACAAACAATCAAATACTCGGAGGCTCCTCCGAAATGCAAACAAAGCATCACCAATCAAGACCAACACGTCCAGATGGGCTTCACACAGCATGCCTAGACCCGTACTCTGATTCCGTATGCTAACAAGGGGGACTTCACATATCTACCCCAAGGGACACCACAACCCACCGCACACTCGCGGGGACGGGTTTTCCCTATGCAAATGCAGGAAAGAAGGACTTCACCTGTCCAAGACAGAAATCGTTACCCTAGGAATTCTCTTTGGAGCCATAGAGAGAAAGCAATCGGATGAAAGTCTTCGCAGCAGCCTTGCCTTCGCAAATCCGAACTCGGCTCGCGATTTGGACCACCGTAGCACCACCGGCAGCCGGATTCCCCTTCTCCTTCCTCACCTTACTCTCCCCTCTCTCTTAGCTTTAGAAAGAGAAAGATGAAACTCAACTGAGCTTTCTCTTCTTAACTCCCGGCCTTATCAACCCAGGGAAGAGCCTAGACCATTGGATCTTGGTCAAAGAAAATGAATGGCTCGGATAAGCCCTGAAATTGATTTTCTTGGCCAAACACGGGTAGTGACACGCCCGTGTCACAGGACGTGTTCCTGAAGCAGTCAACAACCGACTTAAGCCAAACCAGAACACGGGTGCCGACACGCCCGGGTCACGCCCGTATCGACACCTGACACGCCCGTGACGAGGGGCGTGTTCCCCCATCGAGACGGAATCGCCATTTTTCCCGAGAACAACACGGGCACTGGACACGCCCGGGTGACTTTTTCACACGCCCGTGTCATGATCGACACGGCTGGGCCTCCAAGCCGTGTCCTTCTCGGGACATTCTGGCTAATATTTGGGCATGACACGCCCTGGGACACGCCCGTATCCCCCGGCCGTGTCACCACTCAATGCCACTCAACGCCACTTTACTTAGCGCCACTCAACGCCATCCTAGCAGGACATGCCCTGGGACACGCCCGTATCCCAGGCCGTGTCGACACCCAACGATCGTTGGCTCAACGATCGTCGACCAAGAAGAGCACGCCCTTGAACACGCCCGTGTCCCAGGCTGTGTACACTAAACACGCCCTGGGATACGCCCGTGTCCCAGGCCGTGTCAGCTAGCCTGAACCTCAAGTTGACCTTTTGAGATTTCTGGGGTGTTACATGCACAAGCAAGTGCAACACACCCACACGACTCCATGCGCACAGACCTTTAGTTCCCCCTGTTCGGGCAGCTAGCTTCACTCCCAGGAACCTCCGTAGTGGAAAACAGAGACAGTGGGTCGGGCCCCCTACTCCTAGGCGGGTAACCACACTACCAGGCCTAGCCCTTCCGTACGCCCCTAGAAGAACACAACCTAGAGTATCCGCATACAAGTGGTGGCTATATCCACCAGGCTTTCTTTGGCTAAGTGTTCCACACTGCCGAGTCAATGTACCGACGTCAGTGTGATCGATCGTCCAGTACCGATGACCCACCACTTCTATGCACATGCAATCATGACAGTTATATTTGTACAAGTTATCAAGTTACCGAGCCTCCAGCTCTCTAGGCTACCAAGCATATACCAAGTCCTCGAGCATCCCGTTCCCTGGACTTCCAAATTTATACCAAGTCCCCAAGTATCCTGCTCCCAGGACTTCCCAATCACAACTTAGACCATTAACATTACTAGTAGGCCCTTAGACCACGGACCTACTCTACCCATTCCATGCCAATTCTTATTCCTAAGTGTACAAGTGTAGGTGTGAGGTGCAACTATTATTAGGGTTACTCTTGATCATTTTATTGCTAAGATTTAAGGTTAACCTTGGACTTCTTGAGGTTTACCCGGTGAAGGGCTCGCAGCGGTACTAGGAGCTATGATGGGGTGAATCCCAAAGCTCCCTTTCCAAGGCACTTATTGTTATTGATTTCTACCCTTGAGCCAAGACCCTCTTTATATTAAGTAGCTCTACTCCTAGGTGACTTTAACCTCTGAGCTAGCCTACTCAGGTCCTATCACTATATGTAGACCACACTAAGCACATGGTGCTCCCGTTAGGGGGTACTCCAATTTTCTCATCCAAATGCCCTAAAATCAATACTGGGAGTCCACCATGACCTAATATAACTAATTCCAAGATTTCCAAATTTTTCCTATTTATCGGGCATTTAATTTATTTATTCTAAGTCTCCCAATGCCCTAGTATGAACATAAAGTGCACTAATGAGCCAACAATAAATCACCATAAAATCAGTAAAAATCCTATGACGCATTTAAGCAGTAATTCCAAATTTTGGGAAATTTCAGAGGTGTTTAGGCCTACATTTCCTAATTTACCATTTTAGGCCACTTTTACTATATTGTGAAGCAAGTACTGTAAATATATATCCAAAAATCACAAGAAAATTATAGAAGCTTTATGGTGACCTAAAACCATCAGAAACTAAGTCCCATAATTTGTTTCTCTAATATTTGGGCTCTAAATTTATTTTAATGTTAAACACTAATTTTCCTAGCTTAGTGAAGAAGGTACTATTTTTAATTATCTAAAAAACCAGAGAAATTTACAGGATGACTATCATAGTCTGAAACACCCACTGACCAAATTTCATAAATTTCCAAATAATAAATGGGCATTATTTGTATTTTTGACTACATATCACAATTGGTACGTGGAAGAAGTAAGTACCCAAAATAATTAGATAAAACTCCCAAGAAAAATACATAAGATATAACATGCTATAAGATGCCTTAATCCAAGATTTCATAACATTCCAGTGAATAGAAATTCCAAAATCATCAAAATAAATATCTAGGGCACAACTAGGGTTGTGAATGAAGTACTGTATAAATTAACCCAAAAGCCTCAACAAAATTATATTATGGCCATTAAGATAAGAAAATTACTCTGCCAAAACTTTACTTGATTTGAAGTTCAGTTGATAGCATAATAGTTCAAATTAAGGTTGGTGACCTAAACTAGGGTTAGGGTTTTAGGTGGGCTAAACGTCTCCAACTACCCTAAAATTTTGACCAAAGGACTTTAATACCCTTATGGTCCTCTTCACAAAATCTCAAGTCAATCCAAGGTCATTTGACCCCATGACCCTCACAACCCTAAAGATTCCCATTAAGGAACCTACCCTAGGGTTCTAGGGCTACCCTACCCAAAACCACCCCAAATTACATTGAAGGGTGTGTCATGCCCAAAAAGGTCAGTGAAAAAAATATCAGCCTCTGTTGAGGTTGTTTGACCACTCAAATCCCAAAAGGAATGAATTGACCCAATTAACCCTATAAGGGCAAAACTAGGGTCGAGTTAAAACTTAATCAAAACACTTCCAAATGAGCTGGAATTTTTACCAGAGTTCTAAAATTCCCCCTAAGACCTCCCACCAAGATTTGGGGGGATTTTGAGGTGTTTAAGACACCTAATTAATTTATACATGGTTTATTAAATTTTCCCAAAAAACTATAGAAAAATATTCTCCAAAAATTCTCATTTTTGGATAGGCCCTAGGTATAGTTAGGATAGACTCCCTGCCCAAATTTCAGAACATTTGGGCAAAGGATGAAAGGTGGGAACACCTTTTTGTCTCTTCCTAACTCTAGGTCTAGATCCCTCAAAAGAGGTGCCCTGGTCAAACCAGTTTACCAAATTGACCCAAATCAATTTTGAAATATAGTAGACCCATAGGGCTACAGATTTTATGTTGGTCACTTCTACATAAAAAGCCTCTAAGTACCTCATTAAATAGCATAAAAGAGAGCTTCATAAATCACTACATTATATATATAAATATAATAATTTAGTATTATAAGTTACTGTTCATCTTCTCAAAAAGCCCGAACCAGCAACCTAAAAAATGCTTAAAACCTGTAGCTTTTCTAAAGCTACTTCCCGGCCACCCAGCCATCTCCCTGGCCGGCCACCACCACCACCACCTCTGTTGAGGTGAGGGCTACCATCGGGCGGCGACACGGCCGCCGGAGAGGCGGTTTCTGGCGAACCCGCCACCATGAAATTTCGGAAAGACCATGGAAACGCTAACCCGATCCAGCTCTTTTAAGCCCGATATCTCTCCTAATGATTTATAAGATCTATCCATAGAAGAAGAGGTAGAGGAGGACCTTATTCGCGGCTTGAAGTCGAGTCGATCGTCAGGATGTTGTTTGTGCGGTGGTGGCGTCGCCGAAATTCTTCAACAGCAAGGTTATGAGCTCTAGCTATATCAGGCAAGGGTGAAACCTTCCTCTCCAAGTCTAGGGAGTCTTTTATAGGAGAAACAAGGCTGCTGGTGGGGATATAAATGGTCTAGCCATTAAAGCCTCTGACATGCATGCTTCGGCCATGGTGGAGGGGAGCTGAAACGGCTCCAAAATAGCTAAGAGAAGGCTGGAAACTCCTCCTCTCCCTGAGAGGAGTTGAATACAGCCGTTTTAAGGGGGAGAGGGTGGAGTCGAGCCTTAAAAGCCATAAATGGCTAGGAAAACCGTCGCTCGGCCATGGCTGGAGGAGGAGGAAACGACTGCCACGTGGAAAACCCGGTCAAATTCACTAAATAAGGTTTTAGTTAAGTCTTAATAAGAGAAATGGCCCATTTAAGACATCCTAGCCCGCTCCTAGACCGGTCCGGTTCAGCTGAACTAGCACCCAGCCAAAACAGATCTGCCAGAAAAACTAAGTAAAATGGCGTTGAGTGAGCCATGCTCACTCAACGCCATCCATACTACGGCATTGAGTGAGCTCAGCTCACTCAACGCCATCCCAGATACAGCTCACTCAACGCCATTAGAATGGCCTTTCAGACTACGGCGTTGAGTTAGCTCAGCTCACTCAACGCCATCCGGATCATGGCTTTGAGTGAGCTCTGCTCACTCAACGCCATCCAGAATAAGCCCCTTTTAAACGATGGCGTTGAGTGAGCTAAGCTCACTCAACGCCGTCCAGATTATGGCGTTGAGTGAGCTTAGCTCACTCAATGCCGTCAACATTATGGCATTGAGTGAGCTTTGCTCACTCAACGCCCTCCAGACAGCACCAAATGGCATTGAGTGCAGTCAGTGCACTCAACGCCGTTCAACTTATGGCATTGAGTGCACTCAACGCACTCAACGCCATCCCGTCTGACAGCTTACGGCATTGAGTGAGCTAAGCTCACTCAATGCCATCCAGTCTACGGCGTTGAGTGAGCTCAGCTCACTCAACGCCAACCAGATGACATCAGATGGCGTTGAGTGCACTCAGTGCACTCAACGGCATTCAACCTATGGCGTTGAGTGCACTCAACACACTTCACACAATTCCGCCTGAAAGATGGCGTTGAGTGCAGCCAGTGCACTCAACGCCATTCTACTTATGGCATTGAGTGCACTCGATGCACTCAACGCCCGAGTCCTAATCCTATTTTAAGCAAGTTTGACCCCACTATTTGCAGACCAAGGTGATTTTCACCTTTCTTCCTAAGCTTCCTTGGTCTTTTGGGTTTCCTAGGGTTTTGTCGTGACCTAGTCATGGCAAAACCATCTCGGGGGTCTAGCTGGAAATGGGATGTTACATAAACTATGGCCATAATGTATGTTGAATTGATAGAAGGGAATTAGTAATCCAATGCTTAGAGTGTCGTCTCCCAATGGGTAGCATTGTGGAAGTTAACAAGTGCGGTGTTGACCGTCACTTGTTGGAATGAGGTTGAGATGAGTATTTGATGGATGGTTGGGCTTGGTCCTCGGTGTTCACATCCCGAGGCTCCTTCCATACCACGATATTGTGGAATTGCATGTGGTGTGAGTCAACACGCGGTGTCGTAATCCCGGGTTAAAGATAGTGTGGCAGGTCTACGGGCTCGCCAATCGTCACACCGATGGGAGTTGATAGTTAGACCTTGAACGGTTGGGCTTGGTCCTCGTGCTCATTTCCGGGGCTCCTTCCGTGTCATACCTTAGGCCAGTTCGGGGCTAGGATCTTGGTGCACATTTACCCAAGAAAACCTGCTGAGCCGAAGTATGCATGTGAGCTCCGTTGTTGTGTTCTTAGCGTTGAGGCGTACGGAGGCCTAGACCAGCCTAGTAGTGGAGATGCCTGCTCTACTGTCACCGTTTTGCCACGACGGTTGATGCCTGAGAGGTTAGCTACCTGATCGAATAGTGGGAACTATAAGTCTGTGTCGACATAGAGATTGCATGTGCTTGATCATGGGTGTGTCATTGTATTGTATACATAGCATTGCACTTCATTACATACACAAGACCCTCATCGTATAAGTTTGTATGGGCACTCCTATATGATGAGTTACTTACTGCTGAACGACCCTCTACTTATATACTTGTATGGGCATCCATATAAGTTGAGTTACTTACTGTTATAACATTATACTCTCTTGCTGCTGTAAATGGTAGAATTGTAGATTAAGAGGTTGTTCATTTATACACTACTTCTATTGCTACTTATGACATGTACTTACTTCACCTGCTTGTACTACTGTTTTATATATATTGTACATGTTCCTTTCTCCGCCCGGTGCCGGGGAGTCGCCGGGGGAGCGGATGTGAAGCCACTTAGTCTTTATGACTAACGGTTGTTACGTCTTCCTTTTTAGGAGGAAACCCCGCAGGTGGAGCAGTAGGTCTTGCAGCTGGACAGCCAGGCCAGGACGACAGGGCCTGAGGGGACGGTACCGTCGCTACCGTCGGTTACAGATGTGAGTGAGAGAGATTTTGTTGTAGCCCTTCGGGGCAATTCTATTTACGTACTCTGATTATATAGAAGCTTGTTTAGCTTCTCTTTTGCTGTACTTATGGACTTATGCTTAGTGTGGATTGACTTCTTTATATTATTATGGTTGGGTTGGCATTTATATGTTTATATTGGTTGTAGCCGGCAGGATAGGCGTCTTGTGGTACAGGCTGACCCGAGTGTTTGTGTTACCGCAAGGCGGCTGTTCTGGGCATAAGACCCCTCTCGTGTTGTGTTTTGTGTTCCGGGAGTGGGGGTCTTACATGTTAGGTGGTGCTCGGGATCGACAAAAGATCGTCTTATCCCGTGGAGTGGGAAGGTCAAAATCACCCTAGGATATATCTAGCGTAATATGAAACGAGAATGGGTAAGGGAATCAACCATTAATAATAAGTGCCTTGCAAAAGGGAACGATGGGCTTCAGCTACCATCATAGTTCCTAGTGCCCTTTGAGAGCCCTTCACGGGGTATACTGGGGGCAGTCCTGGGCTAACGTAAACTGTAGGAGTGATAAATCTTAAAGAGAACCTAGAATAATTAGGGGTTCACTTTCACACACCCCAGCGTCTCGGGAAGTTAGTTTTACTAGGATATTCGAGCGGTAGGCGTGAAGGTGTCACCAAAGAGCGGCGGTTCTGGGCCTAAGACCCCGGTGTTTAAAAAAAATGGGGTCTTACATTGACACATAGAGATATCAGTCTACACAAGCTGTGTCGACACACAGGACTTGTGTCGACACACAGATATATCAGTCAACACAAGGTGTCTCGACATAAATGATCACATTCGACACACTGAATGCTGAGTCTAAGATCAACTGTGTCAACACTCAGTACTAGTGTCGACACAGTATGACTAAAAGTGCTGACAGTAAGCTCAGGCAGATATGTCGACACCCAGGACTTGGGTTGAAAACTGTTTTGAAGGAAAAGTTGTGTCGACACTAAGGAAGTTGTGTCGACACATTCTACATTATCTGTGTCGGGACTATGGAGGAAAGCTGTGTCGATAGAAAGTGAAACTTGTCGACAACATCAAGACAATGTGTCGACATCAAGCTAGATGTTTCGACACATCTAATAGTCTGTGTCAACACAGTATGAAGACCTGTCTGCTGTTGAGATAAAGTTGCAGATTTCCTGATCTAAGAAGTGACAGCTGTTATAACTGTCAAAGTTGTCAGGTGTCAGAACTGTCAGATGTCAATCAGATACCGGCTCAACAGGTTATCACTGATAGCTTCTATAAATAGAACATTCATATCAGAAGAAAAAAAGAGAGTAAAAGAAGAACAAAATAGACAACATCTTGAAGGCTAGATCTATGTATATCAGCTTACATTACAGAATCAAATCTGTAAGAAGAAGAAGAAGGAGGCAGATTCAAGATCACTTCCATCTACTCTTTGAAGATTCAACCTAGTTCTCTGAATTCAAGAAGATTTGATGTTAAGAGTAGCTAAGTCAAGGTTTAATCTGATCCAAGATTTGCAAGTATCAGAAGGGACCAATTTCTAATTATTGGTCAAGTAATCTTTACCCCTTTCTCTCTCTTTGGGTAAAGAAATTCTTAAATCATTATAATCAAACTTGTAGGATCTGTATATATCTGAGTGTTGGAAAGTCTATCTTTCTGAGTTGTAAACCTGTAATTATAAGGGCTGAGGTAGGGCATATTGCCTGAGGTAGGAGTTGGAAAACTCTGAGGTAGGATTTTTGGGAAGAATCTGAGCTGTAGGATATAGAAGGATCTGAGTTGTAGAACTTGAAGAATCCTGAGTTGTAGGAACCTGGAAGGGTTCTGAGTGGAAAGATCTGTGGATCTGAGTAGAAGGAATTGGGCCGAATCTAGTTCATTGCTAGATAGGCGAAGGGGGAAAGTGGATGTACCCAAATACTGGGGAACCACTATAAATTTATGTGTCTCTGTGCTGTATTTGCATATTCTGATTATCTGTGATGCTTGAATGATTAGATAACTAGAATTGCTAATTAGAAATCCTAAAACTGCCTATTATAAAGAATTGGACCTATTCACTCCCCCTCTAGGTGATTAGTAGTTCTTTATTGAATTCTTCCAGTGATAGTTTATGAGTCCGCAATTTATAGGGTTTTTCGGACTCATCTGGGCTGGTTTTCTCACTCGTGCACTGCATTTCAACCGATTATCGGTTATACTTGTATCATTTGGTAGTTGACCACCTTGTGCACTATTCTAGCCCATGAGTGTGCAATTGCGCATTTTGTTATCGGGGGTAAGCACCTGGTGCTCCCCGTGGCTCTTTTTGGATGTTGTTGATTGCATTTTGGTGCTGGGAGCTTTTGCTCCAACGTGGTTTTATTACTATTAAGGTAGCCGGGACATCTAGGATTCATTTTCCAGCTTCTGTGTAAAATGCACGGTCATGCGAATTTCTTCTCGCACGGCTTGAGATTAATCGTGCATTATACACAACAATTTTAGGTACGTTTGTGGTTACAAGTGCGTTTTGTTCCCGCACGGTTTCGGCCAAACCGTGCGAGAAGGAAATGTACGGTCTGCATATTTTCTCTGAATTTCAGCTTTCTTGGGTTAATCGTGGGTTTTCTTCACGCACGGGCATACGTGCCCGTGCGCGAGTAAAACGCACGGTTCCCCTGTATTATTTTGTTTTCCTGTGCTCTGTGTTTACCCGTGTGATTTCCTTCATGCATGGGAGGAAGCGCCCGTGCGCGAGTAAAATACACAGGTCAACACATGTCCATCCACAAGCTTAGCCTGGAATTTAAAAATGCATGGTTAGCGCACGGTCGTGCGCCAAACCGTGCATGACTATTTTTCTAACCTGCTTCTAAAGCGCAGATTTTCCTCCATTTCTGGATAGATTTTTCTCCTGCAATTCCTTCTGCCATTTTAGGGCAAAGCTCCGTCTTTCCACCTCTGCCCTTCATCTTCCACCAAGGAGAGAAGCCCCAGCCATGCTGGCGAAGCCAACATCTTGCCGGTGCTTGCTCTCGGCATCCTCCTTCATCTTTTAAGCTTCATTTCAAGATTGACGCCATAACCAACAAGCAAAGGGAAGCTTGCAACCTTCTTCCGCATCCTGATACGAAGAAGACGGGTCCATTGGAAGGTAGTGACAACCTTCTCTACCCCGGACGTAGTTGAGGACCGAGCTTGGACGCGGATTGATAACCCGACGATTCCTTCCGCGACCGCTCGACGAGCCTTCAGATTCGATTGATCTCTTGACTTATTCTTGCTTTCTTGGTGAATATGTGTGTTTAAATCTATTTATGTAGATGATGTGCACTTTAGTTGTAAACATTATTTGTTTCATGTATATGTGAATCTGTTTTGTTTTACCGCTTTAGTTACTTGAGTAGCGCCCGTATTTCACTCCGCCACCACATCCGGTTCTGTCGCTCTAGCGATTGCTAGAGGTGTGCGTAGTGAAGAGGTGTGCACGACCCTTATTTCGCCATTCTCACCACCTCATCTGCAAGCCTACTCGTCCATCCTCCCAGCGATTCGGTGCATAACGCTCGTGTAGTTTTCCATCCCGCCTAGCGAAGCATTGCATAGCGGCATTGCATTGGAGTAGTTTATTAGTATTTTAATTTCTTTTTCCGCAAATCAAAACCCCCCTTTGTAACCCCGACCTAAGGACTTCAATCTCAAGTCCTCCTTAAAATTAACTCCACCTTACTGTGTTCCCTCGAGATCGATACTTGGGAAAATTCCCCAATTTTATATTACTTTAACGACTGGTACACTTACCGTCCAACACATCAAGTTTTTGGTACCGTTGCCGGGGAACAAAATCGTGTGAGTTTTCTGAAAGGAGATCTTGTGATTGTTGTTTTTGTTTTTATTTATTTTCCTGCTTTCCATTTATTTTGCTTATTTCTTTTTGCCCTTTTCTTATTTTTTGTTTAGAAAGCAGATCCGTGTTATTTTATTCTAGTTGTGTAGCACCCTATTGGTAAATATTTTTGTTCGCGATGTATTCTATAGACGAGTGGCATCTCTATGAAACTTTGCACTGATACATCGATGCCATGGCTGATTTAAATGTTGAGCATTATATTCGATGTTTGCTATGTCAAGGTATATGCCATATGGTGAAGGATTGCCCTCACTTGTGTGAGCCTTCTCCCTCAGAGGGCGTGTGCGCAACAAACTCCCCTTCGCGAAAGATTGTTGTGGATAGGCCTACCAGGGTGTTGCCTGGCCCATACATTAACATCGCTCATCTGGCTCGTTCTTTACCCGGTAAGATTACCAAAGAATCTCTCACTGCATACAGATCCTTCATGGGTCCCTCGCTCCCTTTTTACGAGCTTCCCTTGAGTGATGAAGACCACTCTAGTGTTAGCCAGCAAAAAGAGGATCAGTAACTCATGGGCGCTCCTGTATGGGATGCAGAGATTGTTCCTATCGATGGGGTGGCGTCTACGAATGACTTTGCGATGGGGCCAACTCATTCAGTGCTTGATTTTGAGAGCAGTTTTACCCCTCCACAATTTTTGCCTGAGTTTGCTACTCATTTTTCTTGTGAGTCAGCTGATGATGTCGTATTCATGGGTGATTCGGTGCCCAAGGTTGCGCCGAGGTTGAATGAGGATTCTTCTATATCTGACGAAGAATATGGATCTTAAGAGCACTATGACGCACCTGATAGAGAAAATCATATTCTCCAATCTATACTCGATTAAGGCAAGTGTACCTATCGAAATATAGCATAGGATATGAAAAATATCAAGGTCGTATAAAAACTCGGGGCA
This sequence comes from Platanthera zijinensis, assembly GCA_039513925.1. Classification (NCBI taxonomy): domain Eukaryota; kingdom Viridiplantae; phylum Streptophyta; class Magnoliopsida; order Asparagales; family Orchidaceae; genus Platanthera; species Platanthera zijinensis. The sequence goes on from CM077083.1 coordinate 37,481,183, forward strand.
GGCAAGTACTATTACTCACAACGACTCTATTATTCTACCGAACGATTAATGAGTTTTGAAAATGAAAATAAACTAAGTTAAAAAGAGAAATAAACTATTGTGAGAAAAGAGTGCTCGATCGACGATTGACTTTGAAATAAAATAACGGAATAGATTAGTTTAACATTTGTAATTCTATTAAGACCGTGACGGATCCGATATTAGGAAGTAATCTCGCTAGAGCATTAAATCCCCTAACTTATAGACGTTTTGACCGAAATCTCTTTACAAGTCAAAAAGGCCTAAAGTCGCATTACCAAAGTGACCCGCACTATTGGATTTGACTCCAATCCGGAGGATTTACGTCATCCTATCTCTAGGGGTGCGTTCAACTCCTTCCTTCCTTGAGTGATCTTACATATTCACAAGCCTCTCGGCTACTCAAATACGAGATCGGAATCTACTACCGTATACTAGCAATATGGAGTCGATACGAGATAATTCAAGGAAGGATCAAAAATAGAAAAAAAACAAATGCAAACATAGAATTAAGAATATGTTATTTCATTGCAAAGATCATCAATCGGGCACAAAATAAAGTTAGCTACGCATGATAGAAAGGGATTGAGAATAAGAGAAAAGAAATGACAATTGCATTGCTTAAATAAGGAGAAGGAGTACATAATATTAAAAAGACAAGACTATATTATGAAGAAAAATTACAACAATAAAAGAAAACAACAAGAAGGGAAGAAACACTCTTGAACTCTACCAAAACTACTTTAAACTCAAACTACTTAACAAAAACAAGTGGGAAAGGGTCCTTTATATAGGAGAGGGAGAACATTCTAGATGGAGGGAAGACATAGGGTGGCCGGCCACATCATGGAGGGATGATTCATGCATGAGTTTTAAATGAGGGGAGAGAGAATGCATGGATGCAATGTATTATATTAAATGAAATAACATAGAAAATATAAAATGGAGAAGGGGGGATGAATGGAAGTGTGTAGAAGGGAGAGAGAATGAATGTAGAGGAGAAGTAGAGGGGGGTTCGGCCATATGCATGGAATGAATGTATGAATGATAATAAATGGGAGGAAAGAGAAAGGGAGATTCAATGCATGCAATGATATTCAATGATGGAGATAAAATAATAATAGTGGGAATATATGAGGTGGCAAGGTGGCCGGCCATATGGAGGGAGAATGGCTTTGTTGGGCTTCAATGGGCTGCTCCAAGCACTCGGTTTGCTTGTGTTGGGCTTGAAGAGGGCTGCTCCATGAAGAGGGGGCTCGGGTAGAGGGGCTGCATCATGTAGGGCTGCTCCAAATGCTTTAGATAGTGGCCGGGCTGCATGGTGTGGACTTGTAGGCTCAGGCAAGGGCTTGGTGGGCTGCTCCATAAGGTGGTCGGCTGCTCCATCATGAAGGGCTGTACTTGGGCTATACCTACAACAACAAAAAGAAATACAAAAACATAAGTTATAATAATAACAAAACATAAATAAAATATTAATAACATTAAAACATTAAAATAACAAAACATTAAAACATTAAAACATAATATTAACTAATAAACATAACACAATATAAGGTGACATAATACATATAATAAGACAATATAAATTTTAACATCAAAACATAAAATGACACCAAAACACAAAATTATAACAATACTTAGGGATTTCTTAAACTAAATTATACCAAAAATGATGACTAAAAAGTAGTCATCAAACTCCCCCATGCTTAGGCTTTTGCTTGCTCTCAAGCAAATAAAAATAAAAAAACTAGGGAGAAGCAAAAAAAAAGCAAAAGATATATATATTTTTAAGTTCCATAGTTAAGAAAAAACAAAACATGAAAAATTAAACTATCCTAATATTCATATTATCAACTAGTGGGGTGAGAAGTGCACAATAGAAAATTTGAAAATGGAACCCTAAAAATCTCATTAAAACATAAGAAAAGTCTACTAATTTCTAAATCTTAAAAACAAGGCATCCAAAATAAATGAAAATAAGGAAAACAAAAGTAGAGGTTCTAAATAAACGGCGCATTAACAAACTAATAGGTTGCTAGATAAACATTAACCCTAAAACACTCCAAGGTAACCTCCAAAGAAATCCATCAATGATGGTGGCCATAGGCTTGTACGTTCACACTTTCTCCACTACGCGAATTTACGTTCTAAGATCAATAGGACTTCTAATAGGCGTTAAGACTTGGCTTAGGTAAATAATTAGGAAGTGGAAACAAAGATAGACACGAGGGCTAAGACACTAAACCAAGGTGAGCTTCAAAAATAAACAAAGCATAATAAAAATGAGAAATAACAAGTATGTCATTTCTCCAATATGAAACTACAAATAAGGCCATGAAAATTTTCTTTTATAAACTTGGCCAAACATAAATTTTTCTTTCATTCATTTTTTTGATTTTTGATTGTTTTCATTTTTTTCAATAACATTTTGATAAGAAAAGCTCCAAAAATAGACTTGAGAATTTCCTATTCATTTCAAAGATAATACCCCCCACAAAAATAATTTTTAAGCTCAAGGTTATAGTGTGAAACATAGGAAGGGCATTTTGGCTTTGGTGAATATAATGAAATGAAAGGTGGAGCTAAAAACAAAGGAAACATGAAAAGGCCCAAAATTGTTTTTGCAATGGTAATGTTTTTGGTGGGCAACAAAAGCTCAAACAAGTAAAATGGTGGCCTAAATTATTTCTAAAGAACGTAAAAACGACGCAAATGCTTCGAGAGTAGCTTGGTACAAGTTCTAGACACCAAGAAAGACTACCCCGCAAATGAAAAAGAGCTAATGATATCTAGCAACCATTCGTAAGCAACTAATCGAATAAAAAGACATAACTACAAATTGCTAACTTATAACGTAAAAAATGGATGCCTATATTTAAGAAAAAGAAACTAGTAGAACTAAACTATGCTAAAATGATAAGTTTAGAAAACATTTTCAAAATAATCTACATAGGACTATAAAAACCGCACGGGCCTACACATCACTAGAAGAAACATAAAAATAAAGATAGAAATAATTTTAGATTTTGTTTTTCAAATAGATTTTAGCACAAATTTTTTTGATTTTTGTTTTTCTAATTTTTTTGGGTTTTGACATATTATCTTTTTTGGAATTTTTGATTTTTCTAATTTTTTTTTATTTTTGATAAAGCTAAATAAAAGCAGTACTAAAGAAACTTAATAAAACTATACTAATTTTTAAAGAAATTTAAAACATTTTTGAAAAGAAAAATAAGAAATAAAACAACTAAACCCTCCCCCATGCTTAAACCTTTCATTGCCCTCAATGAAAAATAAAAACAAGAAAGAAAAAGGAAGAAGAAAGGGGAGGGGGGATACAAAAAAAGTAAATTAAAAAAAGAAAACGACTTCCCCGGAGTTGTAAGGCCGAATATAGATGTCGCTCCCCCATGCTTAAGCTAGACACCGGCTCGGGCCTAAGGAAGAGATGAATTGATGGAGCCAAACGAACCGCCGGGGGTTTTATTCCTGCAAAACAAAACAAAAAAGAAAAAGAAAGAAAGAAAAGGATAAGCAAGGGGTGCCTCCCAAGAGCGCTCTCTGTTTAACGTCGGCTGAGCCCGACATTATTTGTTAGCTAAAGGGAAAATAAAAACTAAAGTGAAGAGGTAACTCCCTAAGTATGCGCTTAGGAGAGTAAACTAAAAAAAAGAAAAATTGAAGAATCGCACCGAAATGCGGTGGAATCTTCAAGAGAATGACGCCCAAAAATGAACGGACGGAGTTATAGAAGAACTACGCCGTATGTAAGAGGGGAAAGAATGGGTCGTCAAAAGAGGAAGAATAAAAAGAATAAAAAATAGAAAGAGTAATAAAAGAAGTAGAAAAATAATTTTCATCATCGGAAATTTCACAAGGAGGAGAGACTTGTGAAATTTCGAGAGAAGAAGGAGTAGAGAGGACTAAAGAAGAATTATCTAAAAAGAAGAAGAAAAAGTAGATTCGCTAAAAAGAGAAAAATTTGGAACATTTGAATTTGAAAGCGTAATGGAATCACAAACGTCTTTAGAAGGAGAAATATGAGACGTCTCGTCATCCTCAACGGGTAAGAATCACACCGGAATATCCATAGAGGTGTCTTCCAAAGGAGGAAGAAAACAAAAAGGATATCCGAATAGTTATCCTCCTCGAGAGGAACAAGACAAGCCGGGATATCCGGTGACTCATTACATGAAGAAATTGGAGGAGACGGAGAAGAAGACGAAGAAAAAGAAGCGGCCTCACGAGAAAAAGAATCCATAATGGTTTTGAGATGCGAATTAATATTATCAAGAGAAGTTTGCAACTCAAAATACTCATTATCGATAGAATTAAAATTAAAATTTGGAGGCGCGGCGCTTTGCGGGGCAAAATCATAAGAAAAATACGGGTTTCCCGCCTCCCAAGTGGGATAAAAATTGGGGTAAGGGTCAAATTGGCCATTTTGACCTTCCCCGGCAACGGCGCCAAAAACTTGATAGAGAAAATCGTATTCTCCAATCTATACTCGATTAAGGTAAGTATACCTATCGAAATATAGCATAGGATATGAAAAATATCAAGGTCATATAAAAACTCGGGGCAGGTAAGTACTATTACTCACAACAACTCTATTATTCTACCGAACGATTAATGAGTTTTGAAAATAAAAATAAACTAAGTTAAAAAGAGAAATAAACTATTGCGAGAAAAGAGTGCTCGATCGACGATTCACTTTGAAATAAAATAACGGAATAGATTAGTTTAACATTTGTAATTCTATTAAGACTGTGACGGATCCGATATTAGGAAGTAATCTCGCTAGAGCATTAAATCCCCTAACTTATAGACGTTTTGACCGAAATCTCTTTACATGTCAAAAAGGCCTAAAGTTGCATTACCGAAGTGACCCGCACAATTGGATTTGACTCCAATCCGGAGGATTTACGTCATCCTATCTCTAGGGGTGCGTTCAAATCCTTCCTTGAGTGATCTTTCATATTCACGAGCCTCTCGGCTACTCAAATACGAGATCGGAATCAACTACCGTATACTAGCAATACGGAGTCGATACGAGATAATTCAAAGAAGGATAGAAAATAGAAAAAAAATAAATGCAAACATAGAATTAAGAATATGTTATTTCATTGCAAAGATCATCGCGATCGGGCACAAAATAAAGTTAGCTACGCATGATAGAAAGGGATTGAGAATAAGAGAAAAGAAATGACAATTACATTGCTTAAATAAGGAGGAGTGCACAATATTAAAAAGACAAGACTATATTATGAAGAAAAATTACAACAATAAAACAAAACAACAAGAAGGGAAGAAACACTCTTGAACTCTACCAAAACTAGTTTAGACTAAAACTACTTTAAACTCAAACTACTTAACAAAAACAAGAGGGAAAGGGTCCTTTATATAGGAGAGGGAGAACATTCTAAATGGAGGGAAGACATAGGGTGGCCGGCCACATCATGGAGGGATGATTCATGCATGAGTTTTAAATGAGGGGAGAGAGAATGCATGGATGCAATGTATTATATTAAATGGAATAACATAGAAAATATAAAATGGAGAAGGGGGGATGAATGGAAGTGTGTAGAAGGGAGAGAGAATGAATGTAGAGGAGAAGTAGAGGGGGGTTCGGCCATATGCATGGAATGAATGTATGAATGATAATAAATGGGAGGAAAGAGAAAGGGAGATTCAATGCATGCAATGATATTCAATGATGGAGATAAAATAATAATAGGGGGAATATATGAGGTGGCAAGGTGGCCGGCCATATGGAGGGAGAATGGCTTTGTTGGGCTTCAATGGGCTGCTCCAAGGGCTCGGTTTGCTTGTATTGGGCTTGAAGAGGGCTGCTCCATGAAGAGGGGGAACGGGTAGAGGGGATGCATCATATAGGGCTGCTCCAAATGCTTTAGATAGTGGCCGGGCTACATGGTGTGGACTTGTAGGCTCGAGCAAGGGCTTGGTGGGCTGCTCCAAAAGGTGGCCGGTTGCTCCATCATGAAGGGCTGTACTTGGGCTGCACCTACAACAACAAAAAGAAATACAAAAACATAAGTTATAATAATAACAAAACATAAATAAAATATTAATAACATTAAAACATTAAAATAACAAAACATTAAAACATAATATTAACTAATAAACATAACACAATATAAGGTGACATAATACATATAATAAGACAATATAGATTTTAACATCAAAACATAAAATGACACCAAAACACAAAATTATAACAATACTTAGGGATTTCTTAAACTAAATTATACCAAAAATGATGACTAAAAAGTAGTCATCAATTTTTGCCGCCGTTGCCGTGGATTTTTTTGGCAATATTACGAAAGCGTCGAATTTATTACTTCTACTAAAAAAAAATATTATTAAAATTTTATTATTATTATTATTATATAATCCACCCACCTCATCTTATTTCTACCCAACCTAAAATCTCTCGAAAAGGGTAAGGGGCTTTAAGCGCCACCATTTTACCTAGTACCTTGCGAACCCTTCACCGGGTAGCCCTTGGGAAGTTCGGGAGCCAATCCATTAAAAAAATCTATTTTCAAAAAAATATATATATCTAAAAAAAACAAATCAAAAAACAAAAATTATTAATTTTTCTTTCTCTTTTGGGTAACAGTTTTTTTTATGGAATCATCGTATTTTTGCGCTTCTTGCGAGTCGCCCGACCACTTTTATTCTGAATGTCTTTCGGGAACCACTCCCTTTTTTTATATTAATTTTTCTGGGGAAGGTCAAAATGTCCAATTTGACCCCTACTCCAATTTTTATCCAACTTTGGAGATGGGGAACCCGTCTTATTTTTCGCATGATTTTACCCCGCAAAGTGTCGCACCTCTAAATTTTTATTTTAATTCTATCGATAATGGGTATTTTGAGTTGCAAACTTCTCTTGATAATATTAATACGCATCTCAAAACCATTATGGATTCTTTTTCTCGTGAGGCCGCTTCTTTTTCTTCGTCTTCTTCTCCGTCTCCTCCAATTTCTTTATGCAATAAGTCACCGGATATCCCGGCTTGTCTTGTTCCTCTCGAGGAGGATAACTATTTGGATATCCCGGATTGTTTCCTTCCTCCTTTGGAAGACACCTCTATGGATATTCCGGTGTGCTTCTTACCCGTTGAGGATGATGAGATGTCTCATATTTCTCCTTCTGAAGACGTTTGTGATTCCATTACGCTTTCAAATTCAACTATTCCAAATTTTTCTCTTTTTAGCGAATCTACTTTTTCTTCTTCTTTTTTAGATAATTCTTCTTTAGTCCTCTCTACTCCTTCTTCTCCCGAAATTTGACAAGTCTCTCCTCCTTCTTGTGAAATTTCCTTTGATGAAGATTCTTTTTCTACTTCCTTTATTCCTCTTTCTATTTCTTCTTCTTTTTTTTTCTTCTTTTGACGACCCCTTCTTTCCTATTTTATATACGACGGAGTTCTTCTATAACTCCGTCCGTTCATTTTTGGGCGTCATTCTCTTGAAGATTCCACCGCATATCGGTGCGATTCTTCAATTTTTCTTTTTTTTAGTTTACTCTCCTAAGCGCATACTTAGGGAGTTACCTCTTTACTTTAGTTTTTATTTTCCCTTTAGCTAACAAATAACGTCGGGCTCAGCCGACGTTAAATAGAGAGCGCTCTTGGGAGGCACCCCTTGCTTATCCTTTTCTTTCTTTCTTTTTCTTTTTTGTTTTGTTTTGCAGGAATAAAACCCGCGGCGGTTCGTTTGGCTCCATCAATTCATCTCTTCCTTAGGCCCGAGCCGGTGTCCAGCTCAAGCATGGGGGAGCGACATCCACATTCGGCCTTACAACTCTGGGGAAGTCGTTTTCTTTTTTTTAATTTTTTTTTTTTTGTATCCCCCCTCCCCTTTCTTCTTCCTTTTTCTTTCTTGTTTTTATTTTTCATTGAGGGCAATGAAAGGTTTAAGCATGGGGGATGGTTTAGTTGTTTTATTTCTTATTTTTCTTTTCAAAAATGTTTTAAATTTCTTTAAAAATTAGTATAGTTTTATTAAGTTTCTTTAGTACTGCTTTTATTTACCTTTATCAAAAACAAAAAAATTAGAAAAATCAAAAATTCCAAAAAAAGATAACATGTCAAAACCCAAAAAAATTAGAAAAACAAAAATCAAAAAAAAAATTTGTGCTAAAATCTATTTGAAAAACAAAATCTAAAATTATTTCTATCTTTATTTTTATGTTTCTTCTAGTGATGTGTAGGCCCGTGCGGTTTTTATAGTCCTATGTAGATTATTTTGAAAATGTTTTCTAAACTTATCATTTTAGCATAGTTTAGTTCTACTAGTTTCTTTTTCTTAAATATAGGCATCCGTTTTTTACGTTATAAGTTAGCAATTTGTAGTTATGTCTTTTTATTCGGTTAGTTGCTTACGAATGGTTGGTAGATATCATTAGCTCTTTTTCATTTGCGGGGTAGTCTTTCTTGGTGTCTAGAAGTTGTACCAAGCTACTCTCGAAGCATTTGCGTCATTTTTACATTCTTTAGAAATGATTTAGGCCACCATTTTACTAGTTTGAGCTTTTGTTGCCCACCAAAAACATTACCATTGCAAAATCAATTTTGGGCCTTTTCATGTTTCCTTTGTTTTTAGCTCCACCTTTCATTTCACTATATTCACCAAAGCCAAAATGCCCTTCCTATGTTTCAACACTATAACCTTGAGCTTAAAAATTATTTTTGTGGGGGGTATTATCTTTGAAATGAATAGGAAATTCTCAAGTCTATTTTTGGAGTTTTTCTTATCAAAATGTTATTGAAAAAAAAATCAAAAAAATCAAAAAAATCAAAAATCAAAAAAATGAATGAAAGAAAAATTTATGTTTGGCCAAGTTTATAAAAGAAAATTTTCACGGCCTTATTTTGTAGTTTCATATTGGAGAAATGACATACTTGTTATTTCTCATTTTTATTATGCTTTGTTTATTTTTGAAGCTCACCTTGGTTTAGTGTCTTAGCCCTCGTGTCTATCTTTGTTTCCACTTCCTAATTATTTACCTAAGCCATGTCTTAACGCCTATTAGAAGTCCTATTGATCTTAGAACGTAAATTCGCGTAGTGGAGAAAGTGTGAACGTACAAGCCTATGGCCACCATCATTGATGGATTTCTTTGGAGGTTACCTTGGAGTGTTTTAGGGTTAATGTTTATCTAGCAACCTAGTAGTTTGTTAATGCGCAGTTTATTTAGAACCTCTACTTTTGTTTTCCTTATTTTCATTTATTTTGGATGCCTTGTTTTTAAGATTTAGAAATTAGTAGACTTTTCTTATGTTTTAATGAGATTTTTAGGGTTCCATTTTCAAATTTTCTATTGTGCATTTCTCACCCCACTAGTTGATAATATGAATATTAGGATAGTTTAATTTTTCATGTTTTGTTTTTCTTAACTATGGAACTTAAAAATATATATATTGTAACACCCCAGAACTCAAAATATGTTTGGACACAATTTTGAGTAGCAGGCTGGTAGACACGGCCTGGGACACGGGCGTGTCCCAGGGCATGTCGGGGGTACACGGCCTGGGACACGGGCGTGTCCCAGGGCGTGTTCGATTTAAATCTCAAAGTTGGCCTATTCGAGTCAGAGCCGTACACGGCCGTGAACACGGCCATGAACACGGGCGTGTCAGGCTGGACACGGGCGTGTCGGCTGCCGTGTTCCGACCCGTGTACTGGTTTTGGAAGTCGATGGGTGCCGTGTAGCAGGGGACACGGGCGTGTCTCAAGAATGACACGGGCGTGTCAGGTTCGACACGGGCGTGTCGAGCCCCGTGTTGTTCAGTCGGTTCCAAACCGCGTGTGCCGCTTAAGGGTACACGGCCTGTGACACGGGCGTGTCACAGGCCGTGTCAGGCAAAAATTGGGTTTCTTGGGCAGATCTCGGTCGTTCGTTTCCTTCTATTTGGATCGTGTGGTCCATAGCATTTCCAGCCTCTTTAAGGCCGTGGATTGAGTTGAAAGCTCATTCCACTTAGCTTTCTTCTTAAGAAAGAGAGGAGAGCTTGGAAGAGGAGGAGGAGGAGGCCGGTGGAGCTTTGTCGAGCCGAATAGAGAGCCGAGTGCAGCGTTGCGGAGGCAAGGCCGCTGCGGTGATTTCCATCCGGCTAGTTTTCTATGGCGCCGAAGCGATCGTCAAGGGTAACGATCTTTCTTCCTTGGGCAGGTGAAGCCCTTTGTTTTGCATGTGCATGGGATCCTCCATCAAGAGATGGAAACGCGTAAGTGATTCCAGCAGGTGAGTCTGCATCTAGAGCCGGAAGCCTGTAGTACGGCATAGGCATGCTGTGTGAAGCCCATCCAGACGTATGTCGGGATTGGTGATGTTTATATTGTGATACGGAGAAGACTCCGTGTATGCATCGTTTAGCCTGCGGAGATGGTGAGGACGATGTGTTTGGTGTATAGGATGCTTTGTATAGCTCCTTTGGTTGCATGCTTGTTAAGAGCTGGTTGATGGAGTGCGGACACCTCTGAGTGGGTGGGTGCGTGAGTTCTTCAACAGGGGTTTGGAGGCTTATGCCCATTCTACCAAGTGGCGATGAACACCTCTGAGTGGGTGGGTGCGTGAGGTCTTCAACAGGGGTTTGGAGGCTTATGCCCATTCTACCAAGTGGCGATGAACACCTCTGAGTGGGTGGGTGCGTGAGGTCTTCAACAGGGGTTTGGAGGCTTATGCCCATTCTACCAAGTGGCGATGAACACCTCTGAGTGGGTGGGTGCGAGAGGTCTTCAACAGGGGTTTGGAGGCTTATGCCCATTTCACCAAGTGGCAATGTTAAGATCGGGTGAGCGGTCGATTGGTAGCAAAGCAGCAGGGCGAATTCCCTAGGCTTGTTACACTACGGGGGTAGGTCGACTGATAGTGCTCACGGGTTTTGGTGTGGTGCGTACCTCTGAGTGAGACGGGTGCGTGAGGTCTTCAACAAGGGTTTGGAGGCTTATGCCCGCCTACCAAGTACAAACCATAAAAGGTGCCCTGAGTGCACGGAGCGCCTGGCATTGAGGCCGGCGTTTGTGATGTTGGGTGTATGTGCTTTATATGTTGAAATTGCTATACATGCAGGGAAGGAACCACTGCCCCGGGTAAGGGGTGGGGTCGTTATAATTGGTCAGCTGAATGCTGACCGTTGCTTTGTTTATCACCCATGGGGTGGACGTCCTTATGCAGGTGTTGCGGGCTGATGGATTGAGCGGGCAAAAGCCCATGCTGCTGGTAGGCCCTTGAAGGCCGTGCGAAGTGTTGGATTTCATGTGTGGCCGGCCTGCGTGCCGATGTATGAAATGATATGTGTTGTTAAGAGTAACTTGTAAGGCCTTAAGGCCGTGTGCGGTGTGGTTTTGTAAACATTCCTGGTTATCTATATAAATGTGATATTTATATATTAGTGGACATTCAATGGTATGAGTTCTTGCACTTAATAAGCTTCCGCTAGAATGCTCTGAGTTAGGACTCGTTTGGTTTGGTATTATCCTGTGACCTCACCGTCTGTTTGTGGCATATAGTGTGGGGCCTCGGCCAGACCTTCTACTATACGTCATTTAACGGATGGGGTCATTACATATATCTTTTGCTTTTTTTTTGTTTCTCCCTAGTTTTTTTATTTTTATTTTCTTGAGGGCAAGCAAACGCCTAAGCATGGGGGAGTTTGATGATTACTTTTTAGTCATCATTTTTGGTATAATTTAGTTTAAGAAATCCCTAAGTATTGTTATAATTTTGTGTTTTGGTGTCATTTTATGTTTTGATGTTAAAATCTATATTGTCTTATTATATGTATTATGTCACCTTATATTGTGTTATGTTTATTAGTTAATATTATGTTTTAATGTTTTAATGTTTTGTTATTTTAATGTTTTAATGTTATTAATATTTTATTTATGTTTTGTTATTATTATAACTTATGTTTTTGTATTTCTTTTTGTTGTTGTAGGTGCAGCCCAAGTACAGCCCTTCATGATGGAGCAGTCGGCCACCTTTTGGAGCAGCCCTACATGATGCAGCCCCTCTACTCGAGCCCCCTCTTCATGGAGCAGCCCTCTTCAAGCCCAACACAAGCAAACCGAGCCCTTGGAGCAGCCCATTGAAGCCCAACAAAGCCATTCTCCCTCCATATGGTCGGCCACCTTGCCACCTCATATATTCCCACTATTATTATTTTATCTCCATCATTGAATATCATTGCATGCATTGAATCTCCCTTTCTCTTTCCTCCCATTTATTATCATTCATACATTCATTCCATGCATATGGTCGAACCCCCCTCTACTTCTCCTCTACATTCATTCTCTCTCCCTTCTACACACTTCCATTCATCCCCCCTTCTCCATTTTATATTTTCTATGTTATTCCATTTAATATAATACATTGCATCCATGCATTCTCTCTCCCCTCATTTAAAACTCATGCATGAATCATCCCTCCATGATGTGGCCGGCCACCCCCCTTGGATTCCCCCTCTTCATTTCCATCTAGAAGCTTCCCTCCTCTCCTATAAAAGGAATCCCTTCCCCTCTTGTTGAAAAAAAAAAGTAGTTTGAGTTTTAAAGTAGTTTTAGTTGAGAGTAGTAATATTAGAGTGCTATTTCAAGTGTATTTCTTTCCTTGTTGTAGTTTCTTTTATTTCTTCCCTTGTTGTACTTCTCTTTATTTAAGCAATGCAAATGTCATTTCTTTTCTCTTATTCTCAATCCCTTTCTATCATGCGTAGCTAACTTTATTTTGTGGCCGATCGCGATGATCTTTGCAATGAAATAACATATCTTTATTTTTATGTTTGCATTTGTTTCTTTCTATTTTTGATCCTTCCTTGACTTATTTTGTGTCGACTCCGTATTCCGGTATACGGTAGTAGGCATTTGATCTCAATTCATAGAAGTCGAGAGACTCATTGATTTGAAAGATCACTCAAGGAAGGAAGGAGTTGAACGCACCCCTAGAGATAGGATGACGTAAATCCTCCGGATTGGAGTCAAATCCAATCGTGCGGGTCACTTCGGTAATGCGACTTTAAGCCTTTTTGATTTGAAAGAGATTTCGGTCAAAACGTCTATAAGTTAGGGGATTTAATGCTCTAGCGAGATTACTTCCTAATATCGGATCCGTCACGGTCTTAATAGAATTACAAATGCTAAACTAATTTATTCTATTATTTTATTTCGAAGTGAATCGTCGATCGAGCACTCTTTTCTCGTAATATTCCGCACCTTGGTGGGATAAGGAATATTCCCTTTCCGATGCGGAGGTTTGCACCTCCTTATTTGATGAAGCAGTGCCACTTACCACCGCGGACCTCGAGTTCTCGGATTCCCCATGATACAACTCGTATGATACCGACGATGATCTCTGCTTGGATCCTACTGAGAGTGACACCGGGATCACTCTCCCTTATTCTGATTATTTTAGTTCTTCTTCTCTTTTATTACTTAATCCCCCTTCTTTACCTGAGCTTGTACAGGTTGAGTCTCCACGGGTATGTTGGGATGACGATGAGCCTTGTCCTCATGTCGTCGCCATCTATTCCTGCGAACCTGTGATGGATGATGCCTTGCTAGGCAAGGATTTATTTTGTGATAAGATTAGCGAGGACCAGTGCTCCTCTTCTTCTTATTTCCTATTTCCTCTACCTGAATTAGTCAGGTATTATTATTTAGGTAGAGGGGTAACTGCTTTATCACCATAGCGGTACTTGCTACCACAACATACATTAGTCCAGTTACCTGTGCATTTTTTATTTCATAGGCCCATTAGCTGGGACTTTTCATCTTTTGAATAAGTCATGCTGGGATGACAATAACTCCAGTACTTATCTAGGAAAAGGAATAGTTAGTTAATTTTTACTGTTTTAAAAATAGTTTTGTGTGTTGTTTATTTTGTTTTTGCCTTAATGCATGCTTGCGAGATTTTTTTTTGCTTGTACCTAATTCGGTAAGATTGCCTAGTTGCTGAGGAGGTTCTTTGTTCCATTTGATTTTGTTTTTCTCGATGTTGTTGCAGGATGAGACTTCCCAGAGAAAATAAGGCGAATCGGGATGTTTTTGCAAAATGCACGGTTTGGGGAAAATGTGCACAGCAAAAAGGCGACCGTGCATTTTTTTTATTTATAAAAATGTCGGCCGAGCGATTTTGACACACGCTTGCCCTAATTCCCGTGCGGTTGCTGTTATCGCCCGCTTATCCTCCATATTATCTGACAAGATCTCCTTCTCCTCCTCAAAATCCTCCCTCATTCCTCATCTCTTTCCTTTTTCTCTCTCTCTCCTCATTAACATAGGATATAAGAAGGTGATTAACAAGTTGCACAGCTTCGGTGGTGCCTCCTCCTCTTCTACGCAGACTGCAGTTCCGGCAAAGCAGGAAGATGCTCCAGATGCTCCGGTTGATACTGAAGATGCAGAGCGGATGCTTCGTTATGGGAGACCTGAGGTGGTCATGAGGTTTAATCGTTTTGTCCAAAAACAATTTTTGGATTTTCATTTTGTTTTGGATGAGGAGCTTGCGACCGTCGGTCTAAAGCTGGAGGTGGACTGTTTACTCGATGTGGGTTCTTGGCGTCATCTCTTCTCTATTGTGGAGACCAGATTTCGCGAACTCACGCTCGAATTCCTCTCCACCTTCCGCATTCTGGAATGACGTAATGCAGCTATCGGTGAGTCCACTGCGGTGATATTCCAGATGAAATTACGTCCTTACACTTTTAGTGTGGGTATTCTTGCTGTTTATGCGGGGGTATACACAGTTGACGAGCTCACGGAGTAAGACATTCTTGCCCGACCCTTTGAGTTCCCAACCGGTGCTTTCCCCACACATTCTGGCAGGATATCACCAGGCTGTCACAGCAGTTCGAAGCACGGTCAGCCAAGTCGTCCCATATCATCTCCCCCACGCTCCGCTATGTTCAACACTTGATCAGGCACAACATTAATGCCGCTCGATGAGTCAGAATGTATCAGGGTGGTCGGATCTTCTCTACCTCTACAGCATGCATCATGGAATCCCTCTCCACCTTGGTCGGGTTCTTACGGATTACTTCATTCACTAAGCCACGTACGTACCATGAAGGCCATCGGTGGTTCGAACTTTATTACACAAATTGCCAAGGGATTAGGAGTTTTTGACGCTTTGCCTGCCATGACTCATGTTTCCCGTGGAGATTTAACTTTGGATATCATGATGACCGCCTTCAGATTGGTACGTCGTGTTTCCTCTGGCGGTATGTGGCGCTACGTTATTCCTACTGTGGTGCATGAGCAGCCAGCTTTGGCATCTTCTGCGGCTACGGGATCTTCTTCGGAGTCCCGCAGGCCTGATAATGTTGCTCTGGTCCATACCATGCCTTTAGCCCCAACGTCTTCTTTTTCCCCTGCCCCGCACCATAGCAGTTTTGCAGAGGATTATCCTGACTACTATGCGCGGAATTTGCAGATGGAGGAGCTGATTTGCCAGCAGCACGGCATGACAACGCATTGTTGAATTTCTTCGGGTGGCCCCTACTACTCTTGCTCGAGCTTCTACTTCTCATGCCCATACTCCGCCTCTGCCTCCATCTTTTCCCGATCAGCTTGAGTGACTGCTACTTTTCTCCTCGGATAGGGTTGTCTGTTGTTTTTCTTCATGTTTGTAATTTTGTTGGTTTGACTGATTATGTACATTACTTTATTCAGCTGGGGCTTCGTCCCAAGGGTGGTTAGTAGATATATTGTTTGCAGTGCCTTTCCTTCTTGTGTTACTGTGTTTAGTATCGTTTTATATGCGTGATGATTATGTTTAGTTTAATAACTTGCAAGCATTGCTTAGATTAAATTTGATATGGCTTTGTGTATACATTTTTGCTGGAGCTCTTTTGTAGGTTGCCTTTCCTTGGCGCGACGGGGTGAGCTAAATATTTTTGCAGGTTTGGCTTCATGCTTTCACGTCAATCTTCTGGTATGCTCAATTGCTGAGCATGGGGTACCCACTCCCCCATCTTTTATTTCTCTATTTTTATTGCAAATCTTGGATAGATTATTTAGTTTAAGTCTTGTGGGGGAGAGTTATGCGGGTTACCTATACACATGCACTATTAGCCTTTCATTCCAAAAGTATATTTTCATTTTCTATTTTTATATTATCATGTCTGCATCGTGCACCTACACCCACATGAGCCCGTTCTTAAGCACGCGCTCGGCTCAAGTCAAATTTATTTCTTTTGTGTTAACCTAAAAAAATAGTGGTGCTGGCTTAGGATTTTAGGATAGAGTAGTTCGAAACTCGTGCAGTGCTCCTAATCGAGTACTCATGGTATGTAGAAATAGTATAGATTTAATTTTACTTTATGCTCGTAGGTTTATACTTTTCTGTATTTGTAAATACTGTTTGTACTACTCAAAAATGTTGAATCTGGAGTAATCGAAAGGTAGTGTAAGAATTTGTGTAGCCGTCACTAGCCTTATATTGCTTGAGTCGGGAGGAAGGGTCATCTTTCTCGGTGGCTAAGAACTTGCCCCAAGCTACTCTCGAAGCATTGGTGCATGGTTAGTCTAGCGTGAGCGTGATGTAGGCCATCTTTTTGTCCCTGTTGATCCTTGTACTCGTCCTAACGATAATCCTTATTAGACTATTTTGAGCCTACCCCTCCTGTTGATTTGGCCTCACTACGCAATCACCAGAGCCTAAAAGCTTTTCCCAGTTGCACACCCCAATCTCGACTTATTAGTATGTTAATTCTTCCATTGGTGTTGCTACAGTGGTGTTGTTATGTTGTTGTGCGGTGAAGTTGTCTTGAAAATTTGGCTGAAAGTGTATTATAAAAATCTGGAAAAAGATGAGAAAAAATATGTGCTGAGATATATAAAATAAGAAAGTGAAAATGAAGAGTCTATTTGTGTTATGTTGTGGTGATAGGCGGTGGGCACACCCGTGTTGTGAAGTTCAAGTCCGGTGGTGTGGTGCACCTGCATGTTTTGTTGGCGAGAGAATTTCATTTGTATGAGCTCATTTATGTTGTTCGTAGGCATCATTTTTATCCTTTTGCATCCTTACCTACGTATATACCCAATCCCCATTATTTTCCTAAACTCCTATGGATTCACGCTTGAGTCAAACTAGCGCTGTGGGGAGAGTGTGAACAGGCTAGCGTATGGTGCCCCACATTGATGGATTTCTTTGGAGGTGATCCCATGCCCCGGTCTTTGGCAATGCTCAACTTAGTGACCTGCCTACTTTCTTCCTACGTATGACCGAACGATTCTCCAGAAATCAATTTTTGAGTAGTTACAATATTCATTTACGCTTGTCAAAAGTTATAAACGTCATAGTATAATTAAAAATTTTACCTATTATATTTTCTACGCCCATGAAGTATTTGATTTCTCGCTTTACTTTATTTGGAAATTTCTATGTAGGCTAGCTGTTTTCTAGTTCACGGAGAGATGATTTGCTCGGGACAAGCAAATGTTTATGTCTAGTAGTGTGATGAGTCTGATATTTATAGGGTTTTTCGGACTCATCTAGGCTTGTTTTCTCACTCGTACACTTCATTTCAACCAGTTATCGGTTATATTTGCATCGTTCGGTCATTGAACCCCTTGTGCACTATTCTGGCCCATGGGTGTTCAATTGTGCATTTTGTTGTCGGGGGTAAGCACCTAGTGCTCCCCGTGGCTCTTTCTGGATGTTGTTGATTGCATTCTGGTGCTGGGAGCTTTTGCTCTAGCTTTGTTTTATTGTTATGCAGGTAGTCGGGACGTCAAGGATTCATTTTCCAGCTTCTGTTTAAAACGCACGGTCGTGCAAATTTCTTCTCGCATGGCTAGAGATTAATCGTGCGTTATACACAATAATTTTGGGGACGTCTGTGGTTACCTGTGTGTTTTGTTCCCGCACGATTTTGGCCAAACTGTGCGAGAAGAAAACACACGGTCTGCATATTTTCTCTGAATTTCATCATTCTGGGTTAATCGTGCATTTCCTTCATGCACGGGCATACGCGCCTGTGTGCGAGTAAAACGCGTGGTTCCCCTGTATTATCTTGTTTTCCTGCGCTCTGTGTTTACCCGTGCGATTTCCTTCATGCACGAGTAGAAGCGCCCGAGCGTGAGTAAGACGCACGGGTACACGCATCTTCATCCACAAGCTTGGCCTGGAAGTTCATAATGCAAGGTTAGCGCAGGGTCGTTCGCCAAACCGTGCGTGACTATTTTTCTGACCTACTTCTATTTAAGCGTAGATTTTCCTCCATTTCTAGAGAGATTTTCCTCCTTCAATTCCTTCTGATTTTTTAGGTTAAAGCTCCGTCTTTCCACCTCTGCCCTTAATCTTACACCAAGGAGAGAAGCCCCAGCCATGCTCGCGAAGCCTATATCTTACTGGTGCTTGCTCTCGGCCTCCTCATTCATCTTTTAAGCTCCATTTCAAGATTGTTGCCATAACCAACACGCAAAGGGAAGCTTGCAACCTTCTTCTGCATCGTGACACGAAGAAGTCAAGTCTATTGGAAGGTAGTGATAGCCTTCTCTACCCCGGACGTAGTTGAGGACCGAGCTTGGACACGGATTGACAACCCGGCGATTCCTTTCGTGACCCCTCGCCGAGCCTTCGGATTCGGTCGACACTCTTGACTTGTTCTTGCTTTTTTGATGAATATGTGTGTTTAAATCTGTTTATGTAGATGATCTGTACTTTAGTTCTAAACATTATTTGTTTCGTGTCTATGTGAACCTATTTTGTTTTACCGCTTTAGTTGCTTGAGTAGCGCCCGCATTTCCATCCGCCACCACATTCGGTTCTGCTGCTCTAGCGATTTCTAGAGGAGTGCGTAGCAAAGAGGTGTTCACGACCCTCATTCCGTCATTCTCACCACCTCATCCGCAAGCCTACTCGTCCATCTGCCCAACGATTCGGTGCATAGCGGCCCGTATAGTTTTCCATCCCGCCTGGCGAAGCATTGCATAACGGCATTGCATAGGAGCAGTTTATTAGTATTTCACTTTCTTTTTCCGCAACAATCAAAACCCCCTTGTAACCCCGACCTAAGGACTTCAATCTCAAGTCCTCCTGAAAATAAACTCCACCTTACTGTGTTCCCTCGAGATCGATACTTGGGAAAATTCACTCATTTTATATTACTTGTGCGACCGGTACAATTACCGTCCAACGCATCAATAGTTGGTATCAGGGGGATGGGTTGTTTGGCAATTGGTCGAACAACCATCTCAGGTTAGTGTTAGTAGTTTAGCATCATTTCATACACACACCGATGTATCATCAGTACGTTTTGGTTGAAGCGTGAACACTGCACTCATAAGCATGCTAAGAAGTATACGGGGCATATTTCATAGTATGGGATGCATAATATGTGTTTGTATATGGATCTTCATAGGAAGCAACATGTGAATGGTATGTAGTTTGGGACTCATAACAATTATCACATGAATGTATATTAGGTTTTGATTTTCATTGCATGCGATATTATATAGTATGGGATGCATAATATTTCATGTGTATGCTGCTCATAACATGCATAAGGCCTTTATTAAAATGCATAGCACAATATGCATAGCATAACATAGCATTAGCACATGTGCCAAGCTAAAGGTTTACATGATGACATATGTACGCACATGGTTTTAAAGTAAAAGGAATGGAAATTCAAGCATTCATGTTTTATGCACATGAGTAAATAGGGTGACGGTACATCTTCCAAAGTTAAGCATGACATCATCATTGAAAATCTCAGAGTAAGTTAGCAGTATGAGCAAGTACTTAAGTATGTTTTGTCTGGACTAAGTTGTTTGGTGCTTGCGGTTGAGCTAGGTTTTGATTTAGTTGTTTGTTGTTCTATTAGAATGGCACCTAAGCATATGGCGACTAGGTCGACTACCTAGTTGTATGGCGAGTATTCAGGTGTGTAGAGAGATGCGGTGATCTAAAGTCTGCGGCAGAGTGATGAGACCTTTTCTAGACAGATTGTGGAGATGCAGTCACAGATCCAAGCATTGTTATCGGATTTGTCAGTATAGCTATCGAGAGTGCAGGACCCTATGGTGGTTCTGGCTATTATGGTTCCTCCTGCTCCTCTGGTGCCTCAGGTTTTTTTGCCACCAGAGATGAATTTTATCTCGCATTTCCAGCAATTAGGACCTCCTACTTATGATGGTAGAGCGGATTACATGGCTTTGGACGATTGGCTTATAGCAATCGAGGAGATGTTTTCATACTCAGGAGTTTCTGACGGTCAGAGTGTGATGGTCGCTGCTTATCAGCTCAAGGGTTTGGCAAAGAGCTGGTGGTTGAGAGAAAAGGAGAATCTGAAGGATGGGTGTTCCTGGGAATCCTTTAAGGAGTTGCTGCTGAAGAAGTTTCTACCATCGGTCGAGCAAGACCGCCTGATGAATGTGTTGGAGTAATTTGCCAGTAGGACACGTGTGTGTGGGACCGACCCCGTGGCTTTCCCCATCGCGTTCCTGGTCTGGGTGTTGACCCCGGTGGGCCCCCTGTGGCGGAATATCCCCGCGGTCTTATGGTTGGGATTAGTCCCACATCGCTCGCAGCGCTTGGTCCTCGGTGTTTATGTACCCCGCCACCCTTCATCTCAATACCTGGGTTTTGAGATGCGATATGGGTGGGCGGGTTCTCACATGGTATCAGAGGAGGTTGTCCTGCTGCGGGGGTGTGTTGAGAATAATTTTCCAGCAGGACACGTGTATGTGGGACCAGCCCTCTGGCTCCCCACCGCATTCCTGGTCTGGTTGTTGACACCGATGGGCCCCTCTGGCGGAATATCCCTACGCGGTCCTGTGGTTGGCATTAGTCCCACATCGCTCGCAGCGCTCGCTCCTCCGTGTCTATGTACCCCGCTCCCCTCCATCTCAACACCTGGGTTTTGAGATGCGATATGGATTGGCGGGTTCTCATATGGTATCAGAGGAGTTTGTCCTGCTGCGGGGGTATGTTGGAGTAATTTGCCAACATGACACGTGTGTGTTGGACCAACCCCGTGGCTTTCCCCATCGCGTTCCTGGTCTGGGTGTTGACACCGGTGGGCCCCCTGTGGCGGAATATCCCCGCGGTCTTGTGGTTGGGATTAGTCCCACATCGCTTGCAGCGCTTGGTCCTCGGTGTTTATGTACCCCGCCACCCTTCATCTCAATACCTGGGTTTTGAGATGCGATATGGGTGGGCGGGTTCTCATGTGGTGTCAGAGGAGGTTGTCCTGCTGCGGGGGTGTGTTGAGAATAATTTGCCAGCAGGACACGTGTATGTGGGACCAGCCTCGTGGCTTTCCCCACCGCATTCCTGGTCTTGGTGTTGAGAATGATTTTCTACATTTAAAGCAAAGTCAACTCACAGTTAGTGAGTATGAGATTGAATCTAGAAAACTGAGTCGGTTTTGCCCTTAACTTTGTGACCTCGGAAGCCAATAAGGTTAAACGTTTTATGGGTGGTCTAAGGAGTGAAATCTAGCAGCTGGCTTGTGCGTATGGATCTGAAAGGTATGTTGAAGCAGTGGAAGTTGCCTTGAAGGTCGAAGCGATCGACAATGCCAAGAACAGAGGTCAACAAATGAGAAAAGATAAGAGGAAATCAAATGAGGGTAGGAATTCTAAGGAATTTGGTCTGCGTCAAGCAATAGAAGAAAAGAGGTATGCAGTTTTTGTGGCTGACCAGGCCATCATTTTGATAAGTGTTTAAAGAGGATAGGAGCTCAGAAGCAGGAGCAGGTGCATGCATTTCAGAGTGCTCCTAGAGGAGATTTAGTTTGTTACGTGTGTAAGAAAAAGGGGCATGATGCTGCCCACTTTTAGGGAAGAAAAAAAGTATGTTATCAGTGCGGATAGGAAGGACATTTCAAGATAAAGTGTCTGTAATTTTGACCCACACTGCAGCCAGTTCCACTTCAGGCTTTGCCACCATCGTGGAAATTAGATAAGGGAAATGGCAAGCTGAATGTGATATCTTTGGAGGAAGCGCAAATGTCTACTCTAGTTATCTCAGTTTAGATCCTAATTTCGTTTTAGCTTTTTGTTCGTAGTTATAGTTTTGATGTTTGTTCCCTTAGTAGCGTATGCGACTTTATAGGAAAGTTTACGGTAAAGAACCGTTGGGCACGTGTCTTTTTTTATTCTGGTGCTACCCACTCATTCATGGCTAGGGCCTTTGTAGAGCGTCATCATTTGACCCTCGATCTCGTTGGCAATTCATTTAGTATCAGACCAAGCTATTCAGAGCTGTCTGATTCTGTTAGGCAATTTTCTAGCAGTTGTCGAATTGAAGGTGTTAGACCTGGAAGATTTTGATGTAATCTTGGGCATGGATTGGTTGTCCAGATATGATGTTCTTATCCAGTGTAAGGTTAAGCGCTTGGACTTCAATATGGACAACGGTCAACCCATTAGTGTTTATGGTTATTTGCGGTAGAGTTCTCCGATTATTTTTGCGGTATATGCTGGAAAGCTTTTAGATTCCGGCTGTTTTGCTTGTTTGGTTTCAGTTTATGAAACCGTAGTTGGTTTGCCGCGTATTGAGGAGATTCTTGTTGTGTGTGAGCTTTCTGATGTATTCCTGATAATATTCATTTGCCCCCCAAGAACTCGGTATTCACAACCAGTGGGAGAGAAAATCGAGGACTTTAGCATGAGTCGGAATTACAACAATGATGGTGGGATTAAATGGAATGGTGCTACAGAATGCAAATGGAGGCAGCACGAATGCCAAGGTATGATGGGAAGGAGCGGAGAGGTGGAACAGGAAAAGGTCGTTCCTTTACCGAATTCACCCGTGTGTAGGGGTCTACGTGCTATGTGCCCGCGCGGATGGACCGTGGGCGCTCGCGGGGTGGTCCCGCGTGTTGTGAATGTAGCGAACTCCCAGCGCACGGGTCATATCGCGCATGTTTTCACTCATATCCTTTCTTATGGTGTCCTCAATCCTTATCCATATTCTGAGCCTTCTAGCTAGGAGATTAAACATCTTCATTTTAATAGTTTAAGGATCTCCATCAACTGCCTTCAAGGAAATTGATTTCTCCCTTAGAGTTGAGACCTTCTCCTTTCATTCAGTCTCAGTCCTGCTCTTCAGGAGCAACTCATAGAACTTTATTTTTCCTAACATGATATCAATAGTTATTTCTCGGTGGCATCTGAACTCTCTGATAGCCCAAATCTTGGAGTCTCATATGTTTGGGAAACACATGAGCAGTTTGTCATTGAACTCAATCAATGAGATCTCTTTATCTAGTCATTTGATCTCAATAACTATTATGTTGAACCTCTCATACATTTCAGCAACACTTTCCTCTGACTTCTTTTGAAAGTTCTCATATTAGGATATGAGAAGACCATTTGTATTTCCTTTTATCAGGACTGGCATTACCAATTCTAGACAAGGAATCCTTGATTTTCTTTGCAGATTGGCCGTCATCAACATTCTGAAAAACTTCATTTGACATAGTGGATATAAGGATATTCATTTCCTTAACATCTTAGTCTTATGTCTTTTTATCTTCTTCTGTCCACTCATCTCAAAAAAATAGTCCTTGAGTTGCACTACCACTAACACCCTTCTTGTAGGGATTTGGAGGTTTTGTCAAAATGGAATCAAAATATCTAATAACTTTAATTTTAGAGTTATTTTTATATAGTTTTAGTTTAATGATTGATTTATTTTAATTACTTTTTGTTTAAATAACCTTTAATTAACTTCTGTTTATAATTCAGGTTATTTTGGCAACAATTATAAAATTGAAGCTCACTGGACAAATTTGTGCACTTTTTGGATGATTTTTGCAAAGGTTGAAAGTTACACGCCCTGATCACGGTCGTGACCAAGGGGTGTGACTAATCCTGCACACCATACCCATTCTCCAATGCACTAAGTAAGATACCACGTCAGATGAAATTTACACACCCCTATCATATGCATGACAGGGGGCGTGTCCACCAGCCAAACGGGAATGGCTAGACCTTCATTCCAGCCATTCGCGTCGGCGTGACATTATAGCTAATACGCCCTGGTCACATGCGTGACTAGAGGGCGTGACACCTTCTTAAACCAATGGATTAACTACAGATCGTGTCGTTTCCCACTTTTTTCTAGACTTGGTCAAGACACGCCCTAGGCCACGGGCATGACCTAGGGGCATGACCAACTAGACAATGACTCTTCATAGTTTCTCTCCAAGTATTTTTCATGAGTTTTATGGCATCAGTCCCTTGGTTGGCATGCCCTGTTAATTGGTGTGACCAGGGGCGTGACTTCTCAGCTGAAAACCTGATAAATAATAGTAAAGTTCTTGAGTCAGGGAGGGAGATTTTTGGGGCTAAAACTTTGTAATTCTGGTCAGTTCTAGTTGTAATTTTAATTTTTAATTGTAGTGTAGCTTTTGTATTTTCTTTCCTAGTGTAGTATTTTTCAATTCAAATTTTGTTGCAATTGTGGGATCTTACGGTGTCCTTAGAGGGGGGTGAATAAGGGCTTTATGGAATTTAATTCTTAAATAAAAATATCAGAGTTAATTAATGAAGTTTTGAAATATTTTATAGAAAATTATATTTTAATATATAAAAAATATTATATTGAAGATTACTATTATAAAAAAAAAATAGAATTCAATAATTCTTCAGTACCGCCATCATTAAGTGTTACCAATGGGCGCTAGTTCATGAATATTTAATTCAAGCATTTATATCTAACAAAAACGAACCTTGCAATATATTTTGCGTTTAAACATTTGAACAAGATATTTCAAAAAATTTTATAACATGAAAATAAAATCAAGATAATGAGACAAAAATAAATTTGATTTTATTTCATTAGAAATTAAATACAAAAAATATTTGATTTCTATAACGCTAAAAATTAAGGCGAATAGAAAAATCCCTTTTTGATGATTCACATATCCTTCTCCCAAGGACTGGCTGGTTATAGCATATCTTACCCAAAATATAGCCTCTAGCCTCCCCGTAGATCTAACCTCGACCTAGTTATTCCACACAAGGAGGCGAATTTCACGCTAAGCCACACAAGGACCTAGTCACCACAAATAAGGCGAATTTCCTACTGAATGTTTCCTCGGAATCCGATGTTTTCCCCGAACGATTTCTCCACTCCTACTACAAAATGATAAAACATAAATGATTACAAGATAATGAATAATGCAAGATAAAACTCCCCTATGATTTCTAAAGGTGAAGGCGAAGGTGATGTAGAGGTTGGTATTCTAAAAGCATTTGACCTTTGTGTAGAATGTGCATTGTAGCCTTTCTTCTTCAATATCATCTTTCAATCTTTGTGTTTTCACAAGGGAGTTGTCTCAATTTCGGAGATAAAGGCTCTGAGAATATGTAGAAATGAAGGCTTTAGAAGGTATCCTTTGAATGCACGAAGATTCTGCCTTTTATAGAGAAATTACTATCACCCAGCGATATATAACTATTGTAAGTGATATCTCCTCAATCTATCACGTGTCCCACGCTTCGATGATCATGTTGATTGAAAATGGACGTGTTTAGGTCATGGGACTATCGTGGGGTGATCGCCTGGCAATAGTGCCGAGTAGTGCGCGTCATGGCGATTGTGCGGGACATGGTCGTCATCATGCTGACGTCATTTTCACTATTGTCGGGTGATAGTTGCTATCTCCAGTGATCACTCTTCTTCAATTTTTCCATCCAAAACTTTTTCAAATTATAGATGACTTCGTTCTCATTCCAGAATGAGATGGCACGTTCTGTAACTCTTCCTGGATTGAAAGTTATGGCTGTTTGAAGCTTAGCACACAAAACTCATCCTTTTGTATTTTATAAAGTGTGCACACCCTTATATCAAGCCCAAGACTGAGATAAAATACATCATGGTATTTGTTATTCTCGAACCAAAAGATGTGAAATTCATGCTCCAACAATCTCCCCTTTTGATGATAACAAATACCTATATGTGAAATTAATGAGTTTAAGAACATTTGTGTTTATAGGTAAGTGCGGTAAAAAGATATGCATGAATAATAGTTTATAACGTGGTAGCTTTAAATAAAAGCACAAATGCATACTCTTTCTATATAAAGGTTCCCCCAACATAAGTGTTCCCTATATATTATTCATAAATAATAGGTTTATAACGTGGTAGCTTTAAAGCAAAACACAAATGCATACTCTTCTTATATGAAGGCTCCCCCTACATAAGTATTTCTTATATATTTTGCTCCCCCTAAATATGTATTCCACTAGATTTCTCAATTTATTCTCCCCTTTTTATTATTAGCAAAAGTTAGTAGGGATAAATATATACCTTTTAAGATTGATTTGGGATAACTTATTGGAAGAATAGTCATGATCGAGCAATAGGATAATATATGAACCTCTTATATGATTACTCCACCTGCATAGATGTTTCCAATGAAAATTTCAATGTACTACCTCTAAAATTTTAAATTCATGCATGTTATTCTCCCTTTTTAGTAATATCAAAAAAGGGTAGAGGTGAGTGTTTACACTAAGAATTAATTTGTTCTATGTAGAGTAGAAAAATATGATGTTATAAAAATCTTGTTAAATATCACTTGTTAAAAATAACAATGGTGGAGCATAAAGTAATAAGCAACATAAATGAAATGATAGAGTAAGCATTTTTATTTCAAGATGTTACTTATTAAAAAAACATGAATAAGAACAAGTAGTAATCACATTAGAAAGTATAATAAGCATTCCTAAAAATTAACATCTTTTTAGAAAGTAAGAACATATAAAAGATAATTAGTTTTAAAACTCAAAAGTAGATGTTTGAGTTAAAGTTCCAAGAGATACTATTTCATAGAAATGTAATTGCAAGCATCATTTGAAAATATCAAGAAAAGATTTAAAGTTACAATGTAATAAAATTTACATTTCAAGTAAACAAAACATTGAATCGGCCATGCTTTGTAATCTAGTGCATTTACTAAGGTTTGTAGAGAATAGTGTATATATGCACTAGGATCCAATTCTCATAAGTAGAAGTTTTATATAAGATAATGATGTGTACAAAAGTGATTTGATAAAGTATACAAATGTATTAATAAAAATGAATGACCTATATCATGAAATAACACAACATTAAAATACACAAATAAGATTACTTCCAAAAAATTTCAATGCACATACATAAAAATTACAACTACCAAGGTGCTTCGCACACACAATGCTCGTTAAGACTTATCAGGGGGCAAAGTAGTGCTTGGGGGATCACATTTATTCTTTTTAAAAAAAATTATGTGATCCATTGTACTAAGAGAAGTGGTGAATACTTTTGTTTGCTACAAGACACTTTACAATCCTTTTCAAGGTGCTCAACCTCATAAATCTCATTAAGACTTATCAGGAGGGTGAGTAGTGATTGGTGGATTTTGTCTTGTCATTTATTATATACTTTTTTGGCTTGTAACAAAGTACTCTAAATTCACTTATTTTGTGAACAATATCATTTAATTTTTTTAACCACTTTTCTCTCATAAATATGTGCAGGGAAAACTAAGAATTGAAATAAACAATTCAATATAGTGTAGGAAACCTTTTTATGCAATTTAATTACTATTTTGTTACATTACATAATCATGCAAGTATATGATTAAAAACACATCTAGGTTATCAAAATAAGTGAGTGTGTAAAATCATTATCAAACATAAAATATTACTCATACATTGAGGCATGCTAAACAATTCTACACATGTTTTTTAAAATCAATTTCATTGTACATAACAAGATATTATTCAAGACATGATATAATCAAAATAATGTTTTAAGAAACTTTAAAATAAAATTAAATATTGTATTTAATCTTTAATTGATATAATTTGTCATCCTTGACAATGAAAAGCAAGTAATTTTTATGATTTTTGAGTTTTATAAAAAAAAATTCAATAACATCAAACACACAAATAAATAATAAGAAAAACAAATTTTTTATTCTTTGAAATCATTTTATAATTTTATATTTGATTTTCAAATATTTTAAAATTAAATATTTTTCTGGAAAACATAGAATTCTTTAAAGAATTTTTCAGTAGTATGATCTTCTATGCCAGATAAAAATACAAAAAGAAAGAATAAACAACAATTTTATGTTATCGCTAGCATTAGTATTAACACATGTGTTAGCCACAAAAATATGTTATATTGCATAAAAACATGATTTTTGATATTTGTTTCATTCTAATTTTTCTTGATTCGTGTTTTCTAACATATGTGACACCAAGTATCAGAAAGAGTTTTGAATTAAAAAAATGCGGATAAAAGATTTTTGGCATAAGGTGTTAAAAAAAGTTTATTTTTCAAAATACTTATATTTTTCAAATTCATGAATGCCCAAATTGTATATATTATAGAAAATCACAAGATGACATGTTCAAACAAAAGATATAATATGCATGACATAAATAATAATTGATTTTATAATAATGTTTATTCAGTGATAGTGATGTAGTATGTCCTAGATTAAAAATACCCAAACTATATATCTACACCCTACCCTCAAACTAAGTTGTGGATGGGCATGAGGAGTTGCACGCATGTCATAGGTTGGGGTGTTAATCCAAGATGCACACAGAAGATGATGCTCAACCTAGCACTCTTTCCCCCCTAGTGCCTCACAAGGACCCACTAGAACCCTCCCTGGTTAATGACAAGACATGACATAAAGGTTAGGTCTCTAATGCACACAATCTATGCCCTTGCTAATGTGAGACATAAAATAGGTGTAAATAATAATGGATATACTAAGCGTTTAAGTGTAAGGAATAATTCATAAACTATGTGTTTATTGGATGTTTAGAATTATAGTAGATTTAAACGTCACATAGTTATCATGAATTTCAAATTTAAAAAAAAATTGTTTTTTTTCTTAATATAATTCAATATGGAAATACAAGATAACTAACATTGATAATAATATTAATTAGATGATAATGTTGCATGTATTCAAAAATAGAGTTTCAAACATAATAAACCTAGAATTAAGTAATTATGTTTTTTATTTTATTTTATGGTCTATAAATAAATGTGATACATGCAAACATAAAAACTTAATACATTCACATAATTATTTTGAAATCAATAATTTTTATGTCAATTTAATTGATCATTAATTTTTTAATACTTTAAGATCTTTTAAAAATATAACTATAATTGAAATAAATAATCTTTTTCTTTTCACAAACATATAGATATCACAATATGATAATATTCAATATATATAATTTGGTTTGCATGTATTCAACATATAGTTTTGATTTTTCAGAGACCTAAAATTAAATCATTAAACTTTTTGATTTCTTTTAATATGATTGATTCTAAGGTCTAGATATAAGTGAGATGCATGCAAACAATAGTGTAGCTTATCAATACACCAAACATAATACCAATATCCAATCATATGATTCATAATTTCTAAATGTGGATAAAATAGTCAATTTAGGATTAATTCTTCATATATCATGAATTATGATATATGATTAGAATATATTTAAGAATATGATATCAATTTAATTATAAAAGATCACTATCGTGTATGAGATGTTCAAATTTATCCTTTTTAATTTATTATAATGAATTCCTTAAATTTGAATATATTTTGGTGATTTTTAAATTATTTTGCAAATTTTTTATTTGTTTTATTTTTAGAAATTGCCCAAAAAATATGTAAATTATTTGTAATTGGAGAAAATGATACTTAATCATAGTAAAATTATTTTTTAGAAATTATCACTTAGAGAAAAATCAAGTTTTTAAGAAATACACCTACCGTCAACAATAGGATTATCGCATGGTAGTATCAAACCGAGACTTTAAATTTTATACAAAAAACTTGGTTTTCGTGATTTTTCTTGATTATGATTTTAGATTTTTTTATACTATCATATGCAGCAAAGAATTTTGAAAAATAATTAGAAAGTTATGCATTTAATATTTTAGATTAAGACCCCTTAGTAGCCCATTTAAATCCATTTTAAGAATAATTTCATTAAACCTAAAAGTATCACATAAGAATTCAGTATTCAATTTATAATGAAAATATAAGACAATTATAGGCAATGGATTTAAAAAGTATAGAAGCTAGAAAATAAGATAGAAAGGTCACTTAAAAAAATTTTGACTTATTATTCAATTTCATTCAATTTGATTTATTAAAGAATTTAGGCTTAATGTGTGTAAGTCATATTGCAAAATATATAAAGTGATTTGAAAATATTTGATGTTTTCCAACTCCTTTGTTTTTCTTTATCAAAATATCAAAATTTATATTCAACTTGCTTTTGGATTTAACTTCGTATTATAGATTTATGTTTTGTGAATTTCTACTTATAATGTCCTTTAGCAAATTGATTTTAGTTTCTAATTCTTAATTCTTCATCTTGAGATTTTCTCTAGCTTTTGCTTAGGCGATTGTGCTATTTTTAAGAGTGGCGACTATAAAATCAATATGAGTTTTACAATTATTTCTAAATTCTTCAAATGTTTCATCCATCTCCTTAATTTTAATTTTATATTTTTTGCACATAACACAATCACTTTTCAAAATAGAATTTTCTAAACATAATGTTTCATTTTGTTCTTTTATTGAAGAAATCTCATTTTTAAATACCTTGACTTTTTTTAAAATATATTACGATCAATATAAGGTGTAGACATTTTAGCTAACAAGCAAGAGGGAGAACTAGACACATCAAAATTTTATTCTACATTAGCACTTGCCTTTAAACTTATATTTTCTAAACGTAATTTTGAATTAGCATTTTTCACTTTCATAATTCTACGTTTAACAATTCCAAACATGTTAAATGTAGAAATAGAATTTGTAACAAAACGAGAAGAATTTGATTTTCTTACATCACTTTTCGATGAGGCATGATTTGAATATATAGTTCCTTTGACATCTTTATCGTTCTCTTCCATTGATCAGATTTCATTTTTTTCTTTCACATGATGTGTTTTCTTCTTCTAATCCATTTGATTTGCACTCAATGGATCCCTCAATGGAGGAGCTCTCTTGAATACTTATGCAGACATTCATATTCTCCATGTCTTATACTTGTTTTGTTCTTGTGGATGAAGAATCATAAGTTTTTTCAAGAGATTCCCAAATTTCATAAGCAGTAGAAAACATTTAAATAAGTTTAAAAATATTTTTCTCTTGTGCACAAAATAAACTATTAATTGATTAAGATTAAAATATATATATATTTATTTAAGATACTTAAGGGTTTTTTATGGAAATATTCCAAACTTTAATATCTACAGATTTAAAAAATTTTCCATTAAATTTTTCGACCCTTTGTAATTTTCATCCAGAAATAAAGGTGGTGATAAAGATTTTTCATTAAACAGAAAATTATCCCCTCTATTGGTTGCAAGATCATGAAGCGTCATTATTCCCGATTTTGAAGCCGGTTTGGAATAACCTACCTCTGAAACCATGTGTTGGATCTTATGGGGCCCTTAGAGGGGGGTAGATAAGAGCTTTATGGAATTTAATTCTTAAATAAATAAATCAGAGTTAATTAATGAAGTTTTGAAATATTATATAGAAAATTATATTTTTATATATCAAAAAATATTATATTGAAGATTACTAATAGAAAAAGACAGAATTCAATTTTCTTCACTACCACCGACATTAGGTGTTATCGTCGTGCGCTAGTACATGAATATTTAATTCAAGCATTTATAACTAACAAAAACGAACCTTGCAATATATTTTACGTTAAAACTTTTGAATGATATATTACAAAACATTTTATAACATGAAAATAAAATCAAGATGATGAGACAAAAAGAAATATGATTTTATTTTATTAAAAATTGAATACAAAAATCTTTGATTTCTATAACGTTAGAAATCGAGGTGAATAGAAAAATCCCATTTTGATGATTCACTGGTCCTTCTCCCAAGGATTGGCTAACTATAGCGTATCTTACCACATATACAGCCTCTAGCCACCCCGTAGATCTTACCTCGACCTAGAAGTTCCACACAAGGCGGAAAATTCCCCCCTAAGCCGCACAAGGAGCTAGTCGCAACAAAAATGATGAATTTCCTACAGAATCCTTCCTCGGTGTTGGAACAAAGATTTTTGGTCCCTTGGTTCGGACCCGGGGGTGACCAAAGTTTACCGGTCTTGTGGTCGACCCGGATGATACATGACGAGGGAAGGTTAGTGAGCACAACGAAAACCCTGAATTGCAGGGGTGGAAAACTAAGAACCGACCCTCAAGCTACTGTAAGGTCCCGTAACACACTCGAAAGATCGAACAGTGCTTCCCCTCCCAAACCAATGCTAAGCTGGGCACCTTGGAGGGTACTAGAGAGTACTCAACCTGTCCACGCGGAAGCCACGGTGAACAGACAGCTTGAGCTCTCAACCTATCCACCTGAAAACAATGGTGAACAGGGAGCTGGAGCTCCCAACCTGTCCACCCGGAAACCACGGCCAATAAGGAGTTGAAGTTTTTGCCAACCAAAGCCTGACAAAGGAGAGAGAAGTCAAGAAGAGGTCCTCTCCAAAGGTGCCCATGGGGTTTATTTATAGTTTTCTGGGGATGTTCTGCCAATAAAAATATCTCGCATTTTGGTTAATATTAAACGAAGACCAAAGAGATATGCTAACAACGAAACTCTCTTGTTTTAAAGGGCTATTAGCAGACCCTGATGACCCAACGAGTGCTCCCGACGAGTGTTCCTGATGAGTGCTCCCAACGAGTGATCCCTATGAGTTCTCTTGATGAGTGCTCCCGACGATTGCTCCCGACAAGTGCTCCCGACGAGTGCTCCCGATGAGTTCTCCCGATAAGACAAGCTGACAAGTCGAATTTTGTTGAGATCAGGATGACAAGTCGAATGCTGCCAAGGTCAGGCAGATGAGTTGAATGATATCGAGGTCTGGTAGATCTCGCCCATATAGCCTATATCTCGCCACTGGGAGCCTTGATCTCGCTTCTAAAGGTGACTTTTTCTACATTCGTACTTGGCAGGTGAGATCATGTAGGTCATCCTTGGCAATCTTTGATCTTGATGAATTTCGAGTTATATATAATCCCTGCTTTTTTCGAGCTCGGTAAGAGGTTGGATAAAAAATGAAGAACCTATGGTTCGGAGAGATGGGCGCTGGACAAAAATTCACTCAAAAGCTCGACACCTTTAAAAACCCATTCCAATCTGGAGGTGGAGAAAACTCGTCACCTCCCAGAAGCCCAGCTCAACCGGAGGTGGAGGAAATTTCTCGAGAGCCTTCACTTACCGACACCACTCATTTCTCATCCTGCCACCTGAGAGATCAACCTAACTCTCTGGCTAATAAGAGCCTAACCATCAGAATCTTCTTGAGTGCTCCTCCCCAAATAACCTTTTTCAACTTGCATCTTGAGAGGTCAACCTCACAGGTCGATGCCAATACTTGATAAATATACACCCTATGTGCATCCCCTTGTGGTGCTTGCCCTGCAAGTTGATTAAGCAAGTGCTTTATACTGAGGGAGTCGGGGTGAGCGCATTTCAAGTCTAGACATTCTCCCTAATACACTGTGAATGATTGCTTATTTAACCTCGTGGTCATGGGTTTTGGGTGAGCTCGCTCCCAACCCCACCCGTTCAAGTTTATTGACAGCCTTTACTTGCCTTGCTCTCTAAATAACTTAGCAAATTGTTATTTTCATCACTTTTCTTATAATGGTCCTCTTGTCGCACTAACGATGCTTCCCAAGAGTTCTATTCATCGACTTTTTAGATCCAGGTTCTTGCATTCAACAGGATAGAGTGCTCACCCCTAACTCGCTTATGACGTTGCTCGAAGTTAAATGAGTTCTCGCTCACGAGTGGGCGAGCTTGCGTAGTACTCAATCTATGCGGGATGGGTGGTACCCACATGCTAGCCCTTGAGCAAAAGGACTTGGAGTTTTTCATGTGACAATTGTTTTTATGTCCTTCCCTTACTAAAGCATCACTTAAGGGGTTGTCTTTCGAAGGGTGAGAGTTTGGGTAATGATGACCCCTCCCGATAATTTCAATATTATTTTCAGCTCTTTCCACAGCCACCCGAATGATCAACCTATCCTGCCGGCTAGTGTGAGCCCGTTCAATAGAGACTTCTCGGGGGCTCTCGACCAACATTTCCATATACCTCTCGGAGAGGTCAATCTACTCTACAGGCTAGTTAGAGCCTGGTCAGCGGGGTCCCATTGATTTTATTTTGGTTCGTACTTGATTCTATCTCAACCTCCTACCCGAGTGACCTGCATGCCCTGTCGACTAGTGAGAGCTTGGTCATTGGGGTCCCATCAAGGGTATTCTAGTTCGGGCTCAATTCTATCTCAACCTCCTACTCGAATGACCTGTATGCCCTCCCGGCTAGTGAGAGCCCGATCAGTGGGGTGCCATCGAGGGTATTCTGGTTTGGACTTGATTCTATCTCAACTACCTCCCCGAGCGACCTGCTTGCCCAGTCGACCATTAAGATCCCTGTCAGCAGGGTCCCATCGAGGTTATTCTAGTTCAGACTTGTTTATATCTCAAACTCTTACCCGAGCTACCTTCCTACCCTTCCGTCTAGAGAGAGCCTGGTCAGTGGGATCCCATCGAGGGTATTCTAGTTCGGATTTGATTTTATCTCAACCTCCTACCCATGCGACCTTCCCTACCAGCTAGTGAGAGCCCGGTCAGCGGGCTCCCATCGAGGGTATCCTTATTTGGACATATTTTTTTCTCAATCTCTTACCCAAGTGACCTTCCTGCCCTGCCAGCTAGTGAGAGCCCGGTCAACAGGGTCCCATCGAGGGTATTTTGGTTCGAACTTATTTTTTATCTTAACCTCCTACCCGAGCGACCTATGAGTGCTCTTGGAGATTGCTCCCGATGAGTTATCCCAATAAGTTCCCCTGATAAGATAGGCTAACGAGTTGAATGTTGTCGAGGTCAGGATGATGATTCGAATGCTGCCAAGGTCAGGCTGACGAGTCGAATGCTATCTAGGTCTGGTTGATCTTGCCCATGTAGCCTATATCTTGCCCCAGGGAGTCTGGATCTCGCCCCTAGAGGTGAATTTTTTCTGCATTCGTACTTGGTAGGTGAGATCTTGTAGGTCATCCTTAGTCATCTTTGATCTCAATGAATTACTGGTTATACATAATCCTTGTTTTTTTAAGCTCGACAAGAGGTT
Organism: Platanthera zijinensis; assembly: GCA_039513925.1. Lineage (NCBI taxonomy): Eukaryota > Viridiplantae > Streptophyta > Magnoliopsida > Asparagales > Orchidaceae > Platanthera > Platanthera zijinensis. The sequence goes on from CM077083.1 coordinate 37,516,400, forward strand.
GGAAAAAATAAAGAACCCGTGGTTCGGAGAGATGGGCGTTGGACAAAAATTCCCTCAAAATCTCGACACTTTTCTGAATCCATGGCTATCTAGAGGTGGAGAAAAACCATCACCTCCCAAGAGCCCAACTGAAATAGATATGGAGGAAATTTCTCGAGTGCCTTCACATACCGAGACCACTCATTTCTCATCCTGCCACCTGAGCGATCAACCTACCTCGCTGGCTAATAATAGCTTGACCAGCAGTATCTTCCTGAGGGCTCCTTCCCAAATAACCTTTTTCAACCTCCATCTTGAGAGGTCAACCTCACAGGTCGATGCCAACACTTACTAAATATACACCTGATGTACATCCCCTTGTGGTGCTTGCCCTGTGAGTTGATTGAGTAAGTGCTTTATACTTAGGGAGTCGGGGTGAGCGCATTTCAAGTCTACACGTTCTCCCTGACGCACTACAAATAATTACTTGTTTAACCTCGTGGTCATGGGTTCGGGGAGAGCTCGATCCCAACCCCACTCGTGCATATTTTTTGACACCCTCCACTTTCCCTGCTCTCCAAATAACTTAGCAAATTTCTATTTTCATCACTTTTCTTATAATGGACCTCTCGTTGCACTAACAATGCTTCCCAAGAGTTCCATTCATCCACTTTTTAGATCTAGGTTCTTGCATTCACTAGGACAGATTGATCGTCCCTAACTCGCTTATGGCGTTGCTTGAAGTTAAATGAGTTCCTGCTAGCGAGTGGGCGAGCTTGCATAGTACTCAGCTTATGCAAGATGGGTGGTACCCATGTAACATCCCCATCCGTCACATAGCATATAATAGAAGGTCTGTCCGGGGCCCGACGCCATATAATACGAACAGTCGAAGGAGTTACTAATTGAAATCAAAATCCAAAAACACGCATCCTAACACAGAGTGCATTCTAGCAGAAGTAATTTAAATGTTATAATTAAAATCAAACCATATGAATGTCCACTAACATAAAACAGGAATGAATAACCAAATACATAAGAAGTCTTAGCCATAAGGCCTTACAATGTTCAACTCAAATTAAAATGTCTTGTATACATCAGTACGTAGGCCGGCCATACATGAACGATAAAGTAAACGAGTAATTTGCTTTGGCCTTCAAGGGCCAGCTTAGCAGCTATGGGCTCCAGCCCGTTATTTCCCGTCTGACTCCGCTGCACCTGTAAGAGACATTCCATGACAACGGTGGTAAACAAAGCAACGGTCAGCATTAGCTGACCATAATATAATGTCCCCACCCCTCACTCGGGGTGGCGGTGCTCCTTCCCTGCAGGAATTATTATAAACATAACATGGAAATTGGATCATGAAACTTAAGCACCATTCACCACAGACATTGGCATGGTCTTCCAAAGCCCTGTGCTCTCAGGGCACATTCTTGGTGCACAGGACCTAGAGAGTAACACCACCGTTCCTTATAATGGTCAACAACGTTTGAGCTTTCCATCTCACAGGGAAAAATCAATAGACAACTCCCCTATGGCTACGACCAAGTCATGAGATTTACACATTAACTCACTCCAGGTCGAATGGTATTGGGGAGGGTACAGTTCAGCCACATCCCATGCTCAAATCGTTCAGATCGTAGGCCTGATGTGGGTCAGCATCCCCTTTCGCTTTTTTGTATGATCCATAACACCGTTACGACCCTAGGATAGCACTCATGGCTACCTAAGCTGAGCAAATTAAGCTCACGCTCTACAAAATGGCCCCTAGGTCTTCGAGAGACGAGCACCCACGGCCCCTAAGTCTCATAAGACAGGCCTCACAAAATAGCCCACAGGTCTCCAAGAGACAGGCTTTAGCAAACAGCCATAAGGTTTCCAATAAACAGGCCTCAACAAACAATACAACGCTCACTAGGAGCTATCTCCAGCGGTATCGCTACCATCGCGCGGTAAGGGGACAGACTAATGATTCTTCCCTAAAATTAGGTATTTTCCTGGAGTTTACATCTAGTACTCTCAACGCAGCTATCTGTACACCCCGCGACTCCAAAATCTACGCGATAACCATGGAGTCATCTCCGGCATAAGAAACATACAAACATCACTAATCCAGACCAACCTATCCAGATGGGCTTCACACAACATGCCTATTTTGTACTTCGATTCCGTATCTAAATGCAAAACTAACAAGGATACCCGGATCTGGCCGTCGGGAGAACCACTTCCACATGTTCGTGGAGTGTCTACCCTCTAATGCAAAAAAGAAGGACTTCACATGTCCAAGGAAGAGGATTGTTACCCTAAAAGTCTTCTTCGGTGCCATTGAAGAGATTCTAACAGGATGAAAACAACCGTATCGTCTTTGCCTCCATAGGTCCGAACTTGCCATGCTAATCCGAGCTCTGAATCTCAAACGAAGGCAAGATCTTCTCTCTCCGACGCTGCTTCTCCTCCTCGAAACATCCAACCCAAGTTTCTCAAACTCCAAAAGAATAAAGTGAAAACGGCCAAAAAAACACTATAAACCAAGCTACCGCCGCGCGGTAACTAACTATCGCCACGTGGTACCGCTAATCAATGCCTCATTTCACGTGCCACCGCCCAGGCCCTCCAATCACAAGCCGACACATGGCCATGATGTTACAGCTTCGCTATCGCTGCGCGATAGGATACTAGCGCCTCGCAGTAGCTGGGGACGGTTACGACACGACCACTCCTGCTACCTCCATGCGATAGTTACTAACGCCGCGCGATAGAAACCCGAGAGCTTCGACAAATAAATTGTCAAGCTACCGTCTGTGGTATCACTATCTCCAGGCGATAACTTCCCGAGAGCTCGGCCAATAAATTTGCTAGCGCCTTGCTATAATAACATATCGTCGCGCAGTATACTAGACATTGAGTTACCTCGCCTCACTCACCGCTCTCGTCGCCTGGCGCTACCGAGGCACGATATTTGCCTATCGCCTAGCGGTACCCTCTTTTCCTGCTTATAGAAACTTTGGGTGTTACAAATCTCCCTCACTTACCGAATTTCGTCCTGAAATTACATATTGCAGGAAAACAAAAGAGTATCAATACTATGAAAGTACACCTTAAATTAAAAGCTCGGGGAACTCCTCCTTCATGGTTTGTTCCCGCTCCCGTGATAGCTCCTCTTGGCCACAGTTATCCAAACATACCTTGACCATCCTGATAGACTTATTCCAAAGTTGCTTGACTTCCGAGTCTTCAATACAAATGGGCTTGGCCTTCATTGTCAACCCACCATCAATCGGTACCTGAGCCGCTGCAACCACCTGCATAGACTCTTCCACTGCCTTCTGTAACACAGATATGTGGAATACATCATGCAGACCACTAAGCTCTGTTGAAAGTTTTAATCGATAGGAGGCTTCACCAACGTGCTCCAAAACTTAAAATGGTCCAAGGTATCTCAGACTTAGCTTTATCAGTCGTTGATTCCTTGACACACCCTTGAACGGTTTGATCTTTAGGTAAACCCAATCGCCCACGACGAACTCAAAATTTTTGTGCTTGCATTGTAATATTTTGCTTGTCTATCAAGTGCAATCAACAGCCGCTCCCTGATTGTCTGAACATTAGAAGACGCATCTTCAACTTCCTTCTTCTTATACAACTTTGACTCACTTGTCTCCAACAATGACAACGGAGTACAAAACTTTCTACCATATAGGGCCTTGAAGGGCACCATTTGAATGATTGTCTGGTATCTATTGTTGTAAGCGAATTCGATCATATACAAGTGATCCTCCCCTTTTTCCTGAAATCTAGGATGCATATACGAAGCATGTCCTCCATCATCCTGTTTACCCTCTCGTTCTAACCATCCGTCTGCGGATGAAAGTCCGTACTTAACTTCAATTTGGTACCCAACATTTGATGTACTAGCCTCCATTCATTAGACAGGAAATGCCCATCTCGGTCACTCACGATGTTACGGGGCACACCATGTAGTCGTACAATATTATCAACATATAAATTTGCCAGTTTCTCCACTGAATTCTCCTTCCTATTTGGGATGAAGTAAGACACTTTTGTCAAACAATCAATGATCACCCAGATGGCATCGTTTTACTTCTGCGATCTCGGCAAACCATGCACAAAATCCATGGATATTTCGTCGAACATCCATTCCAGTATAAGCAAAGACTTCAAAAATCCACCGAGCTTCTGTCATTCGTCCTTCACAAAGGCACAAGTCTGACACCTTGATATATATAATGTTATGTCCTTCTTCAATCCTGGCCACCAGAATAGCTTTTTCATGTCTTTATACATCTTCGTGCTCCCTGGGTGAATCGAGTATTTGGTATAATGAGCCTCGTACATTAATTCTCCCTGTATTGTACCCACCTTTGGGACGCACAAACGTTAGTCTTCTAGAACAGCCAATTAACAACAGTAAACTGGGTATTTGACCCTTCCGAAGATTCAACCATGTAGCGTTTCATGTTGTTGTCCAAATCAAAAGCCTGTCGAATCTGGTCGGCAAGGTCATACTGTATCTCTAACCAATTCAAACGTGCCTTAGCACTAGACCTCCTATCAACACAAGAGATCTCCATGCATCAGTAACCAATTAGCCTATGCGGGAGTCCTGCGACTTAGCGCTTTCGCAACCGTATTTCCTTTATTAGGGACATAATGTATTTTGACGGTGTAGTCCCCAAGGAACTCCATCCAACTTTGTTGACGCATATTTAGGTCCTTCTGATCCAACAGATACTTCAAGCTCTTATGGTCTATGTAAATGTTGACCTTCACACCACACAAATAGTGCCTCCAGAGCTTCAATGTGAATATCAAGGCCGCCAACTCCAAGTAATAGACCGGATAATTCCTCTCATGCACCTTTAATTGGCACAAACCATAAGCTATTACTTTCTCATGTTGTAGCAGAACACAACCTAAGTTACTGCTATCGTAGAACACAGCCTAAGCCGCTGCCTAAAGCATTATTATAGATCTCAAAGCCTTCTGTCCAACATGGCGTGCATAGAATAGGCACCGTGGTCAGGCAACTTTTTAGTTCCTCGAAAGCTTGTGCACACGATGGTGACCAAAAAAATCTGATTCTTTCTTATCAAGGTCATGAGGGATAAAGCTATCCGCAAAAAGTTCTCCACGAAGTGCATGTAGTATCCGGCAAGTCCAAGAAAACTCCAGAACTCTGCCAGAGAAGAAAACACAGGCCATTGCTAAATTGCAGCAACCTTTGCCAGATCCATCACGATACCCTCACCATTGACAATATGACCATGGAACACCATAGAAGATAACAAAAACTCACATTTAGAGATTTTGGCGTACAGCTGATTACTCCTCAGGGTTTCCAGAACAATATGAAAGTGCTCCACATGATCATCCCTAGATTGGGAGTACATAAGGATATCATCGATGAACACTATCACGAACCGATCCAGATACTCCTTAAACGTCCTGCTCATTAAGTACATAAACACGGATGACACATTAGTCCGCCCGAAAGGCATGATAATGAACTCATAATGCCCATATCGTGTACTGAACGCCATCTTTGGAATATCACTTTCCCTAATTCTCAGCTGATAATATCCAAATTTCAAGTATAACTTTGAATACACAGTCGAACCAACTAGCTGGTAGAATAGATCGTCGATTCTCGGAATCGGGTACTTGTTCTTCTCAATTAGTTTATTCAATTCTCGATAATCGATACATAGTCGCAGGCTTCCGTACTTTTTCTTCACAAAGATGACTGAGGTGCTCCAAGGTGACGAACTTGAACGCACAAACACCTGCTTTATCAGCCCTTGAAGCTATGCCTTCAATTCCGCCAATTCTATCAGTGCTAAGTGATAAGGAGACCGCGACACCGGCTTGTCCTCTAGCACCAACTCAATGGTGAACTTGATCTCTCTTTAAGGTGGGGCTTCAGGGAGATCTTTAGGAAACACATCGGCAAACTCCGACACCACCGAGATACTGATTAAACCAGGATTGGGCTTCTTAGCCTCTAATAGGGAGAAGAACAACTCTGCCCCCTCATTAACTGCTTTATATACTTGGAGAGCAGACATCGAGGTCTTTCTCGATCCCTTCAGACCTGAGAAAGTAGTTTCTTGTCTTGTATTTAGATCCAGTTTGATAGTCTTAAAACTACAATCGATGAACGCACGTTGCTCGGAGAGCCAATCCATGCCAAAGATCACGTCAAACTCAACGATCATTAGTAAAGACGCTTCCATGTCAAAAGTATGACTTCTGATCAGCACTTTAACGCAATAGACTCTATCTGCGTGCATCGAACACCCATTATGTAGCAGCACATCCAATCTATCCTTAGCCCCGAAGAGGGCACTCCGATACATGACACGAAGTCCTTGAATAGGAAAGAGTATGAAGCTCCTTTATCAAACAATGCACGAGTCGGATAGTCCATAACCACGACAAAGCCAAAAACACGACATTCATAAGACCAAAGCATAAGACGCAAGGTATGCAAAGTATTACGGCTAAAATCTAACACATACCTATCATCACATTGCCTTGCTTAATGGCCTCCTATGTGCTTAGGTTGTAGACTCTTGGTTGGGCAGGAGCTTGATGGGATGTGGTTGACTCCACCGACTTCCTTTTTTCAGCATACGATGCTCCTGCCTTCTTTTCTGATTTGCCACTCCAACAGTTACGGGCTATATGCCTTGGTTTCCCACAGTTATTACAAAGATTCGGGTCGCCTCGCCCGGATGATGCTCCAGAAGTAACCAACAAAGAAGCCGGTTCAAAAGACTTGGTCTTCTTGTTCCACCTTCGGTACCCAGACTTCGGCGAACTTGGAACTTTAAAGTCTGACCTCTTCACTGTCGAGTCCTTCTTACCTTGAACTCTCTTCAGATCATTCTCCAGAGATCGGGCTGTATTGACCAAGACTAGAAAACCTTGCGTCATAGGACCTGAGAGTACCAACCTCAGATCGTCATGTAGGCCTTCATAGAACTGGTTTGTCTTACGCTCCTTATCAGTAAAAGTGGAGCCAGCATAATGCCCCAATCTCATGAACTCATGAAGATAGTCATCCACTCTATTATCACCCTGAGTCCGTCTCTGAAACTGATTCTCCATAGTTATTTTCTGCGCTGACAGGATGAACCGTGCCAAAAATAGTCTTGAGAACTCCTCCACCGAGATATCAGAAAGTTGCCTCCCAATGAAGTGATTTAGCTCTAACTCCTCCCACCAAAACCTTGCTTCACTATCCAGAAGGAAAGTGGCTATCATAACCTTCTGTCACTCCACAGTCTCTGTTGCGGACATCACTCTCTTAACCCTGGAAAGCAAGTCCTCAGCTTGCGTTTGGGTCTCAATCCCCAAAAACACTAGTGGATTAAAGCTCATCACGTGTTTTAGCTATTTTTCAGTTGTTCTCCTCTTCACTACGGGATCTATCGCTACTTAATCTACCACTATAGGTTCCTCTATGCCAAGCGGTATGTGACCTAACCCAGAAGCAGGAGGTTACACTTGCCTCCCTGGTTGGGCATTGATCATAGCAAACACCGCTTTAGCTACCATACTGATGGTTTCAGCAAAAGGAGGGGTCGCAGGCACGTCATTGGGAGCACTATTCTCCGTAGAGTGCTGATGTTATGACTGCTCTACACCACTCATCATCACCTATAATCGTGAAACACTCAATTAGGTGATAGATAATTGCCAAAAAACAATCATAGGAACACGCAAGTTCCTCAAACATGTGTATTTTAATTCCAAAGTGGACATTCATGGATTCTTTTATGTTTTAACGGTAACGCACATACATGTTCTCACCACCCCTTAAAATAATTCAACCATGAATTCAAATAAGAAAGACCGACACCAGAGTCTGATACCAACTTTGTAACATCCCCGTCTGTCACATAGCATATAACAGAAGGTCCGATCGGGGCCCGATGTCATATACTACGAACAGTCGAAGGAGTTACTAATTGAAATTATAATCCAAAAACACGCATACTAACATAGAGTGCATTCTAGCAGAAGTAATTTAAAGGTTATAATTAGAACCAACCATATGAATGTCCACTAACATAGAAAAGGAGTGAATAAACAAATACACAAGTAGTCTTTGACATAAGGCCTTATAATGTTCAACTCAAATTAAAATGTCTTGCATACATCGGCACGCAGGCCGGCCACACATGAGCGATAAAGTAAATGAGTAATTTACTTTGGCCTTCAAGGGCCAGTTTAGCAGCTATGGGCTCCATCCCACTATTTCTCATCTGAATCTGTTGTACCTGCAAGAAACATTCCACCGCAACGGTGGTAAACATGGAAACGGTCAGCAATAGCCGACAAAATTACAAAGACACCACCCCTCACTTGGGGTTGCGGTGCTCCTTCCATGAAGGAATTAGTATAAATATAACTTGGCAATTAGATCGTGCAACTTAAGCACTATTAACCACAGACGTTGGCATGGCCGTCCAAGGCCTCGTGCTCTTAGGGCACATTCTTGGTGCAAAGGACCTCAAGGGTCACACAATCGTTCCTTATGACGGTCAACAACATTTGAACTTTCAGTCTAATAGGGCCAAAGCCAGAGACAATGCCTCTATGGCTACGACCAAGTCATGTGATTTACACTTTGACTCACTCCAGGTCTAACAACATAGGGGAGGGTACAGTTAAGCCACATCCCATACTCAAATCATCCAACTCGCATGCCTGACGCGGGTCAGCATCCCTTTCCATTTTCTGTATGATCCATAACCCCGTTAGGATCCTAGGATAGCACTCATGGCTACCAAAGTTGAGCAAATTAAGCCCACTCTCCACAAATTGGCCCCCAGGTCTTCGAGAGACAGACACCCACGGCCCCTAGGGCTCACATGACAGGCCTCACAAAATAGCCCACATTTCTCCAAGAGACAGGCTTCAGCAAACGACCACAAGGTTTCCAATAAACAAGCCTCAACAAACAATACAACGCCCACTGGGAGCTATCACCGGCGGTAGCACTACCACCATACGGTAGGGGGACAGACTTCGATTCTTCTCCCAAATCTGGTATTTTCCTAGAGTATACATATAGTACTCTCAGCGCATCCATCTGCACGCCCAGTGACTCTGAAATCTACGTGATAACCACGAAGTCTTATTCGGCATAAGAAACATACTAACATCACTAATCCAGACCAACCTGTCCGGATGGGCTTCACACAACAATCCTATTCCGTACTTCGATTCTGGATCTAAATGTAAAACTAACGGGGATACGCGGATCTGCCCTTTGGGAGAACCACTTCCATGTGTTTGTGGAGTGTCTACCCTCTAATAACAAAAATAAGGACTTCACATGTCCAAGGAAGAGGATCGTTACCCTAGAAGTCTGCTTCGGCACCTGAGAAGAGATTCTAGCCAAATTAAAATGACTTTATCGGCTTTTCCTCCGTAGGTTCGAATTTGCCTTGCGAATCCAAGCTCTGAATCTCAAATGGCGGCGAGATCTTCGTTGTCCAACATTGCTTCTCCTCCTCCAAACGACTAGCCCAAGTTTCTCAAACTCCAAAAGAATGAAGTGAAAATGGCCAAAACAACACTATAAACCAAGCTACCACCGCGCGGTAACTAGCTACCGCCACGCGGTACCGCTAATCAATGCCTCATTTTGCGTGCCACCGCCCAGGCCCTCCAACTACAGGCCGACACATGGCCATGACATTACAGCTTCGTTATCACCGATGGATAGGATACTAGCGCCTCATGGTAGCTGGGGATGGTTATGACACGACCACTCCTGCTACTGCCACGAGATTGTTATTACTATCGCGTGGTAAAAACCTAAGAGCTTCAACAAATAAATTGTCAAGCTACCGCCTGCAGTATCACTACCGCTGAGCAATAACTTCCCGAGGGCTTGGCCAAAAAATTGGCCAGTTCCACGCGATAACAACATATCGCCGCGCGGTAGACTAGGCGTTGAGTTACCTCACCTCACTCAATGCTCTCGACGCCTGGAGCTACAGCAGTGTGGTATTGACCTACCGTTGCGCGGTACCCTCTTTTCCTGCCTACAGAATTTTGGGTTGTTATAACCCACATGCTAGCTCTTGTGCAAAAGGACTTGGAGTTTTTCATGTGATATTTACTTTGATGTCCATCCCTTACTAAAGCATCACTTAAGGAGTTGTCTTTCGACACGTGAGTGTCTGGGTAATGACGACCCCTCCCGAGAATTTCAATAGTATTTTCAGCTCTTTCCACCATCATTAAAATTATAAACCTATCCTGCCGGCTAGTGTGAGCCCAGTCAGTAAGCCTTCTCAGGGGATCTCGACCAACATTTCCATATGCCTCTCGGAGAGGTCAATCTACTTTGCAGGCTAGTGAGAGCATGGTCATCGGTGTCACACCTAGGATATTTTGGTTTTAACTTTATTCTATCTCAACCTCCTACCCGAGCGATCTGCTTGCCCTGCCAGCTAGTGAGAGCCCGCTCAGCGGAGTCCCATCAAGGGTATTTTGGTTCAGACTTGATTCTATCTCAACCTCCTACTCTAATGACCTGTCTGCCCTGACGGCTACTGAGAGCCCAGCCAGCGGGGTCCAAATGAGGGTATTCTGGTTTGGACTTGATTCTATCTCAACCTCCTACCCGAATGATCTGCTTGCCCTGTCAGCTAGTAAGATCCCGATCAGCGGGGTTCCATCGAGGGTATTCTAGTTCGGACTTATTTATATCTAAACCTCTTACTCGAGCAAACTGCCTGCCCTGATGGCTAGTAAGAGCCCGATCAGTGGGATCCCATCGAGGGTATTCTTGTTTGGATTTGATTTTATCTTAACCTCCTACTTGAACAACCTTCCTTCCCTACGGGCTAGTGAGAGCCTGGTCAGTGGGCTCCCATCGAGGGTATTTTTGTTCTGACATATTTTTATCTCAACCTCCTACCCAAGTGACCTTCCTGCCCTGCCGGCTAATGAGAGCCTGGTCAGCGGGGTCCCATCGAGGGTATTCTGGTTCGGACTTGTTTTTATCTCAACCTCTTACCTGAGCGACCCGCCTACCCTACCGGCTAGTGAGATCCCGGTCAGCGGGGTCCTATTGAGGGCTTAGCGCAATCAAAAGAACTATTTACTGCTCTGCATCCCAAGTGGCCATCCTGCCCTGCCAGCTTATAAGAACCCGATCAGCGGAACCATCTCAGGGGAGACACTCTTATGTGTCCTCCTTTCATTATATCTAACACTGAGGAGACGGAATATCATGAAAAACATAAGCGAGAGGGCTATGTAGTGATTAAAATGAAAGAGCTCACATACTTTACTTAACATTATCCACAAAGATTTTATTTGCCAAAGTGAGTTATGACCAATGACCCTTTAAGTCTTTGTTCTGAGGCATGATCTACTAAATAAGATCATCCAAAATATGAGCACCCATAACGAGCAAGCACTTACCGAATATAGATTTGTCACAGACCCCGTAGAGATGGGTTGTTGGATATGTCGTTGCTAGTTTGGAATGCCTCAATAGATATCACCCATTTTGAGCGCATATGAGTTGGAGCATGCTTGAAATGGCGCTCGCCAAAGCTGGCGCTCACCTATGCTAGCACTCCCCTAGATATCCCTCGCTTATACTGGCCCTCACCCAACTATCACTCTTCTAGCTGGAACTCACCCAACTGGCACTTGCCTAAGCTGGCACTCCCCTAGCTGGCACTCGCCTAAGCTAGCTCTAACCCAGCTGGCACTCGCCCAGCTGACACTCACCCAGCTGGCAATATACTAAGCTGGCACTTTCCCAGAGCTAGCACTCACCCAGTTGGCACTCTCATAAGCTGGCTCTCACCCAGCTGGCACTCTCCCAGCTGGCACTCACCCAGCTGGCACTTTCTTAAGTTGGCACTTGTCTAGAGCTGGCACTCACCTAACCTAAGATAACACTCACATAATTGGCACTCGTCTAAGATGGCACTTTCCCAGAGCTGGCACTCACCCAACTGGCACTTGCCTAAGCTAGCACTCACCAAGCTAACACTCACCTAATCTGGCACTCAGCCAGCTTCTACTCTCCTAAGCTGGCACTTGCCCAGAGCTGGCACTCACCCAGCTAGCACTTGCCTAAGCTAACACTCACCCAGCTAGCACTCTCCCTAAGCTAGAGCTCGACTCACTTCCCCCTCATCATGGCTCTCTATGAGGTCTTGCACTAAAGTTTCATCCTTCGATCACTATCCACGCTTACCGCGCCATAATGTTGGAACCTAGATTTTTGTTACCTGCGTTCGGACCCAGGGGTGACTAAAGTTTACTAGTATAGTGGTCGACCCAGAGGATACATGATGAGGGGAGGTCAGCGAGTACAAAGAAATCCGTAAATCACAAGGGTAGAAAACTAAGAATAGCCCTCGAGCTACAGCGAGGAGGTCCCACCACATACCTGTAAGATCGAAAAGATCTTGCCCTCTTAAACCAATGTTGTCTGGGCACCTTGGAGGGCACTTGAGTGTACTAAAACTGTCCACCGAGAAGCTGCGGTGAACAGGGAGCTGGAGACCTCAACCCGTCAACCCAAAAACCACGATGAATAGGGAGTTGGAGTTCCCAAACTGTCCACCCATAAACCGCGGCAAACTGGGAGCTAGAGATCTTGCAAACCAGAGCTAGTTAAAGGAGAGAGAACCCTAGAAGAGGTCCTCTCCAAAGGTGCCCTTTGGGTTTTATAGTTTTCTGGGGATGGTTGCCAATAGCGAGAACCTGTCTGTTGGTTACTGTTAAATGTAGGCCAAAGTGATCTGCCAATAGCGAAACTCCGCAGTTTGAAGGGGTTATTAGCAAACCCTAACAACCTGATGAGTGCTCCCGACGAGTGCTCTCGGTGAGTGTTCCTGACGAATTCTCCGGACGAGTGCTCTCGATGAGTGCTCCCAATAAGTGCTCCTGGCGAGTGCTCCCAATGAGTGCTCACGGCGAGACAGGCTGACGAGTTGAATGTTGTCGTGGTCAGGATGATGAGTTGAATTATTCTATGGTCAGGCTGATAAGTCGAATAATGTCGAGGTCTGGTTGATCTTACCCATGTAGTATGTATCTCGGCCATGGGAGCCCGAATCTCTCCCCTAGAGGTGACTTTTTTCTACATTCATACTTGGTGGGGGAGATCCTATAGGCCATCCTTGGTAATCTTTGATCTCGATTAATTACGGGTTATACACTCGGAATTCGACGTTCTCCCTAAACGATTTCTCCACTCCCATTACAAAAGGATAAAACAAAATTGATTACAAGATAATGAAAAAAATGAAAGAGAAAAATCCCCTAGGATTTTAGAAGGTGAAGTCGAAGGTGATGTAGAGGTTGGCATTCTTGATGCGTTCTACCTTCACGTAGAATGTGTGTTGTAGTCTTCCTTATTCAAAATCCCCTTTCAATCTTTGTGTTTTCACAAAGGAGTTGTCTTAATTTCAGAGATAAAGGCTCTAAGAAGATGTATAAATGAAGGATCTAGAAGGAATCCTTTGAATGCATGAAGTTTAAGTCTAATATAGAAAAATCACTAATGCCCGGCGATATCTTGCTATCGCAGACGATATCTTCTCAAGCTGCCATGTGTCCCACAATTAGATGACTGTGTCAATTGAAATCATATGTGTTTGGGTCATGGGACTATCATGGGGTGATATCTACTATCTCCTGGCGATAATGTTGAGTAGGGTGCATCACGGCGATCGTGCGGGATATGGTCGTCGTCATGCTGATGTCATATTAACTATTATCGGGTGATAGTTGCTATCTTGAGAGAGATCACCACTTCACTTTTGCCATCTAAAAGTTTTTCAGATTGTAGATTACTTTGTCCTCATTCTGGAATGTGGTGTCACATTCCGTAACTCTTCCTGGATTGAAAGTTATGGCTATTTGAAGTTTACCACACAAAACTCATCCATTTGTTTTTTTAAAGTGTGCACAGCCTTGGATCATACCCTTGACTGAGAATGTCACAAACCGCATTTTCTCTGAATTTAAAAGTAAATCAGAGTATGAGAAAATACATGCCGTGATGTCATGTCATAAAGGGGATAACTGCAGACGTTAAGGCAAACACCAATCCCAACACAGTTTATAAAAATACAAAGTTATTATATGAGGAAATCATGTTTTAAGTTAAGTTTTGGAAGGTCGTATCCCTCGGCTCAGTGGATCAACTAGTCCACAATTTAAATTATAAATATATGTTGCGTAAAATAGTTTATTTATATTATTTGATATCCTACATGAGCAAAAACATCCATTTACGACAACTCATGGTATGTAGGACTCTAGATTTAGTGTAAGTAAAATATTAGTTTGTGCGTTCAAAAAGATATAGTGACTTTAGCTTTTAGAAAATGATATGCATGAGATAGAAGCAATATTTTTATAATTTAAACTATCTTACATGCAACCTAGCATAAAACCTTCCCAGAGAGCAAGTAAATCCATACAATCATATAAAAAAGGCTTAGCAGCTAACAAGTACTTAACATTAAACAAAATCCAGTGGGCGTCAACAATCCTGACATGAACCGACTAAAATATATGTATGTCTGAATAAGAGTAAAACATTAAACTATCTCAAAAATGGTGGGGAAAAGAGATAAATGCAGCCACCAGTAAAAACCAACACTAGCCACTTAACCAGCTACTTCTCAAAACCCGAGGCATTCAAAAAAAGAACACATCAGCAAGTATGAAAACACAAGTGGCGAACAAGAGCAAAGATGTTAGCAATAAACCAAAAAGAAATAAAGGGTTACCAACCCATCATGAAGAAACTGACAAAACTCAGCAAATTATTCATATGACTAAGATAAAAGATTACTTATTGAGTTCAAAAGTAAGAAAGTTGCACCAGGTGCGAAATGAAGCCATGCTTCGAGAACATCTGCAAAAGTAAGCAGTATAACATATATATGTACAAAATTAGGAAAGAGACTTAATAACTCTACTCATGTAAATCATTACCACTGGTAATAAAGGGTCCTGAGACGGTGACCACATTGTCCAACCCGAACTTACATACCCAAAATATTTAAAGAAGGTATTGTGGTGGTGGAAAGATTGTCCATCACAACCAGGAAATCCAAATATATAAGCAAGGTGCTGTGAAGGTGGCCACATCGTCCAACTCAACACACAGTCCAATATATAATTCTAGCAGTGTTATGATTCACAATTTGGCACTAGGTTAGGAGTCATGTATCCACTACCATCCAAAATCCACACTTAACATCCATAAACACTTATAACCTCCTGAAAGTATCTAGTGTCGACTAAATCCACCTATGGGGGGGAATAGGTGTCGTGCAGTCTTTTGTGGAATTAAGTTTACCTGCACAAATTAACAAACAGAGCACAGAAAACACACAAAGAATTATAGTGGTTCCCTGATTTGGGTACGTTCACTTTCCCCCTTCGACCTATCTCCCACCAAGGGATGACTCGATCACTTCTCCAAACGGATTGAAATCCAATCCTCACACTACGGAAGGAACCCTTCCAACAAAGGAGTCACAACTCCACCACCACGGGTTTCACCCAACCCTTACAACAAGGAATGAAAATTCCTTTACAACAAACCAAAATTGAATGTAAAATAAAATACAAACAACGCTTTTGGAGATCCCGATGTCCTTCTTCGTTCGTTGAAGCTTGCTTTGAAGATTACGAAGAATCCACAACCGGATTTATCTCTTGGAAAGAATCTTGTCAAGATCGGCGGCGGCAAGTAAATGCGGCGGCGATGCTTTGTAGATCCAAACTTCTTGACGAAGCAAGCTAGGTCTACAAACGATCTCAGTCGGATCAATCGTCTCTACCAATTCGGAATGGAGAACAAATCTCATTCTATGAATCGGAAGACAAGAGATCTCAAGAGAGATACGTGAGACGCTCAGCTTGCCTCGGTACTATCATCGGAAGATCAGAGAAGCACTGAGATCAACGGCAGCGATGAACTTGCGAATGGCTGCAGCGATCGGCGGCTTCCGCAATGCGCTAGGTCACGTTCGGCCTCTTTCATTTTTCCGTGAATTACTGTATGTAGAGGTTCAAAATATGCGTATATTTAAACCAGGAGCCAACCCTAATGACCCTTGTGGGGTCCACAAGGAGAAGCCCTAGCCCTGGCCGAAACAGCGCATACCAAGTTGGTTCGGTCCAGCGAACAGAAGGAAATTTGCCTAAGGAAAAATCGGCGGGAAATGTTGGTGATTCCCGTCGATGTCGGCGGGAATCACTCACGATTCCCGTCGATTCTGCCTTGGAAGAATCCCTGTCTGGAAAACTATCAGCCGGAAGAAGTCGGCGGGAGAGTCTAACTGATTCTCGACGAATCGGCGGGAATCACTAACAATTCCCGTCGAAGTCGGCGAGAATCACTAGCGATTCCCGTCGAAGTCAGCGGGAATCACTTAGCGATTCCCGTCGATTTTGACTTAGAAGAATTTTCTCTTCCTTCCTTTGATGACTTGTTCTTTGACCCATCTTTGCTCCTTCTTCTGCTCTTGATCTACCTTGACCTTGTACTTGAAAATAAGTACACTCCAATAGAGAAAGCATACGTGAGTCAACACACTGATCTACTCAACGAGGGATTTCGTTGCGACAACCCATGTATATTGACCCACTGCACCCTGATGTTTGCATGTACTTAGTGTGGAATAACTGCAAGCACAACTTGATAGAATTGTCAAATACATTTTCAATTCACCTTAGCTTGTTCAGGGGCTTCTTCAAATCAGGTCTATTGTGGATGCAATACCCAACAATCTCCCCCTATTTTGAAGAAGCCTAAACCCTGCAAGCTAAGGTGAAAAGAACAGATGGGAATGAAAATCATAAACTGAAAGTTCAGTTGAGAGTGAGATTTATTACCATTTTCTTGAGAGCAACATAGCCTTTGTGGCCTACTTAGCATTGGCAGCCACCTTAGTCTTGGTCGAGAGGGTAATCTCCCCATTTTCGTCTTCTGCAAATCTGGGACTTCACTTAGAGCAAAATGCTCCCCCTCAGTTCTTGCATCCGTGCTCGATCTTGAGTTCCTAGCAGATGCTTTCCCTTAATCCAAGAGCATTGAGCCCGTCAGTCTTCAATCTTCATAGTTCAGCATGCCGAGTTCAGTTTTTAAAAGACTGAACTTGGCCTCGTCTAGGGGCTTTGTGAAGATATCTGCAATCTGATTATCCGTGGGGACATAGCAGAGAGATATATCCTTGTTTTCTACATGCTCCCGAATGAAGTGGTAGCGCACTTCAATATGCTTTGTTCGGCTGTGCGACACTTGATTGTTCGCAATTGCAATTGCGCTTGAGGAATCGCAATACATAGGAACTTCTCTGAACTGCAAGTCATAATCTTCGAGTTGATTTCTGATCCATAGAATTTGTGCGCAACAGCTGCCTGCTGAGATGTACTCAGATTCAGCCGTAGAGGTTGCGACACAGTTCTCATTTTTACTATTCCACGATATAAGCCGTCTTCCTAGAAATTCTCACGTCCCGGAAGTGCTTTTCCTATCATCCCTGCTTCCTGCAAAGTTAGCATCTGAAAAGCCTATCAGCTCGACATCATTATTTCTTGGGTACCACAAGCCAAGATTTTGTGTACCCTTAAGGTATCTAAGAATCCGCTTTGCAGCGACATAATGAGATTCCTTAGTGTTCACTTGATATCTGGCACAAACGCATGTGGAAAACATAATATCCGGTCTACTAACAGTAAGGTAGAGCAGGGATCCAATTATGCTTCTGAATTTGGTTTCATCAAAAGGTTTCCCTTTCTCATCCTTATCCAGAGATACAGTGGATCCCATTGGATTCCTCATAGAGTTTGCGCTCTCCATTCTGAATTTCTTGAGGAGTTCGTTTGTGAACTTTGTTTGAGAAATGAAAATTCCATCCTCAGACTGTTTCACTTGAAGTCCCAAGAAATATTTTAGCTCTCCCATGCTGTTCATTTAAAACTTTCCTTGCATAAGTTTAGAAAACTTCTTGCAAAGATTGTTGTCTGTTGGGCCGAAGATTATGTCATCGACATAGATTTGCACCAGCAAAATCTTGCCTTTGACTTCCCTAAGAAACAATGTTTTATCTATTTTTCCTCTCGAGAACTTATTCTCAAGAAGAAAACTAGACAGAGTCTCATACCAAGCTCGAGAAGCTTGTTTTAAGCCATATAATGCTTTATTAAGAAAGTAAACATGCTTAGGGAATGTTTGATTAACAAAACCTGGGGGTTGCACGACATATACTTCCTCTTTTAAATTTCCATTGAGAAAAGTTGATTTCACATCCATCTGATAGACAGTGAATCCTTTGTGAGAGGCATACGCCAGGAACAATTTGATCGCTTCGAGCCTTACAACTGGTGCAAAGGTCTGGTCGAAGTCAATCCCCTCCTCTTGTCGGTAACCTTGAGCCACCAGTCTAGCCTTGTTCTTGATGATGACCCCATGTTCATCCAGTTTGTTTCTGAAGATCCACTTAGTGCCGATCACATTCTGTTTCTTTGGTCTGGGAACTAGCGTCCAGACGTTGCATTGTTCGAATTGATGCAGTTCATCTTGCATTGCAAATATCCATGACGCATCTTTGTTCGCTTCGTCGAACTTCTTTGGCTCAACCTGTGACAGAAAACTTAGGTGCAAAATCTCGTTAATTGTACCTCTGCGAGTTCTGACACTGTCCCGAGGATCTCCTATGATCTGATCTCTTGGGTGATCCCTCATGTGTCTGAGCTCTAAGAGTCTGGCATCTAGAGCTCCAACAGCTTCTCGGGCTCCTCCCTCTTCTGGGAGAATTTCTCTATCCTGACCGTCATCTTCTCCAGATGGCGTTGAGGTGGAGACCTTGACGTACTTGGGAGTTTCATCTTTAGAAGTCTCATCTAGACTTAGCTGTTCAAGCCTTGCACCTGCATCTTCAAGAATGCAACTGGAAGAATTGCTATGAAGCAGGCTTCCTTCATAAAATACAACATTAATGGACTCCTCTACCACTAGGGTTTTCTTATTGAAAACCCTATATGCCCGACTATGGCTACTATAGCCCATGAAGATGCCTTCGAAGCATTTTTCTCCGAATTTAGTACGTGGGTACTTCCCATTATTGAGTACATAGCATCCGCAACCAAAAATCCTTAGATAGGACATGGTCGGTTTCCTGCCTTTCAATAGCTCATAAGGCATCTTACGATGAGTCTTGTTGATCAAGGCCAGGTTTTGCATGTGACAGGCTATATTGATAGCCTCTACGTAGAAGTACTGGAAGAGAAGCGGTATTCAACATTGTCGTACATGCCTCAATGAGCGTTCTATTCCTCCTCTCCGCAACTCCATTTTACTGAGGAGTACGCGGGGAGGAAAACTCATGAAAGATACCATGTTCTTCACAGAATTCTGTCATAGCTCCAGACTCGAATTCTGTTCCATGGTCACTTCTGATTTTGACCACGGAGCAGTTAAGTTTGTTCTGAATCTGCCTGATAAAATTAGTGAAGATGTCAAACGTATATGACTTTCGTTTCAAGAAGAACACCCACGTAAACCGAGAGTGATCATCAGCAATCACTAGCATATAGGATTTGCCTCCTAAGCTATGAACTTGCACTGGACCGAACAAGTCCATGTGCAGAAGATAAAGACATCTGGAAGAGTCATTGTCAGCAATGCCCTTAAAGGTAGCCCGAGTCTGTTTGCCCTTCTGACATGCAGGACAAAATCTATCTTTGATGCACTTAATAGTAGGGGCATCCCTTACTAAATTCTTAGAAAACAACATATTAATAGTTTTGAAATTAATATGTGCCAATCTCTTGTGCCATTGTTCACAGAGAGATGCACTGTCTTTTGCTACTAGGCAAACGGGGGTAAAGGAGTCTAAGCTAAGAAAATCTAAGCAAAAAATATTTCTACTCCTAATGCAAGTTAATACCATCTCCGAAGAGGCACACGATATTATCAAGCACTTTTCCTTGCAGAACTGAACGTCCTATCCTTTATCATACAACGGGCTTACACTGATCAGGTTATGGTTTAACCCTTCAACATAGGCCACGTCTGTGATAGTGAATACACCGTTGGAAATCATACCATAGCCCCTGGTGACTCCTCGATCAGATCCTCCAAAGATGACTTTGGGTCCATTTTCGATTGGGGGGTAATCACGCAACAGGCTTTTTGTCCCGGTCATATGCCGGGAACATCCACTGTCCAAGTACCAGATTGGCGTTTTGGTGGCCTTTGGACATACCTGCAAAACAGAATTAGTTTCCCTTAAAAACCCAATCGAACTTGGGTCCTAGATTCCTTGTTAGCACACTCCCCCTCGGTTGGTTAACCCTACGAGTGGTCGGCCTCGCATTGCTAACAAAAGGAGTCTCATTGTATCTTGGATTAAACCAGCAATCAACGACAAAGTGACCAACTTTGCCACAACACCAACAGTCAAACCTGTTGTTCCGGTTCCTAGGCTCCTACTTCACCCTTGGAACGATGGGTCCAGCCGAGGCCTTGGATCTGGAGGTGGAGGCATCATGATGATAGCAGTCACACGACTTCTTCACTTCCTGTTCCTTCAATATGATAGGCTTGGCCTTTGGTGCCTGCTTCCTGTTATGGTCGCTAGAGAAGTGGCCATAATTCTTCACTTAGATTTCCTCATAAGGTGCCTTGAAGACACTCTCACCGTAGTTGCGGGGGAAGGTCCAACCATCATACCTGCTCTTGGGCTTTTCAACCGAGGTCCGGAAGAAGTGTCCATAGGTTGACTCAAAGTCCTGCTCATTGCAAGGAAAGCCAGGCTTTCTGAATGAAATAGGACCGAGTGGGGCCTTTCCCTTTTCTACAGCAAAGGCCTTCTTAGTAGCCTTATTTTTCCTCTGATTTCTATTTCTCCTAGATGATTTACCAGGCACAGCCACATGCCATAAGCCAGCCCCCTTAGCCTGAGCAGAGAATTCATCAACCAGAGGAAGAACAATCTTGGGAATAGAGAAGCTTTTGACAATCTTCCTCTCTCCCGCAAGCTGTTCTTCCACCTTGTTGATTTCTTCCTGTTTTTGGTCAAGGAGCCTTAGAGAATCTGAGTGCTAGGAAGTCAAGTCCAGGTGTTCTTGTTGGAGAGAAATTAAGCTAGTGATCTCTTCTCTTAGGGACACACCCTCAGTCTTATGGAATTTGACTTCCTTTTTCTGAGCGCTCAACCTCCTTCGGCACTCTTCGAAAGTATTGAGTAGAAGCTCATACGTTTCGAGGAGTTCAGCCTCACGGGCAGATGGACTGTCCTCGTGGTAATCTTTAGGAGACTCAGAGTCAGAGTTAGAGTCAGAGAGGGGGGTGCGGTCTTTTACCTTCCCAGTAAATGGGGGACAGTCTCCATCTAAGTCGGAGCGACCCATTAGCCCAAGGTAGGCTTCCTCATCATCACTAGAGTCTGAAGAGTCGAATTCACTCAGTGTCTTTGGCTTTTTAGCAATGTAGCTCCTCTCCTTCTTCTTATCTCTAGAGGACTTCTGCTCCTCTCCTTTCCCCTTATCTCTCTTGTCGTGGTGGCAGTCAGCAATGATGTGACCTGGCTTATTGCATCCAAAGCAGATAATGTCAGTAGAACGATGTTTGTTCTGTTTAGACTCATACCTGTCAGAAGAGTAATTCTTCTTCTGATGTCTGGAGGAAAAGCCATCCTTTTTTCTCTGATTCCTCAACTTGAGGAACTTCTTGAACTCTCGAGTCATGAAGGAGAATTATTCCTCAGATAGCTCTGAGCCGGATGAGCATGGCTCAGAGTCTTCTTCTATAGGATCTTGTGGCGCCCTTAGAGGGGGGGTGAATAAGGGCTCTTTAAAATATTACAAACTTTTATAAAATATGAAATTAAAAGCAAAGTTTGAGACACATCAATGAAATGAAAATCAAGATTTTATTTCTCCAAAATATATACGTAAAATGATTCCAATAAAGCTTGAAATCAAGGCTTACAATGATAACAGTTTTTAGCTTTTTCACCGGTCCTTCTCCCAAGGACCGATAAGCTATAGTCAATATCTCCCTAGATATGGCTACTAGCCTCCCCCTAAATCAAACCTATGAACTAGACGCTGCACAAAAATCAACGATTTACTCCTAAGCCCCACAAGGACCTAGACACCACACACAAGGCGGTGATTTGCCCCTAAGCCACACACGGACTTAAACACCACACACAAGGTGGTGATTTTCCCTTCCCAATTACAAAGTTAAAAAGTGAAAATGAAAGTACAATAGTAAAACTTAAAAACTCCCTCAAAATCACGAGCTCCGAAGATGATGGTGGACCGTTGAGAAGATCTCCAATCTTGAACGTGCAATCGTATCTCCTTCGCTCTTGAGATTTCAACGGACCAAGGGAGTTCGTCTAGAAATGGAGATGAAGGCTCTCAAAATTCTCTGGGAAACAAGGCTCTGCACGTTCAACCCTTCCCTAAAATTTTTTGGCCGTATATATCATTTCATGTTATCGCCTGCGGTAGCGTTAATGCCCCGCGATAGTGATAACTCTTCGTTGCTTGACACGTGGCACACGTCGCACGGACTTTCAGATCTGAGTGATGAACGTGACGATCGTGGGATATCGCTCGGCGACATCGGTATCGCCCTGCGATATCGCTGAACCGTAACTTCATGCGCAGCAACGTGCAGATCAAGGCTGACGTCAGCAGTAACTGACTACGCTATCGCCCGCGGTAGAGTTATCGCCAGTGATAGCGCGATTTTCCTTTTCTTCAATGCTGTGCTCAGCCATTCCTTAGTATATAAAAAACCTGTTATCCCTGCACATTTAAAACACATACCAAGATCAAATACATCTGGGATTTGTTATTCTCAAACAAAGAAGCGCAGAACGCATGCTCCAACAATCTCCCCCTTTTGATAATAACAAATCCACTACGGAAGAAATTGCGTGAGATCAGGAGAATGTGAAACAATTCATATAATCATTATGAATCAAAGTGCATAAGTAGTTATAATAAACTCCCCCTATAATAAAGACTATCCCCCTATATTATCCCCCTATGTAAAAGAATTAATTACTCCCCCTAAATGTACTAATCAATTTATCAATTACTCCCCCTAAATGTACTAATCAATTTATCACTTAATGCTTGATTTCTTACTTAATTGTCCCCCTTTTGTTATTAGCAAAACCTTTAGTGAGGTGCAAATGCGGAAGCTGTAAGAAGTGAGAGAGTTTAAAATTAGTAATAGAATTTAGAAGCACGAGGAGTAGGATATGGACATTAATAACCATGGAATAGTATTACCAGAAGATTTGGAAAAATTAATTTAAGAGTTGAATTTAAACATTGAAAACTGTCAGGCCAAGATATCGAAAACTGTAAAATCGATGAAATAGAAGAGGAGAACTATATCCGGTCCAATTCTCATGAGAAGAAATTTTATAAATGATAATGATGTGTACATGTGAAGAGTGATTTAGTATACATATTCCTTAAGAAATAATATTATATGAAAGTTTACAATATATTGATACAAGAAGCTAATATCTTTACATAAATAACTTCATGTCATAAAGATTTTTAAAAAATGGCCAAGTTTGTTTGCACAAGACACTTTACAATCCTTTTCAAGGTGCTCAACCTCACAATGCTCATTAAGACTTATCAGGAGGGTGAGTAGAGCTTTATTGGAGTAGCCTAGTCATATTTATTTGATTTTTTTTAATTTGTTTTTCATTTATTTTTGTTTGTTTAGAAACTTTTACTTAGGACTCCGAATTCACTTGTATTGAAAACAAAAAAAAATTTTTTTATAGTGACCATGATTTTTTAAAATCAATTTGAATGAAGAATAAATGAAAGTTTTAGCGATGTATACGAATCTTTGAAACAAACCAATAGCATGTAATAAGAAACTTAAGTATGTGTAATTATCAGCTCGTATCAGTGTGAGCACATTATCAAGCATAAAATGTTACTCATACTTAGAGGCATGCGGAAACAAGTCTATTCAAGTTCTAGTCATCAAAGATATAGGTAGATATCAAGAGCAAGACAAAAAAAATAATGTTCAAAGAACTTATAAACTAATAACACACATGTACTAGGTATTGTATCCTATAACACTAGAAACATGGTTGTAAAAAAATATGTCAGAATATTTGGAAATTTTATGTAAATAATCCACTATCACCAGCGGTAGCAATAACGCACGGTGATAGCGGTGTTTGTTATAAAAGACGAAAAAATGGATAGGGTTGACACATCTCCTCATTTGATCGACCCAGGACTGTTTGGCTTCATCTCTTCAACGGAAACCCTCAAGAACTTCAAAAAGTAAGGTTAGATCTCTCTTTATGGTTGTGTTTTTCTTTTAAAAAAAATAGATCTGGACTCTAGATTATGAAAGAAGATAGATCTAGTAAAAAAAAATGTAAGTTTGGTAATACATGTTGGGTATTGTATCAACAATTACCTGGATTTGAGGAAGCCTCCTGTCAAGCAAAGATGAATTCATAATGTATTTGATGATATATCTTTAAGTTGTGCTTGCAGTTATTCCATGCTAAGTACACACCAATGTCAGGGTGCAGTGGGTCAATATACACGGGTCTGCGCAACGTAATCCCTCGTTGAGCAGATCAGTGTGTTGGCTTACGTATACTCTCTCTATTGGAGTGTACTTATTTTCAAGTATAGGGCTGTGATAAATCATGAGCAGACAAGGAGCAAGGATGGGCCAAAGACCAGCTCACGGGAAGAGAGACGAAAAATCGTCTAAGTAAGATTCGACGAGAATCACTAAGTGATTCTCGCAGATTCGACGAGAATTACTAGTGATTCTTGCCGAATCGTCGAGAATCACTAGCCGATTCTTGTCGTCTGCCCCCGATTGACTCAACGCGTGCAAAACTCATGCTAAGTCAGAATTGTCGAGAGTCATTTAGTGATTCTCGACGAATCGTCGAGAATGACTCTGCATTCTCGACGATTCGTCGAGAATGGATGATGACTCTCAACGATTCTTTCTGGTTGGCAAGCTATTCAGCTAAGAATTCTTCTAAGTAGAATTCGACGGGAATCATTAGTGATTCTCGCTGATTCGTCGAGAATCACCAATGATTCCCGCCGAATTTGCCTTAGGCGATTTTCATTGGCGCGCTGGACCGGACCAAATGTACAGGCGCTGTTTTGAACCGGACTTAGGGTTTCTTCTGGTGGGGCCCACAACGGTCATAAAGGTTGACCTATAGTATAAATACTCGTGTATTTTGAACCTTACGTGTAATACAGACATACGAAAAGAAAGGGCCGCCGGATTTGACCTAGCGTATCGCGTATTCTCTTCCGCCTCTGTCTCCGCGCATCAAGTTGTCGCCGCCGCCGATCGTGGATTCTTCCTGATCTCCCGGTGACAGAAGCTTAGCCAAGAAACACGTCTCACGTGTCTATATTGAGATCCTTTGTCTCTTGATTTGTTGCACGGGAATACCTTCTTCTTCCGAATCAATTGAGACGATCGATCCAAGTAAGACCGTTAGTAGACCTTGCTAGCTTTGCTACGAAGGTTGGATCTCGAAAGAATCGCTGCCACAATCTGTGCTGCCGCCGATCTTGAAAGAATCGTCGCCGCAATCTTTGCCGCCGCCGATCTCGAGGAGAACCTTTCCAAGTGAGAGCTACGGTCGTGGACTCTTCGTCTTCTTCAAGAACGCGTCATCGAACAAAGAGGGACACCTAGCGCTCCAAAAGTAGTTTGTATTTTATACATTCCATTTTTACTTTTGTTGTAAAGGAATGTTGGTTCCTCATCGTAAGGGTTGGGTGCAACCCGTGGTGGAGGAGTGGTGACTCCTTCGATTGGAAGGGTTCCTTCCATTAGTGTGAGGATTGGATTTCAATCCGGTTGGTGAAGTGACTGAGTCGTCCCGTATTGGGAGATAGGTCAAAGGGGGAAAGTGGATGTACCCAAATCGGGGAACCACTATAACTGCATGTGTCTTTCTGTGCTTTGTTTGTTTTCTTTTATTGTGCAGGTAAATTTTTAATTCCGCAAAAAGACTGCAAATCACCTATCCCCCCTATAGGTGAAGGTAGTTGACACTAGTATGACTTTCAATACATTTAATAATTGAATAATTTTGAAGAAATATGTTGATTTTAATGCAAAAACCTCACAAAAATGAATTATAGGAGGTAGATTTGTGAGATTTATTTAATTTTAGAAAGTTTAATGCAAGGTCAAGAGGAGATCTGCACGAAATTGCAAATATGTGAAGTTTGCACTGTCGCCCGACGATAGCACTGTCGCCGGCGATAGAAAAGAAATTTGTTGAAATCAATTTCTTGACTTAACGTGATGTTAACATAATATTTTCAGGAAATGGCATCATCATCCCGTGCAAGAAAAAGCACCAGCCGCAACCCTCATGCATCATATCAAACTTACCCAGGAATTGAGAATGTGTCGGTTGGTATTGCTAAACTTTTGGATGAATCATTGCCACCACATATTTATGAACTACTTGTGGAATAAGGTATAATGTCTCTCATTATACCGAACCTTTTTAGCTCCATCTTTGTAAGGGATTTTTATAACCATTTGGAAGACCCTAAATATACGGGGTTGAATAGAGGAGTAAGGTCGCGAATCCAAGGAGTTGAAATAGACATTACACATGCCTATTTAAGATGTGAGTATTATCTTGCCACTTGTGAAGAAACTTTTCTGGATATAGTAGAGAATTATCGAAAAGATCGTGATTGGAGAATATTGAATCAAGTTCTTCATGGAAAGAAAAGTAGGAGTTTGATTCAAGATGTCTCATCACTCACTCGTGATGCATTTGTGATGCAAGATATATTGAGAAATACGGTTATGTTGAAGTCCGGTGACACAAGGAAGATCACGGCTCAATTGAGCTTAGTGACTTAATACGTCTTAAAAAGAGTCAAGTTTGATGTGGCAGATTTTGTGTTATCCATCATAAGATATGTGTATAAAATGAAGCATCCTCTTAGGAGGAAACTGAATACGCTTCCTTTAGGAAGTATGATTCAAAAAATCGTATATCATAAATATAATTGGATAGATCAAGAATTCTACATTGACGATTGTATCCCGCCGATACATACCGTAGAACCAGCTAGAGGTCCATCTCCAAGGGCTGCCTCGTCATCAAGACAACCACTCCAAAGAGGAGGTTCTTTACGTGAATCTATTAAAGATCTAAGAGAGACTGTGGAGGATATGAAAGAGGAACAAAAGCGTAGCCATTCTGGTTTTCAAAAATTCATGAAGTTTCTGGTAAAGGGGATCAAACTGAAGCCAACTCCAGAAGAAGAACGAGAATGGGGAAGTCCATTCGAGGATCCTCCAAGACACTCGATAAGACATGCTCGAAGACCTAGAGAACCAACTCCGACTTCCAGTGATGATGTGAACGCTTCTACTGAAGAGAACATGGATGAATGACTTTTTATTTGCAGTGATGTAATATTTTTGTGTTGACACAATCGGTGATATCGCCGGCGATAGTGTTGTTGCCTGGCGATAGTGAAAACTCTATGAATTTGTGGTTTTGTTGGTTTTATTGACTCTGTCAGTGTTATCCTATGTACTGTCCAGTTTCATGTAATGTTTTGTTGGTTATTGCGAAAAAATTCTTATTAATTGTAATTAACTAAATGATATATATATATATATATGATACCAACTTCGTAGGCCTATTTTATAAAAATAAAATTTCGAAATTTTAAACAAAATTTTTTATTATTATTATTTATAATTCTAAGACTCCAAGTTCTAATCTTAACCTTAAAAAGCGTGAATCATTAAGTGGTTTGGTGAAAATATCTGCTACTTGAGAATCTGTTCCAATAAAATTTATTTTAGTATGTCCTTTCTTTATATGATCCCTAATAAAATGATGACTAACATCTATATGTTTGGATCTAGAATGTAAGACGGGATTATTTGTTAAATCGATAGCACTTTTACTATCACATTTTAATTCAACACCATTTTGATGTATGCCAAAATCTTCTATTGTCTGTGTCATCCAAAGTGCTTGAGCATAATAACTACTTAGTACAATATATTCGGCCTCGGTAGTAGAGAGGGTAACAGAATTTTGTTTCTTACTCGACCAAGAAATAATTATGGGCTGATAAAGTGACAAGTACCACTAGTGCTCTTTCGATCAAATGAACATCCCGCATAATCAGAATCAGAATATCCATGTAATATAAAAGAGTCATTTTGAGGATACCATAAACCTAGTTTAGAAGATCCGATAAGATATCTAAAAATACGTTTCACGGCTTTTAAATGTGTTTCTTTTGGATTAGCTTGAAATCTAGCACATAAACAAACGGCGAGCATAATATCGGGCCTAGAAGAGGTTAAATATAATAAAGACCCAATCATACTTCTATAAAGGGTTTGGTCAATTGAAATACCACTTTCATCTGTTCCCAATTTCAATGAAGCACTCATAGGAGTATTGGCATATTTAAGGTTTTCAAATCCAAATCTTTTTAACATATCAGGAATATACTTGGATTGACAAATGAAAATACCATCATGTTTTTGCGTAATTTGAAAACCTAGAAAATATGAAAGTTCTCCTACCATGCTCATTTCAAATTCATTTTTCATAATTTGAACTACTTCATTGCACAACTCTTCATTAGTGGCTCCAAAAATAATATCATCAACATAAATTTTCAAAATAACAAAATCATGATCAATTTGCTTAATGAAGAGTGTAGAATCGGCACTTCCTATTTTATAATCGTGCTTTAATAAGTATTGAGTTAAACGATCATACCAAGCACGAGGCGCTTGTTTTAGCCCATAAAGTGTTTTATCCAATTTATAAACATAATTTGGATATTTTTCATTTATAAAGCCAGGGGGTTGTTCTACATAAACTTCTTCTTTTATATACCCGTTTAAAAATGTAGTTTTGACATCCATTTGATACAATTTAAATCTTTTAAAGCAAGCAAATGCAAGAAATATCCTAACCGCTTCTAATCTTGCAACGGGTGCAAAAGTTTCATCAAAGTCTACCCCTTCAATTTGTGCATAACCTTTTGCAACTAATCTGGCTTTATTTCTAACAATTCTAAATTCACTATCCAATTTATTTTTAAAAATCCACTTTACTCTAACTACAGGATGATTTTTGGGTCGTTCTACAAGATTCCAAACCCTATTATGTTCAAATTGATTAAGTTCTTCATTCATAGCTAAAAATAAAAATTCATCATTCAAAGCGGTGGAAACATCTTTTGGTTCTATTTTAGAGACAAAGCAAAGGTTTGAAAATAAAACATATAAAGAAGAACGAGTACTGGCCCCTTTTAGTGGATCTCCAATAATAAGCTCTTTCGGATGATCCTTTGAAAATATCAATTCATTTGGAGGCACATATTCTTCTCTTTCTTCTTCCTTTTCTTCTTCTTTTTCTTCTTCAGTCCCTCCATGTTCTTCATCATCATTTTCCATCAAAGGAAGGGGTTTATCTTCTTTTCCTGTAGTTTTCTTATCTACACATGTTACAAACTCATCAAACCTAACATGACTAGATTCTTCAACTATTTTCGTTCGTTTATTAAAAATTCTATAAGCTTTACTAGTTGAAGAATACCCAATAAAAATTCCTTCATCACATTTTTCATCAAATTTTCCTAAGGAATCTTTAGAATTTAAAATAAAACATTTACAACCAAAAACTTTGAAATAAGAAACATTTGGTTTTTTATTAAAATTATTTCATACGGAGTTAATTTTAAAATAGGGCGAAGCATTATTCTATTAATTACATAACATGCAGTACTCACCGCTTCAGCCCAAAAAGATTTTGGTAATTTAAATTCAGATAACATCGTACGGGCTTGCTCTTGAAGAGTCCTATTTTTCCTCTCCACTACACCATTTTGCTGTGGTGTGCGTGGAGCGGAAAAATCATGTTTAATTCCTAACTCCGTACAAAAAGAACTAAACTTTTCATTTTCAAATTCCCCTCCATGATCCGAACGTATGCGTTTAATTTTTAATTCAAATTCATTTTGAATACGCAAACATAATTTAGAAAATTCTGAAAACACATCAGATTTGGAGGTTAGAAATAAAGTCCAACAAAAACGTGAATAATCATCAATCAATACAAATGTATATTTTCTACCTCCTAAGCTAGAAATATAAATTGGCCCAAATAAATCCATATGAATTAATTGGAGTGGCCTAGTTGTAGAAATAATATTTTTACTTTTGAAAGACGATTTTGAAAATTTTCCTTTTTCACAAGGCTCACATAATGAAGATAAATTCCCATTTAGCAACGGTAAACCTTTGATTAATTTATCTTTTGGAAGTTTTTTAATTAACTTGGCACTAGTATATCCAAGTCGCCTATGCCATAATTCTAACTCATCATTTTTTGATAAAAAACATTTTAAAGTAGAGTTTGAAAAATCAATAAATTTTATCATATATACGTTATGACACCTAGGTGCGGTAAAAACAATTTCATTTGTTTTGGAATCAATAATTTTGCACAAATTTGTCGAAGATTCAAACAAAACATTTAAACCTTTATCACATAGTTGGCTAATAGAAATCAAATTATGTTTTAAACCTTCTAAAAATAAAACATTTGAAATTGAAAAACTTTTGTTACCCACAACTCTGACGCCTATGATTTTTCCTTTTCCATTATCTCCAAATGTTACAACTCCTCCTTTCTTCATCTCCAGGCTAAGGAACTTTCTTTATTGCCCGTCATGTGCTTTGAGCAACCCGGGTCCAAGTACCACACGTCTTCTTTGTCCTTCGCCTGCCAACACAACTAAGTGTCGCTTTGGACACTACACTCGTCATCAGATATGATGCTTTTTCCCATTAGGCACATATTGGCCTCTTCCTCCTCGCTTGAGCTTGAACTGCTTGCCTCCTCAGAAGTAGTATCATCCCATGTTTCAGCTTTTAGGACCTTCTTCTTCCCTTTGTGCTTCTTTTCTTTAAGTTCTTTCAAGTACTTTGGACACTTGCTTCGAATGTGTCCTAACTTCTTGCAGTGATAGCACTCCGGTGGGGGTCTCTCTTCCTCCTCATCATCATCCTTTTGTTTTTTCTTTCTAAACGTCTTCTTCTTAAAATATTTTTTAAAAGTATTTCTTCTCTCTGGATTTCTCATAAATTTTTTACATTTTCTAACAAAAAGACTTTCCTCATCTTCTTCTTCCTCCTCAGAATTACTACCTTCCTCTTTCTTAGATCTTAGAGCAAACCCCTTCTTCTTTGGATCCATATACTCTTGTTGTTGAATTTTCAATTCAACTTCATGAGTTTTAAAGTTCCCACTCAGGCTTTCAATATTAAGAGATTTAAGATCATGAGATTCAGAAATAGCCATCACTTTGGGATCAAATTTAGGAGGGAGAGATCTAAGAAGTTTTCTCACCAAATCACCATTTAAAAAAAATTTACCAAGCACTTTTGAGTCATTCACTATCTTGGTGAATCTGGTGTACATTGAGTCTACGTCCTCATCCACTTCCATCCTAAACTTTTCAAATTCCGATTCAAGTTGAAACAGCTTCGAGTCCTTCACCTGCGAGGTACCTTCATGAGTTACTTCAAGTAAATTCCAAATCTCATATGCATTATTGCAAGCACAAGTTCTATTAAATTCAGTCCTATCTAATGCACAAAATAATGCATTCATGGCTTTTGCATTATTTTTTCACCTTAGCTTATCCTGATCATCCCATTTAACTTTTGGTTTTTCCATTACTACATCTCCTACTATATAAGTGGGATGAGCATAATTAGTCTCTACCATATTCCAAACTTCAATTTCAAGAGAAATAAGAAAACACTTCATCCTAGTTTTCCAGTAATTATAATCAAATCCAGTGAATAATGGAGGTCTACTAATTCCTTGCCCCTCAGAGAAAGCATGGTCATGCTGCGCCATAATTCCTGGTGGTGAAACTGTATTAGGAATAACCGCCTCTAATAGCAATTGTAGGAACTTGTGGCGCCCTTAGAGGGGGGTGAATAAGGGCTCTTTAAAATATTACAAACTTTTATAAAATATGAAATTAAAAGCAAAGTTTGAGACACTTCATTGAAATGAAAATCAAGATTTTATTTCTCCAAAATATATATGTAAAATGATTCCAATAAAGCTTGAAATCAAGGCTTACAATGATAACAGTTTTTAGCTTTTTCACCGGTCGTTCTCCCAAGGACCGGTAGGCTATAGTAAATATATCCCTAGATATAGCTACTAGCCTCCCCCCTAAATCAAACCTATGATCTAGACGCTACACAAAAAGCAGCGATTTACTCCTAACCCCACAAGGACCTAGACACCACACACAAGGCGGTGATTTGCCCCTAAGCCACACACGGACTTAGACACCACACACAAGGTGGTGATTTTCCCTTCCCAATTATAAAGTTAAAAAGTGAAAATGAAAGTACAATAGTAAAACTTAAAAACTCCCTCAAAATCACGAGCTCCGAAGATGATGGTGGACCATTGAGAAGATATCAAATCTTGAACGTGCGGTCGTATCTCCTTCGCTCTTGAGATTTCAACGGACCAAGGGAGTTCGTCTGGAAACGGAGATGAAGGCTCTCAAAATTCTCTGGGAAACAAGGCTCTGCACGTTCAACCCTTCCCTGAAATTTTTTGGCCGTATATATCATTTTATGTTATCGCCTGCGGTAGCGTTAATGCCCTGCGATAGTGATAACTCTCCGTTACTTGACACGTGGCACACGTCGCGCGGACTTTCAGATCTGAGTGATGAACGTGATGATCATGGGATATCGCTCGGCGACATTGGTATCGCCCTACGATATCGCTGAACTGTAACTTCGTGCGCAGCAACGTGCGGATAAGGCTGACGTCAGCAGTAACTGACTACACTATCGCCCGCAGTAGTGTTATCGCCAGTGATAGCGCGATTTTCCTTTTCTTCAATGCTATGCTCAGCCATTCCTTAGTACATAAAAAACCTGTTATCCCTGCACATTTAAAACACATACCAAGATCAAATACATCTGGGATTTGTTATTCTCAAACTAAGAAGCGCGGAACGCATGCTCCAACATCTTCCTCAGTCTTTCTCCAAGAGTGGGACGAGGTTGCACCCTTGTCTTTCCTTGAGTGATTAGCTTTCAGGGCCATAGTATTTTCTTTGGCTGCGGCCTTATCGACTTATTCTTCAGCTTTTCTGGTGTTCAGCTAAAGCTCGTAGGACATTAGCTTTCCAAACAGAATCTGGAGATCAGTTTCTGCCAGCTTCCCAAATTCTCTGATTGCGTAGATCTTGGTGTCCTATTCCTTAGTAAGGGATCTAAGGAATTTGTCATTTAGTTCACCATCGGTGAACACTCTGCCATATACCTTCAGGGCATTGACGATCTTCAGGAAGTTCTCGAAAGTCACTCCAATTTCTTCCTTGGGACCTTGCCTGAAGGCCCCATACTTTTGGTTCAGAAGGGATCTTCGATCATCCCTTACTTCATCTGTGCCTTCCATCAGAATGATCAGGTAGTGCCAGATGTCCTTGGCAGTCCTGCAGTTGCTGAAATTCTACATCATTGAATCATCGACGGCACTCACTAGAATGTTTTGAGCTTTCTTGTCTAGTCCGACAAGCACCATCTCATCCTTATCCATTTCGGAGAGCTTCTTGGGCACCATCTTGGTCGGATCAATGGTGGAAGCCTTAGTGGGAATATAAGGTCCCTCCTCCACTATCATGAAGAGTCAAGGGTTGACTGCTTCCATGTAGAACCTGATCCTTTCCTTCCAGATGGGAAAGTTCAGCTTGGTGCGTACTGGGATCTTTCCTGAATACTTGAGTCCGTCCATTCCCAAGATCTTCTTTCTTCTTGACACTAGACACAGGATCTTACTCAAGGTGTTAACCTTACTGATGAGCAAACTCCCTCTGATACCACTTGAAAGTATCTAGTGTCAACTAAATCCACCTATGGGGGGGAATAGGTGTCGTGCAGTCATTTGCGGAATTAAATTTACTTGCACAAATTAACAAACAGAGCACAGAAAACACACACAAAATTATAGTGGTTCCCCGATTTGGGTACGTCCACTTTCCCCCTTCGACCTATCTCCCACCAAGGGACGACTCGGTCACTTCTCCAAACGGATTGAAATCCAATCCTCACACTACGGAAGGAACCCTTCCAACAAAGGAGTCAAAACTCCACCACCACGAGTTGCACCCAACCCTTACAACAAGGAATGAAAATTCCTTTACAACAAACCAAAATTGAATGTAAAAGAAAATACAAATAAAGCTTTTGGAGATTCCGATGTCCTTCTTCGTTCGATGAAGCTTTCTGTCATAATGTCCTCCCGGATCTGGCCTCCTGCCCTCGAGCCCTCGGCTCCCCAGACTGTCCCGTCTGTGAATCTACCTTCAGAGCTACCGTCTGAATGGCAACCAAACCAACTTATTCTACCTCCCTAGATACCGTGGTGTGAGAATGTGCAACCCTAGATATTCTTGTTGCTCTTTTAGTTTATTATTCCTACGGTTTACGTTAGCCCAGGACTGCCCCCGGTATTCCCTGTGAAGGGCTCTCAAAGGGCACTAGGAACTATGATGGTAGCTGAAGCCCATCGTTCCCTTTCGCAAGGCACTTACTTTTATTAGTTATTACCCATTACCCGATCCCATACAAATTACTTTGGATCTAACCTAGTGTATTGAGGCTCTTCCCCTCCAACTGGGGTGGACGATCTTTCGTCGTTCCCGAACACCACTTAACACTAACCAATCTCACACTCTACTCGTCCTGACTTCCAATAATGAACTTAATTTAACTTACCCTATCCAAACCAGCAAACTAACAAAATTACATCTCCCCAAGTTCATTACCCACTCTAGTTCAGTTTCTGCGGTTTTACTATATGCAGACCACCCTAAGCTATATGAGGTATACAAGTGGAGGTACTTCAAATTGTCTTCCAAATCTCCTATAAAATTTACTGGAGGTCTATCATGACATAATTGGCCTAAATCCAGAAACTTATAATTTTCCTAATTAATCAGATATTTATTTAATTTTTCCAAAATATTGGCCATTGGAAATTTTAAACATGAACTACATGATCTTCTTAAGTTATGGCCACCCAAAAATTATGATCACTAAATAACAGCATGGTATCATCAAATACTAATTTTCATGATTTTACAGAAAGTATTTAACCTCTAATTAATTTATCCATTATAATCTCATTAATCTTATGTAAAGAAGGAAGTACGTAAATTACTCATCATAAAATTATAGAAAAATTACTGAATATTAATATGGTACAGAAAAAGTCATTGTGCAAAGATCATAATTTTACAGGCTTGGTAGACATCAAAATAGATTTAATTAAGTTTTCATGGGAAACAACACTTAACGAAGCAAGCCCTAGAATTAAACTTCTAGAAATTCCATAAATATTCACAGAGCTTTAACATCATAATACAAGTTATCTGCCTAATGTTCATCAATTTCTAGAAAGTTTTTTCTCCATAATAAATTCCTAAGCAAATAATACAAACTACTACATTGTTAATGAAGTATCCAAAATAATGATCTTAAATTCATAATAAAATCTCCAGAGCTTTTACTAACCCTAAAAACCACTTTACCCAAATCTCGTCACTGTTCAGTGAGTTTTAGTGAAATTTTATATCTCTACAAGTTTTGTGCCTTAAACTAGGGTTAGGGTTTTGAGGGACTTATTTACTTTAAAATCCATTTAGATTTCTACCAGAGGATTCTAGCTAGCCTAGAATTCTATCTACCAAGTTTCAAATCATAACCCGCTCATTTGACCACTTGCCCTTCACAACCCACCAAGAGCCATCCTTAGGGTTTGGCCTTGGGTCCTAGGGCAAATCTACCCCCAAACCACCTAAAAATCCATTAGAGGGTGCTAGAGAGCATTCCTAGTTAGTGGTAAGAATCTTAGCCTCTGTTGAGGTGATTTGACCACTCAAATCTCAAAGTTCACTTTTGACCTAAAAACCCCTTAATAGGGCAAAGCTTAGGTTTGTCCATTTCCAATCTAAAACATCTCAAAATCAGAAGAACAATTATACGTAGCCTCATGATGAATCCAGGGACCACTCACCAAAATTTGGGAGGGTTTGGAAGTCATTAAGCCATCTAACTAATTTTTCCTAAGATTATTAAATTTTTCTAAAAACTATAGAAAAACAATCTCCAAAAATTCCCATTTTTGGACAGGCCCTAGGTATAGCTAGGGTAGACTCCCTGCCCAATTTTTCAGATCATTTGGTAAAGGGATGAAGGGTGGGCACACCTTTTAGTCTCTACCTAGCTCTAGGTATAGATCCCACCAAAAGAGGTGCCCCGGTCAAACAAGTTGACCAAATTGACCAAAGTCAATTTTAAAATAAATTAGACCCATAGGGCTACAAAATATATGTTGACCATTTCTTCATATAGAGAATCTAAGTATTTTTCATAAATTAACCAAGTGGTTGATATTCTAGTACAGAAAATTCATATAAAGAAAAGATTAATTAACAGCACTATTCTTGAAGCAGATCCAACTGAGCTGGGTCATCTTCTTCCTCCAGTCAAGGGCCGAGATTTGCCCGACCTGGAGTGCATTCCAGCCGCTGCCGCCAGCCATCCAGCCTCCTCCCTGGCCGGCCACCGCCACCACCACCTCCGTTGAGGTGGTGGCCATCACCGGGCGGCGGCGCAGCCGCCGGAGAGGCGAAATCCGGCGAACCTGAGCACTAATTTTGCGGGAAAATTGGGAAGAGGAGCTCTTCCGATCGAGCTCCGTTGAGCTCGATTCTTAATCCTAAGAAGGTTAAGATCTACCCGTAGAGAGAGGGGAGGGAAGGACCTTGTTCACAGGCTGGAGGCGTGCAGATCGACGGAAAGCCATTGGAGCGGTGGTGGCATCGCTTGGCTTCTGCAATAGAATGGTGGCAGGACTCGAAAGCTTCGGGTAGGGGCTGGGAATCCTTCCTCTTGGGCCTCTGATGCTGTTTAAGGGCTCGGTTAAGGAGGGGAAAGGTCAAAACTTCAATGGCCATTAATGGTCCATTAAAGCTTGGCTTGGCCATGGTGGTGGGGGCTGAAACGGCTCTGTGACAGCAAGCTAACGGCTGGAAACTCCTCCTCTTCCCTAGAGGAGTTGAGTCCAGCCATTAAAGAGGAGGGGGGAAAGGTCACGGCATCAAACGCCATTAACGGCTGTGATCGTCGGTTTCCGGCCATGGCCGTGGCCGCTCCTCATTGCAAAACCGACGGTCCACGTTGCACAACTTCACTTGACCGGTCAACCTTTTTAAATTAAGACTTAACTGGGTCTTATTAAAAGAAATGGCCAAATAATGCATTTGGGCCCACCATCTAGACCAGCCCGGTTCAGCTGAACCAGCACACAACCAAAAATAAAATGCCAGAAAATTCTAAGTAAAATGGCGTTGAGTGAGCTCAGCTCACTCAACGCCATCCAATCTACGGCGTTGAGTGAGCTCTGCTCACTCAACACCATCCATGTTGCGACGTTGAGTGAGCTCTGCTCACTCAATGCCATCCTAGATACGGCGTTGAGTGAGCTCTGCTCACTCAACGCAATCCAGAATGGCCCCCCCCAGACTATGGCGTTGAGTGAGCTCAACTCACTCAACGACTTCTAGATTATGGCATTGAGTGAGCTCTGCTCACTCAACGCCATCCAGCCTACTCAAGGTGGCGTTGAGTGCAGTCTATGCACTCAACGCCGTCTAGCTTATGGCGTTGAGTGAGGTAAGCTCACTCAACGCCATCCAAACTACGGCGTTGAGTGAGCTCAGCTCACTCAATGCCATTCCAGGCCTCAGCAGACGGCGTTGAGTGTAGTCCATGCACTCAACGCTGTCTAGTTTATGGCATTGAGTGAGCTAAGATCACTCAACGCTATCCAGTCTATGGTGTTGAGTGAGCTAAGCTCACTCAACGCCATCCAGACAACACCAGATGGCGTTGAGTGCAGTCTGTGCACTCAACGCCGTCTAGCTTATGGCGTTGAGTGAGATTAGCTCACTCAATGCCATTCAAAGGTCACGGGCGTGACGGATCGGTCACGGGCATGTCAAGCCCATGTTGAAATTTCTGAGCTCGCCGATCGTCTTTCTGAGATCGACGATCGTCGAAGGGGTCATGCCCTAGGTCTCGGGCGTGACAGGTCGGTCACGGGCGTGACCACCCCTTGACTCGAAATCTTGGTCGATAAACTTTAATTCCTAGGTTTCCTAGGGTTTTGTTATGACAAAACCACTTCCAGGGGTCTAGTTGGAAATGGGATGTTACAAATCCCAATAAACAAAACAAAGATTTCGTCCCCGAAATCAAGGTTAAGCCTACGGGGGCTCCTATCGGGAGAAAAAAAAGGCTTGTAACATCCCATGAGAGTTGAAAGATTTACATCTATACGTTACGTTTGCTATGTTCGGTTTCAAATATAAGACCAATTCGTCCAATTGACTATGTATATACCCCAATAAACAAAAGATTAGCCCCTATTCTTGAAATTTCAGTCCTATTGGTTTAAAACAGGAAAGCAAATTGATTGTCCAGAGGGGTTATGAGGTATACCTGACTGAAAAGCTCCGGATACTTTTGTCGCATCAAGTCCTGTGGCTCCCATTGATGGCGGCAACCCCCAGCGTGATAAAGTTGAAGATGAAGACGGCGACGGCGACGACGTTCTCCTACATGTTAAGGATGATGACGGCGATGGCGGCAGCGACGACGTTATCCTACATGTTGAAGATAATGATGGAAAAACACGATGACGACCCCTAACATGATGGCGACGGTGATGATGAAGACTTATGAAGGCTTTAAATATTATTTTAATTATTTGCATTCTAATTTTCATCATGTTATTTTTAAATTTTGGTAATGTTTAATTTTTATTTGGGCTGCAAATAGCCAAGTCTTGTTGTAAGCCTATAAATAGGCATAGACTCTATTATTTTCGGTAGAAAAGAATGAAAGAATTTTGAAAACCTAAAATTTGTTTCCCCCCCTTTTCTCCTCTCTCCCTCTTTAAAATTTCGGATCTCCCTCTTGCTCCCCTCTCTTGGCCACCGGCCTCCTTCCCCTCTCCTTCCCTCCTTGTGGAATTCGGCAACAAGCCTCCTCCCCTCTTCCTCCTCTCTTTTCTCCTCCACCTAGTCGACCACCCTCAACTCCACCTCCAATAGTTCGGCAACCACCACCCTCTTAGCCGACCCACCATCTCCTTCATATTGAGATCGGCCAAGACAAAAAAAAGAGGCTCCTCCCTTTGTGATTTTCATCCATCCCGGCGTGAAGCGAAGGAAGCGGACGAGTTTCTCTCCATTTGGCGAAACTCCGGCGGAACCGTGGAGAGTGATCCTCAAGCGAATCGGAATCATCCATTCCGGTTGGGTAACGAGATTTTCTACCTCTTGTGTGAATCTATTTTCTAGAATTTTATTTGGTGGAATACCGTTGTGTTATTTTGGAATTGTTTTTCGATCATGGTTTCATCTTTCCGATAGCATAAGTTGTTTTTTCAAGTTGCTTAATTTTCCGAGAGGTTTGGCGAGCCTCGCTTTCGTTTTGTTGGGGGAGATCTACCATTTCCGAATCGAACTTTTCGGTAGATCTCTTTTGGTACAACCATCGCTCGGTCGGACCCAATATTGGTCCTTTTAGCTTGAGAGAACATCGGCCTATAGCCGTTTGTTCGATCTTTATTCGGCGTGGCTACCGTACATTAGCAATAGTTGAAACATTGTTCGTGAGTGTGCTGCGTTTAATTATTGTGTGAGCGTAATATCGGGAATAGAGAGGCGTACGTGTAATTCCCTTAGCCGTTATAGTGGCAAACGTAGTGGCCTACATCAATTTGGTATCAGAGGGAGGTTGTGTCGATTTCTTAATTGACACCATCCTAATTAATTTTAGTAGGCCGACACGCACGTGCACAAAATTTTTCAAAACAAAAAAAAGCAAAAAAATATTTTTGTGTGGTCTGCCAATAGCAGCCTAAATTTTTATTTTTCAGCAAAAATTCAGAAAAAAAAATTAATTAATAATCTACATATTTTTACCAGCAAGAATATCAAAATATATATATATATATATTATTTTGAAATATTAGCGGGAACAAATCTATCTTTGAAAATTAATCAGGATCAGAATATATTTCTTTGTATTTGTGCACTTACTCCGCATAGTCTATCCCCATTTTCCCGCTGAAAATTAAAACAAAAAATGGCCTACGATGTTCACGTTTCCCGAATGAAATCTTTAGGTTCCGTCATGAACGTTAGAAAGCCTTTCCATTATCTGGTAGTGGAAAAGATTAAGGGGTTGATTGGCCAACTAAAGGCTAATCAAGTTATACCGCACTCATCTAGGCATGTTAGAGTTCCAGCTCCGACCTATGATGGGATAGGTGGAACGCAAGAGTTTTTATGCTGGGTGAAGGCTATGGAGCGCTATTTTGAGAGATATCAGATTATGGACCCCCACAGGATCCCCGTCGCGAGACTTCAATTATTTAGTCGAGCCCAGACCTTCTGGCTCAATGAGGAGAGACGTTTTGGGACATCCCTCGAAGAGTCACCTGTAGGTTGGAATATTATGAAAAATCTATTAACGGATGAGTATTATCCTCCCCACTATCGTTCTCAGACATCTGAAAATCTGAGTGAAACGCCACCTATGATTATGCCTGCACCGTACCAGTATGACACCCCGTACTCCCGTGCTAGGACGTCACATAAGTTTACTTCTCCCCGCCAGGGCACTAGACCCCAACTTGATTATGAGAGTGTTCCTATCCTCATGGGTAGTCGAGCGATCAAGACACGTGAGACTAGTGAAATGACTGGGTTTGGCACTATCGATCATTCTATTCTGACTACGCCCGTAGTCTCCTTAGAGTCGCCCCCTGAGCTTTCAGATCTAGTTATTGACTCCCCTGATGAGTCTGAGGTTGATTCTACGATTGCGCCCGTCACCGAGGATGAGGCTATTATCACTGATGTGTGTAGCGATGTTGAGGAGATTGGTTACCCTAGTGACCTGGATGAGGATTTCTCTTCTGAGGAATCATCTCCACTCCCCTTCGACGACATTTCGGAGCCATCCATCTTGATCGTAGTGGAGTCTTTGGATGACTCTAAGTCGATTGATAATCTGGCTGAATCGAAAGAGTTACCTTACGTTGAGAGCTTACCCAGTCGTGAGTTAGATGATGTTTGGGATAATGATAGTTTGACCTGTGAGAGTATTACTTTGCCCATTACTAGCCACACTAGCGTTGTGACTGATCACCCTAGTGTTAAGAGCCCTCTCCAAACTACCAGCCTCGACGTGTTAGAGGCTACGATTACACCTAATGAGAAAATCTCTGATTTTCCTGAGGATCTTGTAAGTGAGGATGTTCCAGTCGATTTCTATAATCACGAATTAATGGATGCCCCAATTGATTTGGAAGACTTACTATATGATCAACATTTATTGTTGGAAGAACTTTCGGATGAGTTGGTAGAGTCCTCCTGTGAGGAGTGTTTTTCGGAGAGTGAGTTGGGTGATGATGAGCCAGATGAGTTTATCGTGAGGGAAAATCTTCTGTTTGATTTTTCGGTTGAGTTTGATGGCTTGCACCCGGAGGATTTTACTTGGACGATAAATCCATATTTTGACACTGGGTATGACGTAGCCCCTCCTCCAGAATCTATCGATGCGCCCATTCCTGAGATTTTTACTGCTACTGATGTCACGATTTATGAGTTGGAAGAATTTCCAAGTGATAGAGTTATACTTTTGGAGGTCGTTATTGAGGTAGACCCGGATAAGCGCCCCCTTATGCTAACTCTGTGGCATGAATTTAAATATGATCTTAACTCTTTCTCGTTGTTAGTGTTACCGATAATACCTCCCTATATGCTGACCCGACCAGTGGATCCTTTGGGTTGTGCGTTTAATTTGCCTGATTTTAGTCAATTAGTTTTACCATCCATGCTGGACCCTTTTTGGGACATGTCGCGTCGTGTGTTATTAGATGTTGTGTTGGGTCATGATGACAGTCTCGTTAATTCTATACCCTCTCGATTTTCTAAGATTCACCAAATCTTTGAGAGCACGTTAATGACGTGGCCATCTTTTGTGCCATCGGATTGCATTCAGTTAGTACCACCTGATTTCATTCTACTTGTGCCTCCTGATGTAGTTCCGCTAGTGCCACCCTATTACTTTCCGTTGGCGCCACCATATTTATTTCCGTTTGTGCCACCTTATCTAGTTCCGTTACCGTCATTTTCTATGACAAGTAAACATGCACTAGTATTTGCCTCTCTTGTTCTTAATTTACATAAGCACGGTAAGGAAGCGTTAGTCACACACTTGTCTTCTTATCAATATATCTCTAACTTACATAAGAGGGTGTCTCCCTATAAGGTTTTCGGTTTACTCTTGGTGTGTCTCGTCCCTGAACGGATGCCTTCGAGCATTATAGAAACGTTGGCGAGTCGGCGAATTAGAACTTTTCGGATTTTTAATCAATTAGGAGAAACAACATGTCTGTTGAAGTTAACCAGTGAATGTGGTAATTCCCCTAGTTTAAATGATTCTAATTTCACGCATTGTGTTTTTCCACCATTTGAAAGATCTAACTCTACGTTTGGTGTCACTATATTGTCATTTGGGTTGGGGGATGAGCTTGTTCTTGGATCGTTCTCTCCATTGGTCTCCAACGGAGGTACGTTGACTGTTGATGCAGAAATTTTTCTTCTTTATTTGCCTAATGCCTTGCCCAAGTTTCGCAGGACAAAATTTTGCCTGGATAGGTTCATTGTTGGTGTTTTGTTCTCCTCTCTAAGTGGAGGTACTCAGCATTATGTGGAACGATGGTGTGCTCGCCCGGTCTCCGGCGACCCGGCGATGGTTCATTTGGATGTTGTTCTTCGGCGCCAGCACCTCCATGCCAACTCATCGGTGATGAGTTATTTTGAGCGGGGGAGGATTGATGGCGGCAACCCCCAGCGTGATAAAGTTGAAGATGAAGATGTCTAAGGCGACGGCGTTCTCCTACATGTTAAGGATGATGACGGCGATGGCGGCGGCGACGACGTTATCCTACATGTTGAAGATAATGATGGAAGAACACGAAGGCGACCCCAACATGATGGGGACGGCAATGATGAAGACTTATGAAGGCTTTAAATATTATTTTAATTATTTGCATTCTAATTTTCATCATGTTATTTTTAAATTTTGGTAATGTTTAATTTTTATTTGGGTTTCAAATAGCCAAGTCTTGTTGTAAGCCTATATATAGGCATGGACTCTATTATTTTCATTAGAAAAGAATGAAAGAATTTTGAAAACCTAAAATTGGTTTCCCCCCTTTTCTCCTCTCTCCCTCTTCAAAATTTCGGATCTCCCTCTTGCTCCCCTCTCTTGGCCGCCGGCCTCCTTCCCCTCTCCTTCCCTCCTTGTGGAATTCGGCAACAAGCCTCCTCCCCTCTTCCTCCTCTCTTTTCTCCTCCACCTAGCCGACCACCCTCAACTCCACCTCCAATAGTTCGGCCACCACCACCCTCTTAGCTGACCCACCATCTCCTTCATATTGAGATCGGCCAAGACAAAAAAAAAAGAGGCTCCTCCCTTTGTGATTTTCATCCATCCCGGCGTGAAGCGAAGGAAGCGGACGAGTTTCTCTCCATTTGGCGAAACTCCGGCGGAACCGTGGAAGAGCGATCCTCAAGCAAATCGGAATCATCCATTCTGGTTGGGTAATGAGATTTTCTACCTCTTGTGTGAATCTATTTTCTAGAATTTTATTTGGTGGAATACCGTTGTGTTATTTTGGAATTGTTTTTCGATCATGGTTTCATCTTTCCGATGGCATAAGTTGTTTTTTCAAATTGCTTAGTTTTCCGAGAGGTTTGGCGAGCCTCGCTTTCGTTTTGTTGGGGGAGATCTACCATTTCCGAATCGAACTTTTCTGTAGATCTCTTTTGGTACAACCATCGCTCGGTCGGACCCAATATTGGTCCTTTTAGCTTGAGAGAACATCGGCCTATAGCCGTTTGTTCGATATTTATTCGGCGTGGCTACCGTACATTAGCAATAGTTGAAACGTTGTTCGTGAGTATGCTGCGTTTAATTATTGTGTGAGCGTAATATCGGGAATAGAGAGGCATATGTGTAATTCCCTTAGCCGTTATAGTGGCAAACGTAGTTGCCTACATCACCCATGTATGCTCCTCCTGCCCATGATTGTTCCACAGGACCTTGACTAACGGAACCTTCTTACGTCGCAAGACCCACACTGTCGTGTCATCGATCCTGATAGGCTCCAGGTTGACTGACCGATCCGAGGACACCGGGCCGTCTGCTGTGGAAATAAGCTGCTTTGGTCGTAGCAGAGCCCTCCGAAGTGAGGAGACGTGGAAG
This sequence comes from Platanthera zijinensis, assembly GCA_039513925.1. Classification (NCBI taxonomy): domain Eukaryota; kingdom Viridiplantae; phylum Streptophyta; class Magnoliopsida; order Asparagales; family Orchidaceae; genus Platanthera; species Platanthera zijinensis. The sequence goes on from CM077083.1 coordinate 37,560,954, forward strand.
ACATCATGCAATCCCGCTAACTCCGGCGGTAGCTCTAGTCTATAAGCCAAGGGGTCGATCCGCTCCAGGATCCTGTAAGGCCCCATATATCTCGGACTGAGCTTCTTCCGCCCGCGAACCCGCAAGACTCTGTGCATCGGCCGTATCTTCAAGAAAATTCGGTATCCCCCCTAGAACTCCACCTGACGATGACTCGCATCGTAATATTTGGCCTGCCTGCTCTGGGCTTCCAGCATCCTTTCTCGGATCAATTTAATCTGGGCATCTGTATCCCCCCCCCCCCAAACTCCGAGCCTAGTGCCTGCAGATCCTCATCCTGAACCCATGATAGGGGGGTCCTGCACCTCCTTCCATACAATGCCTCGTATGGATCCATGCCTATGCTGGACTGATGGGCGTTGTTGTACGAAAACTCGACCAGTGGCAGCAATCTCTCCCAAGGCTCGCCGCGGTCCAAAATACACAGGCGCAAAAGATCTTCCAGTGTACGGTTGGTGCGCTCCGTCTGCCCGTCGGTCTGAGGGTGAAAAGCTGTGTTGAATGCCAACCGAGAACCCAGATGGGCGTGGACTGACCTCCACTCCATGGATGTAAACCTCCCATCCCGATCCGAAATGATAGTCTTGGGCACCCCATGATAACGCACAAACTGCTCAATGAACCTCCGTACTAATACACTAACCGGAGCGTCCTTCGACACTAGAATGAATCGGGCCACCTTTGTTAGCATGTCCACTATCACCCAGATCGAGTCATTCCCCGCAAGGGATCGGGGTAGCCCATGTTTGAAGTCCATGGCTATATCCTCAAATTTCCACTCCGGCACAAGAAGTGGCTGCAGTAAGCCTGTCGGGTTCCTACACTCTTCCTTTACGAGTTGGCAGGCCTCGCAATGTGTCACAAAATACGTAATCTCCTTCTTTATACCTGGCCAGTACATCGTCCTCTTTAAATCTTTTACCATCTTGGTGATCCCCGGGTGTACCGAGTATTGGCTGCAGTGAGCTTCTGTCATAATGTCCTCCCATATCTGGCCTCCTGCCAGTATATAGACCCTGCCTCTGAAGCACAGGAGCCTATCCCTCAAAGAGTAATATCCTGTCGTGCCTTCCTCCAAGGCCCTGAATATCGGCTCAGCTCTCACATCCGGCTTTTGCCCATCTCTGATGCGGTCCCGAATATCATCAGTAGTAACCATCGCTCCCAGGTACTCCATGTATAACTCCGGGTCATCCTCGGACACTAGTGATATCTGCATTTCCTCGAATGATTTAACCAACTCCAAGCCCATCAGATGCGGGCCTACTCCTGACGTACTATCTCTTCGACTCAAAGCGTCTGCGACCACGTTTGCCTTCCCTGGATGGTAGTGCATGGTATACTGGTAGTCCGACAGAAACTCCACCCAGCGTCTCTGCCTGATGTTTAACTCCTTTTGGGTGTCTACGTACTTAAGGTTCTTGTGGTATGAGAAGATATCGCAATGTACTCCGTAGAGATAGTGTCGCCAGATCTTAAGAGCAAAAACGACTACCCCCATCTCCAAATCATGCACGAGGTAGTTCTGCTTGTGCTGCTTCAACTGACGGGATGCATAGGCTATTACGTGCCCATTCTGCATCAGAACGGCACCCATCCCCTGATAGTAAGCATCTGTGTACACCTGGAATCCTTCCTTCCCTGACGGAAGAGCAAGGATGGGAGCCGAGGTAAGACGATCCTTCAGCTCCTGAGAAGCATATTCGCATCGTGGCGTCCAAATAAAAGGGGACTCCTTCTTTGTCAGAGACGTAAGAGGGAGGGCAATCTGATAGAACCCCTTTACGAACTTCCGGTAATAACCGGCAAGTCCTAAGAAACTTCGAACATCCGAGGCCCACTTTAGTGGTGGTCAATCCCGTACTGCCTGGACCTTTGCCGGATCCACTGCCAGGCCTGCTCCACTGATGAGATGGCCCAAAAAGGCCACCTACTTTAGCCAGAACTGGCACTTGCTGAATTTGGCATACATCTTATGCTCCTACAGCTTCTCCAAGGTCAAGGCCAGATGTCTCGCGTGCTCCTCCTCCGTCCTTGAATAGATAAGGATGTCGTCGATGAATACGATAACGAAGACATCCAGATACTCTTCGAACACCCGATTCATCAAGGTCATGAATGTGGAGGGTGCATTCGTGAGCCCGAAAGGCATCACAGTTAACTCGTACAAACCATATCTGCTGCTGAAGGCCGTCTTCGGGATGTCCTCCTCCCGAATGCGAAGCTGGTAGTACCCCGATCTCAGATCCAGCTTTGAGAACCAATGGGCTCCCTCAAGCTGGTCAAATAGCTCGTCTATCCTTGGCAAGGGGTAAGTATTCCGGACCATCAACCTGTTCAGGGCCCGGTAATCTATACACAGCCGAAGGGTTCCATCCTTCTTCTTGACGAATAATACTGGAGCTTTCCATGGTGAAGAGCTAGGCTGAACGAACCCGGCCTCCACTAACTCCTGAAGCTGGCTTCGAAATTCCACCAACTCCTTTGGGGCCATTCGATAGAGAGCTCTGGATACCGGCTTAGCCCCCGGTATAAGCAGAATCTGGAAGTCCTTCTCTTGGTGCGGGGGTAGCCCTGGTAGCTTTTCCGGAAATACGTCGTCGAAGTCTCGCACTACTGCAATATCTGAAATGGAGTCCTTGGCCATGACCGCCTCAAAAAGGACCTGATAAACCTCTTCCCTCTGCAGATGTCTCTTAATGGCCTGCACAGGTGACCATAATATGCGGGGTGCTGGTATAATACCTTCGATAACAATAAAGGAGTCCTCGTGCCTCACGGTGATCCTCTTCACCACGCAATTAATCTAGGCATGGTTCCAGCACAACCAAGTCATGCCCAGGATTAGATCGAAATATGGCATCTTCAGAATTGTCGCTGGTGCCTCAAATGCCTTCCCGCCGATCTTCGCTTCCATATTGCAATAAGCAGAGGTCATTTGCTATGATCCATCGGGTAGGCACACCCTCATCATCTTTCTGATGAACGGATCCATGCCTGCCAATCCTTTCACGAAATATTCTGACATAAACGAGTGCAAAGCACCGGTGTCGAAGAGTGTGTGAGCGGGCTTGCCGCTAATGAAGACTATGCCTGAGGTAATTAAATGTCTTAGTATTCTTGTTATAGTTTTCTTCTCTTAATTTCTAACTAGGTTATGTCTAGAAAACTAGTTTTTAGGAAGAAAACTTTAAAATTACTAGCATACCTGCGATAACCTGCTCCGGGTTCTAGGGCTGTGTCAAGTCTAGAGCATACACTTGCTCCCTCTCTGGCCTGTGGCCTCGGTCCTGAAATCCTCGTCCTCGATCATGTCCCCGTCTGCCAAACTGTCGGGGATGTGGGGCGCCCTGATGTGCTGGTGGGGGTGCTCGCCTCATAGGGCAGTTCCTCTTCATATGCCCTGGCTGATTGCACTGAAAGCATACCGGTGCCTGCTCTATTGTCCTTGGCATCTCCAGCATCTGTAAAGGTTGGGGAGCCAATACCCTCTGACTCCTCTGCTCCTGCCCAATCTCCTGACTAGGTTGATCCCCGTTCCTTCTCTCCCCAATAACCTGGCCTCGAGGACGGTCTCTATGACCTCCAATCACTGTATCATCAGCCGGTCTCTTCCAGCTCTTAACTGTAAGCTGATCCGCTTCTCTCTTCTTAGCCATCTCCAGAATCCTGGCCAAACTCCCCTCTGAGATGAAGAGGAGTGTCTGTCTCCTTTCGTTTTGCAGCCCCTTGTAAAACCTCCGGGCATAGCCAGTGTCGTCCAACTGATAAGCGTCTGCATAGCGGGCCAGGTGAGTAAACTCCCGATAATACTCCACCACAGTCCTGTTCCCCTGCCTCAACCGCAGGAACCTATCCTCCAGCTCGTCCCTCACCGACTGAGGTACGAAATGTCCCAAGATTGCTACTCTGAACTCCTCCCAAGAAATATCTGCGCAATCCATACCCGCAAAGGTGGTGTCCAGCTGTGACTTCTACCACCTCTTTCCATGTGACTCCAGGAAGGAGACCGCCAAAGCAACTGCCTCCTCAGTTGGGCATCGGATCCCCGCAAGCATCTCGTAAATGGTATCTAACCACTCCTCAGTGCATACTACCGAATCCGTCCCCAGGTAGGATGGAGGGGAAAGTCCCTGGAAGACGTTCATCCAGTTGGCCCCGGGGTTTGGCTGTGGAGCCGGGGCTTGCTGAGCTCTGAAGGCCTCCAGAATGGTCGTCAGTGTTTTCCCCATCTCCGTCTGCTGGAACAGAGCTGGAGCCGGTGGAGGTGGGACCACATTAGGAGCCTGAGGTGTCCCCTGCTGTGATATAGGGTTCGTCGCAGGCTACAAGGAAAATTTTCGTTTGTTAGAGAATGTATGAATAGAATATAAGGAAGGGGTAGGATGGACTTTCATATGTGATTTACCCTTATGGGCACACCACTGCTTCCGCTGCTAGTTTGTCCGCAAACTAAGCTCGCACGGGGGTGGCCCAGGGTTGGTGGACTACTTCTCTTTCGATCGAGGTCTCCTCTGATACCACTTGTAAGACCCTTTTTTTTTCTTTTTCAACCACCGGGTCTTAGCCCAGAAACTCCGCTTTGCGGTGGCACCGACTCACGGGAAGGCCGCCACTACAAAACGCCAATTCTATCGGCCCTTTTCGATCATAAGAGAGAGAATTAATTATACACTGAATGTAAAAAAGTCCACAGAAACACATATGAATAGAAATCACAACAAGTCCATCAATAGATAATACTAGAAAGTACCGCAAAGATCAGCTCAGATGAAGTATAGAAAAAAGGGCTCGAGCCCGGTACATCAGAGTCCTCACTACAGATCACTCATCGCGGAAGCTATAAAAACAGTAAACACTCACGGAGCCGGTCACAGGTGCTCCGGTGCTAGACTGGCCCACCTCCATGCGCACCGTACTCTACTAGTGCTGGTCCCTGTCTACCATCCGGAGCTCCTGTAATGTTGTGGTTCGAAAACCATTAGTCATAAAGATTAAGCCATATCATCCCCTACCCCTCCCCCCACGGCTCCTAAGCACCGAGCGGAGTGGAGGAAAGGGAAACTACAATGGTGGAGAATAATCAAGCGAATGACAGTGGAACTAGTCTAACAATGGTTCATGGTGTATAAACAACTAATTGAAATAAATTACAACTAGCAGTTCTACAATAGTGAGCAGTAAGGTAAACATATAGTAAGCAGTATATATAACAAATAAGTAACCTTAACTTATATGAATGTCCATACAAATTTATAAGTTAACGGGTCTTCTGCAAGGCTCCCATCGTATAAAAAGTCCCATACCGATTTATACGTTGGGGTGTCGGTTGTATGCAAATATGAGTGTAGTGATATGCTATGCATGATTCATGCAAGTGCAACTCATGCACACGACTCTATGCGCACAGACCTTTAGTTCCCCCTGTTCGGGCAGCTAGATTCACTCCCAGGAACCTCCGTAGTGGCAAATAGAGAAAGTGGGTCGGGCCCCCCACTCCTAGGCGGGTATCCACACTACCAGCCTAGCCCTCCCGTATGCCCCTAGAAGAACACAACCTAGAGTATCCGCGTACTAGTGCTGGCTATATCCACAAGACTTTCTTTGGCTAAGTGTCCCACACCGCCGAGTCAACGTACCGATGTTGGTGTGAACGATAATCAAATACCGAAGACCCACCACCTTATTATGTACTCAAACCCTCGAGCCCTCGGCTCCCCGGACTGTCCCGTCCGTGCATCTACCTTCAAAGCTACCATCTGAATGGCAACCAAACTAACTTATTCTACCTCCCTAGCTACCGGGGTGTGAGAATGTGCAACCCTAGATATTCTAGTTGCTCTTTTATTTTTTATTCATACGGTTTACGTTAGCCTAGGACTGCCCTCGGTATTCCCTGTGAAGGAATCTCAAAGGGCATTAGGAACTATGATGGTAGCTGAAGCCCATCGTTACCTTTCGCAAGGCACTTACTTTTATTAGTTATTACCCATTACCCGATCTCATACAAATTACTTTGGATCTAACCTAGTGTATTGAGGCTCTTCCCCTCCAACCGGGGTGGACGATCTTTCGTCGTTCCCGAACACCACTTAACACTAGTCAATCTCACACTCTACTCGTCCTGACTTCCAATAATGAACTTAATTTAACTTACCCTATCCAAACCAGCAAACTACCAAAATTCCATCTCCCCAAGTTCATTACCCACTCTAGTTCAGTTTCTGTGGTTTTACTATATGCAGACCACCCTAAGCTATATGAGGTATACAAGGGGAGATACTCCAAATTATCTTCCAAATCTCCTATAAAATTTACTGGAGGTCTATCATGACATAATTTGCCTAAATCCAGAAAATTATAATTTTCCTAATTAATCTGATATTTATTTAATTTTCCCAAAATATTGGTCATGGGAAATTTTAAACATGAACTACATGATCTTCGTAAGTAATGGCCACACAAAATTTATAATCACTAAATAACAGCAAGGTATCATCAAATACTAATTTTCATGATTTTACAGAAAGTATTTAGCCTCTAATTAATTTATCTATTATAATCTCATTAATCTTATGTAAAGAAGGAAGTACTGAAATTACTCATCATACAATTATAGAAAAATTACTGAATATTAATATGGTACAGAAAAAGTCATTGTAAAAAGATCATAATTTTACAGGCTTGCTAGACATCAAAATAGATGTAATTAATTTTTAATGGGAAACAACACTTAACGAAGCAAGCCCTAGAATTAAACATCTAAAAATTCAATAAAAATTCACAGAGCTTTAACATCATAATACAAGTTCTCTGCCTAATGTTCATCAATTTCCAGAAAGTATTTTCTCCATAATAAATTCCTAAGCAAATAATACAAACTACTATATTGTTAATTAAGTATCCAAAATAATGATCCTAAATTCATAATAAAATCTTCAGAGCTTTTACTAACCCTAAAACCCACTCTACCCAAATCTCATCACTGTTCAGTGAGTTTTAGTGAAATTTTATATCTCTACAAGTTTTGTGCCCTAAGCTAGGGTTAAAGTTTTGAGGGACTTATTTACTTTAAAATCCATTTAGATTTCTACCAGAGGATTCAAGCTACCCTAGAATTCTATCTACCAAGTTTTAAATAAGAACAAGGTCATTTTACCACTTGCCCTTCACAACCCACAAAGAGCCATCCTTAGGGTTTGGCCTTGGGTCCTAGGGCAAATCTATCCCAAACCACCTCAAAAACCATGAGGGGGTGCTAGAGAGAATTCCTAGTCAGTGGTAAGAATCTCAGCCTCTGTTAAGGTGATTTGACCACTCAAATCTCAAAGTTCACTTTTGACCTAAAAACCCCTTAATAGGGCAAAGCTTAGGTTTGTCCACTTCCAATCTAAAACATCTCAAAATAAGATGAAAAATTATACAGAGCCTCATGATGAATCTAGGGACCACTCACCAAAATTTGGGAGGGTTTGGAAGTCATTAAGCCATCTAACTAATTTTTACTAAGATTATTAAATTTTTCTAAAAACTATATAAAAACATTCTCCAAAAATTCCCATTTTTGGACAGGCCCTAGGTATTACTAGGGTAGACTCCCTGCCCAAATTTTAGATCATTTGGTCAAGGGATGAAGGGTGGGCACACCTTTTAGTCTCTACTTAGCTCTATGTATAGATCCCACCAAAAGAGGTGCCCTGGTCAAACTAGTTGACCAAATTGACCCAAGTAAAGTTTAAAATAAAGTAGACCCATAGTTCTACAAAATATATGTTGACCATTTCTTTATATTGATACTCTAAGTATTTTTCATAAATTAACCAAAGTGGCTGATATTCTAGTACAGAAAATTCATATAAAGAAAAGATTAATTAACAGCACTAATCTTGAAGCAGATCCAATTGAGCTGGGTCATCTTCTTCCTCCAGTCAAGGGCCGAGATTAGCCCGACCTGGAGTGCATTCTAGCCACTGCCACCGGCAATCCAGCCTCCTCCCTGGTCGGCCACCGCCACCACCACCTCCGTTGAGGTGGTGGCCATCGCCGGGCGGCGGCGCAGCCGCCGGAGAGGCGGAATCCGGCGAACCCGAGCACTAATTTTGCGGGATAATTGGGAAGAAGAGCTCTTCCGATCGAGCTCTGTTAAGCTCGATTCTTAATCCTAAGAAGGCTAAGATCTACCCGTAGAGAGAGAGGAGGGGAGGACCTTGTTCGCGAGTTAGAGGCGTGCAGATCGACGGAAAGCCATTGGCGTGGTGGTGGCGTCGCTCGTCTTCTGCAATAAAACAGTGGGAGGACTCGAAAGCTTCGGGTAGGGGCTGGTAAACCTTCATCTTGGGCCTCTAATGTTGTTTAATGGCTCAGTTAAGGAGGGGAAAGGTCAAAACTTCAATGGCCATTAATGGTCCATTAAAGCTTGGCTCGGCCATGGTTGTGGGGGGCTGAAACGGCTCTGTGACAGCAAGCTAATGGCTGGAAACTCCTACACTTCCCTAGAGGAGTTGAGTCCAGCCATTAAAGAAGAGGGGGGAAAAGGTCATGGCATCAAACGCCATTAACGGCTGTGATCGTCGGTTTCCGGCCATGGCCGTGGCCGCTCCTCATTGCAAAACCGACGGTCCACGTGGCACAACTTCACTTGACCGGTCAACCTTTTTAAATTAAGACTTAACTGGGTCTTATTAAAAGAAACGGACTAATAATGTATTTGGTCCCACCATCTAGACCGGCCCGGTTCAGCTGAACCAGCACACAGCCAAAAATAAAATGCCAGAAAATTCTAAGTAAAATGGCGTTGAGTGAGCTCAGCTCACTCAACGCCATCCAAGCTACGGCATTGAGTGAGCTCTGCTCACTCAACGCCATCCATGCTACGGCATTGAGTGAGCTCTACTCACTGAACGCCATCCCGGATACGGTATTGAGTGAGCTCTGCTCACTCAACGCCATCCAGAATGGCCCTCCCAGACTATGGCGTTGAGTGAGCTTAGCTCACTCAACGCCTTCCAGATTATGGCGTTGAGTGAGCTCTGCTCACTCAATGCCATCCAGCCTACTCAAGGTTGCATTGATTGCAGTCTGTGCACTCAACGTCGTCTAGCTTATAGCATTGAGTGAGGTAAGCTCACTCAACGCCATCCAAACTATGGAGTTGAGTGAGCTCAGCTCACTCAACGCCATTCCAGGCTTCAGCAGACGCCGTTGAGTGAAGTCCATGCACTCAACGCTGTCTAGTCTACGGTTTCGAGTGAGCTCAGCTCACTCAACGCCATCCAGACAACACCAGATGTCGTTGAGTGCAGTCTTTGCACTCAACGCCATCTAGCTTATGGCGTTGAGTGAGCTAAGCTCACTCAACGCCATCCAAACTATGGCGTTGAGTGAGCTTAGCTCACTCAACTCCATTCCAAGGTCACGGGCGTGACGGATCGGTCACGGGGGTGTCAGGCCCATGTTGAAATTTCTGAGCTCGCCGATCATCTTTCTGAGGTCGACGATCGTCGAAGGGGTCACGCCCTAGGTCACGGGCATGACAGGTCGGTCATGGGCATGACCACCCCTTGACTCAAAATCTTGGTCGATAAACTTCAATTCATGGGTTTCCTAGGGTTCTGTTATGACAAAACCACTTCCAGGGGTCTAGTTGGAAATGGGATGTTACATCTTGCACACAAGAAAAACTTACGGGCAAATCCAGCCTATATGCTGATATTCCAATATGTTCAACAATCGTGAAGGGTCCAACATACCTAGGATCCAACTTATGGTTCTTACAAAACCTCTTGATGCCCTGTGGAAACTTTAAGAAACACCATATCCCCAATAGCAAATTCCAAATCCATCCTTCGCCGGTTAGCATTCTTTTCATAATACTCCTGAGCTATTTAAACCTTCTCTCGAATATATCGCACAGAAATATCCATTTCTTCTAAGGCTTTCGGACCCAAAAACGGTCTTTCGCCAACCTCAGCCCAAAATAAGGGAGTTCTGCAATGTCTCCCATGCAAGGCCTCAAATGGGGCAATCTGCAAGCTCTCTTGATAACTGTTATTATATGCAAATTCCATCAGCCTCAAACGCTCGTCCCACGCTCCTCCGTGGTCCAAAATATAACATATGATAATATCCTCCAAAATCTTATTTACCCTTTCAGTTTGACCATTTGTCTGTGGATGATACGCAGTGGAATACCTCAGATCGGTACTCAATCCTTCTCGTAAGATTTTACAAAAGCGAGACATAAACTTGAAGTCTCGATCCGACACAATACTCATCGGCAATCCATATAGCCTAATAACCTCATCCAGGTATAACTCTAAGGCACGAAGTGAGCACACTTCGTCAGTCTATCTACTATAACCCATACAGAATCATGTCCTCGAGGAGATCTCGGCAAACAGGTAATGAAGTCCATAGAAATACTCTCCCACTTCCAACTTGGAATCTATAACGGCGTCAACTTGCCACCAGGCCTTCCATGATCAACCTTAACTTGCTTACAAGTGAAGCACTCAGACAAGAACGCTGCTATATCCTTCTTCATACCATACCACCAAAAGATCTGCTTCATATGTCTATACATCTTAGTAGAACCAGGGTGGTAGGCCACACTAGAACCATGCACCTCATTGCATAACTTAACAAAAATATCCTCAACAGCGGGGATACAATATCTACTGCGGTACCTCAAGGTACCCGCATCATCAATAGAAAAGTCTAGTAACTCCCCTTTCTCAGTTCTATTATAGAGGTGCAGCAGATCAAGATCATCCTTTGATGTTGCCTTATAAGCGTAATCCATGAAGGCTCTGCCACGTCCAAACTGCTCAACGAGTCGCAACTTCCAACCGAGATTCCCATCAACAGAATTCCTCTACCAAGGATTCCAATGAAAGTCCTAAAATTTGTGCGGTCTTCCTACTCAGGGCGTCGGCTACCACATTAGCTTTGCCTGGATGGTATTGGATCTCAACATCATAATCTGCGATATATTCTAACCATCTCTGCTGGAGTAAATTCAACTTCTTCTGATTGAAGACGTACTTCAAACTCTTATGGTCTGTATAGATCTTGCACAAGGCGCCAAACAACAGATACCTCCATAGCTTCAAAGCATAAATCACAGCGGTAAACTCTAAATCATGCATAGGGTAATTTCTTTCATAAGTCTTTAACTACATCGACCCATACGCAATCACTTTGCCTTCTTGCATCAAAATGCAACCAAGTCCAACATGTGATGCATCCACATACACAGCATACTCTATCCCTTCTATAGGCAGAGTCAAAACTGGAGCAGTGCACAATCTCCTCTTCAATTCTTGAAAAGCTTCTTCACACTTATCACTCCAAATGAATGTCGCGTTCTTCTGCGTAAGCTTAGTTAACGGTGCAGACAACGAAGAGAAACCTTCCACAAACCTCCTATAATATCCTGCAAACCCTAGGAAACTCCTTATCTCTTTGGGTATGGTAGGTCTATTCCAATCCATCACAGTAGAAATCTTCTCTGGGTCAATAGAAATTCCGTCCTTATTAACCACATGACCCAAGAAGGAAACCTAAGGAAGCCAAAACTCACACTTGCTCAACTTAGCAAACAAATTATGCTCCATTAAGATAGACAGAACCAAACGCAAGTGCTGGGCATGCTCCTCAGCACTGCGGGAATAAACTAGAACATCGTCTATAAACACGACCACAAAACAGTCCAAAAAATCCTTGAACACTCTATTCATCAAGTCTATGAAGGCAGATGGTGCATTAGTCATACCAAAGTACTTCACCAAGAACTCAAAATTTCCATGCTGAGAACGGAAAGCAGTCCGTGGAATATCTGTCTCACGAATCCATAATTGATGGTAGCCTGAATGAAGTTCAATCTTCGAAAACACAGTCCTACCACACAACTGATCAAATAAATCGTCTATTCGCGGCAAGGGATACCTGTTCTTTATAGTCACCTTATTCAGTTCCCTATAGTCATTGCATAGCCTCATGGATCTATCCTTCTTCTTTACAAACAACATGGGAGCACCCCATGGAGAAGAACTCGGCCTAATAAAACCACGCTATAATAACTCATCCAGCTGGGTACGCAACTCTTCCAACTCACAAGCGGCCATACGGTATGGTCCCTTAGCAATAGGACGAGTACCCAGCTCCAGGTCTATAACAAACTCTACATCTCTCTCAGGTGGAAGACCAAGAAGATTATCTGGGAAGACATCAGGAAACTCACGCACCACCAGAACATCCTCGACATGCGGCAAAATACTAACAGTTCCCACAACAAAAACCAAATAAGCAAAACAGCCGGAATATAAAAGCTTCCGAGCACATTCCGCTTAAACAATCAGGGAATCATGGCGCGGATAACCATAAACACTCCTAGGGTGACCGTTGTCCATCTTGAAGTCCAAGCGCTTGACTTTGCACTGAATGACCGCATCATATCTGTACAACCAGTCTATGCCCAAGATCACATCGAAGTCTTCTAGGTCTATCACCTTCAAATCAGCAACAACTAGGAAATCGCCTAAAAGAATTAGACAACCCAGGATACCCTAGTCCGAAACCGCTGAGTCACTAGAGGGAAACTTGACATGAAATGCATTTCCAACTTGATCGAGAGTCAAACGATGGCTCTCTTCAAAGGTCCTAGCTACGAACGAGTGGGTAGCATTAGAATCAAATAGAACGTGTGCCCAACGGTTCTTTACCTTAAACCTCCCTATAAAATTGCTTACATAACTAATCGAATAATATTGAAACTATAACTATGAGCTGAAAATAAAAATAGGTTAGGATCTAACCTGAGATCACCTGGGTAGACATCTGTGCTTCCTCTAAGGTCACAACGTTCAGCTTTCCCTTCCGTTTGTCCAAATGTTGCGGTGGCGGCAAAGCCTAAAATTGAACTGGCTATAACGTGGGCTGAGACTGTGGGCACTTTGAATTAACATGCCCCTTCTGGCCACACTGAAAGCAGACCTTATCCTTAAACCAACAATGGGAAACATCGTGCCCCTTTTGCTTGCACAGAGTACATACCAGATCTCCTTTGGGAGAACCCTGAATAGCATGTACTTGCTCTTTCTTCTGAGCTCTTATTCTCTTGAAACTTTTCTCAAACGGGTAGCTCGACCGGCCACAGAAACTACACACCTCCTTGCTTCTCTTCCTTGAAGTAGGACAAAATTCTTTAGAGTTCTTACCCTCTTCAGGCTTCCTCTTAACTTTCCTCATCTGCTGGCCTCGACTCTTAGCATTGTCGATCGCTTCGACCTTTAGAGCGGCTTCTACCACTTCAACATATCTTTCTGATCCATAAGCATTGGTCTGTTGTTGGATGTCATTCCTCAGACCACCCAAAAAATGCTTAACCATACTAGATTCTGAGGATACCAGATCAGGGGAAAATCGGCTCAGTTTGCTAAACTCCACTTCATACTCACTCACTATGAGTTGCCTTTGCTTCAGGTGTAGAAAATTGTTCATCAAGCGGTCCTGCTGACCGACGACAGAAACTTCCTCAACAATAGCTCCTTGAAGGCTTCCCATGAACATCCATCCTTCAAGTTCTCCTTTTCTCTCAGCTACCAGCTCATAGCCTGACCCTTTAGCTGGTAGGCAGCGACCATCACTCTCTGGTCGGCAAAAACCCCTAAGTAAGAGAGCATCTCCTCAATATCTATAATCCAGTCATCCAAATCCATGAAGTCGGCCCTATCATCATAGGTAGGATTCCTAATCGCTAGAAATACGATATGAAGTTCATCTCTGGTGACAACATAGCTGGGGGAACCAGAGGAGCAGGGGGAACAAAAATAGCTTAACCCACAGCCGGGTCTCGCACTCTAATCGGTTGCCTAAAAACAATAGACAGCAATGCAAAGATCTGCGACTGCATCTCCAACATTTGCCTAGACAGGGCCTCATTACTCTGTCGTAGTCCTTCTTTCACGGCCTAATTCTGAGCTCCACACGGCTCGCCCTCGGATTAGGGAGTCGACCTCATCGTAGGACATCTCGACATTCTAATAACACAATTAACAACTAATCAAAACCTTGCTTACCTCTAGAACCACACAACTTAGTTCAGACAATACATGCACAAATACTTGCTTAAGCTGCTAACTTGCTCTGGGAATTTCATTGATGATGTCATGCCTAAACTTAGGATGATATACTATCATCCTACTGACTCATGTGCCTAAACCATGAATGCATGAATTCTTATTCCTTTTTTTGACTTAAAACCATGTGTGTACATATGTCATCATGTAAATCTTTAGCTTGGCATGTGTGCTAATGCAATGCTATATCATGCATATTGTGTTATGCAATCTAATAAGGCCTTAGTGCATGTTATGAATGGCGTACACATGAAATATTTTGCATCTCATACTACATAATATCACAAGCAACAAAAAGAAAAAAACTAATGTGCATTCATGTGATGATTATTATTCATCTCATACTACATAACAGTCACATGTTGCCTCCTATGAGGATCCATATACAAAAACATATTATGCTTCCCATACTACATAATATGCCTCATATACTTCTTGTCGTGCTTATGAGTGTAGTGTTCATGCTTCAGCCAAGTCGTACTGATGATACATCGGTGTGTGTATGCTATCAAACAAGACAACTAAAACTAACTTGAGATGGTTGCTCGACCAATTGTCAAATAATCTATCCCTCTGATACCAACTATCACAACCCGCATTTTCTCTGAATTTAAATGTAAATCAGAGTAAGAGAAAACACGTGTCGTTATGCCACACCGTGCAGGGGATAAATATAGACGTTCAGGCAAACACCAATACCAACACAGTTTTTGAAAATATTAAGTTATGATGTGAGGAAATCATGTTTTAAGTTAAGTTTTGGATGGCTGTATCCCTCGGCTCAGTGGATCAACTAGTCTACAAGTGAAATTAAAAATATATGCTGCGAAAAATAGTTTTTTTATATTATTTGACATCCTACATGAGCAAAAACATCCATTTAGGACAACTCATGCTATGCAAGACTATAGATTTAGTATAAGTATAAATATTAGTTGGTGCGTTCAAAAAGATATAGTGACTTTAGCTTTTAGAAAATGATATGCATGAGATAGAAGCAATACTTTTATAATTTAAAATATCTAACATGCAACCTAGCATAAAACCATACCAGAGAGCAAGTAAATCCACACAATCAAAAAAGAAAAGTCTTAGCAGCTAACAAGTACTTAACATTAAACAAAATCCAGTGGGCATCAACAATCCTGACACGAACCCACTAAAATATATGTATGTCTGAACAAGAGTATAACAAAATACTACCTCACAAATGGTGAGGAAAAGAGACAACTGCAGCCACCAGTTAAAACCAATACTATCCGCTTAACCGACTACTTCTCCAAACCTGAGGCATTCAAAGAAAGAACACCTCTGAAAGTTAATAACTAAAGGTTAGCTAGTCACCTAGAGGGGGTGAATAGGTCTTTGGAATTTTTGAGGTCTTTTTGTTGTTTTCTTACTAAGTGATCTAGAGCCTGTCCTTAGTACCTGCAATATAAAAGAAGAACAAGCAACACAACAAAGCACACAGATATTTAAAGTAGTTCCCCAACTGGGTACATCCACTTTCCCTCCCACCTTTCTAACTTATGTTAGACAAGGCACAAACTCCTCCCAACTGCTCCTCAGAGCTTACACCTCAGGTCCTCAGCCTTACACTCAGGTTCTCTTCAGGACCCTACCTAAGAACCATAAAGGTTCCAACCTCAGAGCCTTGCAGTGCTCCGACAACTCAGTGGTCCTCAAACCACCTACCTCAGCCTTATCTCTAAGGCCTACAGCTCCGGCTTTTTAGCCCTATAACTTCAAGAACAAGGCCCTACTCTCAGAGTATTGCAGCACTCCTACAGCTCTATACCCTTCCAGCTATCTACCTCAGTGCCCTTCTAAGCACCTACAGCTTAGTGAAAAACTTGTCACCTACCTCGGGCCAAAATGCTCGACACTCAGTCTCCTCCAAGACCAATAACTCAGTGACACACTTGTCACCTACAGCTCAGTGACACAACAGTCACCTATCTCAGGCACTAGGCCCTACTACTCAGGGTGGTAGGACAGCCCTGCTCTCAGTTCCACACTTGGATCCTACCTCAGTACCCCTATAGGGCACCTACCTCAGTGACTAATTAGACACCTACAACTCAGGCACAAAAAGCCCTACAGCTCAGATTCAGACAACCTGAATCCTACATGAAATTAATCAGTAATTATAATAAATTAAAACACTGACTCAGAGATAAATCTCAAAGTATACCTTGCTGGTTTGAGAAGATATCAGTCCAGCCCTCTTGCTGTAGAAGGAATTAGTCGTCTTCTACAGCTAACTGCTTTTCTATTGCACTAGAGAACAACTATCTGCTATTGAAGGCTGACGACCATTCACACAGCTATCTCTCCTTGCTAATTGGATGAATCAGCCAACTTGTTCTACAAAGAACAAACTTGCTAAATTGGAAAAGCTTCAGCTATCTTTCCTTTTCCTGCAGGCTTGCTCTGCTGGACTTGGCTTCCAAGCTCGTCAGAGAAGATGAAGTCCAGCCGCCTCTATTTTTCATTAACCCTAATCCCCTTTTCTCTCTACTTTTTATATCTGTTGATTTAAATCAATGACACTATTTGAGTGTGGGCCCAGCCAAGTATGGTGAGCGCCACCTCCCTCAGAAGAGGACAAATTGTAGCTTTTGGCGCTACTGTAGCTTTCCCGCAACAGCATGAAATACTTTGACTTTGTTGACTTTTGGTGACGTCAGCAACAGTCATCTGGTACTGCTGTAGCTTTCCCCCAATGGCATGAAATGCTTTGACTTGTTGAATTCTAGTGACATCAGCAGTGGTCATCACTTTTTGGACTTAGAGAAATTCCAGAACTCATTAAGCATTGAGTGATGTTAAGTCACTCAACGAATGCTGACTTGGACCTTTATTAGAAGCGTTGAGTGAACCTGCTTCACTCAACGCTTCTGGACTTAGGGAATTTCTACTAGCTTTGTCTCAGTGGTTTCTTCTCAACTATCTCAGCGGTTTCTTCTTCACAGCTGATACTATCTCCTATCTCAACGGTTGTGCTGAGACCAACACTTCTCTCAACGCTTTGCATTGAGCTTCTCAGTTGTCTCAGCGATTATGCCTAGACATCCTTCTCAACTATCTCAGCTGTCTCGACGCTTTTGCCTTAGTCAAATTATCTGACTTCTAGCTTACTCTTTTTGTTCAGCTATCCAATCAAGGAAAATCTGCATGCATAAACTTAAGCACACATCAAATACAATATCCCCTTAGCATGATTGGCGATGCCTCTTCAAATCCTGAGAAATATTATAGGGCACAAATCCCAACAATCTCCTCCTATTTGAAGAAGGCAGAACACCCATACATGCTAAGGTGCATCAACAAAAAGAGTTTCATGATAGGCCTGATGAGACATTATAATGACAGCTAGCCATCCCAGTATAGGATAACTTCCCCTAGAAGAGATGGCTTAACACTATGATTGAATAACAATTAGTATTAGTGAATTATCAATCATTAACAGTGTGACAGTATGATTAACAACAAAAGCTTTATTAATCATTCACAAGGTAAACATTATGATTGAGATATACCTAATCATTAACTAATTTAGAGAGCCTTAGCCAAACGACAGTAGGCAAAACTTGTGATTATAAGATATCTATGAAAGAACAGCATATTCATTAATTGCAGATATATAAATGAGAATTACCTGCACATTTATCACAACAATATAGTCAAGGCCAACTTATATTAATTTCATTGATAGAAATTTGATATTGCTACACTATTGATATTTATTACAACACATTGATTTAATATTTAAATACCCCTAATTCTTGCAGCCTCATATCAGCTTTTCTTTGATGAACTTGACTCAGTATCCTTGGTAGCAGCAGTCTTCTTCAATTTTTCAGCTTTGTTCTCTTAAAGTAAAGGAATTGCTTTGGAATATATTTGAGAGGCATTTTCTTAGGGTTGCTCTTCCTTACCAAATTTTCATTGAATACTCTTTCCCTTAGGGAATTTCTTTCCAAATGCTTTATCCATTCCTCAAAAGGATATACACAATCAATATTCTTTAAGATTTGTCCATGTCTTACCCAAGCATTGATAATGATGGATTCAGAGGCATCACTTAGCTATTCATGATCTGGATCATCTCTGTTCTCAGCTCTCCTCTTTGCCATGAACTCTACAGCCATCTGAGTTCCTTCCCTCTTTCTTCTGGCAGCAAGTTGTGCATCCTGTGCAACTCTAGCTTGTGCTGGGAAGTCTAGGTCCTCTGGCCTCTTTTATTCCAGGAGGGGAAGGTGCAGTACCACCCTGGTGCCTTGAATTACATTGAAGGTTTGATCTTCAATGAGTGTTGCTGTCTTAGCATAGCTGCTCTCCCCCTTTCTGCCTTCTTCAAAGATGGTCTTTTGCAGTAGGGTGGTGTTGGCTTCATTTTTGCTTGATATAGATTGGAATATTCTCTCATTATCAGCAAGCAGCTCATTTTTTAGAAGTATCTCCTCCTTTAGAGAGTAGACAAAAACATTGGTGACATGCTGATTTACATGATTTGTTGCACCCCTGATCACTTCATCAGTTGAACTCACATAATTCTTGACATTCCTATGTCATCTGTAGAGAATTTTTGGCTTGTTTCCAAGGATTTCATGAGGGTGGTCAGCTTAATGCCAGCAGTTCCATCTATATCAAACCAGGTGGTGACCTGTTTGTTTAAGTGAGAGGTTTCTTCTTTACTTTCCTTAACTTTAGTTAATATTTCATGCCTTAGCTTGGCAACTGATTGGTCAACATACTCCTTGAGGGTTGTGGTCTGAGAATCCATGAGTGTTTTTTAGGAGTAACTCATTAGAGATTTGGGTAGTGGGTGGTTGGCTTAATGGAGGAGGGACATTATCATGAGCAGGGACCTGTGAAGACTCCCCTTCAACTACAACACCTATAGAAGGAACCATTTTCTTAGCTAAAGCTGTATTAGCACTACTAATTAAAAGGGTATGAGTATTACTTATAGTAGGTCCAGACTCAACCATTCTGTTGACAACTTGATCCAAAGTTGTCAAAACCATCTAATTATGATCCCCCTCAGACTGAGCATCCTTTTCTGGGCTTGACCCATTAAGATAAGTATCGAATGCCTCAGGAGGCTCACAGTTATCTTCTATAGCAGGGATATCTTCAACTGCAGCTATATCATCAGTATCAGCCATATCTACCTCATCATCTGCAGCAATCTCTTCTTCAGCAGCATTCTTTGAAACTTGTCCTGACCTAGGGCTGGCATGGATTTTATTAACATGCACAACAGTATCCTGGAGTTGAATGTTTGTTGAGGAGAGACTCAGGGATATGTCTGTCTGCAGACCAAC
Source organism: Platanthera zijinensis (assembly GCA_039513925.1). Taxonomy (NCBI): domain Eukaryota; kingdom Viridiplantae; phylum Streptophyta; class Magnoliopsida; order Asparagales; family Orchidaceae; genus Platanthera; species Platanthera zijinensis. The sequence continues at coordinate 37,580,464 of CM077083.1, forward strand.
ATCAGCAGGGGGTAAGTTCCTAGCTCAAGTTTAGAGCAGGAGGAACTGTCTACTTAAATAACTTGATGTCCCTTATCCCTTTAGGAGTCATTTGTTGTTGAAGGTTGGCTCTTGGGTAGGATCCTAGTGAATCTATTCAATGTCTTTATATCCATACTTTTCATGTAGTGAATCTTCACTCCATGCTCCTGCTTGAATGTATCAGGGTAGGTGTTCACTAGGTACAAATAAAGAATTTAGCCCACGTTTTGAGTGTGTAGACAGTCTACTATTCTATGGTAGATGAGAGAATACCAAGAGGTCTTCCTATTAAAGATTATCCTATTCATGAAATCAAACATTGACTTGGAGATTGTGTCATGTGATCCAGGTTTGTAGATAAGGGATTTCCCTACAATATCTGTAAGGAGTTTACCTCTCTGATTGAAGAATTTTCTTTTAAGGGACCCAGGTTTTGCATCACTGTATCCATACCACCTGAGAGCCCTCTCTCTATCTGTGATGGTGGGTTCTTCTTCCTCGCTAGGGTTGATGGAGGGTAGATGAAGGGCTTTGCCTAGTCTCTTAGGGTTTACCTTAATCTTGATGTCCTTAATCTTAGACTTAATTGAGTTTTGAGAAGAAGACACCTTAATATTGAAAAAGAATTCTACCACCTCTTCTCTAAGAAATGTGGAGGGTTCATAAATGGTATACTCCAAACTTGTGGTCTCAATCATCCTAAACACTTCTTTAATCTCTAGAGAGGCATGACTGAATTCATTCCTTACAATTTCATAACCCTTTTGGAGCTCCTTGGTGATTTTTGGCGCCATTCAACCAGTGCGGCAAGATGTTGAGAAGGTTTCGGTCTCGACGGCTAGGGTAAGGGCTTTTAAGAGTAGTGTGGCTTTTCGTTTCTTGTCGCCTTTATATATATAATGAAAAAGTTTAATTACCTTATCATTAGATTAACTAATTAAACATTTTTAGCTTAAATTAGTACTCTTAAGTTTTACGGCTTGCTCTACGCTTCCTGTTATGATATAGGGCTTTTAGCGGTTTTATTATACCTCTCAGCTTTTCTTTCATTCACTCAATCGCCTGATTAATTTGTAGCTTCCGTCACTGTCTGGATGTACATTCTATTTGTCACACCATTATTCAAATAAATATCAATTCTAAATATATTGGAGACCTAACATGATAATAAGCCAGTTTTATTAGCGGCCTTATTATGCACATATTTACATGTTATTTGAGCTTGAGAGAAGAAGCTACATAAGTTAACAGTGTAGCTAATTATGAAGGATAATTGAATCATTGTTTTCTAACTGGTGTGCATGATTAGGTTTATCCTAAGCACATCTAACTTAATTCATGAATTTGCAAGCTTAGTCTCTATACAAGAGAGAGAGAGACTTACCTTGAGGCTTGCTGCCTCTAGCTTTTGAGGATTACACACTTAACAGCCTCAACCTTTGTTTATTGTTTTACATGGAGTATATTCCTTGAGCAATCATCCTATCTTAGACTTTTGTTTGGAACAACCATTATCCAAATACCAAGTCTTATCAAGACAGGTATTTGGACTATCCTGCAAAAGAAAATTCATTTACCCTTAGGCACCCAATAATTATTAGGTCCTGGGTTCTTGTTAGTATTGTAAAACTTTTGCCCAACTCTCTGTCTAGGATGAGCACCTTTCTGTCCACTAGCCACATTCAGATTGTGCGAACAATCAATGGCAAAGTGGCCCACCTTCTCACAGCACTAACATTTATGAATGTTGTACCTTCTCTTCAGGACAACACAAAATTATTGTCCATGAGTGATGTGAGCAGCTCCAGATTTTGCTGTATGAGCATTGCATGAAGTTGCTTCCTTCTCCCTGAGTGAAGGTGCTAAAGAACTAAATACAGCTGGTCCAGGATGGGCCAATTATATTTGTGGAGCCTGCCATCTAGTGGTCTCTCTCATCTCTTAAGATAAAGTATATTTGGATCCAAAACTAAAGAACTTATTCTGAACTTTATGGATAGAGTGGGCAGCATCACTCCTACTGAGATCATGTGTCTTTACCCCACTAGTAGAGCACACATTTGATTGACCCTTATGGGGAGATTCAAACTTGACATTTTTAGAAGGTAAATTCACCTTTTGAAATACTGTCAAATTATCAGGGAGATTTGATTTGACTTGATAATTTGTGTGATTAATACCCAGCTTCTCAGAGGTTTGACAAGTTTCATCTTTTGGCAACATACCAAGAGATTGAGAAGGGTTAATCAAAATCCCTAATCTCTCAGTTAATTTTTGTTCTAGGTATCTAATATGTTTACATTTTTCTTCTAGAACCTTGGTCTGACACCCAAGGCTTTTCTTGAGTTCAGACACCTCATGACTTTTCTTATAAAACTCAATAGATTTATTGTTATAAAGAGTTTTATAAGGCTTGAGGACCTCAATCTCCTTTGTTTGCCTTTTGGTAAGATTTCTGCTCTTCTTTAGAACATCTAGGAGCAGTCTATACTTTTCAATCAATTAATTGGCATCAGTCTCAGATTCTGTGCAATCTTCATCACAGGATGAAGATGCACCAGTATTTGGAATTGTTACATAGTCAGAGGAAGATGAAGAAATGGAGAGAGGGTGTACCTTGAATGATTATGTATGTACCTCACTTCTTTCTTCTTTAGTTATTGTCATCAGACCTTGGTATCCACAGCCTTCTTCATCCTCCTCATTGTCACTATCAGATTGTGATAGAGGGCCCTTATTCCTATCCTGGCAGCAGGATATTCCTCTTATTCTTCAAGATCTGCACCAATAGAGATCAGCCCTATATAGGTTTCTTCCTCATCACCTTCTGATTCTAAGGAGGATGAATTTGTCCATCTTTTCTCCCTCTTAGCCACAAAGGACTTCTCCTTCTTCATGTTCTTGTGGTGATGGTGATGCTTCTTCTTCTTCTCATCTTCTTCCATGTTCCTGACTGGGCAGTCAGCAATGACATGTCCAACCTTGCTGCAAAAATAATAGATAACATTAGATGAAATCTATTTACTAGATTTAGGGTCATACCTGTCCTTCTTGGAGGACTTCCTATGATGAGATGATGAAGAGGGTCTGCTCGTCCAGTGCTTCTTCTTCATGATCTTCTGAAATTTCCTGGAGAAGGCTGCAAACTCGTCCTCAGACATGTGGTTGTCTGAAGAACTCGTCCCAGACAATTCTGAGCTGGACTCATCTTCTTTACTTAGTAGAGAAGGAGTCTTTCTTCTGCTCCTTCTTGGGGCTTCTGCCTTGAGGGCCACTGGCTTGGATTGACTGCCCTTCTCCTCTTCTTATCTAGCAGCTAGCTACATTTCATAGGACAACAGCTTCCCAAAGAGAGTTGGTGGAGGAGTGTATGCCAGCTTAGCCATTTCCAAAATGTCACAAAACTTGGTGTCCCAATCTCTAGTGAGAGATCTAAGGAACTTGTCATTCAGCTCATATTTGCTGAAGACCCTACCATAGTTTCTTAGTTCATTAACTGTCCAAAAGAACCTCTCAAAGCATTCAGCTACTTTTTCAGATTTGATTTGTCTTAAAGCCTCAAACTCTTTATTGAGCATGGACATCCTATCATCTCTAACTTCCTCAGAGCCTTCCATGTAGACCACAAGAGTGTTCCATATTTCCTTGAAGGTCTTTTAGTATACAATATTTTGGAAGGTTGAGTCATCAATGACACTAGCTATAATATTTTGTGCTCTTTTGTCCTTGGTAGACAGAATTACCTCTTCTCTGTCCATCTCTGTATATGCCTTGGGCACTCTCAGAGTTGAATCTATGGTGGAAGCCTTTATGGGGATAAAAGTACCTTCCACTACTATTACATGGATCCTTGGGTCAGATGATTCCATGAATAGTCTGACCCTTTGATTCCAGAGGCCAAATCCTTCTTTCCTGCAGATTGTTAGTGTAACGTCCCAATTCGCGCTAGGCCCCTCGCACGTGTTCTGAGTCAAGAGACTCAACTCGGGCTCGGGGTGCACCGACGCGAGGTGTCAGGTGCATAGAATAAGTGTAGGGTTGGGTTCAAGGTTACCCCAACCAGTAGCCGAGATGAGGGAACTCGGCTAAGTAAAAGTCGTCGAGAATGGAGGTTGATGCTCGTCGATCGTCGAGAATGGAGGACTGATTCTCGCCGATTCGACGGGTATCGGTGGTTGATACCCGCCGGACACAGAGCTGCAAGTAGACTAAGGGAAATTCGGCGAGAATGCTCGGCGATTCTCGCCGATCGTCGAGAATCCCCTGTAATACCCACCGATCGTCGAGTATCGCTGAGAATACTCAACGCAATCAATGCAGGATGTCCAGTAAAAAGGCTAAGGGAAAATCGTCGGGAATCATTGTTGATTCCCGACGAATTCGTCGAGAATGACCTGACGGTTCTCACCGATCGTCGAGAATGACCTGATTATTCTCGCCGATCGGCGAGAATGACGACTGATTTCCGCCGAATTTTACTTGGGTGTTTTCTTTGCCCAGGCAGATTCGCCGGCTTGTACAGGCGGACTGAACCGGACTTCGGGATTCGTGCTGAATGATCCTTGGACCGGTCACTTCAAACGAAACCTAATTTGGGCGGTCCAATTAGAGAGTGACACGTGGCGGAAGGGATTTAGCCTAATAGGTAATATAAAAAGGGAGTAAACCAAACCCTAGTCATCGCACCCGATCGTCCTTGCCGAGCCGTCACCGTGCAAACCGACGGGAGCGGAAGAGGAGATATCGTGGGTCGCCTGAGCCGGATTTTGGAGGAAAAGCTCCGCCGTTTCCGTGGAAGAACACTGCTAACGAAGCCAAGGATGCCGCCACGGAGAATAACGCGATCCATGGCCGGCAACGGAGGAAACGCCGGAAATGACGTGAGTTTCCTCCCCTCTCCCTTGGTGCTAGATCTATAGTTATTCTTAGGCGAGACATCGACTCAAACGAGTCTTGATGTGTGAGATGAAGCTTTCTAGGAAGGCCATGCTAGAGCTTGTGCTCTAAAGCTTAGTCGTCTTCAACCTCCCCTCGCTTTAAAGTGATGATAGGGGTGGTCTCGTGAAGAGGAAATGGCCTCAAGAGGGAGAATAAGGGTGGAGGAAATTCTGGTTGCGATTTGGGGAAAATTGCTTAAGGAGGAAGATGAACGGATGACGTTCACTTCGCTTCAAGATGCGTGCAGAATCTGCATTCTGCGTGCAGCGACCGTCTTGGCTATTTTTAAGCAAGAAGGGGGCGGATCTGGGCTTTCGACTAAACACGAAAGTTGTTGCCCTTGAAATTACCTTTCCAACGAGTGGTTGCATGTTTCCATGCGATACCTGTAGCCACGGGGAAGTCAGTTTGAATCTGCTGTGGTTGGAAGTTAATGTCCAGGAATTCTGTATCCTGTACGCAGCAGACTTCGAGTTGCATTTTTGGTATGATGTGACCAGATCTGGGCTTTCGACTAAACACGAAGGTTGTAGCCCTTGCAATTACCTTTCCAACGAGTTGTGGCACGTTTTTGGGCGATACCTATAGCCACGGGAATCCTCAGTCAAAGTGACTGACCAGATTACGTATAATTCTAGTTGATTATAATATGAACTTGGATTCGATGGAATAGATGTTGCAATTCATCTCGAGGTTGGGTGAATCCTTTTGTGTTAATCACCGAGGTAGTGTGAAGATTGATGTTTGAGGACTTGAATCCCTATGCCGAGATGTGAATCAAGCCTAAGTGAATGAAAGGCTTGTTATATTTGGTAGATCTTCATTATGCGCATTGTCTATAAAATGTTGAATTCATTTGGAAGGATTTGTAAATGATTAGAACTACGGCCAGGATGTATAATGGATTGATGGAAGGGAATGGATAGTCCAATGCTTAGAGTGTCGTCTCCCCACGGGTAACATTGTGAAAGTTAACAAGTGCGGTGTTGACCGTCACTAATGGGAATGAGGTTGAGTTGGATAAAATTGGACGGTTGGGCTTGGTCCTCGGTGTTCAAGTCCCGAGGCTCCGTCCGTATTTGATGGATGGTTGGGCTTGGTCCTCGTGCTTTCTCTGAGGCTCCTACCATGCCACGGAATTGTGAAATTGCATGTGGTGTGGGTCGACACGCGGTGTCGTAATCCCGGGTTAAGGATAGTGTGGCAGGTCTACGGGCTCGCCAATCGTCACACCGATGGGAGTTGGAAGTTAGACCTTGGGCGGTTGGGCTTGGTCCTCGGTGTTCACGTCCCGAGGCTCCTTCCGTGCCAAGTGAACGTTTGGGCTTGGTCCTCGTGCTCATTTCCGAGGCTCCTTCCGTGTCATACCATAGGCCAGTCAGGGGCTAGGATCTTGGTGCATATTTACCCGAGAGAACCCGCTGAGCCGTAGTACGCATCTGAGCTCCGTTGTTGTGTTCCTAGCATAGAGGCGTGTGGATGCCTAGGCCAGGTAGTGTGGAGACCAGCCTAGTAGTAGAGATGCCCGCTCCACTGTCACCGTTTGGCCACGACGGTTGATGCCTGAGAGGTTAGCTACCTGCTCGAATAGTGGGAACTATAAGTCTGTGTCGACATAGCGATTGCATGTGCTTGAGCATGGGTGGGTCATTGCATTGCATACATAGCATCGCACTTCATTATATACACAAGACCCTCATCGTATAAGTTTGTATAGGCACTCCTATACGATGAGTTACTTTCTGCTGAACGACCCTCAACTTATATGCTTGTATGGGCATCCATATAAGTTGAGTTACTTACTGTTCTAGTTATATACTCTCTTGCTGCTGTAGTTCGTAGATTTGAAATAAGAGCTTGTTTATTATACACTGCTGATGTTGCTGCTTAAATTATGTATACTCATTTCACCTGTTGTATTACTGTTATTTATATATTGTACCTATTCCTTTCTCCGCCCGGTGCCGAGGAGTTGCCGGGGGAGCGGATATGAAACCACTTAGTATTTTTGACTAACGGTTGCTACGACTTCCTTTTTAGGAGGAAACCCCGCAGGTGGAGCAGCAGGCTATGCAGACAGACAGCCAGGCCAGGGTGACAAGGCCTGAAGGGACAGTACCGTCGCTACTGTCGGTTACAGATGTGAGTGAGAGAGAGATTTTGTTGTAGCCCTTCGGGGCAATTCTGTTTACGTACTCTGATATTAGAAGTTTGCTGTAGCTTCTTTATTTATGATATTATGGACATATGCTTGGTGTGGATTTGACTTTCATATTATTATGGTTGGGTTGGTATTTATCTGTTGATATTGTTGGTAGCCGGCAGAATAGGCGTCTTGTGGTACAGGCTAGCCTGAGTGCTAGTGTTACCGCAAGGCGGCTGTTCTGGGCATAAGACCCCTCTCGTGCCGTGTCTTGTGTTCCGGGAGGGGGGTCTTACAAATGGTATCAGCTTGCTACGATCCTCCAAGGCGAAAGTCACTTAACAATGGTACCACCCCCGTTTGATTGGTTAGTTTGGGGACAAGCTGACTTAGCGGAAGTAGTGGTGTGCCCATATGTAATTCACACTAATTTGTCCATCTTTAACCTTAGATTAGCCAACCTAACCCTAAGTTTGTACCTTATGTGTAGATCCCAGCACTTGTTGAGCCAGTAAGGGGCACCCCCGCCCCATCTGTACCTACACAATTCCAACAATCAGAGCTGGGGCAGACGCTCACAGCTATTCTGGACGCCTTTAGGTCCCAATCTCAGCAGACACTTGTACAACAACAGGGTCCGGGATCTAGTTGGTTAAGTGTTTTCCGAGCTCTCTCCCCTCCTGCTTATGTTGGGACAGAGTCGGCAGTGCGTACGGAAGAGTGGCTCGACACTATACAAGAGTTGTTGGCAAGAATAAGATGTCCAAACAACATGGCGGTGACCCTTGTGGTGACACTCTTAGAGCTGCACGCCAAAAGGTGGTGGAAGTCCCTCATGGGCTCCACTTTTCGTGGAAGAGTGTACACGGACATTAGTTGGAGCGAATTCTCCGAAGCCTTCTTAGAGCATTTCATCCCCTCGGCCGCTCGGGATGGCCTAGAAGAGAGATTTTTGCAACTTAAGCAAGGGTCCATGTCGGTGACGGAGTACCAACGGGAGTTTCAGCACCTGGCTAGATTCGCTGACTCCTATGAGCTGGATGATAGAGGGTACGCCAAAAGATTCTACAAAGGCTTGCGAGACCCCCTAAGGCAAGCCCTTTTGTTTATAGCGGACTCTAGTCTGGCGGAGATTATTTATATGGCAAAGAGATTGGAAGCGGGCCACTTGGAAAGTGGTAAGAGGCCAGTAGAGGGCGTGATGGAAGCCGACCCCAGCAACAGAAGGAGGTTTGACAATAAAAGAGGAAGAGGATATCGGAGGGGTGGCGGGCATTTTCCCCAGAACTTTGGAGAGGAGCGCCCGGTTCCACAACCGCCAGCATTACCTCCACCTCCACGGTTTCAACAACACGGCGGAAGGCAGGAACGGGTGTGCTTTGAATGCAACCAACCGGGCCACATTCGACGCTACTGCCCACAACTATTTGGTGATGCGCCTCTTGCTTTCCCTCCAACAGCCCCTCGGGGGCGGGGATATGTGTGTGGTCGAGGACGAGGACCATGAGGAAGAAACCCCAGACCCGCTCGAGATCAGATGTATGCCCTGGACATGACTCAAGAGCGGAACCCTCAAGAGTTGATTGCAGGTACGATTCGAATTGGTCATTTTGCTTTCATTAATATCCTCTAGTTGCTTGAGATATACTAGACATCTAGCTTGAGTATTATTAATGACACTTAGGCACCGTGATGGTCGGCGGGAAACCGGCTCATACGTTATTTGATACGGGTGCCTCACATTCATTCGTGTCTGAAGACTTCATCAAAGATATATACGGAGTGCAATATTTCACTGGAATTGCTCGAAGAGTACGCCTCCCAGACGGATCTGAGATGACGGCAACCGCAAAGTGTGAGTTAGAGATAGCCATTGGGGGAAAGACCTTTGATACCCCTTCCACAATTTTGAGAATACCAGAGTTCGACCTCATCCTGGGTATGGCGTGGCTAGATTGGCACCATGCGAGAATCGACTGTGCGGAGAAGCGTATCTATTTGAGACATGGGGATACTGATGTAGTCTTCCAAGGTATAAATTTCGCACCACGAATCTTGTTATCCTCAATCCAGACCTTGAAAGCTCATATGAGAGGGGATGAAGTCTACATGATACGATTCGAACTAAAGGAGATGAAGTTAGATGTGAAGGATGTGCGGGTAGCACGGGATTTCCCTGAGGTATTTCCCGAGAAACTGTCAGGGTTACCCCCGCATAGAGAAGTGGATTTTCAAATTAAGCTTGTACCAGGAGCTAAGCCTGTCTCCAGGACCCCTTATCGGATGGCCCCAAAAGAACTTTCGGAGTTTAGAGTGCAATTGCAGGAGTTGGTAGAATCAGGGTTTGTTCGCCCCAGCTCGTCGCCTTGGGGAGCCCCTGTCCTATTCGTCAAGAAGAAGGATGGAACCCTGCGTTTATGTATAGACTATCGGGAACTTAACCAACTGACAGTATGGAACACCTACCCGTTACCTCGGATCGATGAGTTGTTCGACCAACTGGTGGGAGTGCATTGGTTCTCCAAGTTAGACTTGCGCTCGGGGTATTACCAATTGAGAATACAGGAGGATGATATACAGAAAATGGCTTTCAGCTCAAGGTACGGCTTATATGAGTTCACAGTGATGCCGTTTGGACTCACAAACGCCCCATCGGCTTTCATGAGCTTGATGAATAAAGTGTTTGAGGCCTATTTAGATGTCTTCATCATTGTGTTCATTGACGACATCCTAGTCTACTCGAAGACGGAGGAAGAGCATGCCGGACATTTGGCCTTAGTTATAGAGAAGCTAAAGGAGCCGCCCTGTTCGCCAAGTTTAGCAAGTGTGAATTCTGGCTTAAGGAGGTTGCTTTCCTGGGCCATGTAATCAGTGGGGCAGGACTAGCTGTGGATCCAGCCAAGGTGCGCGCTGTGAAGGAGTGGTCACCTTTGAAGTCGGCGGCCGATGTGAGGAGTTTTCTTGGACTTGCCGGATACTACTGCAAGTTCGTAAAAAGATTCTCCAAGATTGCCCTCCCGCTTACTTCCTTGACAAAGAAAGGAGTGCTATTTGAGTGGACACCCCAGTGTGAAGCGGCATTCCAGGAATTGAAGGATAGACTTACCTCCGCCCCATCCTCGTCCTTCTGTCTGGGAAGGAAGGATTTCAAGTCTATACGGATGCGTCTTATCAGGGGTTGGGAGCGGTGTTGATGCAGCACGGGCACGTAATTGCTTATGCTTCAAGAAAATTGAAGAAGCATGAAATCAATTACCCGGTGCATGATTTGGAGCTAGGAGCGGTGGTGTTCGCCTTGAAGGTATGGAGGCATTATCTATACGGCGTCCACTGCGAAATCTTCTCGGATCATAAAAATTTGAAGTACATTCATACCCAAAAGGAATTGAACTTAAGACAACGACGGTGGTTAGAGTTTCTATGCGACTATGAGTTCACCTTGAACTACCACCCCGGAAAAGCAAACTCAGTAGCCGATGCGTTGAGTAGGAAAGTACCCGGCTCGAGCCCAGAATCTCGATTGATGAGCATGGAGTTGGCACGGATGATCGAGGAGATGTACATCACCTTAATATTTAAGGCTTCTTTGGAATATACGGAGTACCTGTCCAGCATGAGCATAGTTTGTGATATCCGGGACCGGATCCGAATGGAGCAAGGATTAGATGCGGCTTTGGCCCCGGCAATAAGGTTAATTGAAGACGGGACTACCGACGAATACACACTAAAGGACGGCCTCGTTTACTTTCGCGACCTACTCTACATTCCCAAAGGTGGCAGAATCCGGGAGGATATTATGAGAGAAGCACATTGCTCTCAATATTCCGTGCACCCAGGAATTTCAAAGATGTATGCCGGCTTACGAAAGACGATGTGTTGGCCAGGGATGAAGAAAGATGTCCGGTACTTTGTCACGCATTGTGAAGCCTGCCAAAGAGTGAAGGTGGAATATAGGAGCCCTGGTGGCCTGTTGCAGTCATTGCCAATCACCGAATGGAAGTTCGAGGATATATCCATGGACTTCGTACATGGGCTACCTCGCTCCCGCTCAGGGAATGATTCAGTATGGGTGATCGTTGATCGCCTGACGAAGGTTGCCCGGTTCATTCCTATGAAGAAGGAGGCTCATGTGGATGTCTTGGTACGCCTGTTTGTGGAACAATTTGTACGGTATCACGGCGTACCTAAGACGATAGTTTTGGATCGTGATGGTCGTTTCACCTCCAAGGAATGGAAGGCGGTACAAACGTATTTGGGCTCACGTCTTACCTTCAGTACCGCATTTCATCCTCAGACGGACGGACACTCTGAGCGGACCATCCGAACTTTGGAAGATCTGTTGAGGTTGTGTGTGATAGATAGGGAAGAGCCGTGGGAAAGACTCTTGCCATTGGTGGAATTCTCCTATAACAATAGCCATCAAGATAGTATTGGCATGGCGTCCCATGAAGCCCTATATGGAAGGAGGTGTAGGACCCCCTTGTCTTGGGTGCAAGATGAAGACCCGAAGACTTTGGGAATTGAGTACATAGATGACACTGATGCGGTGGTTAGGCTAATAAGGGATCGCATGTTGGAGGCTCAAAGCCGGCAGGCGAAGTATTACAATGCAAGACACCGTATGGTGGGCTTTCAAGCGGGTGATAAGGTGTTTCTAAAAATTCGGCCGATGCATGGAGTGTCATGAGTGCGAGGAGTGAAGAAGCTCAGCCCACGGTATGTTGGGCCCTATGTCATATTAGAAAGGGTTGGCCCTTTGGCCTACCGGCTGGAGCTACCGCCCGAGCTAAGGAATCTCCACGATGTGTTCCATGTGTCGTCGCTTCGGAAGGCGCTGTTGTGGCCCGAACAATACATCCCCACAACTGATGGTACTGTGGCGTCTGACAGATCAGTGCGACTGGAGCCGGTGCGGATCGTTGATAATGAGATAAGAACCTTGCGCCGCAAAAGTGTCCCCTTGGTAAAAGTGCTATGGTCTAATCATGGGAAGGAGGAATTCACATGGGAGCCACTGGATTTGATGCAAAGACGCTACCCGGAGTTGTTTGCTTCAGGTAACTTTACTTAAAAACATATTTTGTTTTCTGTATGCTTTACTCCCCACGACCTCAGCCTGATTTCGGGGACGAAATCTTTTTATTTTGTTTATAGGATTTGTAACGTCCCAATTCGCGCTAGGCCCCTCGCACGTGTTCTGAGTGAAGAGACTCAACTCGGGCTCGGGGTGCACCGACGCGAGGTGTCAGGTGCATAGAATAAGTGTAGGGTTGGGTTCAAGGTTACCCCAACCAGTAGCCGAGATGAGGGAACTCGGCTAAGTAAAAGTCGTCGAGAATGGAGGTTGATGCTCGTCGATCGTCGAGAATGGAGGACTGATTCTCGCCGATTCGACGGTTATCGGTGGTCGATACCCACCGGACACAGAGCTGCAAGTAGACTAAGGGAAATTCGGCGAGAATGCTCGGCGATTCTCGCCGATCGTCGAGAATCCCCTGTTATACCCACCGATCATCGAGTATCGCTGAGAATACTCAAAGCAATCAGCACAGGATGTCCAGTAAAAAGGCTAAGGGAAAATCGTCGGGAATCATTGTTGATTCCCGACGAATTCGTCGAGAATGACCTGACGGTTCTCACCGATCGTCGAGAATGACCTGACGATTCTCGCCGATCGGCGAGAATGACGACTGATTTCCGCCGAATTTTACTTGGGCGTTTTCTTCGCCCAGGCAGATTCGTCGGCTTGTACAGGCGGACTGAACCGGACTTCGGGATTCGTGCTGAATGATCCTTGGACCGGTCACTTCAAACGAAACCTAATTTGGGTGGTCCAATTAGAGAGTGACACGTGGCGGAAGGGATTTAGCCTAATAGGTAATATAAAAAGGGAGTAAACCAAACCCTAGTCATCGCACCCGATCGTCCTTACCGAGCCATCACCGTGCAAACCGATGGGAGCGGAAGAGGAGATATCGTGGGTCACCGGAGCCGGATTCTGGAGGAAAAGCTCCGCCGTTTCCGGGGAAGAACACTGCTAACGAAGCCAAGGATGCCGCCACGGAGAATAACGCGATCCATGACCGACAACGGAGGAAACGCCAGAAATGACGTGAGTTTCCTCCCCTCTCCCTTGGTGCTAGATCTATAGTTATTCTTAGGCGAGACATTGACTCAAACGAGTCTTGATGTGTGAGATGAAGCTTTCTAGGAAGGCCATGCTAGAGCTTGTGCTCTAAAGCTTAGTCGTCTTCAACCTCCCCTCGCTTCAAAGTGATGATAGGGGTGGTCTCGTGAAGAGGAAATGGCCTCAAGAGGGAGAATAAGGGTGGAGGAACTTCTGGTTGCGATTTGGGGAAAATCGCTTAAGGAGGAAGATGAACGGATGTCGTTCACTTCGCTTCAAGATGCGTGCAAAATCTGCATTCTGCACGCAGCGACCTTCTTGGCTATTTTTAAGCAAGAAGGGGGCGGATCTGGGCTTTTGACTAAACACGAAAGTTGTAGCCCTTGAAATTGCCTTTCCAACGAGTGGTTGCACGTTTCCATGTGATACCTGTAGCCATGGGGAAGTCCGTTTGAATCTGCTGCGGTTGGAAGTTAATGTCCAGGAATTCTGTATCCTGTACGCAGCAGACTTTGAGTTGCATTTCTGGTATGATGTGACCAGATCTGGGCTTTTGACTAAACACAAAGGTTGTAGCCCTTGAAATTACCTTTCCAATGAGTGGTGGCACGTTTTTGGGCGATACCTGTAGCCACGGAAATCCTCAGTCAAAGTTGCTGACCAGATTACGTATAATTCTAGTTGATTATAATATGAACTTGGATTCGATGGAATAGATGTTGCAATTCATCTCGAGGTTGGGTGAATCCTTTTGTGTTAATCACCGAGGTAGTGTGAAGATTGATGTTTGGGGACTTGAATCCCTATGCCGATATGTGAATCAAGCCTAAGTGAATGAAAGGCTTGTTATATTTGGTAGATCTTCATTATGCGCATTGTCTATAAAATGTTGAATTCATTTGGAAGGATTTGTAAATGATTAGAACTACGGCCAGGATGTATAATGGATTGATGGAAGGGAATGGATAGTCCAATGCTTAGAGTGTCGTCTCCCCATGGGTAACATTGTGAAAGTTAACAAGTGTTGTGTTGACCGTCACTAATGGGAATGAGGTTGAGTTGGATAAAATTGGACGGTTGGGCTTGGTCCTCGGTGTTCACGTCCCGAGGCTCCTTCCGTATTTGATGGATGGTTGGGCTTGGTCCTCGTGCTTTCTCCGAGGCTCCTTCCATGCCACAGAATTGTGAAATTGCATGTGGTGTGGGTCGACACGCGGTGTCATAATCCCGGGTTAAGGATAGTGTGGCAGGTCTACGGGCTCGCCAATCGTCACACCGATGGGAGTTGGCAGTTAGACCTTAGTCGGTTGGGCTTGGTCCTCGGTGTTCACGTCCCGAGGCTCCTTCCGTGCCAAGTGAACGTTTGGGCTTGGTCCTCATGCTCATTTCCGAGGCTCCTTCCGTGTCATACCATAGGCCAGTCAGGGGCTAGGATCTTGGTGCATATTTACCCGAGAGAACCCGCTGAGCCATAGTACGCATCTGAGCTCCGCTGTTGTGTTCCTAGCGTGGAGGCGTACGGAGGCCTAGGCCAGGTTGTGTGGAGACCAGCCTAGTAGTGGAGATGCCCGCTCCACTGTCACTGTTTGGCCACGACGGTTGATGCCTGAGAGGTTAGCTACCTGCTCGAATAGTGGGAACTATAAGTCTGTGTCGACATAGCGATTGCATGTGCTTGAGCATGGGTGGGTCATTGCATTGCATACATAGCATCGCACTTAATTATATACACAAGACCCTCATCGTATAAGTTTGTATGGGCACTCCTATACGATGAGTTACTTTCTGCTGAACGACCCTCAACTTATATGCTTGTATGGGCATCCATATAAGTTGAGTTACTTACTGTTCTAGTTATATACTATCTTGCTGCTGTAGTTCGTAGATTTGAAATAAGAGCTTGTTTATTATACACTGCTGATGTTGCTGCTTAAATTATGTATACTCATTTCACCTGTTGTACTACTGTTATTTATATATTGTACCTGTTCCTTTCTCCGCCTGGTGCCGAGGAGTCGCCGGGGGAGCGGATGTGAAACCACTTAGTCTTTTTGACTAACGGTTGCTACGACTTCCTTTTTAGGAGGAAACCCCGCAGGTGGAGCAGCAGGCTATGCAGACGGACAGCCAGGCCAGGGTGACAGGGCCTGAAGGGACAGTACCGTCGCTACCGTCGGTTACAGATGTGAGTGAGAGAGAGATTTTGTTGTAGCCCTTCGGGGCAATTCTGTTTACGTACTCTGATATTAGAAGTTTGTTGTAGCTTCTTTATTTATGATATTATGGACATATGCTTGGTGTGGATTTGACTTTCATATTATTATGGTTGGGTTGGCATTTATCTGTTGATATTGTTGGTAGCCGGCAGAATAGGCGTCTTGTGGTACAGGCTAAACTGAGTGCTAGTGTTACCGCAAGGCGGCTGTTCTGGGCATAAGACCCCTCTCGTGCCGTGTCTTGTGTTCCGGGAGGGGGGTCTTACAGGTAGTTTCATGGCCCCTAGCTCGTTATAGTTCATTCCTGACCCCATAATTATAACTGATAGCTAACCTTGGAGGTATACTCAGATTGTTAAATTCTTTTTGAGGAACCTCCCTCTGATACCACTTGAAAGTTAATAACTAAAGGTTAGCTAGTCAACTAGAGGGGGGGTGAATTGGTCTTTGAAATTTCTTAGGTCTTTTTGTTGTTTTCTTACTAAGTGATCTGGAGCTTGTCCTTAGTACTTGCAATATAAAAGAAGAACAAGAAACACAACAATGCACACAGATATTTATAGTAGTTCCCCAACTAGGTACATCCACTTTCCCTCCCACCTTTCTAACTTATGTTACATAAGGCACAAACTCCTTTTAACTGCTCCTCAGAGCTTACACCTCAGGCTCTCAGGCTTACACTCAGGTTCTCTTCAGAACCCTACCTCAGAACCACAAAGGTTCCTACCTCAGAGCCCTACAGTGCTCCTACAACTCAATTGTCCTCAAACCACCTACCGCATCCTTATCTCTAAGGCCTACAACTCAGGTTTTTCAGCCATATAACTTCAGGAACAAGGCCCTACTCTCAGAGTGTTGCAGCACTACTACATCTCAGTACCCTTCCAGGTACCTACCTCAGTGCCCTTCCAGGCACCTACACCTAAGTGACAAACTTGTCACCTACCTCAGGCCAAAAGGCCCTACACTCAGTCTCCTCCAAGACCTATAACTCAGTGATACACTTGTCACCTACAGCTCAGTGACTCAACAGTAACCTACCTCAGGCACTAGGCCCTACTACTAAGGATGGGAGGACATCCCTACTCTCAGATCCACACTTGGATCCTACCTCAGTACCCCTGCAGGGCACCTACCTCATTGACTAATTAGTCACCTACAACTCAGGCACAAAAGGCCCTACAGCTCAGATTCATACAACCTGAATCCTATAGGAAATTAATAAGTAATTGTAATACATTAAAACACTGACTCAGAGATAAATCTCAGATCTACCTTGTTAGACTGAGCATATATCATTCCAGCCCTCTTGCTGTAGAAGGAATTAGTCATCTTCTATAGCTAACTACTTTTCTACTGCACTGAAGAATAACTATCTGCTTTTGAAGGCTGATGACCCTTCATATAGCTATCTCTCCTTGCTGATTAGATGAATCAACCAACTTATTCTGCAATAAACAAACTTATGAAACTATAAAAGCTTCGGCTATCTTTCCTTTGCCTGCAGGCTTTCTCTACTGGACTTGTCTTTCAAGCTCGTCAGAAAAGATGAAGTCCAACCACCTCTATTTTCTGTTAATCCTAATCCCATTTTCTCTTTACTTTTTATATCTGTTGAATTGAATCAACGACACTATTTGAGTGTGGGCCCAGCCAAGTATGGTGAGCGCCACCTCCCACAGAAGAGGACAAATAGTAGCTTCTGGCACTACTGTAGCTTTTCTGCAATGGCATGAAATACTTTGGCTTTGTTGACTTTTGGTGACGTCAGCAGTGGCCATCCGGTGCTGCTGTAGCTTTCCCCAAATGACATGAAATACTTTGACTTGTTGACTTCTGGTGACGTCAATAGTGGTCATCTCTTTCTGGACTTAGAGATATTTTAGAACTCATTAAGCGTTGAGTGATGTTAAGTCACTCAACACACACTGCCTTGGCTCTTTATTAGAAGCATTGAGTGAACCTGCTTCACTCAATGCTTCTGGACTTAGAGAATTTCTACTGGCTTTGTCTCAGTGGTTTCTTCTCAACTATCTCAGCGGTTTCTTCTTCACAGCTGAGACAATCTCCTGTCTCAGTGGTTTTGCTGAGACCAACACTTCTCTCAATGCATTGCATTGAGCTTCTCAGCTGTCTCAGCAGTTATGCTGAGACATCCTTCTCAGATGTCTTAGATGTCTCGATGCTTTTTCCTTAGTCAAATTATCTGACTTCCAGCATACTCTTTTTGTTCACCTGTCCAATCAAGGATAACCTGCATGCATGAACTTAAGCACACATCAAATACAATATGCCCCTTAGCATGATTGGTGATGCCTCTTCAAATCCTGAGGAACATTGTAGGGCACAATTCCCAACAACCTCAGTAAGTATGAAATTAAAAGTGGTGAATAAGAGCAAAGAGGTTAGCAATAAACCAAAAAGAAATAAAGGGTTACCAACCCATCATTAAGAAACTAACAAAACTCAGGAAATTATTCATATGACTAAGGTAAAAGATTACATATTGAGTTCAAAAGTAAGAAAGTTGCACCAGGTGCGAAACGAAGCCATGCTTCGAGAACATCTACAAAAGTAAGCAGTATAACATGTATATGTACAAAACGAGGAAAGAATCATTAACACTGGTAAGAAAGGGTCCTGAGTCGGTGACCACATTGTCCAACCCAAACTTACAGACCCAAAATATTTCAAGAAGGTATTGTGGTGGTGGCAACATTGTCCATCACAACCAGGCAGTCCAAATATATAAGCAAGGTGCTGTGAAGGTGGCCACATTTTCCAACTCAACTCACTGTCCAATATATAATTCTAGCAGTGTAATGATTCATAATTTGGCCCTAGGTTGGGGGTCCTATATCCACTACCATCCAAAAGCCATACTTAACATCCATAAACACTTATAACCCCCTCTAAACCAAAAAAGCTGACCTTTGACATAAAGGAAGAAAGTTCCCAAGTAACAATCATTCTAAGTCATTCTTTTCGAATTTAACTTAATTCGACAAGAAATTTCTAAGTCCAAGCTAATTCGTCTAGTATACTCGACGAATATAGTAGATACACGATGAACTTCAGTTAACAACATTAATTATCTTAATACACGACGAATCGGCAAAAAATGCCAAGTCCAGGGAAAAGCGTTGAGTACACTCGACGCCGCATTGAGTACATTCAACGCACTAAATGCCAACCAGATTACTCAGCAAGATTACCTCCACTCAACGCCGCATTGAGTCCACTCAACGTTTTTTACTTAACTCTGAATCTACTCAACGCCAAGGTTACACTCAATGCCGCGTTGAGTGCATTCGGCGCACTCAATGCTTTTGACTTAGCGCCAAACATCACTTGACGCACTCAATGCCAACTGGCATTACTCGATGAATTTGTCGAGTTTACTTGACAAATTTAACTTAGGCTCAATGATCACTCAACAATCTCAGCGCCAAACCTAAACCACTCAACGCCAAGTCCCATACTCGACAAATTTGACTTAGTCTAAACCCCCACTCAACACCAAGTCTTATACTCGAAGATCTCAACGCCTAACGAATATTCGTCGACTCAATGCCTGATACTCGACGAATTGGACTTAACTCAACGCCAAGCATTACCCGAAGAATTTACCTCGAATACTCGACGAATTTGACTATGATCATACTGATACCCGCCAAAATTTACTTGGACAACCTCAACTTATAGCTGATGACTCTAATCACTCATAATCAACGAAATTTAGATTTACAGCTACTAATTCGACTGATTATCTTAGACCAACAGTTATACACTTGATGAAATCAAACTGATTGGGCTCACATATTCGGCGAATCCTAACTCTAACTTATAGGAAAACACTCTGCAGGACAAGCTTAGGCTTACAACCCGCAAATTGGCCGATCCAACTTAGCTGAACTGTCAAATACAGCAAATCTACTAAGACAGACAATCTACGACGAATGGTCCTCGCCCGAGAGTTTCACACTAGACAGCAAATCGATAATGGCCATACTCAACCCTAATCCTAATTTTTGTACAGGGAAAGAAGAAAGACAAAATGAAACAAAGAACAAGCAAGGGGTAAAACTGCCACTGCCTCAATCATTGTTGAACTCTAGCAACACCAGCACACCTCCTCACGGATCTAGCCGCAAAAACACTTAAGCAGCAAAACCTGAAACTTTTCGATAGGAGAGAAGGTTAAAAACGCATACATTATGTAAGACCCCACTCCTGGAACACAAGACACGGCCGAGGGGAGCCTTATGCCCAGAATAGCCTCCTTTCGATAGCGTTAGCACACGAGCTAACCTATACTACAAGATGCCTATCCTACCGGCTAAACATATCATCCATGCAAACCAAACCAAGAATATAAAATAGCAGTCAAATCCACACATAAGTAAAATAGTCCAAAAGAAAGTACATCAAATAAAAGAAGCATTAACAAGGCTTCTACAATATCAGAGTACATGCCAAAAAGGCTATAATATAAATCTCACACAGACTCACATCTATCAGAGATGATAGCGATGACACCGTCACTTCAGGCCCTGTCGTCCTTGCCTGACTGCCCTACTGCATAAACTATTGCTACTCTGTCTACGGGGTTTCCTCCTAAAAAGGAAAACGTAGCAACCGTTAGTCATAAAGACTAAGTGGCTATCACATCCACTCCCCCAACGACTCCTCGGCACCGGGCGGAGAAAGGAATAAGGGTACAATATATATATATATATATAATTAGTAGTACAAACAGGTGGTAAAGGATTAATCAACAACAGTATATATCAAGGAACTACAACAATTAAGTATATAACCCTACTTAGCAGTTCTACCATCAACAACAGTATATAAGTATGAATCTATGATAGTAAGTAACTTAACTTATATGAATGCCCATACAAACATATAAGTTAAGGATCAGCACAACAGTAAAGTAACTCATCATATAGAAGTGCTCATAAAATACTTATATGATAAGGATCTTGTATATGTAATGTATGTAATGATATGAATGCAATGCAATGACTCACCCATGATCATGCACAAGTAACTGCTATGTCGACACAGACTTGTAGTTCCCACTTTTCGAGCAGGTAGCTAACCTCTCATGCGTCATCCGTTGTGGCCAAACGGTGATAGAAGAGCGGGCTTCTCCACTATTAGGCTATAATCCACACTACCTGGCCTAGGCCTCTGCTTGCCTCAATGCTAAAAACACAACATCAGAGCTCACATGCGTACTACGGCTCAGAGGGGTCTTTGGTAGATGTACACCAAGAATACAACCCAAAATGGTCTATCATCATGGCACGGAAGGTTCCTCCGTGAACATATCACCAAAGGACCAAGGCCAACGGTCCACTAGCACGGAGGGTGCCTCGGGAAGTAAACACCGAGGACAAAGGCCCAACCGTGCAAAGTATATCTATCAACTCCCGTCAGTGTGACGACTGGCAAGCCAGTAGACCTGCCACACTATCCTTAACCCAGGATTATGACACTGCGTCTCAAATCACACCGCATGAAATTTCACATATAAGGGCTCCACTTCGAGTCCTTTTTATTTAATGACATCTCGTGCTCAACAGCATGCAAGCGCTCCACACCGAGTCCCTTATCAGCGTGTTGTTTTAGTGCGGCAACACCCTCTCACTTCCAACCATTCCACATGTCCTTCACAACAACATAACGGTACTTCACATATTCATCAACCATTTGGTTATCATAATTACATATATACTATGGTAACTTAACTTTAACATCAATTGGATACAATCTCTTTACCAAGTTCAAACCATTCGTGCGCACATGGATCTATCAACTAAATACCAACAACCATTTGTTCATCGCAATCACTATGAACTATGTACAGCAAGCTTAAAGTCAATCTCATCATTATTCATCGTATTACCATTATCAAGTACGTCCTTATAGGTTCACATATTCAAACCATTCTTACCATCCCAACTTGTTAACCCGTTCGTTCATGAAACTCCACCAAATCATCTCGTTCAAGTACACTTCTCTACACCATTTGTTCATTAAGGATTTATCCAACAAATGCCATTAACCATATTTTATCACAATTACTTATAGACTAAATTCACCAAAATGTTAACGTTATTGTACTATAGTCTCTCTCTACCAAATCCAAAGCCGATTCAACATAAACCCGAGAACTATATGTGCAGGAAAGATTACTGTACATCAACTTCGATCAGGGATTCCTGAGGCTATAGGAATCCGATGAAGGCGTGTAACCCCTCGTTGGAAATCTCTTTCCGTAGGCTACAACTTTTACGTCCAATAACCCAGGTCCAGCCATATCATTTCCGAAAACGGCCTCGAAGTTCGCTGCACGCAGAAAATAGATTTCTGTGTGCATCTTAAAGCGGGACGAACGGCATCGGCTCATCTTCTTCCTCTTAACTATTTATTTCAACACTCCTCACAGATTTTCCTCCACCCTCATGAGGAAATTTATCTTCACGATCTCAGTCCTCAAACTTCATTTGAAGTGCGGAAAGGTTGAATACTCTACCACAGGACACAAGTCCTAGCCGGCCTCCTCCTAGGATATCTTCACCTCACAAGTCTGACTCTGTTGAGTCGACATCTCTCCTAGAAATAATTATAGATCTAGCACTAATGGAGATATTAGGAGGCTCACCTCATTTCTGGCGGTTCCAGCCATAGATCTCGTCACTTTCCTTAGCGACATCTTTCTCATTGTTGGTGTTGTTCTTTACTGGTAAGAGAATGGGAAGACTTCCTCGAGAAAATCCTACTCTGGCGATCTTGTTGTTCCTTCCGCTACCGTTAGTGTTGCATAGTAATGGCTCGGCAAAAATGGCGAAGTGATGGCTAGGGTTTTCCGTAAATATCCTTTTATAAGAGGAATTAGGGTTGAACCGCTTTGCCACGTGTCACCGTGTTATTAGACCGCATATTATTATATCAATTATGTCCTTTTGAAAAGACGCATATAATTTAAGTCCTATGGCGTCAATCCCGAAAATCCAGTTCAGACCGGGCATTTGACAACAAGTAGTCTGCGCCAAAAAATTAGCTAAATCAGATTCGTCGAGTAAGCAATCCTTGCTTGACGAATCGTCGAGTATTATACTTTCACTCGACGAATCGTCGAGATCCATCGAGACCACTCAACGCCATATGTAAGCACAGAACTTTCCGAGTAAAAATTATCGAGTGCACCCTCTTTACTCAACGAATTGTCGAGTGGCATCGTGTGCACTCAACACACTCGACGCCACAGCTCTCAAAATAATCCGAGTAAAAGCGTTGAGTGGCGTCGAGTGGCGTCGAGTGCACTCAACGCACTCGACACCTTTCTGTTAATGGAGTCGAGTGCACTCAACGCACTCGACTCTAATCATCCAGATATCTTTCCAAGTCAAATGGCATTTAGTGGTGTTGAGTCCACTCAACGCCTCAACATTGGTAGTCAAATGGCGTTAAGTGCACTCAACGCCCGTTTCCAGAAAATCATTTAAGTCCACATTCATCGAGTGGTGTTGAGTCCACTCGATGCCTAAGCTTAATTTGTCTAATGGCGTCGAGTGCACTCAACGCACATGAGCCTTCATCGGATTGGTCGGTTATTCGTGTCGATATTCGACGAATAGTATTAGTCTCAACTCGCAAGTCAACTCGACTAATTCGTCGGATATTCGCGATGATATCCGATGAATTTTACTTGTCAAGTCTGGTGTACCCCAAGCCCGAGTCAACTCCCTTGACTCAAAAACACGTGCGAGGAGACTAGCGTGAAACGGGATGTTACAAATCCTATAAACAAAATAAAAGATTTCATCCCCGAAATTAGGCTAAGGCTGTTGGGGAAATAGAACAAAAAAATATAATATGCTTTTAAAATTTACCTTGGGGAAATAACTCCGGGTAGAGCTTTTGCATCAAATCCACCGGCACCCAAGTGTATTCTTCTTTCCCGTGGTTAGACCATTTGGACCTTTACCAATGGTACACTTTTCCGCCGCAAGCTCCGCGTTTTAGTGTCCATTATCCGCACCGGCTCTAGTCGGACGGATCTATCAGTTTCAACTGCTCCGTCTTTGGTGAGGACATGTTGATCTGGCCGCAATAGTGCCTTCCGGAGTGATGACACATGGATCACGTCATGTAAATTCTCTAGCTATGGTGGTAGCTCCAACCGATAGGCCAAAGGGTAAATCCTTTCCAATTCAGCATAAGGCCCAACGTATCTTGGACTAAGCTTCTTCATACCACTTACCCGTGACACTCCATGCATCGGCCGGATCTTTAGGAACACTTTGTCACCTACTTGAAATTCTACTATCTGGTCTTTGCATTATAATATTTAGCATGCCAACTTTGAGCCTCAAGTATACGGTCCCGTATTAGTCTAATAACATCATCAGTATCATCAATGTACTCAATTCCCAAAACCTTCGGGTCTTCATCTTGCACCCATGACAAAGGATTCCTTCACCTTCTTCCATAAATGGCTTCATGGTGTGCCATCCCGATACTGGTCTGATGACAATTGTTGTTTGAAAATTCTACCAGGGGTAAGAATCTTTTCCATGGCTCTCCTCTATCTAGCACACACAATCTTAGTAGATCTTCCAAAGTTCTGATGATCCTCTCAGACTGACCATCTGTCTGAGGATGAAAGTCCGTACTGAAGGTAAGACGTGAACCCAAATATGTCTGTACTACCTTCCATTCTTTAGAAGTTAAACGCCCATCTCGGTCAAAAACAATTTTCTTTGGCACGTCATGGTACCGTACAAACTGCTTTACAAAGAGACGTACCAAAACGTCCATATGAGCCACTTTCTTCATAGGAATAAACCTAGCTATCTTTTTTAGGAGATCGACGATTACCCAAACCAAATCGTTCCCTGTGCATGAGCAAGGCAAACCATGAACGAAGTCCGTGGAGATATCCTCAAACTTCCACTCGGAGATGGGCAATGACTGCAACAATCCTTCGGGACTCTTGCATTCTGCCTTCACCTTTTGACAGGCTTCACAGTGCGTAATAAAATACCTGACATCTCTCTTCATTCTTAGCCAACACATGGTCTTCCGCAAGTCAGTGTACATTTTGGCAATCCCAAGATAGATTGCATACTAAGAGCAATGTGCTTCTCTCAAAATATCTTCCCAAATTTTGCCGCCTTCGGGAATGTAGAGCCGGCCACGGAAATGAATAAGGTCGTCTTTTAAGGAATATTCGTCAGTAGACCCATCTTCAAGTGACTTAAATACTTGGGCTAGAGCAGCAACCTTCCCTTGATCTGGCCTGATTTGGTCCCAAATGTCACATACTATGCTCAGTGCGGTTAGATTCTCCGTATACTCTTCAGAATGGTCCTTATACACCAAGGTGATCTCCATCTCCTCAAGCATCCGAGCTAATTTCATACTCATCAACCGAGACTCAGGGTTCGATTATGGTACCTTTCTGCTCAAGGCATCAGCCATAGAGTTTGCTTTTTCGGGGTGGTAGTTCAAGGTAAATTCATAATCACATAAAAATTCTAACCATCGCCGCTGTCTCAGGTTCAGCTCCCTTTGAGTATGAGCATACTTTAAATTCTTATGATCCGAAAATATCTCACAGTGGACGTCATATAGATAGTGTCTCCAAACCTTCAAGGCGAACACCACTGCCCCCAACTCCAGATCATGAACTGGGTAATTAGCTTCATGTTTCTTCAGTTGTCTCGAAGCATAAGCATATCACATGTCCGTGCTGCATCAGCACTGCCCCCATCCCTTGATATGATGCGTTAGTGTAGACCTGGAATCCTTCCTTCCCAGATGGAAGGGTTACGATAGGTACAGAGGTAAGTCTATCCTTCAGCTCTTGGAATGCGGCTTCGCACTGGGGTGTCCACTTGTATGACACACCTTTCTTTGTTAGAGCTGGGAGAGGGAGGGCTAGCTTTGAGAATCCTTTCACGAACTTTTGATAGTATCCAACAAGTCCAAGGAAACTTCGCACATCGGCTGCTGACTTCAGAGGCGACCATTCCTTCACAGCACGCACCTTGGCCGGATCCATAGCTAACCCAGCACCACTGATAACGTGGCCTAAGAAGGCAACTTCTCGAAGCCAAAATTCGCACTTGCTGAACATGGCAAATAAGGTATTCTCCCTTAGCTTTTTCATCACCAACATCAAGTGTTCCACATGACCTTATTCTAACTTCGAATAGACCAAAATGTCATCGATGAAAATGATGACGAAGACATCAAGGTACGGCTCAAACACAGGTTCATCAGACTCATGAATGTTGAAGGAGCGTTCATGAGTCTAAAAGGCATCACGGTGAACTCATATAGCCCATACCTTGAGCTAAATGTCATTTTCTTGATATTCTCCTCTTGTATCCTCAGTTGGTAATCCCCTGAGTGCAGGTCCAACTTGGAAAACCAGTGCGCTCCCACCAGTTGATTGAATAACTCATTTATCTGGGGAAAGGGGTAGGTGTTCTGCACCATCAAACGGTTGAGCTCCCGATAATCTATACATAACTGTAGCGTTCCATCCTTCTTCTTAACGAAAAGAACAGGGGCTCCCCAAGGTGATGAACTGGGGCGAATGAACCAAGACTCTACTAATTCCTGCAACTGAACTCTAAACTCGGAGAGTTCCTTCAGGGCCATACAATAAGGGGTCCTAGAGACGGTCTTGGCACCCGATACTAACTTAATTTGGAAGTCCACTTCTCGATGCGGGGGTAATCCTCGCAGTTTCTCGGGAAATACATCAGGGAAATCCCGCACCACTCGCACGTCTTTCATATCTATTGTCATCTCTTTCATCTCGAAACAAATCGTGTAGACTTCATCCCCCTTCATGTGGGCTTTTAGGGCCTGAATTGAAGATAGTAATATACGAGGTGCTAATCTGATACCTTGAAAGATGACTTCAGCGTCCCCATGTCATAAGAAAATTCGTTTATCCACACAATCAATTCTGGCGCGGTGCCAATCCAACCATGCCATGCCCATAATAAGGTCGAATTCCGGCATCCTCAATACTGTGGCATGGGTTTCAAATGTCTTTCCTCCAAGGAGTATCTCCAATTTGCACTTAGCGGTTGTAGTCATCTCAAAGCCATCTAGGAGGCGTACTCTCCGAGTAATACAAGTGAAGTATTGCACTCCTTCTAGGCCCTTAATTAAGTATGTTCACATAAATAAGTGTGTTGCTTTGGTATCGAATAGAGTGTAGGACAGTTTCCCACCAACCATCACGATGCCTAGGTATCAATTACAAAGACTCAAAGCTTAACTCCTAGCATATCCTAGGCAATAGAAAGGAAATGCTTATAACACATCAATCGGATCATGGCATACCTGCAATCACCTCCTGGGGATTCCTTTCCTACGCCATATCTAGCGCAAACACATGATCCTGAGTAGGCCCAGGGTTTCTTCCTCGTGGTCCTTACACTCATCCAAACACGGGTACCCATCCTCGTGGAGCCGTCGGAGGGAGAGCAGGAGGAGCATTCCCACCTAGCTGTGGGCAGTGATGTCAGATGTGGCCCGATTGGTTACATTGGAAGCATACTCGCTCATATCGCCCTTCAGGTTGTTGGAACTATTGAAACTATGGAGGTGGAGGCAATGTTGGCGGCTGTGGGACTGGGCGTTCCATTCTAAAATTCCGATGGAAACGCCCGCAACCTCTCTGGTATCCTCTTCCACCTCTGTTGTCATGCCTTGTTCTGTTACTAGGGCCAGCTTCCATCACACCCTCAGCGGGTCTCTTACCCCTTCCCAAGTGGTCCACCTCTAGCCTCTTCGCCATGTCAATTATCTCTGCTAAGCTGGAGTCCAGTATAAACAAAAGGGCTTGCCTAAAGGGGGTCCCGCTAGACTTTGTAGAATCGTTTAGCATATCCTCTGTTGTCCAACTCATAGGAGTCAGCAAATCTAGCCAGATGTTGAAACTCTCGTTGGTACTCTGCCACTGACTTGGATCCCTTCTTCAGCTGCATGAATCTTTCTTCAAGTTCATCTCAAGCTGACGAAGGGATAAAGTGCTCTAAGAAAGCTCTAGAAAACTCACTCCAACTAATATCCGTGTAGACTCTTCCTTGGAAAGTGGATCCCATAAAAGACTTTCACCACCTTTTTGCATGCAGGTCCAGAAGTGACACTATTAGGGTTACAGCCATATTTTTCGGACATCTAATTCCCTTCATCAGCTCTTGCACGGTATCGAGCCATTCTTTCATACGCACGACTGACTCTGTCCCGAGGTAGGAAGGAGGGGAGAGAGCTCGGAAAGTGCTCAACCAGTTTGAGCCCAGAGCCTGTTGCTGCACTAGGGCCTGTTGAGATCTAAAGGCATCCAGAATAGTCGTGAGCATCCGTCCAAGCTCTGATTACTGGAAATGACTGGGTATGGAAGGGGCGAGAGTACCCCCACTGGCTCAGCGTGCACAGGGATCTACACGTAAGGTACAAACCTAGGGTCAGGTTAGCTAATCGTAGGGTCAAAAATTGGACATACTTAGTGTGAATTACATATGGGCACACCACTACTTCCGCTAAGTCAGTTTATCCCCAAACTGACTTATCGAAATGGGGTGGCTCCATTGTTCAATGATTTCTTTAGTTCAAGATCGTAGCAAGCAAATACCATTTGTAAGACCCCCCTCCCGGAACACAAGACACGGCCGAGGGGAGTCTTATGCCCATAACAGCCGCCTTGCGGTAGCGTTAGTACATGGGCTAACCTATACTACAAGACACCTATCCCGCCAGCTAAACATATCATCCATGCCAACCCAACCAAGAATATAAAATAGAAGTCAAATCCACACATAAGTAAAATAGGCCAAAAGAAAGTACATCAAATAAAAGAAGCATCAAAAAGGCTTCTACAATATCAGAGTACATGCCAAAAAGGCTACAGTATGAATCTCACACAAACTCACATCTATCACAAATGGTAGTGATGGCACCGTCACATAAGGCCCTGTCATCCTGGCCTGACTAACTTGCTGTATAACCTATTATTGTTATGTCTGCAGGGTTTCCTCCTAAAAAGGAAGACATAGCAACCGTTAGTCATAAAGACTAAGTGGCTATCACATCCACTCCCCCAACGACTCCTCGGCACCGGCCGGAGAAAGGAATAAGGGTACAATATATATATATATATATATATATATATATATATATATATATATATATATATATAATTAGTAGTACAAATAGGTGGTAAAGGATTAATCAACAACAGTATATATCAAGGAACTACAACAATTAAGTATATAATCCTACTTAGCAGTTCTACCATCAACAACAGTATATAAGTATGAATCTACGATAGTAAGTAACTTAACTTATATGAATGCCCATACAGACATATAAATTAAGGATCAACACAACAGTAAAGTAACTCATCGTATATGAGTGCTCATAAAAACTTATACGATGAGAATCTTGTGTATGTAATGATATAAATGCAATGCAATGACTCACCCATGATCATGCACAAGCAACTTCTATGTCGACACAGACTTTTAGTTCCCACTTTTCGAGCAGGTAACTAACCTCTAAGGTGTCATCCATCGTGGACAGACGGTGACAGTAGAGCGGGCTTCTCCACTACTAGGCTGGAATCCACACTACCTGGCCTAGGCCTCTGTACACCTTAATTCTAAGAACACAACAGTGGAGCTCACATGCGTACTACGGCTTAGAGGGGTCTTTGGTAGATATGCACCAAGAACACAGCCCAAACTGGCCTATCATCGTGGCACGGAAGGTGCCACTGTGAACATATGACCAAAGGACCAAGTCCAACTGTCCACTAGCACGGAGGGTGCCTCGAGAAGTAAACACTGAGGACCAAGGCCGAATCGCGCAAAGTTTATCTGTCAACTCCCGTCGGTGTGATGACTAGCGAGCCCGTAGACCTGCCACACTATCCTTAACCCAGGATTATGACACCGCGTGTCAACTCAAACTGCATGCAATTTCACATATATGGGCTCCACTTCGAGTCCTTTTTATCTAATCACATCTCGTGCTCAACAGCATGCAAGGGCTCCACACCGAGTCCCTTATCAGCATGTCATTTAGTGCGGCAACACCCTCACACTTCCAACCCTTCCACATGTCCTTCACAACAACATAATGGTACTTCATATATTCATTAACCATTGGGTTATCATAATTACATATATACTGTGTGTTGGGTCCGGTGTTCCTTCACTTGACCCGTGGCGCTTTGCTACTTATTTAATAAATTAAGTAGCGCCCTCTCCAACAGTCAGGGCTTTTGGTGCAGTTGGGTATGCGCTTGATCCTTCATTTGGTATCAGAGGAGGTCACGGGTTCAAGACCAGGGGGCGCTATTAAATCCTGATTTTTCCCTTCTACCTGTGTAGGTCCGGCGGGTCAGGCAAACCGTGGAATGTGGTAACCCCACCTCTGATCCATGTGGGCCATGTGGTAACCCCACCTCTGAGTCGAAGGGTTGTGCTGGATGCCGGGTGGGATTGTTGGGTCCAACATTCCTTTACTTGACCCGTGGCGCTTTGCTACTTATTTAAGAAATTAAGTAGCGCCCTCTCCAACACTCAGGGATTTTGGTGCAGTTGGGTATGCGCTTGATCCTTCACTGTGGTCACTTAACTTTAACATCAACTGGATACAATCTCTTTACCAAGTTCAAACCATTCGTGCACACATGGATCTATCAACTAAATGCCAACAATCATTTGTTCATCGCAATCACTACCAACGATGTATAGCAAGCATCAAACCAACCTCATCATTATTCATCGTATTACCATTATCAAGTACGTCCTTATCGGTTCACATATTTAAACCATTCTTACCATCCCAACTCGTCAACCCATTCGTTCACTAACCTCCACCAATTCATCTTATTCAAGAACACTTCTCTACACCATTTGTTCATTAAGGATCTATCCAACAAATGCTATAAACCATATTTTATCACAATTACTTATAGACTAAATTCACCAAAACATTAACGTTATTGTACTACAGCCTCTCTCTACCAAATCCAAAGCTGATTCAACACAAACCAGAGAACTATAAGTGCAGGAAAGATTACTGTACAACAACTTTGATCTGGGATTCCCGAGGATACAGGAATCCGGTTAAGAAGTGTAACCCTTGTTGGAAAGCACTTTCCGTGGGCTACAAATTTTATGTTCATCCCACAACCTAGATCAGGCCTCATCATGTCCGAAAATGGCCTCTAAGTTTACTGCGCGCAGAAAACAGATTTCTGCGCGTATCTTAAAGCGGGACGAACGACCTCGGCTCATCTTCTTTCTCTTAACTATTTATTTCAACACTCCTCACGGATTTTCCTCCACCCTTATTCACCCTCATGAGGCCATTTATCTTCACGATCTCAGTCCACAAACTTCATTTGAAGTGAGGAAAGGTTGAAGACTCTACCACAGGACACAAGTCCTAGCCGGCCTCCTCCTAGGAGATCTTCGCCTCACAAGTCCGACTCCGTTGAGTCGACATATCTCCTAAAAACAACTATAGATCTAGCACCAAGGGAGAGGTTAGGAAGCTCACCTCGTTTCCCGCGGTTCCTTCCATGGATCTCGTCACTCTCCTTGCCGGCATCTTTCTCTTTGTTGGTGTGATTCTTTGCTGGTAAGAGAATGGAAAGACTTCCTCCAGAAAATCCTACTCCGGCGATCTTGTTGTTCCTTTCGCTTCCGTCAGGGTTTCACAGTAACGGCTTGGGAAAATGGCGAAGTGACGGCTAGGGTTTTCCGTGAATGTCCTTTTTAAGAGGAATTAGGGTTGAACCGCATTACCATGTGTCACCGTATTATTGGACTGCCTATTATTATATCAATTATGTCCTTTTGAAAAGATGCGTCTAATTTAAGTCCTCTGGCATCAATCCCGAAAATCCGATTCAGACCGGGCATGTGACAACAAGCATTCTGCACTAGAAAATTAGCTAAGTAAGATTTGTCGAGTAAGCAATCCTTACTCGACAAATCATCGAGTATTATACTCTCATTCAACGAATCGTCGAGATCCATCGAGGCCACTCAGCACCATATGTAAGCATAGCACTTTCTAAGTAAAAATCATCAAGTGCACCCTCTTTACTTGACGAATCGTCGAGTGGCGTCGAGTGCACTACCCGCACTCGACGCCACAGCTCTCAGAATAATCCAAGTAAAAGCGTTGAGTGACATCGAGTGCACTCAACGCACTCGACGCCTTTCATTTAATGGCATCGAGTGCACTCAACGCACTCGACTCCTTTCATTTAATGGCATCGAGTGCACTCAACGAACTCGACGCCAATCATCCAGATATCTTTCTAAGTCAAATGGCATTGAGTGGTGTTGAGTCCACTCAACGCCTCAACATTGGTCATCGAATGGCGTTGAGTGCACTCAACGCACTCAACGCTGCGTTGAGTGCACTAAACGCCTCGTTGAGTGCACTCAATGCACTCAACACCCCGTTTCTAGAAAATCATTTAAGTCCACATTTGTTGAGTGGTGTTGAGTCCACTCGATGCCAAAGCCTAATTTGTCGAATGGCGTCGAGTGCACTCAACGCACTCGACGCCATGGGTCCAGGAAATATTCTAAGTCTAGTTTATTTTATATATTTGACGAATTCTTTGGTTATTCATGACGATATTCGACGAATAGTATTAGTCTCAACTCACAAGTCATGCTCTACAAATTCGTCGGATATTCGTGATGATATCCGACAAATTTTACTTCTCGAATCTGGCGCACTCCGAGCCCGAGTCAACTCCCTTGACTCAAAAACACGTGCGAGGGTTCTAGCGCGAAACGGGATATTATACCTTAATCCCTAAAAATCTAAGAAATGGGAAAAACTCACCATAAAACGTAGATCTATGTGAGAGCTATCCGGATCCACTCTTCGATTATGATTTTGAGCACCAAAGCTTCTACAATCGGTGGCTGAATGCCAAGAAGTGTCCTCCTTTCTCGCTCTTTCGCAAACAGGCCGATGGTTTCTGAAAGAAGACGATGAATAGGGTTACGTCTAATCACAAAGATATTTATAGAGACTAAATAATATAATATATTATTAATATAATTAAAATGTCTGATTGACCAAAACTCGCACTAATTAAGATTTCTACGAAAATCACACCGTAGCTAAATATCTACGCTACGAATCCAAGGGCAAAGTCGAAATCAAAATCCGACAGACTAAACTCGGGTGAACATTCCCCGAAATTAAAACACAACATTCTTAAAAAGGCTCCGCCGTATTCCAAAACGAACCCCAACTCGCAAGGGAATATCAAAACTCACAAGAAATTAGCCATGCTAATATTCTAAGTAAAAACCCCGGGTACCAATGTGCAAAAAGCCACGCTCCAACAACGGAACCCGTTAATCAAGCGTCAAAGTAAGGCCCTAACATCAAAATACGTCACTAAAGAATTTAAATAAGTCTTGAAAAATTTAGGGGCGTTATAGAGGACTTGTCTCCTCATTCAACCTATATAACCTACACATTATAAACACACTAAAGACTAGATCAAATACATTATGGTATTTATTATTCTCAAATCAAGAGATGTGGAACGCATGCTCCAATAATAATCATGTTTCTCTATACTTTTATGTGTAATTCCCCCATCTGGATGAGTAGCTAAATTTCTCTTAACACATGATCATGATGAAATTTTGAATAAAATGAATTTTACTTTATCTTTTATAAATTACCCAGCTTTTTAATTTCCATTTCTTCAACTTATTTTAGATTTATTCGCTTCAAAATCTTATTTCACGAACTCATTTTCCAATTTAAGATCCGTACCCTAGTTTAACAAGAGGTTTTGAATGCGAGGAGGTCTTTCAAAGACAAATAGACCGTGATTATGCTTTTCGATTTAAGATATATATCCTAGTTTACCGAGAGGTTGTGTATACGAGAAGATTGCTTGAGGGTAAGAGGAGTTATGTGTGATCCTCGAGAGATGTCGTCATAAATCTTCCGGATTAGGTTTAAACCCAATAGTGGGTTCACAGTGTAAAGCAAGCTTGTTTTGACTGGCCGAGGGGTCATAATCATTGCATTTAAGGATAGTTGAAAGCGTATTCTAGAGAGAGGCGCTTTCATAAGTTGGGAACCTCCATGATCAAAGTTGTTTATTTTAAGAGCTTGTAGTATAATTCTTTAGTAAAGCTCTTTTTATAGAAATGGATTCTAGATCAAGTGCTAGCTTTATTCTCATCCTTTTCTTCTTAATATTTCTAGTGACTTTTTCTCCTAGTGTCTAATTAACCAACTCTTTTGTTAGATAAAATAATAGGTCTTCCATATGAGTACAAGTACTCGACAAAACCATAGAATATGACACTTGATTCTATACTCCAAATGATAGGTGCACTTGTTTTATTGGGTTGCGTTCTAATAAGAACCAGAACTATTTAGTAGAATACAAAAAAACTCACCAAGTTTTTGGCGGTGTTGTCAGGGAACTCACTTTTTTCGATATTTTGAAAGCACAGTTCTATTACTTTTATCTTTTTATTTTTATTTTTGAAAAAATAAACATTTCATAGTTCGTTTTTAGTGAAAATTTTATTTTAAATTTTTATTATCAAATTTTCTTGAGAAAGGGCCGTATTGGATTTTCATCCAACAATACCGCCTAGTACCTTACAAACCCTTCATTGGGTACTCCTTGGAAAATCCGAGAGAACTTCATTATATTTTATTAATTATAATTTTTTTTACTGATGTATGACCCGAGGCAACCCGTCAAATTTTGTTGAATTAGATTCAGAAATCGGGTGAACCATTTTCAATTCTTATGGGTCCTTAATATTTATTCCCAAGATTTGGTTGAGGAATCCATCGGAGACACTTTTCCTCCTTTGTCTTTACCTTCTCTCTTCTTCTACTTTTCTTTCTTCTCCTTATTCTTTAATTCCTTCCCTTTCTTCTTTTATGGGGGAACCAAATCCTAATCTGAATATAACTGATCAAAGGATTATGTCTTATTATGCCCGACCAAATTTGGACGACGTTCAATCAAGTATTGTTCGACCTACTATAACGAACAATAATTTTGAATTGAAACCGAGCATCATTCAAATGATACAACATTATGTATAATTTGATGGTTTCCAGGATGAGGATCTCAATGCTCATATTTCTAATTTCTTAGAAATATGTAACACTTTTAAAATTAATGGAGTTTCTGATAAAGCGATAAGGCTAAGAACTTTTCCTTTTAATTTGCATACAAAAAGGCAAAACAATGGTTGGGTTCTCTACCAAGAGGCTCGATCACCACTTGTGCCGAGATGACGGAATATTTTCCGCCACCAAAACGGTTAAGCTACGCAATGATATTTCATATTTTTCCCAAGTTGAATCGAAAATGTTAGATGACATTTAGGAGAGAGTTAAAGAATTATTTCTTCATTTTCCCATCATCAAATCCCCGATTGGTTACAAATTAAAAACTTTTTATAACAGCCATAATAATCAAACAAGGCAGAATTATGATTCCGCCGCCAATGGAACTCATAATAACAAAATGTAGGTAGCCGCCAAAGAGCTTATAGAATGTTTGAATATGAATACTTATCAATGGAGTTCACCCCGATCTCGACCAGGTAAACCGGCCGGGATGTACGGAATTGATACTTTTACTAACTTTTCTCTCCTAGTTTACTTAGCAAGAAAATAGAGGGGAAAATTGATGACTCCTCTACATCTACCGTGGAATCTAATCTGAATACGGCAGAACAATTAGAATAAGTAGATTACATGGGTAATATGAATCAACAATTGTTCAACCCAAAGAGCAATTATGGTAATACATATCATCCTTGCTGGAAGAATCACCCAAATTTATCATGGGGAAACCAAGGTAACACAACTAACACTCCTTTTGCTCCTTCAAATAATTTTTCTTTGCAAGCTCCTAAAATGTCTTCTTTTGAGGAGATACTTTATAGATATGGCTAAGAATAGTGCGGATTTTCACAACTTGCAAGGCTCCTTGCGGAATTTGGAAAATCAAGTAGGATAGTTACTAAAACCATTACTGAATTTACTAAGAGAACACCACCACTAGCACCCACAAATGCCTTGGCGGTGACTTCTTCTGGAGAATTGGAGGCAAGTCTTGGAGTGGATACCACATTTCTAAACTACCTCCTCCTTTTAAAGAATGTAAACCCCAATTGCCTTATTCTACTTGTTTGATAGAGCGGCTTACTAATATCAATGCTAACTTTAATATTCTATGCACTTAAGGGGAATCTCATTTTTTCGAATATTTTCACTGATATCGGTGCAAGTGTTAACATCATTCCCTCTAGTTTAGCTCAAAAACTCGATTTAGGAGAGCATGTCTCCACTGATATAACATTAAAATTTGTCAACCGTTCCACTAAGGCACCTAAGGGGGTCATTCACAATGTGTCACTAGAGATTGGAGAGTTTATACTTTTAGTAGATTTCATTATCCTAGACATGGAGGAAGATTCAGAGATTCCTTTTATCTTAGGTCGCCCTTAGCTATCGCACAGGCAATATTTGACATTAGTGAAGGCACTCATCTTCTTTGTTTGCCATACGAAAATATCAATATTCGTGCGTCAACTGCCACCACCTTTGTAACGCCCCCATCCGTCATATAGCATATGACAGAAGGTCCGGTCGAGGCCCGATGTCATATACTACGGACAAGTAAGGAGATTACAAGTTGTTTCCAAATCCAAGTTAACTTATGAACGCACCCTAACTCAGAGCATTCTAGCAGAAGCATGTTAGTTTATGAACCCATACCGAATAAGAATGCCCACTACACAACAGGAATGATATATATATATATACATATATATATATATATATATACATAACACATGTTTTGGTCGTAGCCTTATTACAACTATTTCCTTTTACAACAAGTGGTTTCATACTTCGGCACGCAGGCCGGCCACACATGAAAACCGTCAATGTTCGCCTTTTGGGACTTCAAGGGCCAGCCAATTGCAGCATATGGGCTTCAGCTCACTACTTTACACTTGGCTCTCCAGCACCTGCACAAAAGTGCCCACCAAAACATGGCAAACAAAGCAACTGTCAGTATTTTGCTGACCCGTTTATAACGATCCCACCCCTTACTCGGGCGGCATTCCTAAGTGGACATTCATGGGTTCAATTATGTTATCACGGTTGCGCACATAAACGTGCTCACCACCCCATAAAAGAATTTGACCACGAACTCAAATAAGAAAGACCGAGAACGGAATCTTATACAAATTTTGTAACGCCCCCATCTGTCGTATAGAATATGACAAAAGGCCTGGCTGGGGCCTGACGCCATATACTACGGATAGGTAAGGAGATTACAAGTTGTTTCCAAATCCAAGTTCACTTATGTACGCACCCTAACTCAGAGCATTCTAGCGGAAGCATGTTAGTTTATGAACCCATACCGAACAAGAATGTCCACTACACAACAGGAATGATATATATAAGAACTGTTTCAAGGGCCAACAAATTGCAGCACATAGGCTTCAGCTTGCTACTGTCCACTTAGCTCTTCAGCACCTGCACAAAAGGGCCCACCAAAATATGGCAAACAAAGCAACGGTTAGAATTTTGCTGACCCATTTATAACGATCCCACCCCTTACTTGGGGCGGCATTCCTCCATCCCTGCAAATAAGGCATCATATATATTGTGGCATTTTCAAAGTGCACTTTAAGCACCATTCATCATAGACATAGGCTCAACGGACACACGTCTCGTGCACTCAGGGCACATTTTCAGTGTCCACCGCTTCCGGCGTATCACCACCATTAACTTTGTCGTTTAGAGGTCCTTAACTTGACGACAATTTGTTTTACCAAATCTTCGCCGGATTATCGAGATCTGGTGCTTAATTATTACACGTCCCCCAAGTCATGGGCGTGATTGCGGGGCATATCCGATAAGAATTTTTGTTTTTAAGGCTTTTTCCCCTTTCTTCTCACCAAATCCTTCCAAACCCAAGTGATGTGACATGTGATCACAAAGTAAAGATGTGGAGGGAAAAAATCTTTCTAAGTCCACAGGCATTGAGTGAAGCCAGTTCACTCAATGCTAGATGCAAGGGAAGATGCTGGATAGGCTGGAAATTGCCTAAGTCCACATGTGTTGAGTGAAGTCTATTCACTCAACGCTAGTGAGTAAAAGCATTGAGTATAGCTTGGATAGAGCCTAATAATTGGCAAGCTGAAAATGTGGCTAAGTCCACAGGCATTGAGTGAAGTCTACACAATCAATGCCATACACTAAAAAGTTATGAGCCAAGCTAAGACAGATAATTGACACCCTTCTATATCTAACTGCAAGTAGATCAGACATCATGTATGCTACATGTGTTTGTGCTAGGTATCAGTCTTGCCCTAAAGATTCTCACTACTCTGCTGCTAAGAGGATTTCGAGGTATCTTAAGGGCACACCAGATCTTGGCCTACGGTACCCTAGGAATGGGGAGTTTGAACTAATAGGCTATTCAGATGAAGATTTTGCAGGCTGCAATGAGGACAGAAAGAGAACTTCTGGCACCTATCAGTTCTTGGGAGGAAGACTAGAATCTTGGAGCAGCAAGAAGCAAACAAGTGTTGCAATCTCAACTACAGAGTCAGAGTATATCTCAGCAGGTAGCTGTTGTGCTCAATTGTTGTGGATCCAGCATCAGCTCCAAGATTATAAACTCCAGATAAGTAGACCAAGAAAGCATCTTTGGTCACCTGATGAATGGCAGATCCACTAGTGTGAACAAAAATATACACAGCCATGGTGGAAGGTATAGCAGGGTGAGTGTCTTTAAGGCTGCGCATGAAGAAATTCAAATGGCCCATCCTGGACCATTTGTCTTTGGTGCTCCAGTCCCCACACTCAAGAATGTGGCTGTAGCCATGGTTCAGGATCATTCAGCAAAGACTCAGACAAAGGCTCAGTCATCCTGCAAGCCTGGTTTGGCTATATCTGATGCCATCAAGAGCATCCTTTCTGAAAAGAAACTTGCTGATGCTGGCACTCAGAGCAGGCCAAACAAGCCAGCTAGAAGACTTACCTTCAGTCAAATCCTTGCTGAAAGGAATCTGAAGAAGGCTGCTTCTCCTCTTCCTACTGTTCATCTAACAGTTAACCAAACTGCTAGGCCTGCACAGAAAAGAAGATACAACATTCATGAATGATGGTGCTGTGGCCAAGTGGACAACTTTGCTGTAGACTGCTGGCACAATCCAGGTGTGCCAATAGCAGTTGTTAGTCCACCAGTCAGAAATGCTACTGGTAGACAAGTTCATTTTCATACTAACAAACACCTAGGACCCAAAAGCTATTGGGGTCCTAAGGTAAAATAAATTGTGTGATGCAGGTTAGTCCAAGTTCCCATACCCCTATATGGTACTTGGATAGTGGTTGTTCCAGGCACATGACTGGGACAAGGAGCAACTTAAAGGAGTACACTCCAGTGAAAGATGGACCCAAGGTTATCTTTGGTGGTTCAGATAGAGGGGTGACTAGAGGCTATGGTAAGATTACCAATGACATAGTCACCATCACAAAAGTGGATTATTTTGAAGGGTTGTAACACAACCTCATAAGCATAAGCTAACTCTCTTATTTTGGCTATATTATTGTCTTCCACAAGGATAAGTGCATGATTAAGAGATCAAGTGACCAAGAGGTCATCTTGACAGGCACTAGGAGTGAAAATGTTTATTGTTTAAACTTTCTTTGTCTAGATACAGACTCTCCTATTTGTCTAGTGGCAAATAAGAAAGTCTCATATTATATCCAATTACACAAGAGGCTAGCTCATTTGAATTACAAGACTACTGGCAAGCTCTTTAGTCAAGAGCTAGTTAGGAATGGTCCTAATATGAAGTGCACCAAGGAGGACATTTTCTCAGCATGCCAAAAGGGCAAGCAGACCAAAGCCTTCTTCAAGGGCATTGGAACCAAAGACTCTGAGAGTTATTTGTACCTCTTGCATATGGACTTGTTTGGTCGTATGCCAGTTCATATTCTTGGTAGGAAATTCTACACCCTTGTAGTGGTTGATGACTATTCCAGGTTTGCTTGGGTGTTCTTTCTCAAGAAAAAGAATGAAACCATTGACATCTTCATCAAGTTTTTCAAGCAAATTCAGAATGAGTTTAACAGTTCAGTGGTCAAAATCAGAAGTGACCATGGAACTGAATTCTAGTCTAAAAGCATGACAATGTTCTGTGAAGAGCAAGGGATTCATCAAGAATTTTCTTCTCCAAGAACTCCCCAACAAAATGGGATTGTTGAGAGGAAAATAGTACTCTCATAAAGGCTAGAAGAACTTTGTTGAGTGATACATTTCTCCTAGAATATTTCTAGGCTGAAGCAGTGAATATTGTATGTCATGTGCTCAATAGAGCCTCAATCACCAAGACTCACAAGAAGACTCCCTATGAGATCTTGAAGGATAGAAAACCAAACCTGGGCTATCTCAGAATTTTTGGTAGAAAGTGATATCTGCTTCACAAAGGGAATTCCTATGTGACTAAGTTTGCTTCCAAGTCCTTTGATGGGATTTTTATTGGGTACATCAATCATAGTAAAGCATATAGGATTTACAACTTGAAAATCTAAGTTGTAGAAGAATCTATATATTTAGTCTTTGATGAGTCTACTATGATTAATAGTGAGCTGCAAAGCTCCTCTTCTAGTACTGCAGGTACAGAATAGATGATGGACCAGCTAACCATCAAGGAAGCAGTTCCAGTTATCCAAGATAAAGTGGACATTCCAGTAGAGGGAATGCAAGACACAAATGAGGTGGATGAAGATCAGTAAGAGGCTTCCCTAATAGCTGAAGCTAAAGATAGATTGCCTCCAGCAATCAGGCATCTGAGGGATCATCCAAAAGACCAAATCATTGGTGATGCCAGCCAAGGAGTAGTGAGCAGGAGAAGAAGTATCAACACAGCACTCTACTCAAGCTTCCTGTCACAAGTAGGCCAAAGAAATTTGAAGAGGCCAACATAGATTAGTTTAGGATTGTTGCTATGCAAGAAGAATTGAACCCATTTAAGAGATGTAAGGTCTGGAAGTTGGTTCCCAGACAACAAGGACATAATTTCATTGGATTCAAGTGGATTTACAGGAATAAACTTGATGAAAATGGCTTTATAATTAAGAATAAGGCGAGGCTAGTAGCTAAGGGGTACAGACAAGATGAAGGTATTGATTTTGATCAAACCTTTTCCCCTGTAGAAAGATTGGAGGTCATCTGACTATTACTTGCATATGTTGCACACAAGGGATTCAAGGTCTACTAAATAGATATGAAGTCAGCCTTCCTAAATGATGACTTAAAGAAAGAAGTCTATGTTGAGCAGCCTCCAGGTTTTGTTGTTCCTAACTCACCTAATTCTGTTTATAGACTTAGGAAAGCTTTATATGGGCTAAAGCAAGCTCCTCGAGCATGGTATGAGGCTTTGTCTAGCTTCCATATTGAGAACAAATTCTCAAGGGGGAAGATAGACAAGACCCTATTCCTAAGGGAAACTAAGGGTAAGATCATCCTAGTCCAGATATATGTAGATGTCATTATCTTTGGGTCTACTGATGACAACCTTTGCAGGAAGTTATCCAAACTTATGCAAGGGAAGTTTGAGATGAGCAGTATGAGTGAACTCAAATCTTCTTGGGTCTTCAAGTTATATAGACTGATGATGGCTTGTCCATATCAAGTCTAAGTTCACCAAGGAGTTAATAAAGATGATCGGTATGGAGAATTCCTCCACCATGAAAACTCTCATGGGATCAAGTATACCAATAGGTAAAGATGAGGCAGGGAAACCTGTTGATGAAACTTTGTATAGAAGGATAATTTTCTCTCTTCTATATCTAACTGTAAGTAGTCCAGACATCATATATGCTACATGTGTTTGTGGTAGGTATCAGGCTTGCCCTAAAGAATCTCACTACTTTGCTGCTTAGAGGATTTTGAGGTATCTTAAGGGCACACCAGATCTTGGCCTATGATACCCTAGGAATGGGGAGTTTGAACTAACAGGCTATTTAGATGTATATTTTATAGGCTGTAAAGAGGATAGGAAGAGCTATTCTGGCACCTGATAGTTCTTGGGAGGAAGACTAGTATCTTGGAGCAGCAAGAAGCAAATAAGTATTGCAATATTAACTGCAGAGTTAGAGTACATCTCAACAGGAAGCTGTTATGCTCAATTATTGTAGATCCAGCATCAGCTCTGAGATTATAACCACGAGATAAGTAGAAGTCCCTTATATTATGATTCTACAAGTGCAATCTCAATTGATAGGAATCCGGTCTCTCATAGCAGGACTAAGCACATTAAGATTAGATATCATTTCATTAGGGAGCATGTGGAATGTGAAGATATCAACCTAAAGTTTGTCCCAACAGACATGCAAGTGGCTGACATGTTCACAAAGCCAGTAGATGAAGCAAAGTTCAACACCTTCAAGTTTGAATTGGGTATGTTGAACCTAGTATAGCTTCAGTTGCTCCCCATATTGTTGCAAGTTGTATTCCTTCTTGCAAATGGACAAGTACTTCAGTGAATTGAAGATTTTTCAAGTTGTATATCTTGAATGGTATCGTGATGGTTGAAGTACTATCCAAATGGTGTAGACTAATGTGTCTATCAAGAAGCATGATAGATGATGCTTTAGTTGAGTGGGAGCAAGTCTAGCACTGCTCCAGCACTCTCAAGTGGTTAGACTACTGCTTATTTGTACTCAAAAAGGGAGAGCAGCTAATCAGTGCCTCCCTGACTATTTACAGAAGTCAAAAAGTGGGAGGAGAGGGATATGATCTGGTATCAGAGGGACAGGAGGAGAAGGATACAAGTGGTATTAGAACTATGAGAAGGATATGATCAAATTGATCAAGACTATGTAGCAGCAATTCAAGGGGAGCAGGTGTGATGATGATCACCCTGCAGACAAGGAAGTGTGGTAACTAAAACTTTTTCTCTTGTCTTAAGTTAATATTCTACTGCTGCATATGTTAGTGTATGTCATTGACTCAATTGATTGAGGGTTTTGACTTCTTCAAATCAGGGGAGATTGTTGGGTACATTGCCCACAATGTCCCAGATTTGAAGAAGTTAATCATGTTAAAGACATACATAAAGTTGTATTTTATGTATGCTTAAGTTCATGCATGCAGGTTAGTCCTTGAAACATTGATAGGGCAGGTATTCCATGTGATGTGATAGGTGGTCACAAAGTACAGGTATAGAGGGACAGAAATCTTTTTAAGTCCACAGGCGTTGAGTGAAGCCAGATCACTCAATGCTAGATGCAAGGGAAGATGTTGGATAGGCTAGAAATCGCCTAACTCCACAGGCGTTGAGTGAAGTCTATTCACTCAACGCCAGGTGAGTAAGAGCGTTGAGTATAGCTTGGATAGAGCCTAATAATTGGCAAGCTGAAAATGTGGATAAGTCCACATACGTTGAGTGAAGTCTAGTCACTCAACGCCATACAGCAAAAAC
Source organism: Platanthera zijinensis (assembly GCA_039513925.1). Classification (NCBI taxonomy): domain Eukaryota; kingdom Viridiplantae; phylum Streptophyta; class Magnoliopsida; order Asparagales; family Orchidaceae; genus Platanthera; species Platanthera zijinensis. Next base: position 37,623,505 of record CM077083.1, read on the forward strand.
CTGTTAGACATGCTAAGGCAGTGAAAGCCTAAGAAGAAACAGGCAGAAATGTGGCTAAGACCACAGGTGTTGAGTGAAGTCTACTCACTCAATGCCAAATAGTAGAAATCGTTGAGTATAGCTCAGATAGTCAACTCCATAGAAAATTTGTGTAGATATTTGACTAAGTCCACAGACGTTAAGTGAAGCTTACTCACTCAACATCATGTGATAAAAAGCGTTGATTGAACCTTAGTCAATCAGATACTGTGATTTTACAGAAATTTGGCTAAGTCCAAATGCGTTGAGTGAAGCTTACTCATTCAACACAAAGTGACAGAACTCCAGTTAAGCAGTTTGGCATTGAGTGAAGCTCAATCACTCAATGCCTAGAGATATAAAATGTGAAGGTTGCTCACTCAACACCTGATGATAGAAAACATTTCTAAGTGTTTTGGCGTTGAGTGAAGGTTGCTCACTCAACGCCTAATGGCAGAGAACTTTTTCTAAGTGTTTTAGCATTTAGTGAAGGTTGCTCACTCAACGCCTATGATAAAAAATCTGTCTAAGTGTTTTGGCATTAAGTGAAGCTTACTCACTCAGCATATATACTAATGATGCTTGATTTTGGCTAAGTCCACAGATGGTGACATCAGCAAAGTAAACTAAGTTCAAATTAAGTGCAAGAAAGCTACAGAACACGACAAACACTGTCGGAGGTCTACTATACATCTTCTTTCATTAAAGCAAGATGCAGCAGTCTGCTACAGGTGGTCCCCACAACTTCTTGGAGTCGTTAATCAGCGGAAGGTAAAAGGGACAACTTCTGGATGTTGAACGCAACTTTTAGGGTTTTATTCAAAAAGAAAAAGAGTGACTGGACTTCATCTTCCTCACCATTGCTGCCGAGAAAAAGCTTGAAGGCGTCCAGCAGAACAAAAAGTTTAGTTAGCTGTAGCATTCTCTTTTACTATAGCAAGATCAGAAATACTTCTGATAAAGAAAGAGAGGAGAGCCTTAAGTCTTCTGCAGGTTCAGTTAGCTGTTTGAAGAACTCAAGACCTAGCAGATCTTCAATCTTCTACAACAAGTTCAGAAACAACATTCTGAGTTACTTCTAGCAGAGGTAGCCTTTTATTGAAGAACATCTTCCTGCTGCTGTGAAGATAGATAGAGCTGAGATAACTCAGCTCTGGTAGTTGACACAGAGAAGTTTCGTTGTGTCAAATTAATTAAAACCACTATTTTTTTGTATGATCCTTTTGGATCAAAGATGTAAGGCTCTTGAGCCTGAGCTGTAGGAGAGTTATACTCTCTGAGTGTAGGATCCATCTTGGATCTAAGGTAGGTGATCATTTGATCACTGAGCTGTAGGGATTTTGAGCCTGAGGTAGGAGAGTCATTCTCTCTGAGTTGTAGGGAACTTGTGCCTGAGCTGTAGGATCCTTTGGATCTGAGGTTGGTGCTTTGTGCCTGAGCTGTAGGAGAGTCATTCTATCTGACATATGAGTAAGTTTGCTCTGAGGTAGGGCTGTCCTCCCAGCCTGAGTGGTAGGGCCTTTAGCCTGAGGTAGGTAATCTATTGATCACTGAGTTATAGGGCTTAGTGTCTGAGATGTAAGTCTTGGAGGAGACTGAGAGATCCTGAGGTATCTGAGGTGGAAGCTCTTTGAGCTGAGTTTTGGAGAAGTGCCTTGTCTAATTAGAAGTTAGAAAGGTGGGAGGAGAGTGGACGTACCCATAATCTTGGGAACCAATATATTTTTTGTATGTTCTTTTTTGTGTTGTTTCTTTATTACAGGTTCTTGAAAGTTGATAACTGCTAACACACTAAGCACTTAAAGAAAAAACTTAAGGAAAGTAACATGATACCAACAAACCTATTCACCCCCTAGGTTGCAAGCTACCATGAAAATAAAGACTTTCACTATTCACCCCACCCCCTCTAGGTGTTTACCAAGAGGTTGTGGATATGAGAAGATTGCTCAAGGGTAAGAGGAGTTATGTGCAATCCTTGATAGATGTCCTCATAAATCTTACGGATTGGGTTTAAACCTAATAGTGGGGTTAACATCATAAAGCAAGCTTGTTTTGACTGACCGAGGGGTCATAATCATTGCATCTAAGGATATTTGAAAGCATATTCTCGAGAGAGGCGTTTTCATAAATTGGGAACCTCCACGGTCAAAGTTGTTTATTTTATGAGCTTATAGTATAATTCTTTAGTAAAACTCTTTTAATTCAAATGGATTCTAGATCAAGTGTTAGCTTTAATCTCATCATTTTCCTCTTAAAATTTTTAGTGACTTTTTCTCATATTGTCAAATTAACCAACTCTTTTGTTAGATAAAATAATAGCTCTTCCATATGAGTACAAGTACTCAACAGAACCGTAGAATACGACACTTGATTCTATACTCCAAATGATATGTGCACTTATTTTATCGGGTTATGCTCTAATAAGAGTCATAACTATTTTGTAGTATATGAAAACACTCATCAAGTTTTTGGCATCGTTGTCAGGGAACTCACTTTTGTCGATATTTTGAAAGCATGGTTCTATTACTTTTGTCATTTTTATTTTTGAAAAAAATAAACTTTTCATAGTTCTTTTTTATTGAAAATTTTATTTTAAATTTTTATAATCAAATTTTCTTGAGAAAGGACCGTGTTGGATTTTCATCCCACAATACCGCCTAGTACCTTACAAACCTTTCATCGGGTGCTCCTTGGGAAATCCGGGAGAACTTCATTATAAATTATTAATTATAATTTTTTACTGATATATGACCTGAGGCAATCCGTCAAATTTTATTGAATTAGATTCGAAAATCGAGTGAACCATTTGGCAATGCTTATGGGTCCTTAATCTTTATTCCCAAGATTTGGTTGAGGAATCCGTCAGAGACACTTTTCCTCCTTTGTCTTTACCTTATTCACCTTCTTCTCTTCTTCAACTTTTCTTTCTTCTCCTTATTCTTTTATCCTTCCCTTTCTTCTTTTATGGGGGAACCAAATCCTAATCTAAATAAGACTGATCAAAGGACTATGTCTTATTATGCCCGACCAAATTTGGACGATGTTCAATCAAGTATTGTTCGACCTGCTATTGCGAACAATAATTTTGAATTGAAACCGAGCATCATTCAAATGATACAACAATATGTACAATTTGATAGGCTCCAGGATGAGGATCTCAGTGCTCATATTTCTAATTTCTTAGAAATATGTAACACTTTTAAAATTAATGGAGTTTATGATGATGCGATAAGGCTAAGAATTTTTCATTTTACTTTGCGAACAAAAAGGCAAAACAATGGTTGTGTTCTTTACCAAGAGGCTCGATCACCACTTGGGCCGAGTTGACGGAATAGTTTCTCACAAAATATTTTCCGCCATCCAAAATGGTTAAGCTGTGCAATGATATTTCATATTTTTCCCAAGTTGAATCAGAAATGTTATATGACATTTGGGAGAGAGTTAAAGAATTATTTCTTTGTTGTCTCCATCATCAAATCCCTGATTGGTTACAAATTCAAACCTTCCATAATAGCCTTAATAATAAAACAAGGAAGAATATTGATTCCACCGCTGGCGGAACTCTTAATAGCAAAACGTCGGGAGCTGCCAAAGAGCTTATAGAATGTATGAATATGAATACTTATCAATGGAGTTCACCCCGATCTCGCCCAGGTAAACCGATCGGGATGTACGAAATTGATACTTTTACTAACTTGTCTCTCCAAGTTGACTTAGCAAGAAAATAGAGGGGAAAATTGATGCATCCTATACATCTATCGTGGAATCTAATCCGAATACGATAGAACAAATAGAATAAGTGGATTACATGGGTAATATGAATCAACAACCGTTCAACCCATACAGTAATTACGGCAATACATATCATCCTTGCTGGAAGAATCAATGTTAACTTTAATATTCCATGCACTTTAGGGGAATCTCATTTTTCGAATGCTTTCACCGATATCAGTGCAAGTGTTAACATCATTCCCTCTAGTTTAGCTCAAAAACTCGATTTAGTAGAGCATGTCCCCACTAATATAACATCAAAATTTGTCGATCGTTCCACTAAGACAGATAAGGGGGTCATTCACAATATGTCACTAGAGATTGGTGAGTCCATACTTCCAGTAGATTTCATTATCCTAGACATGGAGGAAGATTCAGAGATGCCTTTTATCTTAGGGCACCCTTAGCTTTCGCACGGGCAATCTTTGGCATTAGTGAAGGCACTCTTCTTCTTCGTTTACCGTACGAAAATATCAATATTCGTTCGTCAACTGCCACCACTTTACAACACCCGACACATTTAACATCATTAATGATAAGTTACGAACAAGGTAATTCGGCGAGTCACTTTGGTCGAGCTCACTAACCTTAACCAAAGCGCTCTTGGGAGGCATCCCAAGATTATCTTTATTTTATTTTTCTTCCTAAATTTTACTTTAATAAAAAATATAAAAAGAGAAAAGAAATAATTTTTTTCCATAAATTTTAATTTTACATGCCACGGTCACGAGCGAGACTGGTTGGCGTGACTCTTCTACTATTGTTTGATTTTCAAAAATATTTTCACGAATGTCACGAGCTTGACCTTCATTGGTTATGGTGTGACCTGGGTAAATCGTCTAGTTTAGATTTTGAATGAACACGACCCTGAGTCATGTGCGTATCATTGTGGCGTATCGTGCAATGGTTAGTTTTAACAAATATTCGACGTATTCTCAAAATCTATTGCTTAATTATTGCACATCGCACGAGTCATGGGCATGATTGTGGGGTGTATCCGATAGAAATTTTTGTTTTTAATGATTTTCCCCTTCTTCTCACCAAATCATTCCAAACCCAAGTTCTATTCTTTGAATGGCTGAAAAGTTTTCTTCCCCCATCTTTTCTCCATGTGCCATTCATCTCGTTCCATCGCTTCTTCCCCTAGGAACACTGCGGAAGCTGTCACGGCGGAATCCATGCTCTCCTTATCAAATGTTACCTACCAAAGATTGAGAATCGCTTGAATGTAAAACCGTTTGGCATCTTTTGAATTCTTGATTGGGGAGTACTAGTAGTGTTCAGCATCGTTGATTTTAATAGAGGCTAACTATCCACCCTCGGTTGGAATGCCTTCTTGCCATTGCTGAACCAACATTTCTTGAACTCACGGTGGAGCTATTTTCCTTATTCGAATTCCGGGTGGGCCACAACGATAACTTCATCAAGTTCTGAGTCGGCGGCATCGAGCGCAAGCTCTCCATATGGCAAATCAATGTCGTGATGGGATTCTTCGAAGAACCTTTCACTCAGTCCACCGCCTATATCGATTTACTTTCTGATTTTCCCATAGACTTCAATTTTCTGATTTTTTTGTTGGATATCAGCAATGATATTGTTCCATACACCCCCAAGAAATCAAAGACCAGTCACCTCACTTCACCTGCGCTTAGCATCCTGCACAATCATCTTACTTTTCCCCTGACCGGTTGAGGCAAGAGCCATGGAGTAGTCGCTCAATACGACCTATTATATTAATATAGTATAGCCCATCAAGTTACACTTAACCTCGGCATGGAGATCGCACTATTTTTTTGGCACCAAGTCAAAAACGTGCTCTTGGGAGCAGTCCATGGCAGGAATCTCATTACCTACCTTGTAAAAAAGTTAGGGGTATGGGACTTACTTCCGAATATGCACTGCGTGCAAACACTGCTTCTTCTTTCTCTCCTGAATCTCCAATCCATTGGCTTAGCGCATCATCGTGGTGACACATTTGAGGTTGTCCCTCCAATTCTGGGTGGGGACAATTTTGATCACGCCTTTGCCGACGACATCGGTGATGTTCCAATGCTCTGTAGTCCTCTCCTTAGTTATCTAGTGCATCTACTTCTGGGAACAATAACTATATGCGCCTTTGCGCGCAGATTGTCCAGATGAGATCCCACTTTGATTGGTAGTTTGACACATCAGAGATGCATCACACTACCACCATGGGGCACCTCTCGTGTGAGTTGAGGGAGCTATGTGAGTACTTACAGGGGAGTGATGATGATAAAGATGCTGAGAGCAAGCTCTTCATTGAGCTCTATTTGTATCAGTTTTTATTTCTGCACTTGTTTTTATCTAATGTATCTGTGTTTTTAATCAAAATTTTTAAATGTTTCCAGATTATTATTATTGCATATTGTGCTTCGTCTCACTTCTTTCAGATCTGCGTAGTGTAGCTTTATTTTCTTCTCAGGGAAGTCCCTTCTTCCAATTCTTTTACTTTTCTTTTTGCAAAACATTGATAATGTTTTATTTTAAGTATGTGGGGTATAAATCACCATCACTAATGTTTCAAAAAAAATTTACTTTTAGCACATCACTTTAAATTTTTTTAAAAAAATTCATAAATCACCAATTTTTTAAATAATAGGTTTTAAGAAAAACTGAAAATGTTTTTCTTAAAAATATATATTCTTTAATTAAAAAAATCTTATATTTCTATATTTGCTCAGCTACAAAATCCTTAGTAAAGTAGCTTTTTGTTGTGTTTTGAAGATTTTCTTACTCTATTAGATTTTCAATTTTAGAGTAAAATTATTGGTCATGTTATGTTTCTAGTCAAGCTCACTTGTTAGTAGAACCTTAAGTAGAATTAAATATTCAGCATACTATTAGCCTTATATTTTTTTAATTATGTGTAGATAGTTTATTTCACTTTTAATTTGAAATGGTATAATCCGAAAAATATTTTAGGTGAGTAAGTAGAAGTTTACTAGAGTTATATTACCCAAGTTAAGATGAGTGGTATTACTTTCTATTGGATCCATTGATCACAATGTCCTGGATTTGAAGAAGGCTCACAAGTCAATGGTATACACATGAATATATTTGATGCATGCTCTAAGTTCAATGTATGCAGGTTGTTCTCTATTGCACTGATTTGACTGGTAGTCTGAGTCACAATGATAGTTGGACTCAAGACAGGATGCTGGCAGACAAGATATCTAGCTATGTCCAGAAACATTGAGTGAAGGCAGTTTACTCAACGCCAAGAGGCTAAAAGCGTTGACAGAAGCTCAAGCAGTCAAAGCCACAGTATTTCTGCCAAGAAATCTATCTAAGGACAAAAGCGTTGAGTGAATGCAGTTCACTCAACGCCTACTCAACAAAAAATCTATCTAAGGATAGAAGCATTGAGAGAAGACATGCCACTCAACGCCTCTTCTAGAAGCCAGGCAGAGGACAGAAGCATTGAGTGAAGAAGTTGCACTCAACGCCTTCATATAGAAAAATTCAACTAAGTCAAGAAGTGTCGAGTGATGAAGGCTGACTCGACGCCTAAGCTGTTAGACTATAAAAGTTTTTATGTGTTGAGTGATGAAGGCTCACTCAACGCACTTAAAGCCTGAAGATATAGAATTCAGCTAAGTACTTTTGCATTGAGTAACTAGGCTTCACTTAATGCATGTGCATATTGTCTGGAATTTGATAAGTCCATAGGAGCTGAGTCATGCTGACGTCAGCAGATATTCAAATATCACGGGTTTTGCATTCTAGAAGATAAAAGGCGTTGTTTGCCTTTAGTATTGTAGTTTATGCAAAAGTTGTGCTGCAGTTGCCCATTTTAGGGGTCCACACTACACATAGAGCCATTGGATTTACGGGAAATAAAAGGAGAGTTCTGAGAAATTAAAAAGGACTTTTTCCTTTTCGGAGATGAAGCTTTCTGGTCATCTTCTTCCTGAAAATAAAGAAGAAGAGCTCTGCAACTAGTGATCAATAGCAAGTCTGAAAGCTTCAGACAAGGTTGGCTGCTGAAAAAATAAAGAACATAAATCTCATTTTGTCTTTGTCAGCTAGTTCAGAAGCTCCAGTTTCTGATTTTCTTCCCAGTACAAGCTGAACCAACCTGACATTCTACATTCTTGGTGTTGTGAAGAAGTTGGGTTGAGCTCACTCAGTTTAGAGAGAGGGCTCAGAGAACACTTTCTCTAAAGCAAGTCATCAACAACAAACTCACTCTTATTGTAGGATCATTCTTGATCTGAGTTATAAGCCTGAAATATAATGGATGATTTGTAGGACCCTTTTGTGGATCTGAGGTAGGGCCTGTGTACCTGAGGTAGGAGATTTATTCTCTGAAGTAGGATCCTGTACTGGATTTGAATGTAGGGGTATCCTCCTAGCCTGAGTGTAGGACTTTGATTTAAGTCTGAGGTAGGTGATCAGAAGGATCACCAAACTAAAAGATAGTCATAAAAATCTAAAAAACCTATTCACGCCCCCCCCCCCCCCTCTAGGTGTTTAGCTACTCTTGAAACAAAGACTTTCAAGTGGTATTAGAGGCAAGTTGTTCAAAAAGGACATACAGTCTAAACAGATCTCCAAGAGTAGCTGAAGATTTGCTCCTTGGGTTCAAGTGAGAACCACAAGGAGTTGAGCTCCATGAAGCTCCCTATCTGCAGAAAAGAGAATTTTGGGATTTGAAAAGAGAGGGTCAGGCTATTCATAGAAGCTTCTGACCATAGGATATTCATTACAGTTCAGGAAGGACATTTCATTACTATGAAGATATCTATCCTAAATGCCAGTGTCCAAACCCCAAGGAAATACTCTGAGATGACCAAGGATGGGGTCATCCTGGTAACCATGGACAAGATGGCACAAAATATCATTGTTAGTGTAATAGATGATTCCACCTTCTAGAACTTGGTCCACTGAAATACAGCTAAGGAAATGTGGGACTCCCTCATTTTCTATATGGAAGGAATAGAGGAGGTGATGGATGACTGGAAATCCCTCCTGAATAAATAGTATGAAGAATTCAAGCAAGGGAAGAAGGACACCATAGCTGAATGTTATGAGAAGTTATTCATGATAGTGAATAGTCTGATCACCTATGGCAAACAATTCACTAATTATGAGCTGAATGACAAGTTCTTGAGATCCCTAAACAAGAAATGGGATATTAAGATCTGTGTCATCAGAGAAGTTGTCAACCTGGCCAACACTCTGCCTCAAAACTTGTTTAGGAAGCTGTTATCCCATGAGATGTATTTGAACACCAGGAAGGCTGAAGAAGATGTAACCAGATCTCTCAGTAAAGAGAAGATAGTGGCCTTCAGAGCTGAATCCATAAGAAGAATCAGAGAAAAGACTCCTCCTCTAAGGTGAGTTGCTGAGTTAGAATGCTCAGATTCCAGCTCCTATGGGAATGAACTGTCAGATGGATAACTAGCATTGTTCTCCAAGCAATTCAAGAAGTTACGGAGCAGGAGAAGATAATGGAATAATAAGGTCTCTTCAAGCTCTTCATCAAGAAAGCCCTACTCCAGCAAAGATAAGTCCATAATTGACCCCTCTAGGGAAAGGTATGACTCCAAATAGAACAAATATGTTAAGACTAATGTTGTTTGTTATTGTTGTCACAGGAGTGGACATGTCATTGCTGATTGTCCAGTTAAGAGGAAAGAGCAGATGAAGTCTGATGGCAAAAACCATCACATGGTCAAGAAGGCTGAAAAGAGCTACTTGGCCAAGAAGACTGTCAGCCTATCAGACAGTGATTCTGAGTCATCAGAATAAGAAGAAGAGGGGGCCTACATTGTCCCCATGTCTATTGAAGAAGATGTTGAACTTCCTGCTACCCCATCTGGCATCAGGGCCCCACTGTCCTCAGTTGATAGTGACTGTGAAGAGGAATAGGAGTACAGTCCTATGGCCATATCAGAAGACAATCAGTACATTTATGTTCCTGATGTGCTACACTCGATCCCATGCTCTCCTTCTATCAATGAGTCTGGCACAGACTCTGATGCATCCACTTCCTCTAGAGGGGAAGAGAGATCAGATTATGAAGATGATGTCAATCAATTGATTGATAAATATGGTGCAATTCTGGATGCTCTGAAGAGGAGAAAAAGGCTTGCTAAAAGAAAGCTGAGGAGATTGTCTCCCTGCAACAAGCTGCTTCCCTACAGTCTGAGTCAGCACCCTTTCTAGCTCAGATGAGGAGGGAAGTCAACCAACTAAAGACAATTTCAATAATCCAAATTAGGACGATCAGCCAGAAGAACAAGGTCATCATGGATCTTGAAGAGAAACTCCTTAAGGAGAGAAAGTTCGTGGCTAAGTTTTCAAAGCCCAAATCAGTGCTGCCACTGATAGACTAATTCACCTCTCAATAGGATAAGAGAGGTTTGGGGTTCAAGTGGAACTCTAGAGCTTCCCAGTCCAAAGGGAAAGGCAAAGCTCCAGTAGTTCCTCAGATTACCTTTCACAAGGCAATCCTCTCATCAAACTGGTATGACCAGGACAACATGTATGGTCATTGGTAAATTGGGAACTCTTCTTGTAAGAATATATGGGTATCTTAAAATGGAGGGAGAAAGGACATGGGTGTAAGTGCACTGAAGGCTCCCCATGAGGAAATCCATATGGCCCATTAGGACCATTTGTGTTTGGTACTCCAGCCCCCACACTCAAAAATAAGGGAGTAGTTTATTCTCAGGATCTTCCAGCAAAAACCCAGAACAAGGGTCAGTCTGTCAGTAAGCCTTACTTGGTAGTCTCTGATGCCATCAACAACATATCTACTACAAATAAGACTACTGTCGGTGGGACTCGTAGTAAGCCAAGTACATCTACTGTCAGACTCTCCTTCAGTTAGATTCATGCTGAAAGAAATAAGAAGAAGGATACAGCTCTCCCCTCTGAACAGATAGATATTAATAGCTTGCACACTTCAAAGGTTGTTCAGTAGAGGAGATACAACATTCATGAATGTTGGTGTTGTGGTAAAGTGGGTCACTTTTCCATAGCCAATAAGAAGTGCTGCTGGTAGAAGTATTGTAGGTAGACATATTCAGTTTCAAGCTAACAAGAACTAAGGACTCAATCCCTTTTGGGGTCTTAAAGTAAACTAAACTGTGTTTGTGGGATAGTCCAAGTACCCATGCACTAATATGGTACTTGGATAGTGTATGTTCTAGACATATGAATGAAACAAGGTGCCACTTAAAAGAATACACTCCTGTGAAGAATGGACCTAACGTGATCTTTGGATGTTCAGATAGAGGTGTCACCAGGGTTATTGTATGATCACCAATGACATAGTCTCCATCATAAAAGTAGATTATGTGGAAGGATTACAACACATTCTGATCAACATAAGTCAACTGTGTGATATGGGCTATGTCATTGTCTTCCACAAGGATGTGTGTCTGATTAAGAGATCAAGTGACCAAGAGGTCATTTTGACAGACACTAAGAGTGGAAATATATATTGTTTAAACTTTTATGTTTAAGTACAGACTCATCGGTTTATCTGGTAGCAAATGAGAAAGTCTCTTATTGTGTGCAATGGAATAAGAGGCTTGCTCACTTGAACTATAAGACAATTAGCAAGCTCTTCAGTGAAGGGCTAGTCATAAATAGACCCAATATCAGATGCACCAAGAAAGGTATTTGCCTTGCATATCAAAAGGGCAAGCAGACCAAAGCATCCTTTAAGAGCATTGGGGCCAAGGACTCTAAGAGGTGTTTGTACCTCTTGCATATGGACTTGTTTGGTCTTATGCCAGTTCATAGTCTAAGTAGGAAAGTTTATACACTTGTGATAGTTGATGACTATTCAATATTTTCCTAGGTTTTCTTTCTAAAGAAAAAGCTTGAAACCCTAGACATCTTTGTGACCTTTGTTCGGCAAATTAAAAATGAAAAGAACAGTTCTATAGTCAAAATTAGAAGTAACCATGGTACTGAATTTCATACTGATGACATGATAAAGTTATGTGATGAACTAGGGATTAAACATGAGTTTTCTTCTCCAAAAACACCCCAGCAAAATGGTATAGCTGAGAGGAAAAATAGAACTTTCATAGAAGCTGGCTGGACACTACTCAGTGACACCTCTCTCCCAAAATACTTTTTGGCTGAGGCAGTTGAAAGTGCAGGATAAGATCACTCCTAACTCTAGAGGGGGGTGAATAGAGTTATTTAAAATAATTTTCCAAATAAAACTTGCAGAGAAAATTTTTACTTTACTTAGTGTATGGTGCTATAGCAAGTAATCAGAGTAAAAAATAAATTCACAGCACAAAGCAAAACACAGAAAGGAGCAAGCAATCCAGATGACACAAGGAGCTATAGTGGTTCCCCAAATCTGGGTACATCCACTCTTCTATCACCCTTGATAGGAATCCACTTCAAGATGAGTTGATCAGGTGTCTTGAGCACCAGAGAGTTTTTGATCAGGTTCTCACAAACCAACAGAAGCTGATTTTGACCAGGTTTCAGCAAAACCAAAAGTAACTTTTGAAGGGAGTTAGAACCCTGTACAGAAAGAAAAAGAAAAAGAATGAAGTTGTCTTCTCTTTTCAACAAGCAAAGAGAAGCAGAAGTGGATCTGAAGTTGTTGTCAAAGCTCCCCCTGAGATCAAGATGAGGTTCAGGAAGGAGAGCTCTGCACAAGGGTGACAGGTCTTCAAAGGTCTGATTTGCTCCAGCAAAGAATGATCCAAGTGAGTTGGATGGAGGTGTCTGAAGCAATCAGATTTTCTGTAAGAGAGTCTTTCAGAATAATTTTTCACTGAGAGAAAGATGAGAAGTCTTGTATTGTTGTTCTCTTCTTGTTCTGTGTATTCTCTGTATTCTTATTATTGTCCAAGAGAGAAATATATTTGAATCTTCTTCTTCCTTTTCCTTGATAGCCGTTGGAAGTCAGCATTGATTGCTTTCCTTAACTGTCCATGCCTCAAAGGAAATGACAGGCAGACATTCCTTAGAAAATTCCTTGAGCCATGCACCAGATATTCTGTAACGGCCAATAAATTCTTCAGCATTAATTGCCTGTCAGAAGGAATTTGAATTCCTATCCAAAATCGACGGAAGTCTGGAAGGCGTCGAGCTCACAGAAAAAAACGTCGATCTGAGCACGACACACGTTGGTCTGAGAGTGTTTTCTGTAAGCAGAGCTGGGATCGACGGAACGTCGAGCTGAGGTCGACTCCACGTCGAGCTGAGGTCGACTCCACGTCGAGCTGAGGTCGACTCTGCGTCGAGCTGAGATCGACTCTGCGTCGAGCAGAGGTCGACTCTGCGTCGAGCTGAGATCGACTCTGCGTCGAGCAGAGGTCGACTCTGCGTCGAGCTGAAATCGACTCTGCGTCGAGCTGAAGTCGACTATGCGTCGAGCTGAAGACTACTCTAACTAGCCTATGTGACCTATATAATAACATGGAGGTCACAGCATACAATCCCTATAGAAATATAGTCATCCTGGTCCAAATAGTAATAGGGTGTTCCAACAATCTCCCCCTATTTGGATTAGGATTACTATTTACATGAATTTTAGGGAATCAAAGAAAAGAAATAAAGCAGATACAACACAATATAATACAACCAGACATAACAGAATAATATGCAGCATATATGAAGCACTATATAGCAGCAGAATTGTTTAAATGTCCTGAGTCCAGAATATAGAAAGTGTCAGAATACCTTACTTTACTTGTCCTTTGATGCTTTGTCTTGATCACTCTTTTTGAAGATGATTTCTCTGTTTGGATTGGAAGCTTCCTTTTTAGATCTGAAGTCATCAGCTGCACCTAAAGATTTTTGATCTCTAGCACTGGGTGGTACAGCTGCAGGGTGGAGTTCCATGTATCTGTCTGAATCAAAAAATTTCTTTGAGCCATACTTTTCCAATTCTTCTCTTCTTTGTTCTGACATAGTACTGATATGAGATGTATCCAGTCCTCTTTCTCTGGCTTTGCTGATCTCATTTAAGGCAGCCATTTCTGTCATTCTTGCTTTCCAGTAAGCAGGAGTCTTGGTAGGATCTTCAAAGGGGACAGCTGGTTCAAATTTGTTAGAGGATGATTCTTGAGAAGTTCTTGGAGTGAGGTCAACTCTAGGCCTATAGGGATAGGGACCAGAGGTTGGATCAAAGGTTCTTCCCCTGGACTGCCTGCCTTTATAATTTCCTCTTTGTTGACCTCCCCTTTGCTGGCTACTTCCTTGAAATCTTCTGGCTTGATAAGTTTTTCCATGAAGAGCTGAAGGGGCTGGTTTTGAAGAAAGACTAGCACCTGCACCTGCATCAGGAGGAGGTGGAGGTGGAGGCTGATGGACTGGTTTAGATGGACCTTCATTGAATTTTCTCTTCTTCTTCATTGCCTTTCTCTGATTCTGAGAGTACTGCATCCAAGGCTCTGTGATTTCACAATTATATTTGATGTAATAGGGAATGTCATGATCTGTAGCTCTGGCAGAAGGTACTCTTTTCAAGGCTTTTGATCTGGCTTTCCTCTTCCTTGCAATAGTTGCAGAGGAGTCATCAGAATCTGTGGCAAACTCATCTTCAGAACTTTGTGATTCTTCATATGGATCTATATATTTTCTTTTGGAGAGGGGAAAGCTGATGGAGGCTGGAGCTGCTGAGGAAGAGACTAAAGGAGGCTCTGCTGTCAGTGGGAAGGAGGAAACAACCACTGCAGGAGAGGGCACAGCCTCAAAAACCATAGAGGCTGAGGAGACTGGTTCCTGAAGAGCTTGGGAGATATTGGCCTCTGCAGCATCAGGTGTCTCAGTCACTGCACCTGAAGTCTCAGCAGAGACTGCCACACCAAATCCAACACTAACAGGAGCCACTGCTACCACTGCTAACTCAGAAGTCAAGACTTTCTGGAAGGGGACAATAGCCCTGGACATATCTTCTTGAAGCTGTTTTTCTGCTATATCAAGGTCTTCTTGTATTGAAGCTGGAGGAGAGAAGATCTGAAGAGAAGCTGCCAAAGACTGAATGTCTAAGGCACTGCTGATTTGCTGCTCTGAAACTGGAGGAGAGGCCTCAGATACCATTTGATCTTCTGCAGCAGACACTGTCTGTGAACAAGTAACTGATACTGTCTCTGAAGAAGTCTGAGCAATCTGAACTGAAGAAGGAGGCAGCTCTTCTTCTGCTGACATCTCCCCCTGCCTAGAATCAGGGGCAGCTGACTCTAGGCCCCCAGAAGAAGGGCGTGCCAAATGGGAGGAAAGGGAGGAGACAGAGGCAGAAAGAGCTTTCAATGAAAGTAGGAGAGGAGCCAGCTTGGCATCCAAAAGGGAGGAGAGCCTAGGAGACAGAAGATCAAAAAGTTGATTGGCTAAGGGCAGGAGGGCTACTTGCTCAAGGGGAACTTGAGTAGAGGTAGAGGGAGTAGCAGAAGCTGAGAATGAAGAAGATGTTGAGAGAGGAACAGACAGAGGAGGTGTAACTTGTTCCTGAATGGAGGAGAAGAGTAAGTCTGAAAAAGTAGATGAATTGAGGAAGTCATGAGGAGAGGAGGTAGAAGCATCCATGAATGAGTCATCATGCATGTCAAGTGAAAAGATATCCTCATGAGGGGTGGAATCCAAGGTTATTGGAAGGAAAGTAGTTTGAGGAGGAAGGGAGAAGGCAATGGTGGATATGGAGGAGGGTAGAGTTTGAGAGGATGAGATAAGTGAGGTTGAGGGGATGAAGGTGGATGGAAGGGTGAGGGAGAGAGATGGCATAATCCCTTCTTCTGGACCAGTGGACTGAGGGGAAGTGACCTCTATAGTCCTGGTGTCTGCAGAGGATTTCATGGCTGCTGCTGCCCTGGGATTCACGATTTTCCTGTCCCATTTGCCAATTAAAGCACATGTGAGCCTCTTGGAAGCATTTATGTGCTTCTTGGAGGACACCAGCAGTTGGGGGCAGCAGTGGTTGAGGATCAACCCAAGAACTCTTCCAAAATGGACAGAGCTTTTATCCAACTTTTTCTTAAGCATATCAAACACAATTAATCCCCAGTTGGGATGTTTCTTATCCATTAGAGCAGCCATGATGCAAAACTGATGCCTTGTTATTGCATCATGTGCAGTTCTCTTTGCACAGATCACCTTTCCAGTTATATCTGCTAAAAACTTGTACTCAATTGCTAGGTTAATTTTAAGGAGTTTGGAGGGGTTACCAGCAGCATGCCCCATCCTGTCCAGCATCAAGGTATACTCTTCCACTGATAGTTCTATATCATCATCTCCAGCAGCAAAGTTGAAGGCTTCTGTAATGACTTGAGGTGAGATGGCTACCTCATTTCCTGCAATCTTCCCAGTCAAGATGTTGTTATCTGAAATGATTGCTGTAAGACACCATTCTTTAATTTCTGATTCGGGAAGGGGTATCCTGGTAGACATAAAGTGGACTAGCTGCTGCTCCTTGAAAAGATTCAGTATATCCAGAAGGTATTGTGGAGATCCATCAAAAGAATCGAAATCAATGTCGAAACCAGAGTCAAACTTCATAGCCGCCAGAGCTCCTGCTGTAATTGCCATTGTCCTGCAAAAGAAAGAGTACCTTCCAAGATCAAAAGTATAGTATTTGGAGGGAGAAAGCTTGAGCAGAGAAATATGAAAGCGCAACTGCGAACGACGGAGAAAAAATGATTTTATACTTAGGGTTCGACGCAGAAAAGGAAAGAACGTCGAGCTCAGTTCGACGCTCAAGGGCTCTAGGAGAACTGAAACGACTCAACAGCGTCCAGCTTAGGTCGACGTTCGACGCTTTGGCCGAAGCTATACGTCGAGCTCAGGTCGACGTTGAACGAAGACGTCGACCGGGGAGAGAGAAACTCAAGAAGCCAGGGAGCTGTGAACTCAGTTCGACGCTAGAAGCTGAGTTCGACGTTCGACGCTTTTGAGGGCGACGGACCGTCGATCTCCGTTCGACGCAGCGTCGAGCTTAGTTCAGAGCTCAGAACAACCACTCAGACAGGAAATTTTTAAAATGAAATTTTTCCTATTCCTGTTAATTATGGGTTTCAACATCTTGGAGTTTTATTTTATGCTGTCTCCATCTATCATTCCCAACTGATTGAGGAAAAAGAAGTGCTTCTTTTCATCCAAGGGCTTGGTGAAAATATCTCCTCTCTGTAGTTCAGTGGAAATGTATTCTAGTGCAATTTTCTTCTTTTCTACATTGTCCCTTAAGAAGTGATGTCTGATTTCTATGTGCTTAGTCCTACTATGGAGAACTGGATTTTGAGCAATAGATATTGCACTGGTATTATCACAAAAGATTTTAGACATCTCTAAGTTGTACCCATAGTCTAGGAGCTGGTTTTGAATCCACAAAATCTGTGAGCAACAACTACCTGCAGCCATGTATTCAGCTTCAGCAGTTGATGTGGACACAGAGGTTTGTTTCTTACAAAACCAGGAGACAAGTCTATCACCAAGAAATTGACAAGTTCCACTGGTGCTTTTCCTGTCTACTCTACATCCAGCATAATCAGAATCTGAAAATCCAGTTAGATCAAATCCTGAGTCATGTGGATACCAGAGACCTAGATTAGGACAACTTTTTACATACCTAAGAATCCTCTTAACTGATGTGAGGTGGGACTCTCTAGGGCTTACTTGAAATCTAGCACAAATGCATGTGGCAAACATTATATCTGGTCTAGTAGCTGTTAGATAGAGTAATGAGCCAATGATTGCTCTATAGTTTGTCTGATCAACTGGTTTTCCAGATTCATCAGCATCTAAAACAGCATTTGTAGGCATAGGTGTTTTCATGGATGATGCTTCAGACATTCCAAATTTCTTAACCAGTTCTCTTGCATACTTGGTTTGAGAAATGAAAATGCCATCCACATGTTGTTTAACTTGCAATCCAAGAAAGAAAGCAAGCTCACCCATGCTACTCATTTCAAACTTTGAGTGCATAAGTTGTGAGAACTTTTTGCATAAATTTGAATCAGTAGATCCAAATATGATGTCGTCTACATAAACTTGTACTAGTAGGGTATGGGACCTATGGGTTCTAACAAAAAGAGTTTGGTCTACACTACCCCTTTTAAAATCATTTTCCAACAAAAAACAAGCTAAGGTCTCATACCATGCTCTAGGAGCTTGCTTGAGACCATATAAAGCTTTATGCAGTTTAAATACATGATCAGGAAAAGTTGGAGAGATAAAACCTGGAGGTTGCTTTACATAGACTTCTTCCTTGATGTCTCCATTGAGGAATGCACTTTTGACATCCATCTGATATACCTTGAATCTCTTGTGAGCTGCATATGCAAGGAAGATTCTTATGGCCTCCAACCTTGCAACTGGTGCAAAGGTTTGGTCATAATCAATTCCTTCTTCTTGGCAATACCCTTGTGCAACAAGTCTTGCTTTGTTTCTCACAATTATTCCTTGATCATCCAATTTGTTTCTGAATACCCATTTGGTTCCAACAATTTGCTGGTTCCTTGGTCTTGGTACTAATTTCCAAACTTTATTCCTCTCAAATTGATTCAACTCTTCTTGCATTGCAATGATCCAGTTTGGATCTTGCTCTGCATCTTGTATGGTTTGAGGCTCAATTTGAGAAAGGAAGCAGGTGTGCATAATATTTTGGTTAACTTGATTCCTTGTTTGCACACCCACTGAGATATCTCCAATCACTTGTGAGATTGGGTGATCTCTTGTTGTTGCTAGATCAACAAGGGGTGTTGATGATGCACCAACCTGTGTTGTTGTTTCCTCTTGTGGAACAACAACAGGTTCTTCAATTTGTTGGCCCTTTGAACTTTCCAGAACTTGAAATTCCTCTTCATTGTCACTAAGTTCAGTGACTTGTTGAATTGGTGAAGGTGATGACCCTTTGTCTTTGATGGTAAGCTGCTTCAGATTTTCTGAAATTGAATGTTCTTGCAAATTGCTTATGGTAGAAGTCTCCTTCTCCTTATAAAACATGTTAGTTTCATCAAATGTAACATGCATGGATTCTTCAATTTTATTTGTGCACTTGTTAAAAACCCTATAAGCCTTGCTAGTCATGGAGTATCCCATAAACACTCCTTCATCAGCTTTGGCTTCAAATTTAGCTAGGTATTTCTTGTCATTATTGTGAATGAAACAAATGCAACCAAATATTTTGAAGTAGTTCACTTTAGGTTTCTTCCCTTTGAGTAGCTCATAAGGAGTCTTACCCTTTAGCTTATGTATCAGGCTTCTATTCAGAACATAGTTGGAGGTGTTCACAGCCTCTGCCCAAAAGGTTAGAGGAAGGTGAGCATCTGTCAACAATGTTGTGGCAGATTCAATAAGGGTTCTGTTTTTCCTTTCAACTACCCCATTTTGTTGAGGAGTTCTAGGAGCTGAGAAAGTATGCCTGATACCTTCATTCTGGCAGAACTCTAGCATAAGAAGAGAATCAAACTCTGTCCCATGATCACTTCTGATCAGGGCAATGTGAGTATTGAACTCAATCTGTATGCCTTTGAGAAAATCTGTCAAAATTTTGAAGTTATCAGACTTCTTCCTCAGAAAGAACACCCAAGTGAATCTTGAGAAGTCATCTACAATTACTAAAGCATAAGATTTCCCTCCTAGGCTTTGTACATTAATTGGTCCAAAAAGGTCCATGTGCAATAAGTACAAGATTCTAGGTGAGTCACTCTTATTAATTGACTTGAAACTGTTTTTGGTTTGCTTGCCTAATTGACAGGCCTTGCAAAGTCCTTCCTTCTTGTAGGGACCAGAAGGTAGTCCTCTAACAAGGTTGTCTTGGGATAACTTAGCAATGGTTCTAAGGTTCACATGTCCTAATCTTTTATGCCACAAGATGTTTGGTTTTGAAATGGAGTTAAACAGGCAAATATCTACTACAGGTGAATGAAAATCCACTAAGTAAATGTTACCTCTTCTGTTACCTGTCAACACAGTTGTGTTGTCCACTGACTTGACTTTGCATATGGCTTTGTTAAAGGTTACTTGGTATCCTTCATCACACAATTGACTGATGCTTATCAGGTTGTGTTTGAGTCCTTCAACATATGCCACCTTTTTGAAAGTGACTAAGCCAATTTGAACTGTCCCATATCCTTTTGTAGTTCCAAAGCTTGAGTCTCCAAAAATTACTTTGGGTCCAAGCTTGGTTTTGAAGGAAGTGAGGTTGTCCTTGTCTCCTGTCATGTGCTTTGAGCACCCACTATCCAGATACCATTGATGGTTCTCACTTGGATAGGTCTTTATCTGCACAAAAACAGCTTATTTGTTTTTGACCCAGTTAACCTTGGGCCTAGGTTGATATCCCTTAAATTCTGAAATGAAGGACATCTCAGGTTGACTCTTATAGCCTACAGGATGATATCTCCTAGGAGGTATGATCCATTCAGCATAAGGGTTAAAGTAATGAGATGTGGAGCTAGAATTGAAATTTGAGTTAACCCTTGAGAACTGGGTTTTGCTCTGAACTTGGCTCGACGCACGTCGAGCTTCGGTCGACGGACTCAAGTGAGTGCGTCGAGCTCCGTTCGACGGCAAGGTCTTGCTCTGTTCAGAGAGTAGAGGGCGTTGACCTGGGTTCGACGTTTTCTTGCGATTACGTCGAGCTCTGGTCGACGTCCGTCGAGCTTCGTTCGACGTTTTTTGTCCAGTTTCCTGGGTTAAGTCAGCATTCTTCCTAGCCACTATCAAGACTCCTTTACCTTTCTCACTGGTAAATTTGATTGGAGTTGTCAGCACTATGGGTTGGCTGGATGAAGCACCCAAGCCCAGTGAACCATTCAATCTTGAGTTCACTGTACTTGTGATGTCCATCAATTTGATACTTCTCCCATTAAGGGTTTCTTCAAATTGTTTGGCCTTAGATAGCTCACTTTTCAGTGAAGCTATCTCCTCCCCACACTGCTTCAACTCTTCTAAGAGTCTAAGGTTATCTGAGTTAATGGATTTGCATTCAATTAATTGTTCATTTAGAGTTTTAATCAGCTTTTGAGACTCAATTAAGTCAATGCACATAGATTTAAACTCAGATTTGAAATCATCAGAAGTAAAGTCAAATGAATCTATTACCTGATCCTCAGTAAGTTCCTGATCAGATGGATAGTCAGCCTCAGGCTCTGAATCAGTGTTCTTTTGAGATGCACTGATGGCCATCATGCAGAATCCCTTTTCTTCTGCATCATCCTCATCATCACTAGAACTGGATGATGAATCAGACTCATCAGAGTCACTCCAGGATTCAGCCACAAATCCTTTCCTGGTGTGCTTGCTGTTGCTGGAGGAAGGCTTGTCATGGTATTTCCTTGACTCCTTGTCCTTCCTTTTATCCTTCCTTTCCTTCTTGTCCCTTCTGTCCTTGTCTTGATTTTCTGGACAGTTTGGGAAGATGTGTCCTGGTTTCCTGCAACCAAAGCAGATAATATCTTTATTATTGGATCTGTCATACCTTGGCTTGTCTTTGTCTTTGGATGACCATCTTCTGAAGTTCCTTTTATTTAGCTTATTGAACCTCTTGACCAGTAGGCTCATAAGCTCTTCATTTCCCAACACCTTTTCTTTAGGTTCTTCTTCCTGTGCTTTGAAGGCAATAGTTTTCTCAGCCTTCTCTGTTGGTGTGGATGTCTTCTGCTCTTCTTCTCTTTTCTTAATAAATTGCTCATAGCTCTTGAGCTTTCCTAGAAGAGCTTCTGTGGATAGCTCACAGACATTTCTTCCATCTTTAATTGACCATATTCTTGAGTCCCAAGAGCTAGGGAAACAAGTCAGTATCTTGTCATTTATCTCAGTAAGAGATATGTCCTTCTCTAGTGATCTAAGTTCACTTATGATTAGGCTCAGTCTGTTGTACATGTCAGCAACTGACTCAGACTCTGCCTTTTTGAAGTTTTCATACTGTGTGATGAGATAGGATCTCCTATCCTTTCTTTCATCTGCAGAACCTGATACAATTTCTGAGAGTTTTTCCCAGATCTCCTTGGCAGTATTGCAATCTGCTACCTTCTGGAAAATGTCATCTGACATGGTTTGAGCCAAGATGTTCATGGCTTTAGCATCTGCTGCCTTCCACTTCTTTATGTCAGCATCAGTCCCTGAAGGAGGAGGAACAGCTGATGTACTTGTTCCTGTGGGAGGTCTTGGACAATCTGTCAATACAGAATTGAAGATGTCTTCATCAAAAGAGTTCATATAAAGTCTAATCCTTGCCTTCCATAGTGCAAACTTAGATAGATTGCACATAGGAGGTCTGGTGCTAGCAAAGTCCTTGTTTTGTGCCATGAGTTTTAAAAGATAAGTAAAACTAAGAAAAGTAACCCTTTGAGGGAAATGATCTTATCAGAGATCTTTTGATCCAGGTGTTAGCCTGTATGAATGATCAACCTCCCTCTGATACCAATTGAAAGTGCAGGATAAGATCACTCCTAACTCTAGAGGGGGGTGAATAGAGTTATTTAAAATAATTTTCCAAATAAAACTTGCAGAGAAAATTTTTACTTTACTTAGTGTATGGTGCTATAGCAAGTAATCAGAGTAAAAAATAAATTCACAGCACAAAGCAAAACACAGAAAGGAGCAAGCAATCCAGATGACACAAGGAGCTATAGTGGTTCCCCAAATCTGGGTACATCCACTCTTCTATCACCCTTGATAGGAATCCACTTCAAGATGAGTTGATCAGGTGTCTTGAGCACCAGAGAGTTTTTGATCAGGTTCTCACAAACCAACAGAAGCTGATTTTGACCAGGTTTCAGCAAAACCAAAAGTAACTTTTGAAGGGAGTTAGAACCCTGTACAGAAAGAAAAAGAAAAAGAATGAAGTTGTCTTCTCTTTTCAACAAGCAAAGAGAAGCAGAAGTGGATCTGAAGTTGTTGTCAAAGCTCCCCCTGAGATCAAGATGAGGTTCAGGAAGGAGAGCTCTGCACAAGGGTGACAGGTCTTCAAAGGTCTGATTTGCTCCAGCAAAGAATGATCCAAGTGAGTTGGATGGAGGTGTCTGAAGCAATCAGATTTTCTGTAAGAGAGTCTTTCAGAATAATTTTTCACTGAGAGAAAGATGAGAAGTCTTGTATTGTTGTTCTCTTCTTGTTCTGTGTATTCTCTGTATTCTTATTATTGTCCAAGAGAGAAATATATTTGAATCTTCTTCTTCCTTTTCCTTGATAGCCGTTGGAAGTCAGCATTGATTGCTTTCCTTAACTGTCCATGCCTCAAAGGAAATGACAGGCAGACATTCCTTAGAAAATTCCTTGAGCCATGCACCAGATATTCTGTAACGGCCAATAAATTCTTCAGCATTAATTGCCTGTCAGAAGGAATTTGAATTCCTATCCAAAATCGACGGAAGTCTGGAAGGCGTCGAGCTCACAGAAAAAAACGTCGATCTGAGCACGACACACGTTGGTCTGAGAGTGTTTTCTGTAAGCAGAGCTGGGATCGACGGAACGTCGAGCTGAGGTCGACTCCACGTCGAGCTGAGGTCGACTCCACGTCGAGCTGAGGTCGACTCTGCGTCGAGCTGAGATCGACTCTGCGTCGAGCAGAGGTCGACTCTGCGTCGAGCTGAGATCGACTCTGCGTCGAGCAGAGGTCGACTCTGCGTCGAGCTGAAATCGACTCTGCGTCGAGCTGAAGTCGACTATGCGTCGAGCTGAAGACTACTCTAACTAGCCTATGTGACCTATATAATAACATGGAGGTCACAGCATACAATCCCTATAGAAATATAGTCATCCTGGTCCAAATAGTAATAGGGTGTTCCAACAGCAGTAAACATTGGTTTTCATGTCCTGAATAGAGCTTCTATCAACAAGTATCACAAGAAGACTCCCTATGAGATTATGAAAGGCAGAAAATCAAATCTAGCCTAACTCAAGATCTTTGGAAGCAAGTGCTTTGTGCTCAACAATGGGAAATCATACTTAACCAAGTTTGCTGCTAAGTCCTATGAAGGGACATTTATTGGGTAAAATAATCCTAGCAAAGGATATAGGGTCTACAACATGAAAAATCAAACTGTAGAAGAGTCTGTGAATGTAGTCTTTGATGAATCATCCATGATTAAAAGTGAGCTGTCTAGCTCCTCAAAATCTGTATGTGTAGAGTTGGAGATGGATAAACTAACCATTAAGGACACTCCTCCAACTATACAAGAAGAAGATGATGGTGCATGCATTCCTGAAGATGGACAAAGTTCACTGGACATAAATGAAGACCAGCAAGAACAAGTCATTGAAGAACATGATGCTGAAGAAAGAATGCCTCCTACTGTCAGGCATTTGAGGGATCATCCTAGAAATTATATAATAGGAGATTCTAGCCAAGGGGTCACAACAAGGATCAAAAGCCTCAACATTGCTATGTACTCCCGTATTCTATCTTAAGTTGAACCTAAAAGGTTTGAAGATGCCAACATAAACCCATTTTGGATTGTGGCTATGCAAGAAGAACTGAACCAGTTCAAGAGATGCAAGGTTTGGAAGCTGGTTCCCAGACTAAAAGAACATAACATCATTGGAACCAAGTTGATCTACAGGAATAAACATGATGAGAATGGTGTTATAATAAAGAATAAAGCTAGACTGGTTGCCAAGGGATACAGACAAGAGGAAGACATTGATTTTGATCAAACCTTTACACCAATAGCTAGATTGGAATCTATAAGACTGTTCCATGCATATGCTGCATATAAAGGATTCAAGGTCTACCAAATGGATGTAAAGTAAGATTTCTTAAATGGTGACTTAAAAGAAGAGGTCTATGCTGAGCAACCCTCATACTTTGCAAGTTGTAGAGAAGAAAGGAAAAGCACCTCAGGCTCCTATCTATTTCTAGGAAGAAGGCTTGTATCTTAGAGTAGCAAGAAGCAAATAATTGTTACAATATCAACAGCTGAATCAGAATACATCTCAGCTGGTAGTTGTGCACAGCTACTATGAATCCAGCATCAGCTCCAGGACTACAATCTCAAGCTAAGTAGAACTTCTATGTTTTGTGATTCTACTAGTGCAATCTCTATTGCTAGGAATCCAATCTCCCATAGCAGGACTAAGCACATAGAGATTAGGTATCATTTTATTCGAGAGCATGTGGAATGTGAGGACATAAGTCTTGAGTTTGTCCCCACTAACAAGCAAGTGGATGATATCTACACCAAGCTATTAGATGAAGCCAAGTTCAACACCTTCAAATTTGAATTGGGTATGATGAATTTAGAATAGCTTCAGTAGCTCTTCATGCATTTTCTATTACATGTAGTATTAATTCATGCAGGATAACAAAGATGAAATGGACTAAGTATCCAAGCGTCGAATGGGCTGAGTCTAAGTACCTAGGCATTGAATGCGCCGAGTGTGTCAAATGTGTCGAGTGAGTCGAATGCGTCGAGTGCATCGAGTCCACTCAACGCATACTTCTAGGGATTTCAATTTAAGCCTAACTAACGAGATTAATCTCAGTCATTGATCTCCTCGTGATCATTGTATCGGGTACGTGCCTCTCCACATTCTCAAATAAGAGGATAGTAAAAATATAAGGGTGTGTGCATAGAATAAAATACACTATTCTTAGCCCTTGTGCCTTTCTACCCCCTGCGACGAAAGCTCAAAAAATCTACGAAATTTCAGAGAAGTCATGGCGCCAAGAGGATTGTATTTCCTGTTCGAGGGCTCAGAATTAGTGAGAAATGAGTTCAAGGAAGCACCAGAGTAGGTACAGCTCATTCTCCATCTACTGTAGGTCGCTGACCTAGAACACGTTCTTTCCGAGCCAAGTCTACTTTGGAAGAGAGAAGTACTTGAGTTTTACTCAAATACCACGGTCGACTCCTCCTCTAATAAAATCAAGTCATCCATCAGCAGACATAAGATCAAGATTACCACCAAAATATTGAGTAAGGCTCTGCGTTTGTCCAAGTTCAGGCCATCAGATAAAGAATAGAAACTGTATCAAACTAATGTCAAATCTGTCCTGAAGTGGTGTGGGCTTTCAAAGCACACCACTAGTTTAGATTTGAGGAAAGAGATGAATCTAAAAGGAAAATTTTTAGCTGATATGTAACATCCCTCAAGAACCTAGACCCCTAGGATGGTTTTGTCATGACTACGTAATGAAAAAACCCAAGGAAGCTTAAAAAGACCATGTGAACTTAGGCATGAAGGTGAAGATCACCTTGGTCTGCAAATAACACTTTCCAATTAACGAACATAATGTTTGAATTTAGGGCCTCACCTTAACTCTTTGACCCCACCATAACATCCCTAATCCTTTAGAAGGTCAATATGGTCACTAAGGACCCATTGGGGTCAATCAAAGAGGTCAAGTTGACCAAAGTCAACCCTAGCACTAAAGTGGTCAAAGTGCCCTAATTAAGGGTCAAGTGGCCTCCAAGGTGCCAAACCAACGCTACCCAACCTTTCCTAAACCTTAGGGAAGGTCAATGGTCACCAAGGACCCATTGGGGTAAACCCAAAAGGTCAATTTGGACAAAGTCAACTCAACCCTAGTTTAGGTCAAATTAACTCAAGTTGACCTAACCTAGCGCAATACACTTGGGCTAAGTCAAATTTTGTTGGCCCACTAGCTCTAGGAGGCTGATATTTACCTTAATGCCACTCAAATTCTGGATGTGGTGACTAGGAGAGAGAAACCTCAAGTTTCCCTTTAATGGAGGAGAGAGAAAGGAAGAGGAAGAGGCCATTCATGGCCAAGGAAGACCAAGGGCCTCCTTTCTTCATCTTCAATGGCTTGATCCATCTCCCCTGGTTAGTTCTGAGGAGATAAACAGCCCTAGCTGGCCCCATTTATGGCTGTAATGAAGGGGATTCAGATGTCCGAAAACTTTCCCCCCATGTCTATTAATGTCCATTGAAGCTAGACTTCTCCCCTCCCCCAATTGAATCTTTTAAAAACTCCCCCAGATCCAGAGTGTTGGGTATTGCATCAACAATAGACCTGATTTGAGGAAGCCCCTGAACAAGCTAAGGTGAATTGAAAATGTATTTGATATTCTATCAAGTTGTGCTTGCAACTATTCCATGCTAAGTACACGCCAATGTCAGGGTGCAGTGGGTCAATATACACGGGTCTGTGCAACGTAATCCCTCGTTGAGTAGACCAGTGTGTTGACTCACGCGTGCTCTCTCTATTGGAGTGTACTTATTTTCAAGTACAGGGTCAAGGTAGATCAAGAGCAGAAGAAGGAGCAAAGATGGGTCAAAGACCAAGTCATCAAAGGAAGGAAGATAAAATTCTTCTAAATCAAAATCGACGGGAATTGCTAAGTGATTCCCGCTGACTTTGACGGGAATCGCTAGTGATTCCCGCCGACTTCGACTGGAATCGTTAGTGATTCCCGCCGATTCGTCGAGTATCACTTAGCCTCTCCCGCCGACTTCTTCCGGCTGACAGTTTTCAAACAGAGAGTCTGCTAAGGCAGAATCGACGGGAATCGTGAGTGATTCCTGCCGACATCGAAGGGAATCACCAACGATTCCCGTCGATTTTGCCTTAGGAAAATTTCCTCGTTCACTAGACCGAACCAAGATGCCTTGCGCTGTTTCGGCCGGGGCTAGGGCTTCTCCTTGTGGGTCCCATAACGGTCTTTAGGGTTGGCTCTGGTATATATATGCGTATTTTTAACCTCTACAGATACATATTCTCGGAAATCGAAATTAGCCGACGTCGTGCCCTAGCCGATCGTGGAAACCGCCGATCGCCTGTAGCCGCTTGCAAGTTCGTCGTCTTCGTTGATCTCAGTGCTTCTCTAATCTTCCGACGATAGTACCGAGGCAAGCAGAGCGTCTCATGTATCTCTATTGAGATCTCTTGTCTTCCGATTCGTAGAACGAGACTTATTCTCCATTCTGAATCGGTTGAGACAATTGATCCGACTGAGATCGTTTGTAGACCTAGCTTGCTTCGTCAAGAAGTTTGGATCTACAAAGTATCGCCGCCGCATTTACTTGCCGTCGCCGATCTTGACAAGATTCTTTCCAAGACAGAAATCTGGTTGTGGATTCTTCGTAATCTTCAAGAAAGCTTCAACGAACGAAGAAGGATATCGGGATCTCCAAAAGCATTGTTTGTATTTTCTTTTACATTCAATTTTGGTTTGTTGTAAAGGAATTTTTATTCCTTGTTGTAAGGGTTGGGTGCAACTCGTGGTTGTGGAGTTGTGACTCCTTTGTTGGAAGGGTTCCTTTCGTAGTGTGAGGATTGGATTTCAATCCATTTGGAGAAGTGACTGAGTCGTCCCTTGGTGGGAGATAGGTCGAAGGGGGAAAGTGGACGTACCCAAATCGGGGAACCACTCTAATTCTTTGTGTGTTTTCTGTGCTTTGTTTGTTAATTTGTGCAGGTAAATTTAAATCCGCAAAAGACTGCACGATACCTATTCCCCCCCCCCCATAGGTGGATTTAGTCGACACTAGAGACTTTCAAGTGGTATCAGAGGGAGGTTGCTCATCAGTAAGGTTAACACCTTGAGTAAGATCCTGTGTCTAGTGTCAAGAGGAAAGAAGATCTCGGGAATGGACGGACTCAAGTATTCAGGAAAGATCCCAGTATGCACCAAGCTGAACTTTCCCATCTGGAAGGAAAGGATCAGGTTCTACATGGAAGCAGTCGACCCCCGACTCTTCATGATAGTGGAGGAGGGCCCTTATATCCCCACTAAGGCCTCCACCATTGATCCTACCAAGATGGTGCCAAAGAAGCTCTCCGAAATGGATAAGGATGAGATGGTGCTTGTCGGACTAGACAAGAAAGCTCAAAACATCTTAGTAAGCGCCGTCCATGATTCCATGATGCAGAATTTCAGCAACTGCAGGACTGCCAAGGACATATGGCACTGCCTGATCATTCTGATGGAAGGCACGGATGAAGTAAGGGATGATCAAAGATCCCATCTGAACCAAAAGTATGAGGCCTTCAAGCAAGGTCCCAAGGAAGAAATCGGAGTGACATTCGAGAACTTCCTGAAGATCGTCAATTCCTTGAAGAGTTATGGCAGAGTGTTCACCGATGGTGAACTAAATGACAAATTCCTTAGATCCCTTACTAAGGAATGGGATACAAAGATCTGCGCAATCAGAGAATTTGGCAAGCTGGCAGAAACTGATCGCCATATTCTATTTGGAAAGCTAATGTCCTACGAGCTTCAGCTGAACACCAGAAAAGCTGAAGAAGAAGCTGATAAGACCGCAGCCAAAGAAAAGACTGTGGCCCTGAAAGCTAATCACTCAAGGAAAGGCAAGGGTGCAACCTCGTCCCGCTCTTGGAGAAAGGCTGAGGAAGAAGACTCTAAGCCATGCACTTCCGGCTCAAAGCTATCTGAGGAAGAATTCTCCTTCATCACTCGAGAGTTCAAGAAGTTCCTCAAGTTGAGGAATCAGATAAAAAAGGATGGCTCCTCCTCCAGACCTCAGAAGAAGAATTACTCTTCTGACAGGTATGAGTCTAAACAGAACAAACATCATTCTACTGACATTATCTGCTTTGGATGCAATAAGCCAGGTCACGTCATTGCTGACTGCCACCAAAGCAAGAGAGATAAGGGGAAAGGAGAGAAGCACAAGTATTCTAGAGATAAGAAGAAGGAGAGAAGATACATTGCTAAAAAGCCAAAGACACTGAGTGAATCTGACTCTTCAGACTCCAGTGATGATGAGGAAGCCTACTTCGGGCAAATGGGTCGCTCCGACTCAGATGGATACTGTCCCCCATTTACTGGGAAGGTAAAAGATCGCACCCCCCCCCCCTCTCTGACTCTGACTATGACTCTAAGTCTCCTGAAGATGATCATGAGGACAGTCCATCTGCCCGTGAAGCTGAACTCCTCGAAAAGTATGAGCTTCTGCTCAATACTTTCGAAGAGTGCCGAAAGAGGTTGAGCGCTCAGAAAAAGGAAGTCAAATTCCTTAAGGCTAAGGGTGTGTCCCTAAGAGAGGAAATCACTAGCTTGATTTCTCTCCGACAGGAACACCTAGACCTGACTTCTGAGCACTCAGATTCTCAAAGGCTCCTTGACCAAAAATAGGAAGAAATCAACAAGCTGGAAGAACAGCTTGCGGATGAGAGGAAGATTGTCAAAAGTTTCTCTATGCCCAAGACCATTCTTCCTCTAGTTGATGAATTCTCTGCTCAGGCTAAGGGGGCTGGCTTAGGGCATGTGGTCGTGCCTGGTAAATAATCCAGGAGAAATAGAAATCGGAGGAAAAATAAGGCTACTAAGAAGGCCTCTGCTGCAGAAAAGGGAAAGGCTCCACTCGGTCCTGTTTCATTCAGAAAGCCTGGCTTTCCTTGCAATGAGCAGGACTTTGAGTCAACCTATGGCCACTTCTTCCGGCCCTCGGTTGAAAAGCCCAAGAGCCGGTATGATGGTTGGACCTTCCCCCGTAACTACGGTGAGAGTGTCTTCAAGGCACCTTATGAGGAAATCCAAGTGGAGAATTATGGCCACTTCTCTAGAGTCCATAATAGGAAGCAGGCACCAAAGGCCAAGCCTATCATACTGAAGGAGCAGGAAGTGAAGAAGTCGTGTGACTGCTGTCATCATGATCCCTTCACCTCCAGATCATAGGCCCCGGCTGGACCCACCGTTCCAAGGGTGAAGCAGGAGCCTAGGAAATGGTACAACAGATTTGAATGTTGGTGCTGTGGCAAAGTTGGTCACTTTGCCGTGGATTGCTGGTTTAATCCAAGATACAATGAGACTCCTTTTGTTAGCAATGCGAGGCCGACCACTCGTAGGGTTAACCAACCGAGAGGGAGTGTGCTAATAAAGAATCTAGGACCCAAGTTCGATTGGGTTCCTAAGGGAAACTAATTTTGTTTTGCAGGTATGTCCAAAGGCCACCAAAACGCCAATCTGGTACTTGGACAATGGATGCTCCCGGCATATGACCGGGACAAGAATCCTGTTGCATGATTACTCCCCAGTCGAAAATGGACCCAAAGTCATCTTTGGAGGATCTGATCGAGGAGTAACCAGGGGTTATGGTATGATTTCCAATGGTGTATTCTCTATCACAGACGTGGCCTATGTTGAAGGGTTAAACCATAACCTAATCAGTGTAAGCCAGTTGTGTAATAAAGGATACGACGTTAAGTTCTGGAAGGAAAAGTGCTTGATAATATCGTGTGCCTCTTTGGAGACGCTATTAACTGGCATTAGGAGCAGAAAAATTTTTTGCTTATATTTTCTTAGCTTAGACTCTTCTACCCCCGTTTGCCTAGTAGCAAAAGACAGTGCATCTCTTTGTGAACAATGACACAAGAGATTGACACATATTAATTTCAAAACTATTAATATGTTATTTTCTAAGAATTTAGTAAGGGATGCCCCTACTATTAAGTGCATCAAAGATAGCCCTTATCCTGCATGTCAGAAGGGCAAACAGACTTGGGCTACCTTTAAGGGCATTGCTGACAAAGACTCTTCCATATGTATTTATCTTCTGCACATGGACTTGTTCGGTCCAGTGCAAGTTCATAGCTTAGGAGGAAAATCCTATACGCTAGTGATTATTGATGATCACTCTTGGTTTACTTGGGTGTTCTTCTTGAAACGAAAGTCAGATATGTTTGACATCTTCACTAATTTTATCAGGCAGATTCAGAACGAACTTAACTGCTCTGTGGTCAAAATCAGAAGTGACCATGAAACAGAGTTCGAGTCTGGAGCTATGACAGAATTCTGTGAAGAACATGGTATCTTTCATGAGTTTTCCTCCTCGCGTACTCCTCAGCAAAATGGAGTTGCGGAGAGGAGGAATAGAACGCTCATTGAGGCATGTACGACAATGTTGAATGATGCTTCTCTCCCAGTGTACTTCTGGGCAGAGGCTGTCAATACAGCCTGTCACGTGCAAAACCGGGCCTTGATCAACAAGAATCATCGTAAGACGCCTTATGAGCTATTGAAATGCTGGAAACCGACCATGTCCTATCTAAGGATTTTTGGTTGCAGATGCTATGTACTCAATAATGGGAAGTAACCACGTACTAAATTCGGAGAAAAATGCTTCGAAGGCATCTTCATGGGCTATAGTAGCCATAGTCGGGCATATAGGGTTTTTAATAAGAAAACCCAAGTGGTAGAGGAGTCCATTAATGTTGTATTTGATGAAGGAAGCCTGCTTCATAGCAATTCTTCCAGTGGCATTCTTGAAGATGCAGGTGCAAGGCTTGAACAGCTAAGTCTAGATGAGACTGCTAAAGATGAAACTCACAAGTACGTCAAGGTCTTCACCTCAACGCCATTTGGAGAAGATGACGGTCAGGATAGAGAAATTCTCCCAGAAGAGGGAGGAGCCCGAGAAGCTGTTGGAGCTCCAGATGCCAGACTCTTAGAGCTCAGACACGTGAGGGATCACCCAAGAGATCAGATCATAGGAGATCCTCGGGATGGTGTCAGAACTCACAGAGGTACAATTAATGAGATTCTGCACCTAAGTTTTCTGTCACAGGTTGAACCAAAGAAGTTCAACGAAGCGAACAAAGATGCATCATGGATATTGCCAATGCAAGATGAACTGCATCAATTCGAACGATGCAACGTCTGGACACTAGTTCCCAGACCAAAGAAACAGAATGTGATCGGCACTAAGTGGATCTTCAGAAACAAACTGGATGAACACGGGGTCATCATCAAGAACAAGGCCAGACTGGTGGCTCAAGGTTACAGACAGGGGGAGGGGATTGACTTCGACCAAACCCTTACACCAGTTGCAAGGCTCGAAGCGATCAGATTGTTCCTGGCGTATGCCTCTCACAAAGGATTCACTGTCTATCAGATGGACGTGAAATCAGCTTTTCTCAATGAAAATTTAAAAGAGGAAGTATATGTCGCGCAACCCCCAGGTTTTGTTAATCCAACATTCCCTAATCGTGTTTACTCTCTTAATAAAGCATTATATGGCTTAAAACAAGCTCCTCGAGCTTGGTATGAGACTCTGTCTAGTTTTCTTCTTGAGAACAAGTTCTCGAGAGGAAAAATAGATAAGACATCATTTCTTAGGGAAGTCAAAGGCAAGATTTTGCTGGTGCAAATCTATGTCGATGACATAATCTTCGGCTCAACGGACAACAATCTTTGCAAGAAGTTTTCTAAACTTATACAAGGAAAGTTTGAAATGAGCAGCATGGGAGAGCTAAAGTATTTCTTGGGACTTCAAGTGAAAAAGTCTGAGGATGGAATTTTCATTTCTCAGACAAAGTTCACAAATGAACTCCTCAAGAAATTCGGAATGGAGAGAGCAACCTCTATGAGGACTCCAATGGGATCCACTGTGTCTCTGGACAAGGATGAGAAAGGGAAACCTTTTGATGAAACCAAATTCAGAAGCATAATTGGATCCCTGCTCTACCTTACTGCTAGTAGACTGGATATTATGTTTTCCACATGCATTTGTGCCAGATATCAGGTGACCACTAAAGAATCTCATTATGTCGCTGCAAAGCAGATTCTTAGATACCTTAAGGGTACACCAAATCTTGGCTTGTGGTACCCAAGAAACAATGATGTCGAGCTGATAGGCTTTTCAGATGCTGACTTTGCAGGAAGCAGGAATGATAGGAAAAGCACTTCCGGGACGTGCCAATTCCTAGGAAGAAGGCTCATATCGTGGAACAGTAAAAAGCAGAACTGTGTCGCAACCTCTACGGCTGAATCTGAGTACATCTCAGCAGGCAGCTGTTGCGCACAACTTCTATGGATCAGAAATCAACTTGGAGATTATGACTTGCAGTTTAGAGAAGTTCCTATGTATTGCGATTCCTCGAGCGCAATTGCAATTGCGAACAATCCAGTATCGCACAGCCGAACAAAGCATATTGAAGTGCGCTACCACTTTATTCGGGAGCATGTGGAAAACAAAGATATATCTCTCTGCTATGTCCCCACGGATAAGCAAATTGCAGATATCTTCACAAAGACCCTAGATGAGGCCAAGTTCAGTCTCTTCAAAACTGAACTCGGCATGCTGAACTATGAAGATTGAAGACTGAAGGGCTCAAGGCTCTTGGATCAAGGGAAAGCATCTGCTAGGAACTCAAGATCGAGCATGGTTGCAAGAACTGAGGGGGAGAATTTTGTTCTAAGTGAAGTCCCAGATTTGCAGAAGCCGAAAAGGGGGAGATTACCCTCTCGGCCAAGACTAAGGTGGCTGGCAATGCTAAGTAGGCCACAAAGGCTATGTTTCTCTCAGGAAAATGGTAATGAATCTCACTCTCAACTGAAATTTCAGTTTATGATTTTCATTCCCATCTGTTCTATTCACATTAGCTTGTAGGGTTTAGGCTTCTTCAAATAGGGGGAGATTGTTGGGTATTGCATCCACAATAGACCTGATTTGAAGAAGCCCCTGAACAAGCTAAGGTGAATTGAAAATGTATTTGATCTTCTATCAAGTTGTGCTTGCAGCTATTCCATGCTAAGTACATGCCAATATCAGGGTGCAGTGGGTCAATATACACGGGTTTGCGCAATGTAATCCCTCGTTAAGTAGATCAGTGTGTTGACTCACGTGTGCTCTCTCTATTGGAGTGTACTTATTTTCAAGTACAGGGTCAAGGTAGATCAAGAGCAGAAGAAGGAGAAAATATGGGTCAAAGACCAAGTCATCAAAGGAAGGAAGAGAAAATTCTTCTAAGTAAAAATCGACAGGAATCGCTAAGTGATTCCCACCGACTTCGATGGGAATCGCTAGTGATTCCCGCCGACTTCGACGGGAATCGCTAGTGATTCCCGCCGACTTTGACGAGAATCGTTAGTGATTCCCGCCGATTCGTCGAGTATCACTTAGCCTCTCCCGCCGACTTCTTCCGGCTAATAGTTTTCAAACAGGGATTCTGCTAAGGCAGAATCGACGAGAATCGTGAGTGATTCCCAGCGACATCGATGGGAATCACCAACGATTCCCGCTGATTTTGCCTTAGGCAAATTTCCTCGTTCGCTGGACCGAACCAAGATGCCTTGCGCTATTTCGGCCGGGGCTAGGGCTTCTCCTTGTGTGTCCCACAACGATCTTTAGGGTTGGCCTCTGGTATATATATATGCGTATTTTGAACCTCTATAGATACACATTCTCTAAAATCGAAAGCAGTCGACGTCGTGCCCTAGCCGATCGCAGAAACCGCCGATCGCCTGTAGCCGCTCGCAAGTTCGTCGCCGTCGTTGATCTCAGTGCTTCTCTGATCTTCCGACGACAGTACCGAGGAAAGCAGAGCGTCTCACGTATTTATCTTGAGATCTTTTGTCTTCCGATTCGTAGAACGAGACTTGTTCTCCATTCTGAATCGGTTGAGGCCATTGATCTGACTGAGATCGTTTGTAGACCTAGCTTGCTTCATCAAGAAGTTTGGATCTACAAAGCATCGCCGCCGTATTTACTTGTCGTCGCCGATCTTGACAAGATTCTTTCCAAGAGAGAAATCCGGTTGTGGATTCTTCATAATCTTCAAGCAAGCTTCAACGAACGAAGAAGGACATCGGGAACTCCAAAAGCGTTGTTTGTATTTTATTTTACATTCAATTGTGGTTTGTTGTAAAGGAATTTTCATTCCTTGTTGTAAGGGTTGGGTGCAACCCGTGGTGGTGGAGTTGTGACTCCTTTGTTGGAAGGGTTCCTTCGGTAGTGTGAGGATTAGATTTCAATCCGTTTGGAGAAGTTACCGAGTCGTCCCTTGGTGAGAGATAGGTCGAAGGGGGAAAGTGGACGTACCCAAATCGGGGAACCACTATAATTCTGTGTGTTTTCTGTGCTCTGTTTATTAATTTGTGCAGGTAAATTTAATTCCGCAAAAGACTGCACGACACATATTCCCCCCCCCCCCCCATAGGTGGATTTAGTCGACACTAGAGACTTTCACAGAGCAGTCGTTTCCACTCTTCCCCTGAAGATTTCGATACCTCTGGTGTAGAAGTTGCAGAGCAGCCGACACCACCACCACCGAAAATGGCGTCACGGTGATCGGCAAGGCTTCAGCCACCCCAGAAGGTCGATTTCTCCCCCTCTCCCTCTATGCTAACATCTTAGTTCAACTAGGAGTTATATCAGGCTCAATTGAGCCTGATCCTTTGAGAGATTTCAGAGATATTTCATGAAAAAGTGTAGTTGCGGGATCGACGGAAACGGCCCCTCGGGCGCCCGTGCAGCCGCCCGGCGAAAGCCACCACCTCAACGGAGGTGGTGGACGCCGTGGTCGGTCAGAGAGGTGGTCTGGTGGTTAGTTGGCCAGGAATTCATGGCCAAAGGTGCTCCAGGATGGAGGAATCGGGACTGTCGGTTCAAGCTTAAAGACGAACCAATTCCGTCCAAGGCGCTTTAAGATTCGTGTTATGGCTTTATATTAATTTTATTTTAATTCTATATATGTCACATATTATGCAGTACCTTGAGTAATTTATTAAAAATACTTAGAGGTTAAATCAGAGTAAATGATCTCTATGAAAGTTGTAGTACTTTGAGTCTAGTTTATTTTAAAATTGGTCTCAACCGATTTGGGTCACTAATTTGGCCACAGCACGCCAAATGGTGCAAGCTGTACCTAGGGTTAACCAGACACAAATTTGTGTGCCCCCACTAATCTACTCATCCAAATTCTTTGAAATTTCGATCATATGTTAGTCTAATCTATATCTCAGACATATCCAAAAATAAGAATTTTTGGAATACATTTTTCTATAGTTTTAGAAAACATTTAATAAATCATGCATGATTTAATTAAGGGGTCTAATGAACTCAACACCATCCAATATCTTGGTGGTTGTCCATTAGGGTCATGACATGACCCTGGTAAATATTTCAGACTATTTGGGGTTGGTTTGAGTAGGTATTGGTGTGACCAAAAATTGATCCCTTAAGGATAAATTAGGGCAAAGGTGAAATTGATGGGTTGAGTGGCCCATCCTCATCAAAAAGGGATGAAACTTTGGACACTGCCTCCTAGTCCTATAAAACACCCCCTCAAGATATTTTGAGTGGTTTGGGTGGAGATGCCCTAAGACCCTAGGGAGAGCCCTAGGGTTGAGGTTTGGTGCCTATTGAAGGACATGGGACCATATGTCCTTGGATGGTCTTGGAACTTGGTTGGTGAGTTCCTAGGGTAAAAATAAGCTCTAGAAAGTGGTTTTAGGTGTTTTAGTAATATATACCCTCTTTTAAATAATTATGGATAGTTTAAGGAACTTTAATCCAATAAATAATTACATGCTCAAATGAACTTGGATGCTCATGAAAATTAGGCAGTGAACTTATTTAGATGATATTGTTCCCTAAAAATTTTATTGTGATTTTTGGATTAGTAATCATAGTACTTCATTCATAATAAACCCTAAGTTTGAGCTAATCACAAGATATTTATTTGAGGGTTAATTGCCAACTGGAAAAGGATGAAACTTGGCCAGGGAACATTTTAGGACACAATAATACACTGTGAATTTTAAAAAAAAAATTGGAAAACTTTTCATATTGGCTCCTTCATAAGTGCCCATTTATTAAATATTTTAATATAATTCATTTATGTGATCAATTGGAGTTGGAAAATCATAATTCTTGGTCAGTAGCCTTTTCTGGTCATATTTATCATCCAGTAATTTTCTCTTAATTTTTTGATGGCTGATTCTAATTTTCCCCTAATTAAATTAGTATTGTGCTTGTTAGTTCCATAAATTGTTGAAGGTCAAATCCATCTTGTCAAATTGAAATTTTTGGTATTTATTGTTATTTTGATGTTATTATGTTATCATTATTTTGTTAAGGCCATATTTAGTCAGGAAAGTGCACTTGGTGTTCAAAGGCTCATGAGGCCTGATTTTGTAGAAATTAAAATAAATATCAAATGAAATAGGAAGTTATAATATTATAGATTTGTTCCTAAAATATCATGATCGACCCCCAATAATTATCTTAAGACATTTGGATGAATATTTGAAGGGGTCACCATTCATACACATCATGTAGGTTAAATGGTCTACACTTAGTAGAAATTATAAAAGTAGGGAAGCATATGGAACTTGTATGGGGAAGGGTAGTTGGTGTACCTGGTTTGGTTGGAATATATAGGGTCACCAAAAAGGTTGGGAGAGCCCGATTGTGCAAGGGCAAAGTTGTGCTCGGGATCAACGGTGGACCGTCCTTCCTTGGAGAGGGAAAGTCTAAATATGATTAGAGATAGTTCAAGAGTAATGATAACAAATTGGGACATGGGTAGATACCAAAAATAATAAGTACCTTGCGAAAGGGAGATTTGAGCTTCAGCCCATCGTAGTTCCTAGTTCCCTCGAGAGCCCTTCACAGGGAATGTCCTAGGCAATCCAAGGTTAACCATAAACTATAAGACTAAAATGTTAAAGAGCAATTAGTAAAAACAAGGGATTCACCTTCACTCACCCTGATGACTTGGGAGGTTGGCTTGGTTGGGTTATCCGAGCGGTAGGCTCGATAGTTGTGGAAATGAGCAAGTTAGCCCGGCGAGCCGAAGGCTCGGAAGGTAGTTATAACGGACAGGTTAGTCTGGGGAGCTAATGGCTCGAGAATTCATGGTTTCATGTGCATAAGGTAGTGGGTCTTCGGTATTTGACAGCCTTTCACACCGACATAGATACGATGACTCGGCGGGTGTGGTTTACACTTAGCCAAGGAAAAGACTAGCGGGTTTGTCAGCATTAGTACGTGGTGACTCTGGTGTGTCCTTCAGAGGCAAACGTAAGGGCTAGGCTTGGTTGTGTGGATACCCTCCTAAGAGTTGGGTTGCCCAACCCATTGTCTCTGCTAGCCACTATGGAGGCTCCTAGGAGTGAAGCTAGCTTCCAAAACTAGGGAACTAAAGGTCTGTGCACATAGAGTCGTGTGTGTGTGTGTTGTATTTGTATGAACATAGCATTAAACACCCATATCATGTCATCATTGCATTTAAACCCCTACCCTTATCATATAAATTGGTATGAGACTTTTTATACGATAAGCCTTACAAAATGACCCCTTAATTTATAAGTTTGTATGGGCATCCTTATAAATTAAGGTTACTTTTAAATATAGCTTGTTCTTTTTTACTTCTCCTTTATTAGTGCTCTACTTGTTATAGAACTGCTATTTTAGACTCTTGTATATGGTATACTATATGACTGCTAGATAGTTCCGCCATCACCTATTTTATTTACTCTCCAACTTCATAAGCTTCCCTACCTCTCCTCCCGCACGGTGCCTAGGAGACGCAGGGGCGAGGCGGGGATGATAGTTGGCTTAGTCTTTATGACTAACGGTCGGTGGAACAAACATTTCAAGTGCTCCGGATGGGATACAGGGAGTGGCAATAGGAGATGCAGCACCGGCGGAGTACGGTGCACATGGTGGTGGGCCAGACTAGCATAGGAGCACCAGCCTCTAGCTCCGTGAGTGTTAGTTTTTACTTAGCTTCCGCGAGAGTGTTGTAGTGAGGTCTTGATGTACCGGGCATGAGCCCGCCTATATTTCTATTTCTACATTTCCGTTCGGTTTCAGTACTTCTATATCTGTGGACTTGATGTGATTCATGCTCATTTATATATGTTGTGATTTTTATGGACCTTATTATATTTGTCTTAGTTGTTATTTCTACTTCTTGGGTGATCACTAATGCAGGCAAGATCGGCGTTTTATAGTGACGACCACCCCGAGTGTTGGTGTCATTACAAAACGGCGATTCTAAGCGTAAGACCCGATAGCATAGCAAAAAAATGGGGTCTTGTCACAACCCGCATTTTCTCTGAATTAAGGATTATCAGAGTAAGAGAAAACACGCGTCATGATGCCACGTCAAGCAGGGGATAACTGCTGACGCTCAGGCAAAACCACCTACCAACTTAATGAAGGAAAATCATGTGATTAATGATTAGAAAATCAGTTATATTTTAGAGGCTGTATCCCCCGGCTTAGTGGATCACCTAGTCCACAAAAGAAAACTATATTTAAACGCTGCGGGAAAAAAAATACTTTATCAGTTTTGACATCCTAAGGAGCGCATAAGGGTCCCAAGAGAACCACTCATGTTATGCAAGACCCTACATTTAATTTATATAATATATAAGAAAACGGTCTTCATACGTGATTTGGAAAATAGTGATTACGTTTTATAAAACATGCTGATCATGAGCTTTATTTATAATAATAATTATAGTTTAAGAATAACTAGCAACCTAGCATAAATCCTTCTCAGAGCAAGTAGACTATCTCCAGAAAATGGTAGCAGCATAAGTAAATATATCCAGTACAAAGGTAACAACTACCAGTGGGCGCCAACAACCTGACACGAACCCACTGACACACATGTATGTCTGTAAGAAAGTACTGAAAAACTACCTCACCAACACGGCAAACGGAACTCCAAAGTCCAAGAGACCACCTACACCACCACTGCAAGCTAGCCACCCAACTGGCTACGGCTCAGAACCTGGGGTATTCCAAAAGAAAACAGAATACCTCAGCAAGCTAAACAAAGTAAAAACTGTATGAAAGAGTCAACCAAAGGGGAAAAGTACCTGAAAAACATGCAGTAGAAAGAGTCACAACTGTCCAAAATAGGACAACAAGAAAAGCACTACGTGCGAGGAAACAGCAACAACCCAGCCCAGGAACAACATCCTACAGGGCCTACTAGGCTACAAAGAGCCCAAAGTGCTGCAAACTACCAAGGAAGAAACTTCTAACACCCTAAACTGTGGGAGGTGGTAGTAGCAAAAACAAACAACGAGGAACCGGATTGGAGGCAAACTCAGTCCCCCCATCCACCATGTCCAAGTCAACAAGCTCGAGGGTCTACACGTGAAAGCACAAGGGACCTTCCACCCACATGCCCAGCCCATACCTGGAGCAAGAAAAACATGAGTGGCCTTGGCTAAATTATACAACTCCACCCCCATAAAGAGCTACAAACCACCACTACTAACCACGACCCACGATTCGACCATTAGGAAAGAGAAACATGGCCGACAAGGAAATTATAAATACAAACAAGGAATTCACTCAAGAACGTAAATCGAGGAAAGAGAAAAAGAAAGTGTTGAAATGACTCAACACGACGTGGCGCTGGGTCCTCTCGACACCGCATTGAGTGAGCTTCACTCACTCAACGTGCCACGCAAAGCGAACTATCACAACAATAACTCTTACAGATGAGTGCAAAAAGGAAATATTCAGAGCGCACGATCAGTGTCGCACGACCAGTGGTCGTGCGCACTCATCGGCTGATGATCGTGCGAAGTGAACCTGGGAAACTTGAAACCTGACAGAAAACTTAGCATCAGCGCACGATCAGTGTCGCACGACCAGTGGTCGTGCACACTATTTCCAGCGCTCGTGCGATAGCCGAGACAGAACTTTGGAGAAATGAACAGGTAGCCGCGCACGAACAGTGGCACACGACCAGTGGTCGTGCGCCCTAACGTTTGATGATCGTGCGTGGGTAACCTGTACCATTTGGGATTTCCCGAACGACACTGGAACGCGCATCACATTCTCCCGACACTGCGAACCACAACTACAACACACCAAAAACGGCCTACGGCACACCTAACATAATTTTTACCTATTCTACTCGTTCACCAACACCATCCAACTACGCCTAATCATTCGACACGGAAACCGGAGACAGAAATGGTAGAAACAAGTAGGATGCATGAATCGAAAGAAAAACAACTTGGCAAGGGCGAGAACACCACTTGCCTTGATTTCCGGCGAAGCTTGGTCGGCTTTCCCTCCTCTTCACGCACGAATCCGGCAACGAAGCACAAGGCCAAAAATCTGGACATTGCCGGCGGAAAACAAGTCAAAACCCGAAATTCAAACCCACAAGCAAGGCCACGAAACTTGGAAATCTTACCGTAGGAATGAAGGTCTTGACGAGAGCAATCCGAATCCACTCTCGGAATCGAATTCCGCCCACAAACGCTCCGGGAATCGGCGGTGGAAGGCAAGGGCTCGGCGGTTTCTCCGTTTCTCTCGTACAGGGGCGGCGGTTTCCTATTTGGAGAAGATGATCGAGCTTTTCTATTTCTATCCTATATATATGTATAATGTTAATATATAATAATATATTTTATTACAAAATTACATAAAGCACCAAAACGACGCGAAAACCGAACTACCTCGAAATTCGACGAAATTCGCACCGTAGCTAAATACCCACGCTACGAACACAACGGCGAAGTCGAAATTAATTTTCGACAAACAGAACTCGAGTTATACCCAAATAAAGCCAAACACAAACATCCAACCCGAGAGGCCACACCGGGTCACCGAAAACGACTCGGCTTGCTAGGGAGATCTTGCCAACAGGCTACAGAATAGGGCACTCAGTTCTAAGGAGCTAAACCACACTCCACAAATGGCACAAGCCACGGAAACGCATCATCGTAACGCCAACGAGAATAAAAATAAACGCAGAAAAATCGGGGGGCGTTAGAGTCACTCCCCCTAAAAAAAAGTTTCGTCCCGAAACTTTACGCACAACACTCCTACTAAAGAAGGAAAAGTAACCAATAGGAGTTACAAGAAGGGAAACATACCGATCAAATCAGCGAAACAGGTGAGGGTAAGCCCTCCTCATGGCCGACTCTAGCTCCCAAGTCGCGCTCTCCAAATCCTGATTTTTCCACAGAACTTTCACCATCGGTATGGACTTCTTTCGCAGCACTCGCT
The DNA here is from genome assembly GCA_039513925.1 of Platanthera zijinensis. Classification (NCBI taxonomy): domain Eukaryota; kingdom Viridiplantae; phylum Streptophyta; class Magnoliopsida; order Asparagales; family Orchidaceae; genus Platanthera; species Platanthera zijinensis. The sequence continues at coordinate 37,665,943 of CM077083.1, forward strand.
CCTGAGTATCCAAAATACGAACCGGCACCTCAACAAAAGAGAGGTTGGGCTCCAACTGGTGCACAACGTCCAAGACCTGCCCACTGCTGCGCACACACTTCCGCAATTGGCTAACATGAAAAACATTATGAACTCCTGGGAAGTTTGCTTGCAAACCCAATCAATAAGCTGACACGCCAATCCGTTCCAAAATCTCGAACGGGCCCACATACCTTGGGTCCAATTTCCGATTCTTACCAAACCTCTTTACACCCACCATTGGGGAAACCTTAAGAAATACAAGGTCCCCTATAGAGAACTCCAAAGCAGACCTACGCCGATTGGCGTTCTTTTCGTACCTCTCCTGAGCTATACGAAGCTTCTCCCGAATAAGCTTCACGGCGACTTCCATATCCTCCAGCGCATCAGGACCCAACAACGGCCTCTCACCAGCCTCGGCCCAAAACAACGGAGTCCTACAGCGCCTCCCATACAAGGCTTCGAACGGAGCCATCTGCAAACTTTCCTGATAACTGTTGTTGTAAGCAAATTCCATAAGCCGCAGCCGCTCATCCCACGCTCCGTCGTGGTCTAAAATATAGCATCGGATCATATCCTCAACAATCTGATTCACCCGCTCCGTCTGCCCATTGGTCTGTGGGTGGTACGCAGTAGAATATCTCAGATCCGTACCCAAACCCTCCTGCAGACTCTGCCAAAAACGAGAAGTAAACCGGGAGTCTCGATCAGAAATGATGCTAACCGGCACACCGTGGAGTCGGATGACTTCATTCAAGTACAACTCTGCTATCTTCTTCATCGGGTGATCAATCTTATATGGCACAAAGTGAGCACACTTTGTCAATCTATCCACTATAACCCAAACAGAATCAAATCCCCTCGGGGATTTCGGTAAGCCCGCAATGAAGTCCATAGATATACTCTCCCACTTCCAAGTCGGGATCTCTAATGGGGTCAACTTGCCACCAGGCCTTCCATGATCGGCCTTCACGTGCTTGCAAGTGTGGCACTCAGCAACAAATCGGGCTATATCACCTTTCATGCCATACCACCAGGCAATTTGCCTTAAGTCACTGTACATCTTCGTAGATCCTGGATGATAGGCAACGCTGGATCCATGAGCCTCTCTGCAAATCATACCTCTAATATCCCCAACGGCGGGGATGCAAAACCTGTCGCGGTACTTCAAAGTACCCGCATCATCGATAACAAAATCTGGCAACTCTCCCTTCTCTGTCCGGATGAATTGGTGCAACAGATCCGGGTCGTCCTTCTGGTGTAGTCTGGTCAAAGAAATCCAGGACGGCTCTACCACTGACAAACTACTCTGCAAACCACAGCATCCCACTGAAATATCCATAAGGAGGAACTCCTCAACTAACCGATCGGCGGAGAGGTTAAAGATCTTTCCCGTCTTTTGGCTCAGGGCGTCGGCCACCACATTGGCCTTGCCCGGATGATACTGGATCTCTACATCATAATTGGCCACATACTCTAGCCACCACCGCTGGCGCAGATTCAACTCCTTCTGCGTGAACACGTACTTCAGGCTCTTGTGGTCAGTAAAGATCTTGCACTGAGCCCCATAAAGTAGGTGTCTCCACAGCTTCAACACATAAATAACTGATGCGAACTCAAGGTCATGCGTAGGATAATTCTTCTCATGAGTCTTCAGTTGCCTTGACCCATAGGCAATCACCTTTCCAACCTGCATTAATACGCATCCCAGACCTACAAGCGAAGCATCCACATATACATCATAATCCACACCCTCAGTAGGCAGGGTCAGAACGAGAGCAGTGCACAATCTCTTCTTTAGCTCCAGAAAGGCTTCTTCGCACTTCTCGCTCCAAACAAAAGCCACATTCTTCTGAGTCAGCTTGGTCAAAGGTGCAGCTAGGGAAGAGAAACCCTCCACAAACCTCCTGTAGTAGCCAGCCAACCCTAGGAAACTCCTGATCTCCTTAGGGGTATTCGGCCTACTCCAATCCATCACTGCTGCGACCTTTTCTGGGTCGACCGAGATCCCATCCTTGTTCACCACGTGGCCTAGAAATGAGACCTGAGGCAACCAAAATTCGCACTTGCTCAACTTGGCGAATAACTTGTGATTCCTCAACTCTGTCAGAACCAAACGCAAATGCTGCTCATGCTCCTCCACGCTGCGAGAATAGACCAACACGTCATCAATGAAGACCACAACGAACTTGTCGAGGAAATCCTTGAACACCCGGTTCATCATATCCATGAAGGCTGATGGTGTGTTGGTCAGACCAAACGACATCACCAAAAACTCAAAGTGTCCATGCCTCGATCTAAACGCAGTCCGTGGAATATCTGCCTCACGGATCCTGAGCTGATGATAACCAGAACGAAGATTGATCTTGGAGAACACCGTGCTACCGCGCAACTGGTCAAATAAATCATCGATCCTCGGCAGAGGGTACCTGTTCTTAATAGTGACCTTGTTCAATTCTCTATAGTCGATGCAAAGCCGCATCGACCCATCTTTCTTCTTTACAAACAAAACAGGAGCACCCCAAGGCGACGAACTCTTCCTGATAAAACCTTTAGCCAACAGCTCATCCAACTGAACTCGCAACTCCTCTAACTCACGAGGGGCCATCCGGTACAGCGCCTTAGCAATAGGACGCGTACCCGGCTCCAAATCGATCACAAACTCAACATCCCGCTCGGGAGGAAGACTAGGAAGGTCATCAGGAAAAACATCGGCGAAACCATAAACAATAGGAATTTCCTCCAAGCGTGGTACGCTAACAGCGGTTCCAACCGCCGAGACTAAACAAGCACCACAACCAGAAAGAAACAACCTCTGAGCACATACCGCAGAGATGACAGGAGAATCCTGACACGGATCAGCATACACGCTGCCGGGCTGACCGTCGTCCCTGATGAAGTCCAAGCGCTTTCCTTTGCACTAAATGACTGCATCATACCTAGAGAGCCAGTCCATGCCCAGAATAACATTGAAGTCCTCCAGATCAATCATCTTCAGGTCCGCCTTCGCAAGAAAGTTCCCCAACAAAACAGGGCAATCCAAAATGCCCAAATCTGACAACACAGATTCACCAGAGGGAAACTTGACACGGAAGGAATCCCGAACACGATCTAAGGTCAACCGATGTCGCTCCACAAAGGCTCTAGCCACGAACGAGTGGGTAGCGTCGGAGTCAAATAGAACCCGCGCCCAGCGGTTCTTTACCTTAAATTTCCCTATAGGAGCACACAAAACTAAGGAACTAGCGCAACAATACTGCAAAAATTCTACCAAATAGAACTACCAGGCTGGAAAAACAACAAACAACTAACCTGAAATGACCTGGGTCGAAGCCTGAGCCTCCTCGAAAGAGATCACGTTCAGCTTCCCCTTTCCCTTGTCCACACGCTGAGGTGGAGGTAAAGCCTGCAATGGAACTGCAGGAAGAGCTGGCTGAAACTGAGGACACCTCGACTTGATGTGACCCTTCTGCCCACACTGAAAGCAGACTTTATCCTTGGTCCAACACTGGGTCGCATCATGCTCGGATCGCTTGCAAACGGAACAGGAGACATCTCTCCTAGGAGCACCCTGAATCGCATGAACCTGCTCCTTCCTCTGAGTTGCTGCCTTCTTGAAACATTTCTCGGCAGGGTGGCCTGACCGGCCACAGAAGCTGCACTCCACCTTGCCCTCTTTCCCGGAGCCGCACCGGGTACCTGGGGTTTCTTCTCCTCCACCGACTTTCTCTTATCCAACCTCATTTGCTGGCCCCTGCTCCTCGCGGTCTCAATAGCCTCCACCTTCAGAGCAGCCTCTACTACACCTGCATAAGTCTCTGACCCATAAGCACTGGTCAACTGTTGCACCTCGCTCCTCAAACCACCGAGAAATCGCTTAACTCGATCAGCTCAACGCTGACCAATCCAGGGGCAAAACGGCTCAACTTGCTGAACTCTATCTCATACTCACCCACCGTGAGTTGCCTTTGCTTCAGATGGAGGAAGTCGTTCATGAGGCGGTCACGCTCGACCGAGGGTAAGAACTTCCTCAACAACATCTCCTTGAACACTTCCCAAGAGCATCCAGCTACTAAACTCTCCTTCTCCCTCAGCCACCAACTCTTAGCCAAACTTTTAAGCTGATAGGCGGCTATCATCACCCTCTGATCATCTGTAATCCCTGAATACGAGAACATCTCCTCCATGGAGATCAGCCAGTCGTCTATCACCATGAAATCTGCCTTCCCATCATAAGTGGGAGGACTCAGCCTCTAAAACTGCGAGATGAAGGCCATCTCTGCTGGCACCACCACTGGAGGTCTCAAGGGTGCAGGAGGAGGAGGAACAGCTAACCCCCCTGCGGGGACTTGCACTCCCTGAGCCTGTCCTGCCACAACTGCCACCAAAGACTGAATCTGGGCTCGCACCTCCTCAAACTGTCTGCCCATGGAATCGTTACTCTGACGCAGACTCTCGATCACCGCATTGTTCTGAGCCCCAGATGACTCACCCTCAGACAGGGGAGTCGATCGAGTCGCAGGACGCCTTGCCATTCTAAAATCATATCAACACAAATTAGATCCTACTACAACGTCTAGAACCAAATATAAGTACAGACAATACATATATAGATATAGACTTAAAGCTGCTAAACTTGCTCTGAGAGTTTATCTTTTTAACAAAATTTAGATGTTATGCCCTAACCTAGGATGGTTAACCACCACCTTACTAACTCTTGTGCCTAGATTGGGAATGCATGACTTTTATATTAATTTGAAAACTTATGTGTGTACATATGTCATCCTGCCAGTCTTTAGCATGGCACGTTGTGCTTATGCAATGTTATGATATGCATGTTTGTGCTATGCATTCTAAAAAGGCCCTAATGCATGTTATGAGCGGCGTACACAAGAAAATGTTATGCATCCCATTCTACATAACATTCTCATGCAACGAAAAAGAAAACGTGCTAGACGCAACTATGTGGTGAGGTTATGCATCCCATACTGCATAACCCTCACATATTACCCTTATGGTGGATCCATATACGAACACATATTATGCATCCCATACTACATAATATGCCCCGTATACTTCATGTTATGCTATGAGTGTAGTGTTCGTGCTTTTGCCAAGACGTGATGATGACATATCAGTGTGTGAATGACATGATGTTGAACTACTAAAAAGCAAACAAAGGAAGGTTGCTCAACTAACTTGTCAAGCAACCTCCCTCTGATACCAACTGTCACAACCCGCATTTTCTCCGAATTAAGGATTATCAGAGTAAGAGAAAACATGCGTCATGATGCCACGTCAAGCAGGGGATAACTGCTGACGCTCAGGCAAAACCACCTACCAACTTAATGAAGGAAAATCATGTGATTAATGATTAGAAAATCAGTTATATTTTAGAGGTCGTATCCCCCGGCTTAGTGGATCACCTAGTCCACAAAAGAAAACTATATTTAAACGCTGCGGAAAAAAAAATACTTTATCAGTTTTGACATCCTAAGGAGCGCATAAGGGTCCCAAGAGAACCACTCATGCTATGCAAGACCCTACATTTAATTTATATAATATATAAGAAAACGGTCTTCATACGTGATTTGGAAAATAGTGATTACGTTTTATAAAACATGCTGATCATGAGCTTTATTTATAATAATAATTATAGTTTAAGAATAACTAGCAACCTAGCATAAATCCTTCTCAGAGCAAGTAGACTATCTCCAGAAAACGGTAGCAGCATAAGTAAATATATCCAGTACAAAGGTAACAACTACCAGTGGGCGCCAACAACCTGACACGAACCAACTGACATACATGTATGTCTGTAAGAAAGTACTGAAAAACTACCTCACCAACACGGCAAACGGAACTCCAAAGTCCAAGAGACCACCTACACCACCACTGCAAGCTTGCCACCCAACTGGCTACGGCTCAGAACCTGGGGTATTCCAAAAGAAAACAGAATACCTCAGCAAGCTAAACAAAGTAAAAACTGCATGAAAGAGTCAACCAAAGGGGAAAAGTACCTGAAAAACATGTAGTAGAAAGAGTCACAACTGTCCAAAACAGGACAACAAGAAAAGCACTACGTGCGAGAAAACAGCAACAACCCAGCCCAGGAACAACATCCTGCAGGGCCTACTAGGCTACCAAGAGCCCAAAGTGCTGCAAACTACCAAGGAAGAAACTTCTAACACCCTAAACTGTGGGAGGTGGTAGTAGCAAAAACAAACAACGAGGAACCGGATTAGAGGCAAACTCAGTCCCCCCATCCACCATGTCCAAGTCAACAAGCTCGAGGGTCTACACGTGAAAGCACAAGGGACCTTCCACCCACATGCCCAGCCCATACCTGGAGCAAGAAAAACATGAGTGGCCTTGGCTAAATTACACAACTCAACCCCCATAAAGAGCTACAAACCACCACTACTAACCACGACCCACGATTCGACCATTAGGAAAGTGAAACATGGCCGACAAGGAAATTACAAATACAAACAAGGAATTCACTCGGGAACGTAAATCGAGGAAAGAGAAAAAGAAAGTGTTGAAATGACTCAACACGACGTGGCGCTGGGTCCTCTCGACACTGCATTGAGTGAGCTTCACTCACTCAACGTGCCACGCAAAGTGAACAATCACAACAATAACTCTTACATTACTACCTTAACACTACACAAAACACTCATGCCCACCTAACCCGCGTATCGACGCCAGCTAAATACGGGTGCAAAAAGGAAATATTCAGAGCGCACGATCAGTGTCGCACGACCAGTGGTCGTGTGCACTCATCGGCTGATGATCGTGCGAAGTGAACCTGGGAAACTTGAAACCTGACAGAAAACTTAGCATCAGCGCACGATCAGTGTCGCACGACCAGTGGTCGTGCGCACTGTTGCCAGCGCTCGTGCGATAGCCGAGACAGAACTTTGGAGAAATGAACAGGTAGCCGCGCACGAACAGTGGCACACGACCAGTGGTCGTGCGCCCTAACGTTTGATGATCGTGCGCGGGTAACCTGTACCGTTTGGGATTTCCCGAAAGACACCGGAATGCGCATCACATTCTCCCGACACTGCGAACCACAACTACAACACACCGAAAACGGCCTACGGCACACCTAACATAATTTTTACCTATTCTACTCGTTCACCAACACCATCCAACTACGCCTAATCATTCGAGATGGAAACCGGAGACAGAAATGGTAGAAACAAGTAGGATGCATGAATCGAAAGAAAAACAACTTGGCAAGGGCGAGAACACCACTTGCCTCGATTTCCGGCGAAGCTTGGTCGGCTTTCCCTCCTCTTCACGCACGAATCCGGCAACGAAGCACAAGGCCAAAAATCTGGACATTGCCGGCGGAAAACAAGTCAAAACCCGAAATTCAAAACCACAAGCAAGGCCACGAAACTTGGAAATCTTACCGTAGGAATGAAGGTCTTGACGAGAGCAATCTGAATCCACTCTCGGAATCGAATTCCGCCCACAAACGCTCCGGGAATCGGCGGTGGAAGGCAAGGGCTCGGCGGTTTCTCCGTTTCTCTCGTACAGGGGCGGCGGTTTCCTATTTGGAGAAGATGATCGAGCTTTTATATTTCTATCCTATATATATATATATATATTAATATATAATAATATATTTTATTACAAAATTACATAAAGCACCAAAACGACGCGAAAACCGAACTACCTCGGAATTCGACGAAATTCGCACCGTAGCTAAATACCCATGCTACGAACACAATGGCGAAGTCGAAATTAATTTTCGACGAACAGAACTCGAGTTATACCCAAATAAAGCCAAACACAAACATCCCCCCGAGAGGCCACACCGGGTCACCCAAAACGACTCGGCTTGCTAGGGAGATCTTGCCAACAGGCTACAGAATAGGGCACTCAGTTCTAAGGAGCTAAACCACACTCCACAAATGGCACAAGCCACGGAAACGCGTCATCGTAACGCCAACGAGAATAAAAATAAACGCAGAAAAATCGGGGGGCGTTACAGGTCTTACATGATATAATTGGAAAGGCTCTGCTTTGCAAGACTGGATCTCATGATAAGATATCCAAAAAGTTGTTCGAGCTTATGACAAGGATAATCCTATCCAAGAAGACAAACTGGGGGGACAGTGTTATTTCACAGAATAGTTGAGTGTATCCCAGAGCCAAACCTGGGAAGGATAATGTCTTTGTTCTTGCACACCACTGTTCCAGTGATCCTCAATTTGAGGCTAGGTACAACGATTCACAACATGGGGAAAATGGAATCCAAGATGTTTGATAGGTGGTACAGAGTTCGGTTACCACATCAACAGACTATTGAGAAGAAGAAAAAGAAAGCAGTTTGGGTAACTGAAGATAGCACGGAAAGTAATTCTTATAAAACAATAAGGAAGAGCCACATGATCCTTAGCTGACTGAATCCTCTAAAGAACCAAGGAAAGACAGGAGTGCTTAGGTTTCAATTTCCTCTGAATCTGCAACAAGGAATCAATTTGGTGGATATCAGTCTGAAGAGATTCCAGCTGAAGCCTTAGAGATACTGACTGGACAAGTAGTAGAAAATATCTGTGAAAATATTGAGGGGGATACTTCCCAGATGGTTGCAAACATTGAGGGGGAGACTGACAAAATCGATGTTCATGTTAAGGGGGTGCAAGTTCTGCCTGATGTGCAGGATCAACTTAATTCTCTCCTAAAAACTCTTCAGAATAGAATAAATCAGATTCCTGATGAGCAAATTCCTATGACAATCGAAGAAGATATTCTGAACATTACTGTAGAAGACCAAGATGTCCCTAAGGACAATGCTGAGGTTGAGGGGGAGATTCACTCTGAAATTCCTACTCCAGAAATAGTGTATACCATAGACTCCTCTGAGTATTACATGGGTAATGTTGTTGCTGCTGATGCCCATGCTGATGCTCATTCCTCTGAGTATATGATGGCTGACTCATAAGATAGAATAGTTACTAGGGAAAGAGATGTGGATGGATGTGATCAAGGTACATCTAACAAAGCTTAGCTAATGTCACCTACATTCCTTGCTCAATTGAAGGTTCTGCTTGATCATCAAAGAAGACAGTTTGAGCACTATATTGATAATTCCATCAAGGAAGTTAGAAGGGATCTTTCCACTAAAATCAAGTCCATCAGGTTTGAAGTCAACCTCCTGAAAGCTAACACAGTAGCATTCTTCATGAGGGTTACTCCTATTGTAACACTTACTGAAGGCAAGCTGGCAAAAATCAGCAAAACTCAGCATGATATTCTGGGGAATCAGAACATAACCTCCAAGAACATGAAAATGGTTCAAGATGTGCAGAAAAATCTGAGAATCCCACAAGACAACTCTGGAAAGGAGAATGGATGTCTGCACTCAAATTCTTGATGATCACATGTTAGAGGTAAAGAAACATGTCACAAAGGGTGTAAATTTTCTGAATGAAAGACTCTCCATAGCCAAGAACTCCCTGACTGCAGCTTTATCTGAAGAAGTCATAAAGGGGGAGAAGGCAATGATCAAGGCTAACACTAAGAATGTTGTTTGGGTAACCAACGTAATAAAAGGTTCATTTGGCCTTGAACAACATATATATATATATATATATATATATATATATATATATATATATATATATATATATATATATATATATATAAACATTCTTGCTATTCCTGGAACCATTCAAGAAGTACTGTTTGAACAGTATGGTGATCAGAGGGGAGATCAAAATGATGATCAAGTTTCTGCTTAGTGGACTGAACCCTCTGCTGAAATTCTCACATTCAGTCTCATTGCTGACTAGATAGCTAGAGCGAGAGGCAAGTCAGTTGCTAAAGAAGTGGAAGAAACAAGGCTTAGCAAGAAAAGGTATAGAGAAGAGATGGAGACCGGGCCTGATTTTTGAGAAGTGGAGTCCTCAATCTAGGACTATTATCTTGTCTGTTTGGGATCAAGTCAAAGAGAAAAAAAACTAAGTGGGGAAAGCTTTATATCTCCCTAAAATGGGCAAAACTAAAAAAGAATGAAGAGGTCAGGAGAAAGTTCAGAAGAGATAAAAGTCAGGTTCACTGCCACCAGATGCTGTGGAGCCTAGCAAATACTTTCCTAAGCCCTAGAGTTATTTTGAAAGACAAAAGGAAAAGAAGAATGAAGATAAGGAAAAGGCTACAAAAAAACCCAGCAGGGGGATTGTGATCAAGGAACGAGAAACATGAATTGATTTTGTTTTCCTTAAGGGTTGTAGGAATGTGATCATTTTGTTTTATGCACGCTGTCTATTTATGACTTTTTCCTTTAAATGAAAATCATATTTTTGTGTGTGTATAAATTATTGCTCTTATCTACTATGATGATTTATCTGTTGTATATAGTAGTGTATATCATTGACTAGGGTTCTAACTTCTTCAAATATGGGGAGATTGTTAGGTCCATTGATTACAATGTCCTGGATTTGAAGAAGGCCCTCAAGTCAATGGTATACACATGAATGTATTTGATGCATGCTCTAAGTTCAATGTATGCAGGTTGTTCTCAGTTGCACTGATTTGATAGGTAGTCTGAGTCACAATGACAGTTGGACTCAATACAGGATGTTGGCAGACAAGAAATCTGGCTATGTCCAGAAGAATTGAGTGAAGGCAGTTCACTCAACGCCAAAAGGCTAAAAGCATTGACTGAAGCTCAAGCAATCAAAGACTTAGTGTTGCTGTCAATAAATCTATCTAACGACAGAAGCGTTTGAGTGAAGGCATTTCACTTAACACCTACTTAACAGAAAATCTGTCAAAGGACAGAAGCGTTGAGTGAAGACAGGTCACTCAACGCCTCATCAAGAAGCCAGGCAGAGGACAGAAGCATTGAGTGAAGAAGCTGCACTCAAGGTCTTCATATAGAAAAATTCAATTAAGTCAAGAAGTGTAGAGTGATGAAGGCTCACTTGATGTCTAAGCTGTTAGACTATAAATGTCTATATGCGTTGAGTGATGAAGGCTCACCCAACGCAATCAACGCCTAAAGATGAAGAATTCAGCTAAGTACTTTTGCGTTGAGTGACAAAGCATCACTCAATGCCTATGCAGATTGCCTTGAATTTGCTAAAAGTCCACAGGAGCTGAGTCCTGCTGACGTCAGTAGAAATTCAAATATCGCGGGTTTTGCATGATAGAAGACAAAAGGCATCGCTTTCCTTTAGTATTGTAGTTAATGCAAAATTTGTGCTGCAGTTGCCCATTCTAGGGGTCCACACTGCGCATAGAGCCGTTGGATTTACGGGAAATAAAAGCAGAGTTCCGAGAAATTAAAAAGGACTTTTGCCTTTTCGGAGACGAACCTTTCTGCTCATCTTCTTCCTGAAAACGAAGAAGAAGAGCTCAATATCTGGTGATCAATAGCAAGTCTTAAAGCTCCAGACAAAGTTGGCTGCTGAAGAAATAAAGAAAAGAAATCTCATTTTGTCATCATCAGCTAGTTCAGAAGCACCAGTTTCTGAGATTCTTCCCAGCACAAGCTGAACTAACCTGAAGTTCTACTTCCTTGATGCTGTGAAGAAGTTGGGTTGAGCTCACTCAGTCCAGAGAGAAGGCTTAGAGAACACTTTCTTTGGATCAAGTCATCAATAACAAACTCACTCTTACTATAGGATCAATCTTGATCTAAGTTATAAGACTGAAATATAAAGACTGAGTTATAGGATCCTTTTGTTGATCTGAGGTATGGCATGTGTGCCTGAGTGTAGGACTTTGGATTAAGTCTAAGGTAGGTGATCAGAAGGATCACTGAGTTGTAGGAGATTTTATCTCTAAGTGTAGGGCCTTGGGCCTGAGGTAGGACTTGGAGGAGTCTGAGAGATCCTAAGGGATCTGTGTTGCAAGCTCATTGAGCCGAGTCTTGGTGGAGATTGCCTTATTTAAAACACTGTTAGAAAGGTGGGAGGGAAAGTGGATGTACCCATACCTTGGGGAAACACTATAAATACTAGTGTGTTAGTATCAATTCTTGAAAGCTAACATAAAGTAAATCACTCAACTCACCAAACTAAAAGATAGTCGCAAAAGACTAAAAAACCTATTGACCCCCCCCCCCCCTCTAGGTGAATAGCTACTCTTGAAACAAAAACTTTATTACCCCATGTTTGATTTGGGCTAGGTTCACTCCTAGGTTGTTTGACCCACTTTTATAGCCAGGGTCAAAGTCTAGGTTTAAGTTAGTCTTAGTAAAGCAGACCTCATAAAGACCAGCACAAAGACCAAGACTCAGAAGTAATCTGTGGATCTGATATCAGTTCGACTTTTGTCGAACTTGGCTCGAAGATCGTCTATCTCCGATCGATGATCGTAGAGTAAAAATCTCTGAGCTGAGCTCGACGATCTCAGAACTCAGATCGATGATTCCAGTCTCAGCTCGACGATCTTCTATCTCAGCTCTGCGATTATTTATCTGTGTTCGACAACCTTATTGCGCAGTTGTCTTGAAGATTTCATTATTATTTTGTCAAGGCTGTTTATGAAATCAAATCTCTAGTAGTTAATGCTGATGTTATCAAGTCTTATAGCTATTTCTATTGCAGCATTAACTACAGGTTTTCACAGAGTTATTATATTATCTTATATGCCAAAGACAGTTGAGGAAATCATTTATTGTAGCCGTTTTCTCTCCTCGATTCCTGCAGAATAATTAAAGGAATGTTTTTGAAATTCAAGTCAAAAATTGTTTTATCCTACAAAAAGAAGAAGGTTGTCGATTTCATTACAGAAAAGAGACACACAAAGAAAGACTGAAACTCGTTCCTGCTAACATCCTAAAAATTCTGAAGCAGATCTTCATCAGATTTCACATTCTGTCTCTGAAGAAGAAGCAAGAAGAACATCTTTTACAAATCAAGAGTCTTTTTGTTCTTCTCTTCCAGGACCTTGCTAAGACATTCCAGCACCATCTGTCTAAAGCTCCTGGACCAAGTCTCTCAGTTGAAGACCTACTCACCCTGTGCAAAGCTTCCCAGCCTGAACCCTTATACATCTCAGGGGGAGCTTTGACAACATCTCTGAATCCATAGTCTTCTCATTGTTTTGAGAAAAGAAGACTTTCATTACTCTCTCATCCCCATCTCTGCACAGGGTTTTAATTCCCTTCAAAATTATTCTAGTTCATAAGTCTCCTTCCAAAAGACTTGGGTTGGTTTTTGGGCACCTGATCAAAAGCTCATTGGTGGCAGTCACCTGATCAAAACCTGCAGTGGATTCCTACCAAGGGTGGTAGAAGAGTGGATGTACCCAGTTGGGGAACTACTATAAAATTCTTGTGTTGTCTGATTGTGCTTTTTGTGTTCTTGTGTGCTTGTGTTGTGGTTAGATTAGCTTAGTTTATTTGCTTTTATCTTTACTGTAAAAATAATTTTTTATAACTCTATTCCCCCCCCCCCATAGAGTTATTAAGAGTTTATCACCCCATGTTTATTTCAATTGGTATCAGTGGGAGGTTGGCTATTCTTATACAGGCTAACACCTGAACCAACCAAGACCTCCAGATAAGCTCTGAATAATTATTTTTGTGTTTTTAATTTATCTGATACCATGGCACAAAATAAGGAATACACTAGCACCAGACCTCCAGTGTGTAACTTGTCAAAGTTCACTATCTGGAAGGCAAGAATCAAATTGTATATGAACTCTATTGATGAGGATATCTTCAACTCTATTTTGACAGGTCCACCAGCTCCAGTGGCAACTACCTCAACAGCATCTACAAGCTTAAATGTTGTTCCACCACCAGACTATAATGATGCTTAGGAGAAAGCTAAGGTTACTGATGCAAGAGCCATGAACATCTTGCCTCAGACTATGTAAAATGACATCTTTCAGAAGGTGGCTGAGTGCATCTCTGCAAAAGCAATCTGGGATTCACTCAACCAGATGGTTGCTGGCTCAACAGATGAGAGAAAAGATAGAAGATCAACTCTCATCTCATAATATGAGAATTTCAAGAAAGATGAAGCTGAATCTGTTGGTGACATATACAACAAACTAAGCTCCATCATCAGTGAGCTGAAGACATTGGATAAAGACATCTCTCTCACAGAGGTAAATGACAAGATCCTAATGTGCTTCCCAAGCTCATGGGACACCACGATCTAGCCAATCAAAGAGGCCAGAAGCTTGAATGAGATTTCAACTGAATCTCTCCTGGGAAAACTCAAATCTTATGAGCAGTTAATCAAGTCCAGAGAAGCTGTAGAACAAAGGACTCCTCCTCCAGCAAGGAAAGAACAATCCATTGCATTCAAGGCTGTTGAAGAGACTGAAGCTCCAATAGTCAATGAAGAGCTAATGAGTCTCTTTGCCAAGAGATTCTTTAAAATGGCAAGGAAGGACTTCAGGAGGAAGTCATCCAGAAATGACAGCAAGCCCAGGTATGACAAAACCACAACTAAAGAAGTAGTGTGTTTTGGATGCAAGAAACCAGGGCACTTCATGTCTAAATGTCCTGAAAATCAAAAGAAGGAAAGAAGAAGAGAGAAGGAATCTAGAAGCAAGCATTACAGCAAGCCCTCTTCTAGCAAGCACAAAAAGAAGGACAAAGGATTTGTGGTTGACACATGGAGTGACACAGAATATGAATCCACATCTTCCAGCTCCAGTGAAGAAGAAGAGGAGGCAAAGGCAAAGGAAGTTTGTCTCATGGTAATTGATGCTAGCAGTAGCAGATCAGATACAGATGAATCTGATAATGAAGAAAACCTGTCAGCTAAAGATCAGGTATTAGCATCTTATGATTTTGAATCTGATGAATTTAAATTTGAATTTAAAAATTTATGCTTAGATTTGATAAGCTCTGAAAAGGAAATCAAACTTCTTAGAGAAAAATTAAATGATCTAGATAAAGTCACCTCTAAAAATGTTAATCTATCTAATGAGCTAAATTCTGCAAATGAAAAAATCATCTTTCTGAAATCTGAACTTAGCAAAGCTAAGATATTAGAAGAATCATTGAATGTCAGAAGTTTAAAATTGCTAGATATAACCAGCACATTAAATGCTAGAACTAATAACTACAAACTAGGATTAGGAGCTTCATCCAGTGAACCAACCCTAATCCAAAAGAATCATCTTTCTAAACCTGTAAATTTTGTTTCTGACAAAGAAAAGAAAAACACTGAACAGGTTAATAAGGTTAATGAATTTCTTGAACAAATTGAAACTAAGAACAAACTTAAAAACCAGAAGAATAATAAAAGTAACAATGTTTAGCAGTTATCGTCGAACTCAGATCGACGATATATGAACAGATCGTCGACCTTAGAACGACGATCTTTGAACGCAAATTTCAGTAATAATCATTCTTCGATCTATGATTGATGATACCAGTATGGTTCGTCGACCAGAGATCGATGATTTTGGTGCCCCAAGACTGAATATCTTCATTCTTCGTGCAGAGATCGAAGATCTCATCCAACATCGTCGAGCTCAGGTCGATAATCCTAACAACAGAAATCTAAATTCTAATAGCAACATTAATCCTTTTAATCAATGGATAATACCACCAAGAATATATCATCCCAAAGGCTACAAAAATCAACCTGAATGTTCTTACATTTCCAGTTACAGTTATGTAAATCAACAAGGACCCAAGGTTACCTGGGTCAAGAACAACTAATTATTATCCTTGCTTGTAAAGAGATGTCCAGCATTTAATCAACAATGGTATCTGGACAGTGGTTGCTCCAAGCATATGACAGGCAACAAGGACAACTTAAGTGATTACAAGTCCAAGCTAGGACCAAAGGTTATCTTTGGTGATTCAAACTGTGGCCAGACCAAAGTCTATGGTAAAGCCAAGATTGGAGCAGTGACTTTCAATAAGGTTGCTTATGTAAGTGGTTTGAAGCATAACCTCATCTCAATTAGTCAACTTTGTGATGAAGGTTATCAGGTAACTTTTAACTCTAGCTCTTGTATTATTTCTTCTAAAGAAAACAAACCTTTTTTAATTGGCAATAGACAAGGAAACATTTACTTAGTAAATTTTCAATCTGCATCTTCTGACATATGCCTGCTTAATATAGTTAATAATCAAAGTATTTTATGGCATAAGAGACTAGGTCATGTTAATCTGAAAAACATTGCTAGGCTATCTAAATACAACCTTGTTAGAGGCTTACCTTCTGGTTCCTATAAGAAGGAAGGCCTATGTCAGGCTTATCAATTAGGCAAGCAAACTAAATCTAGTTTTAAGTCAATTAATAAGAGTGATTCACCTAGGATTTGGTACCTGCTACACATGGACCTTTTTGGTCCTATTACTGTACAAAGCCTAGGAGGGAAATCTTATACTCTAGTAGTTGTAGATGACTTCTCTAGATTCACTTGGGTATTCTTTCTGAGATCTAAGTCAGATACCTTTAAGGTTCTTACAGATTTTCTCAAGACCATACAGATTGAGTACTCTACTCAAGTTGAATTGTTCAGAAGTGATCATGGCACTGAGTTTGACTCTCTTCTTATGCATGAGTTCTATGAGAAGGAAGGTATCAAGCACTATTTCTCAGCTCCTAGAACTCCTCAACAAAATGGGGTAGCTGAAAGGAAAAATAGAACACTCATTGAAGCTGCAAGTACATTACTTGAAGATGCTTACATGTCTCTATCCTATTGGGCAGAGGCAGTGAGCACAACAAACTATGTCCTGAATAGAAGTTTGATACATAAACTTAAGCATAAGACTCCCTATGAATTACTCAAAGGGAAGAAACTTATAATCACCTATTTTAAAATATTTGGTTGCATATGTTATATTCACAATAATGACAAGAAATACTAGAAAATTTGAAGCAAAGGCTGCAGTGGGAATCTTTCTAGGATATTCCCAAGTCAGCAAAGCTTATAGGGTATTTAATAAATCTACCTTAAAAATTGAAGAATCAATGCATGTTTCATTTGATGAAGCTAACATATTTTATAAGGAGAAAGAGATTTCTACCAATAACTCTCTGCAGGTACCTCACTTATGTGAGAAATTGGATGACTTAAACCTTATTCCAAAGGTTGTATCACATCCTTCTCCACATGCTAATGAAGACAGTGAAGAAGAAACTATGGAAGCAGCTGAACTTCCCCCAACTACAGAAGTAATTCCACAAGAAGAATTCACTCCAATTGTTGTTGATGAACCAACTCCACCATCTTATTTTATCACACTTAGGGATCACCCTAGATCCCAAGTAATTGGAGACATGTCAGTAGGTGTACAGATAAGGCATCAACTCAACCATGATGTGATGCATGCCTGTTTCCTCTCTCAAATTGAGCCTCAATCCATAACTGATGCTGAGCAAGATCCTCATTGGATCATTGCAATGCAAGAGGAACTAAATCAATTTGAGAGATGTAGAGTTTGGGACTTGATTCCAAGGCCTAAAGGCTATCTAGTAATTGGAACTAAGTGGGTTTTCAGTAATAAGCTTGATGCCCAAGGTGTGATTGTGAGGAACAAGGCTAGGCTTGTTGCTCAAGGATATAGGCAAGAGGAAGGCAATGACTATGATCAAACATTTGCCCCTGTTGCCAAGCTAGAAGCTATAAGGATATTTCTGGCTTATGCTGCATTCAAGAAGTTCAAAGTCTACCAAATGGATGTCAAGAGTGCATTCTTAAATGGAGAACTTAAAGAAGAGGTCTATGTTGAACAATCTCCAGGTTTTGTTTCTCCAACTCATCCCTCCTTTGTTTTCAAATTGTATAGGGCTCTATATGGTTTAAAGTAAGCTCCAAGAGCTTGGTATAAGACTATAGCCAGCTTTCTTTTAAAGCATGGTTTTTCAAGAGGCATGGTAGATAGAACTCTTTTTACAAAATTGCATCATGATAAAATTTTAGTAGTACAAATATATGTAGATGACATTATATTTGGTTCTACTGATCCCAAATTGTGCAAAAGATTTTCTGATCTAATGCATTCAAAATTAGAGATGAGTAGCATGAGAGAGCTATCTTATTTCCTTGGTCTCCAAGTGAAACAATCTCATGATGGAATCTTCATTTCCCAATCTAAATATGCTAATGAGCTTATTAAGATGTTTGGGTGGCTGATGTCTCCCCTATGAAGACTCCCATGACTGCCAATGTTGTATTAGACTCTGATGAACATGGAAAACCTATTGATCAGCACAGGTATAGGGCCATTGTTGGATCCCTACTATATCTAATAGCAAGCAGACCATATATCATGTTTGCTACATGTTTATATGCTATGTTCCAGGTGAATCCTAAAGAATCTCATCTTATTTTTATAAAAAGGATTTTAAGATATATAAAGGGTCATCATAATTTAGGACTTTGGTATCCAACAGAGTCAGAGTTTGAGTTGACTGGATTTTCAGATGCTGACTATACTAGATGTAGAGTGGACAGAAAGAGCACTTCAGGAACTTGCCAATTCCTGGGTGATAGACTTGTGTCCTGGTTTTGCAAAAAGCAAACTTTTGTATCAACATCAACTGCTGAAGTTGAATATATGGCTGCTGGCAGTTGTTGTTCACAGATTTTGTGGATAAAAAACCAACTCTTAGATTATGGTTTCAATCTAAATAATTCAACCATTTTCTGTGATAGTACAAGTGCTATATCTATAGCGCATAATCCAGTGCATCATTCTAGAACAAAACATATTGATATAAGACATCATTTCATAAGAGATAATGTAGACAAAAAAAATTTAATCTTGACTTTATCTCCACTGATTTTCAAAGAGCAGACATTTTCACCAAACCCCTGGATGAAAAGAAGCACCTGTTCTTCCTGAATCAGCTTGGAAAGATAAATGAGAAGGATTAATTTAATTTTTCTGTCTTAGGTTTTGGATCTGTTCCTAAATCGTCGAACGGAGATTGACGATCTTCGAACTGATCTTGAGCTAAATTGTCGACCTGAGATCGACGACAGCTCTGTGAAGTAAAAATCGTCGACCAGATATCGACGCCTTTACTTCAGAAGATAAATCGTCGACCTAAGATCGACGATCTATTTTCCCTCTTCAATCTGAGACCGACGATAATATTTAATTAAAAATCTATCGTCGACCTGAGATCGAAGTTTTTTCTTTATTTATCGTAGGACAGAGCCCGACTCTTCACATTTCGAAAAACCTATATTATGAGTTTATTGTCGTGCTCTATCCCGCGCTTTCCAATTTCCCCTCCTGCACTTGATCTTTTGTTTTCCCTTGCAGGTTTCTAATAGAGATTCCGGCGGCTATCCTGTCAGCAATGAAATTTGATGCAAGGTTCGACATCGATTTCGATTCCTTCAGCCATTGAGATCAAATATTCAAGGATATGTTGCAGCTCTGTGAAGTTCATGGTCTGAGAAAGTTTATGTCAAAGAGAATCAAGTTACCAACCGCTGAAATTAAAGAATGGGTTTAATCTTACACATGTCCAGATGAATCAACCATGGTTGGAACTATTTCTGGAAATCAGGTTATTCTTACTCCAGTCATTATTTCTGAATTGTTTGACTTGGTGAATGGAGATGATAGTTTGGATCAAGACAGTTCTGAATATAGAACTATGCTGGGAAGGATGGGTCATCCTGATGAAGTGCCAACAAAGCTGCTGAAGAAGAACTTATCTGTTCAATATAGGTTCTTGGCAGATATTGTCGAGAAAGTGCTGCTGGGAAAGCACTCTTCCCATGATAACATTAATAGGCAGCAGTTTGCTATTATGTATGCTCTGGTTAATGGTAAATCAGTCAACTGGGCTGATTTATTCTTTGAATTGATTAGAAGGAAAAGCTCTAAGAAAGAGGTTTGCTTTGGGAGAAATTTTGGCATATTTCTCCAGGCAAAAGCTCTTGAATTGATGGTCTCCCAGACCCATTTCATCAATGCTAGTAAGAGGTTGGACTCCTCTTTGTTTGGAAAGTGGGAGAGGACCATTCCTAGGCTTTCCAATGCCTTCAAGACTTCTGAGGATACAAGAGCTGATGCAGCTACTTCTCCAACCCCAGAAGATACTCCTCTCTCTGTTTCCTCCTCAGTTCCCTCCCAAATCCAATCCTCTCCAGTTCCTTCACCTCCACCTCCTGCTTCACCCATCCTCATCCAGACCTTTACAGATAATCCTGCATCTCCTCATCCAGATCTTTCTGCATCTCCTTATACAGATAATCCTGCATCTCCTCATGAAGATCATCCTGAAGATCCTCATGTCTCCTCTCAGCACATTACTTCCCCCATCATTTCTCCATCCTTGTTCTCTCAGATTCCCTCTGACCCCATCCAAGAGGATGTTCCATCAACATATTTTCCCTCTACTGTCCCTCTATCCTCCTCCTTTCCAGAGTACACTCATATAGATTTCCCTTTTGCATTCTTAGTTTGCTCAAACTGTGGACAAAACTCCTTATGCAGCCTTTGAGCCTGAACCCCTTTACCTCAATTTCTCAGATATAGCCAAAGATCTTCTGCAATTCATTTCTCCCTCCTTAGAACTTCTTATAGCATAGACTATAGCTCCTCTAACTGCCTCCATCAACACTCTCACCCATAGAGTTGCTGCCCTTCCCTCTATCCCTTCTTCTGGGGCCTGGCTACAGATGCCTCTACAGCCAGGCAGGGGGAGATATCCAATAAAGAAGCTCCCATGCCTTCTCTAGCAGCAGCAGTTTCAGCAGAAGCTCCTATACCTTCTCTAGCAGCAGTAGTTTCAGCAGAAGCTCCCATGCCTTCTCTAGTAGCAGCAGTTTTAGCAGATATGCAGGAGGATGTTTTCTCAGATGATCAGATGGCTCTAGATACATAAATTTTTGATATTAATACTGATACAGAAGCAGTTCTTCCAGAAGTTTTGACTGTTGGTGATTATTGCATCAATCCCACAGTGGATATCTTTGAGTTGTTGAGTTCCTTCTGCACACTCTTTCTAGATTGTCTTCCAAATTTTAAGCCATCCTCTTTGGCTATTGTTTATTGTACTCCCTCTCTAAGTCATGAAGTTGTTAGACAACTAAAGGCAAGTTTTGTAGTTCCTCTGGCAGAACAGTCTGATGATCAGATGTCAAGATCTCCTGGGCCATCCTATGTTTTGGATGATAGTCCCATTCCAAGTCTTGATGATCACATTGCTCAAGATATTGCTATGGAAACTGAAGCAGTTCCTGTTAAAGTTATCCTTCCTCTAGCTGATAAGGAAGTTTTAAAGGAAGTGATCAGAGAGATTGATGCACTGTATTCTTTTCCCCAAAGCTCATCTGAAGATGATCAAGATGATAATTCTGATTCTGATAACAGCAAGAAGAAAGTGTCTAATAAAAGAAAAGCTCCTCCTAAGGTAGTTACCAAGCCAAATCCTCTTAATGACACTCCATACTACATTCTCCAGAAGATTACTCCTTATCCAGGTATGCCTCATTAGATGTGGCTATCTAAGAATGAGCAAAAGGCTAGAAAGAAAAGTAGAAGGTACTCTCCTCCTCCTTCTCAAAGGTCCAGGAGAGGTCCTCCTCCTCCTCCCCCTCTAGCAGAAGGAGCCTCTGGTTTAGTAGCTCAAAGGTCTACTTCTATTACCAAGACCTATCAGAGGC
Source organism: Platanthera zijinensis (assembly GCA_039513925.1). NCBI lineage: Eukaryota > Viridiplantae > Streptophyta > Magnoliopsida > Asparagales > Orchidaceae > Platanthera > Platanthera zijinensis. The sequence goes on from CM077083.1 coordinate 37,687,546, forward strand.
AGGACAGATCTTCAAATCCTCCACCTCCATCTGGATCTTCAGACAAATATTCTTCTTCTCAAAGGCATATATCTTCTGGAAAGCCTAAAGGAAAACTTAGTGAAGTTCCTCCTCCCAGATCTTTGTACTCTAGTCAGAAGCAGCAGAATCCAGTGTCTACAAATTTCCAGACTCAATCTACTCAGTTCAGAATTTCATCTCAAAAGTCAGTTCAGGAAGCTAGTTCAGAGAGACCTTCTTCTCCTCCTCTTGATCCTGAGCTTTACCCCAACTTCAGAATGAAAAGGTTGAATGAATTAGTTGGGCTATCTCAAATGAATAAAGTCGAGAAAGAAGGTCAGGATCCCTCTCAATTCACTATTATGTCATCATATAGAGAGAAAGAGCTTGACAGATTGCAGGTTAGTAAGAAAGTATTCAATCCATCAGAGTATATATCTCTTCATCCTGAGGAAGTTGTGCCTAGAGCAGCATATCAGAAGACTCTAGGAGATCAAGATATGAAGATGTCAAAGAAAGAAGCAGAAGATCCTTCCAGGAAGATCATATTTTCTAAACCCTCTTCTGCTCCTCCTTCTGATAAACCCTAAGTTCTCTGAACCCTTTATTGTTTATCTGTTGTTATTGCTCTATCTGGATTATATGTGAATTACATGCTATACTATATCTGATGATTATTTCAATACAATATCAGATAGCTATAGCATTGTATTGTTTTTTTGTTTCTTTTATGTTGAGTGACCTCACCCAAATATGGGGAGATTGTTGGAACCCCATGTTTGATTTGGGCTAGGTTTACTCCTTGGTTGTTTGACCCACTTGTATAGCCAGGGTCAATGTCTAGGTCTAAGTTAGTCTTAGTAGAGCCGACCTCATAAAGACCAGCATTGGACTTCATTTCAAAGACCAAGACTTAGAAGTAATCTGTGGATCTGATATCAGTTTGACTTTCGTCGAACTCGGCTCGAAGATTGTCGATCTCCGATCGATGATCGTAGAGGAAAAATCTCTGAGCTGAGCTCGACGATCTCAGAACTCAGATCGACGATTTCCAGTCTCAGCTCGATGATCTTCTCAGCTCTGCAATTATTTATCTGTGTTTGACTACCTTATTGCGCAGCTTTCTTGAAGATTTCATTCTTATTTTGTCAAGGCTATTTATGGATTCAAATCTCTGGTAGTTAATGCTAATGTTATCAAGGCTTATAGTCGTTTCTATTGCAGCATTAACTACAGGGTTTTCATAGAGTTATTATATTGTCTTATATGCCAAAGATAGTTGAAGAAATCATTTATTGTAGCTGTTTTCTCTCCTCGATTCCTGCAGAATAATTAAAGGAATGTTTTTGAAATTCAAGTCAGAAATTATTTCATCCTACAAAAAGAAGAAGGTTGTCGATTCCATTACAGAAAAGAGACACACAAAGAAAGACAGAAAATCGTTCCTGCTAACATCCTAAAAACATTCTAAAGCAGATCTTCATCAATTTTCTCATTCTGTCAGTGCTCTGAAGAAGAAGCAAGAAGAATAACTTTTACAAATCAAGAGTCTTTTTGTTCTTCTCTTCCAGGACCTTGCTAAGACATTCCAGCACCATCTGTCTAAAGCTCCTGGACCAAGTCTCTCAGTTGAAGACCTACTCACCCTGTGCAAAGCTTCCCAGCCTGAACCCTTGTACATCTCAGGGGGAGCTTTGACAACATCTCTGAATCCACAGTCTTCTCATTGTTTTGAGAAAAGAAGACTTTCATCACTCTCTCATCCCCATCTCTGCACAGGGTTTTAATTCCCTTCAAAACTATTCTGGTTCATAAGTCTCCTTCCAAAAGACTTGGGTTAGTTTTTGGGCACCTGATCAAAAGCTCATTGGTGGCAGTCACCTGATCAAAACCTGCAGTGGATTCCTACCAAGGGTGGTAGAAGAGTGGATGTACCCAGTTGGGGAACTACTATAAAATTCTTGTGTTGTCTGATTGTGCTTTCTGTGTTATTGTGTGCTTGTGCTGTAGTTAGATTAGCTTAGTTTATTTGCTTTTATCTTTACTATAAAAATAATTTTTTATAACTCTATTCCCCCCCCCCATAGAGTTATTCAGAGTTTATCACCCCCTTTTTCTTTCAGACTTTCACTTTCTCAGTGTCTAGAACTTGCCCCAAGTTATTCTCACGACTTTGCATAAGTAAAACGTTTTAGCATAAAAAATTGTTAGGCATTTTTATTGGCCCGTTTGAGCCTTTGCGCCCACACCTAACTTTTTTACCTTTGCTAAACAAAGTTAAGTCGTATATCTTATCTTTTTTTTAAACTCCACCAAAATATAACCAAAGCCTAAAAAGCATCCTAATCGCACACCTATGCCCGAGCTCAGAAAAGTTTGTTTTGTTTTTTGTATGGTTTGGAACTCATCTTGGTATTATGGTTATATTCAAAGTTCTTTTTCTCCCGTTTGTTTTATATATATATATATATATATATATATATATATATATATATATATATATAAATCTTTACAAGGGAGGAAAAAGAAAAAATGTGAAAAAAGAGTTTAAAAAAAGAGAAAAGTGAAAAATGTGAAACGAAAAGGTTCGACAAATTGGTTATGTGCTTGAAAATCATGGCTATGTGCTCACTTTTTGTTTAGGTGTGACTAGCCATCAAGTTATTCTTTGTTTATCTACACATTTAACCTAAGCCTACATTTTAACCTAGCTAAGTCCAAATGATTTGTGTTTATGAGTTAGACTAGTGTCGTTCCGAGAATGTGAAAGGGCAAGCCTATGGCCATCGTCATTGATGAATTTCTTTGGAGGATACCCAAATTATTAAATATTGTGTAATATCAATCTTAGTGATCATGCTACTCTTTCCCTAAAAAAATTCTAGGATTTACCGGTATTTCTTTTTAAGATGGTAAACATAAATCAAGACATTCTTTTGAAATCTATAAACTAATATGTATGCTGAGTAAGCTTTTCTGCTAAGATCTCTATGCATATAGTCGTAAGACTTCACATTTTACTCCTTAGGTTCATCACTCTTTCATAGTTTTGAAAATTTTTCTACTCTATGGAAGGTTGTTTGCTCGGGACTAAAAAACGGGTAAGTATGGGGTATTTGATAACTCTAATTTTAAAGTTATTTTTATATAGTTTTATTTCAATAATTAATTTTATTTTAATTACTTTTTGTTTAAAAAACCTCTAATTGGCTTCTTTTTGCAATTCAAGTTATTTTGAGATGCGTTTATCAAATTAAAGCTCACTGGACAAATTTGGGCACATTTTGGATTATTTTTGCAAAAGTTGAAAGTTGCACGCCCTAGTCACGGGCGTGACCATGGGCATGACTAATCTCGTGCACTATGCATATTCTCTAGCGCACGAGAGAAGACACCATGTCAGATTAAATTTACACGCCCCTATCACGAGCATGGTAGGGTGCGTGTCCAACAGTCTAATGGGCGTGGCTAGGCCTTCATTCCAATCATTCGGACCTGCATGATGTTACAACCAACATGTCCTGGTCACGGACGTGACTAGAGGGCGTGACACCTTCCCAAACTGACGGATTAACTGCAGATCGTGTTGTTTCTCGCCATTTCCGAGACTCGGTCAAGACATGCCCAAGGTCACGGGCGTGACCTAGAGGCGTGACCCGCCTGATAATGACTCTTTATGGTTTCTCTCCCAGCATTTCCCGGGGTTTTTATGGCGTCAGTTCCGTGGTTGACACGCCCTGGTCATGGGCGGACTAGGGTGCGTGCCTTCTCAGCCAAGAACTTTATAAATAGCAGCAAAGTTCTTGTGCTGAGGAGGGAGATTTTTGAGGCTGAAACTTTGTAATTCTTGTCAGTTCTAGTTATAATTTTCATTTTTAGTTATAGCGTAGCTTTTGTATTTTCTTTCCAAGTGTAGTATTTTTCAATTCAAGCTTTGTTGTAATCATGTTTCTCTCTACTTTTGTGTGTAATTCCCCCATCGTGATGAGCAAGTAAATTTTCCTTAGCACTCTATCATGATAAACTTTGGAATGAAATGAAATTTATTTTATCTTTTATAAATTATCTAGCTTTCTATTATCCATTTTCTTCGACTTATCTACGAATTATTCTCTTCGAATTCTTATTTCACGAACTCATTTTCTGATCTAAGATCCACACTCTGTTTATCGAGAGGTTGTGAATGTGAGGAGGTCATTCAAGGATAAATAGAACTTGATTATGTTTTTCAATTTAAGATCTGTATCATAGTTTACTGAGAGGTTGTGGATACGAGAAAATCACTCGAGAGTAAGAGGAGTTATGTGCAAACCTCGAGAGTGGTCGTCATAAATCTTCCGGATTAGGGTAAAATCCAATAGTGGGTTTACAGCATAATGCAAGATTAGGTAGTTCGATTGGTTGAGGGATCTTAATCGTTACATCTAAGGTTAGTTGAAAGCGTATTCTCGAGAGAGGCACTTTAAAAAATTGGGAACTTCCACGATCGAAGTTGTTTATTTAAGAGATTGCAGTATAATTCTTAAGTAAAGTGCATTTTATCCAAAGGGATTATAAATATAGTGTTAGCTTTAATCTCATTGTTCTGCTCTTAATATTATTAGTCATTTTTTATCTTAGTGTCAAATTAACCAACTCTTTTGTTAGATAAAATAATAGTTTTTTCGTGTGAGCACAAGTACTCGACAGACTCGTGGAATATGACACTAGATTCTATACTCCAAATGATTGGTGCACTTGCCTTATCAGGTTACACTCTAATAAGATTCAGAACTATTCAGTAGTATACAAAAACATCATAATGTCCTCATTAATAGAATTCATATATAATTTTATTCTACCCTTCCAGAGAGTAAACTTTTCGGTCTTGTGGATGTAAATCCTTTGAAATTATTATTAGAACTCATTTTTGAAATATGGATTAATATAATAATATGTGTAACTTTGCAACTGTTTAGATCTTTATGATCAAGGAGTTAACCTTTATTTGATCCCCCCCCCCCCCTCTGATACCAAGTGAAATGGTGAACAGTTGTGCCTTAAATCTCTGAGAATTCTCAAGAGGGAGGTGAATAGAGATTTAAAATTATTTGTTAACAAACTATTTGCCAAATTCAACCAATCTCAGATTAGCATCCACAATCACACCCACAATAAAACAAACAAATGTATAAGTAAAAAAGTGCAAAAATAGAGACAGCACGAAAAATTGGCAAGCAAAAAAGACATAAAGATATAGTGGTTCCACAAAATCTTGATACAACAACTTACCACCTTGGTAGAAACATTATCCTAATGCCTGAGTCTTTTAATAAGGAGTCTCAGAACCAACAACTGAGAAGGAGACTCTCAGAATCAAGTCGAGATCTTTTGACGAGTAGATCTTGAATCAAGGACAAAGTCTTTTGATAAAGAGACTCTCAGAAATAATACTGAATTCTTTGAAAAGGGATTCTTAAAATTCTTTACTCGGTTATAGAGTGAGAGAGATAGAGAGTGAAGAAGAAGAACAGTCTTCTATGATGAGTCCACTTTTAGCAAAAATCTGAAGAGTATTAACACTATGTGTATTGGATCCTTTTGATTAATGAATACTTGCTAGAAGGTGCACAGATTTATTTTGCTTTTGATCCACTTGTATTTTAGATTGTTCTGCTAGATCATCAATAGTTGCAGTAGAGAGGAGAAGGAGAAGAAGAATTCTCTGTCATTTTCAAACTGAATTCTTTGTCTATTCTTTTCTGTCTATGTTCTATATTATGTGTCTTCTCTTGTTGAAATATGAGTACATCAATACTTAGACAATTTCGAATTTTCCTCATCAAGAAATTATCTTCAGAAGGTATAGAATAATATCCTTCTTCGTTTTCATGAATCACGTCGACCTCTTCAAAATCTTCGATATATATATATACACACACATATATATATATATATACACACACATATATATACACACACATATATATATACACATATATATATATACACACACATATATATACACATATATATAGAATATATATAATATGCGGCCAAGGCTACTGTGCGGGCGTACGGGCAAGGCATTGGGGGGGCAAGATGGTCTCAAAACGAAAAGTGATCAACATGAAAGTTGTAGATCTAGGCGAGACGAACAACTTTCATGTTGATCACTTTTTGATTTGGAGCCGTCTTGACCTTCGATTTGGGACCCAAAAATAAGAAATTCGGAGGCTTTACTGTAGCACTCTCGCCTCCCCAAATTTTGAGGCCCAAATCGAAGGTTAAGACGGCTCCAAATCAAAAAGTGATCAACATGAAAGTTGTTCGTCTCCTTGAGATTTACAACTTTCATGTTGATCACTTTTCGATTTAGAGCCTCCTTGAGCCTTACCCGTACGCCCGCACAACATATGCTCACACACACACCCACACACCCACACACCCACACACACACACATATATATATACACACATATATATATATACACACACACAGATATATATATATATATATATATATATATATATATATATATATATATATATATATATATATATATATATATATATATATCAAATTTCTGTACAAAATTCTTCCCATAATACTTCTTTTAATAGCTCCGAGGATACAAAAAAATTCATAATAATCATCTTCAAATAATTCTAGACAGATCTTCTGAATTTTTCATTCTGCTTTGAATTCTACGCTACATCAATTTCTAGTAGAAGGTGCACCGAGATCTGCCTTAAATAAAGCTCTACCGACTGGACTAAATATTCAACGTTGCGTTGATATCTTATCGACACATGCATCATCTTTTGATTTGGAGGAGCGTCGACTAGACAATTGAAGTAGCGCTAACATCCCATCAAAGTCACATCGACTTTCATTCGTCGTGGCATCGACTTCTAGTCGACTTCTTAGGACATCAATGACCAAAATATCCTCACTATACATCATGAATAATAATTCTAAGGAATAAAATCACTTAAAATTAATTTGTTAAGTTAAGGCTCTGTTTGGGACAACTTATGATGATGAATAAGCCGCTAATTGAAAATTGATGTTTGCATAGAGATTTTATAAAATCAATGATGAATAAGCAGTCGACTGTTTGGATAGTTTGGTCATAAGTGCTTATCTAAATTTCTCATTTATTCATAAGGGTCTGTTTGTTTGGATGTGTTTTTTTTCGTAAGTGCACGGTTTTTTTGCCTGTGGGCGGTTTTTCGCTCGGGCGTGTTTTTTCGCTCGTCAAGATTTTTTTCGTCCGGTCAAGATTGTTTTCGCCCAAGCTCGATTTTTTTCACCCAGACGTGATTTTTTTCGCCCGGGCGCGATTTGTTCGCTCAGGCGTGATTTTTTCGCCAGGTCGCGTTTTTTCGCTCGATCACGTTTTTTCGTTCGCCCGATTTTATTCAACCGAGCGCATTTTTTCACGCTGGCGCGATTTTTTCGCACAACCGCGATTTTTTCGCCCGGGCATGTTTTTTCGCTCCATCGCGTTTTTTTTTCGCTCGAGCGTTTTTTTCCGCCCGATCGCGGTTTTTTCGCTCGGTCGCGGTTTTTTTGCCAGGGCGCGTTTTTTTCGCTCGGGAGCGATTTTTTCAACCGACCGCGTTTTTGTCTCGGGCGCAATTTTTTCTCACAGGTGCGATTTTTTCCCCAACACAATTTTTTCGCCTGGACAAAAAAGAAAAAAACTCACAGATGAAATAATCATGCTCGGGCGAAAAAAAACATGCCCGGGCAAAAAAATACGTGTCGAGAGAAAAAATCTCTTCTCGTCGCGACCGGGCGGAAAAATCGCTTCCGGGCAGAAAAATCGCTTCCGGGCGGAAAAATCGCTTCCGGGCGGAAAAATCGCTTCCGGGCGGAAAAATCGCGACCGGGCGGAAAAATCGCGCCCGGGCGGAAAAATCGCGCCCGGGACGGAAAAATCGCGCCCGGGACGGAAAAATCGCGCCCGGGACGGACAAATCGCGCCCGGGACGGACAAATCACGCCCGGGACGAAAAATCGCGCCCGGGACGGAAAAATCGCGCCCGGGCGGAAAAATCGCGCCCGGGACGGAAAATTCGCGCCCGGGCGGAAAATTCGCGCCCGGGCGAAAAAGTCGCGCCCGGGCGGAAAATTCGCGCCCGGGACGGAAAATTCGCGCCCGGGCGGAAAATTCGCGCCCGGGCGGAAAATTCGCGCCCGGGCGAAAAAATCGCGCCCGGACGGAAAATCGCGCCCGGCCGGAAAATTCACGCCTGGGACGGAAAAATCGCGCCCGGGCGGAAAATTCGCGTCCGGGACGAAAAATTCGCGTCCGGGACGGAAAAATCGCGCCCGGGCGGAAAAATCGCGGCCGGGCGAAAAAATCACGTCCGGGCAAAAAAATCAACTTTGAGTTTTCTTAAGAGATAAGCGCTTATGAGAATCCATAAGCTGGACCTGGATAGCTTATGAAAAATCGGATTATCATCAATTTTAAAATAAGTGATTTTCTATAAACTGCACAAACAAACACCTGAAAAACAGCTTTTCCGTTTTGAATAGAGATTATTCATCATCAAAAGCCTTAGGCTCTGTTTGGGACAGCTTAGGATGATGAATAAGCCGCTAATTAAAAATTGATGGTTGAATAGATATTTTATATAATCAATGATGAATAAGCAGTCGACTGTTTGGATAGTTTGTTCAAAAATGCTTATCTAAAATTTCATTCATTCATAAGGATTTGTTTGTTTGTACGCGTTTTTTTTATCCGTGCACGATTTTTTTGCCTGGGGGCGATTTTTCGCTCGGACGTGTTTTTTCGCTCGTCACGATTTTTTTCGTCCAGTAAAGATTGTTTTCGCCCAAGCTGGTTTATTTTCGCCCGGGCGTGATTTTTTCGCCAGGTTGCGTTTTTTCGCTCGATCGCGTTCTTTCGCCCGCTCGATTTTTTTCAACCGGGTGCATTTTTTTTATGCGGGCGCAATTTTTTCGCCCGACCGCGGTTTTTTTCGCCCGGGCGCGTTTTTTTCGCTCGAGCGTGTTTTTTTCCGCCCGATCGCGGTTTTTTTTGCTCGGTCGCGGTTTTTTCGTCCGGGCGCGTTTTTTTCGCCGAGGCGCATTTTTTTGTCGGGGCGCGTTTTTTTCGCCCGAGCGCGATTTTTTCGACCGCCCGTGTTTTTTGTCTCGGGCACAATTTTTTCTCACAGGTGTGATTTTTTCCCCAGCAAAATTTTTTCAACCCGAAACACTTTTTTCGCCGGGAGAAAAACGAAAAAACGCGTCCGGATGAAAAAATCATGCCCGAGCGAAAAAAAGACGCTCAGGCAAAAAAATACGCGTCCGAGCGAAAAAATCGCTTCTTAGCGCACCTGGGTGAAAAAATCATTTTCGTGCGAAAAAATCGCTTTCGGGCGAAAAAATTGCCTCCGGGCGAAAAATTCGCGTTCGGGCAAAAAAATCGCGCCCGAGCGAAAAAATCGCGTCCGGCCGAAAAATTCGCGCCCGGGCGAAAAAATCACGCCCGGGCAAATTAATCGCGCCCGGGCGAAAAAATCGCGCACGGGCGAAAAAACGCGTCCGGGCGAAAAAAAGCGTTCGTGCGAAAAAACGCGGTCGGGCGAAAATAACGCGCCCGGGCGAAAAAAAACACGCCCGGGCGAAAAATACGCGCCCGGGCGGAAAATAACGCGCCCGGGCGAAAAAATAACGCGCCCGGACGAAAAAAATAACGCGTCCGGACGAAAAAATAATGTGCCAGGGCGAAACAATAACGCGCCCGGGCGAAAAAAAAACGCGACCGGGCGAAAAAAAATGCGCCCGGACGAAAAAATGCGCCCGGACGAAAAATTCGCGCCCGGGCGAAAAATTTACGCCCGGGCGAATAATTCGAGTCTGGGCGAAAAATTCGAGCCCGAGCGAAAAATTCGCGTCCGAACGAAAAAATCACATCCGGAGAAAAAATCACTCATATGGCTTTTTTTAAGAAATAAGCGCTTATGAGTAATCGTAAGCTGGACCCGGATAGCTTATAAAAAATCAACTTATAATCTGTTTTAAAATAAGTGATTTTATATAAGCTGCACAAACAAACAGCTATAAAACAACTTTTGCGTTTTAAGTAGAGATTATAGATTAGCATAAGTTGTCCCAAACAGAGCCTTAATCAATATGATTCTTCTCAACACATGACTTGCTTTTGAATACCAAAGATATTCATGTCCATCATTCTATCATCAAAAAACCATAAAATTAATTTCAATATAATCAATGCAAATGCGTGATTGCAAAAAAAATTTTAATCCTAAAACTAATTGATTGTAGATAAAAAAAATACCCAAGTTCTATATTGAGCTCGCTGTTACATTGAGTTTTCAACACTATATTCTCAAAAAGCCTTTCACAGGTAGGTTTTTTAGCTTCTAATACGTTAACTTTTTTTATAACTCAAAAATGTGAATGAAAGCACTACGGTCTTCCCTACTCTTAAGTCATGTAAGAAGTTATACATCCAATCTTAAAGTCAATTAGTTGTGGGTGGAAAAGCACATGACTTTAATACTACATGAGTTTTTCAACGTGAACCTATATACTCTGAACACACAAAAAAAGTAAATTTCTTAATATAATACTCGAGAGAATAAACTCAGATAATACATAAATTTCGTTTATATAGAGAAATCACTTTGCATGCACTTCTTTCAATATACATCAAGCCTGCAGACCACCGAATACAAACACATTACAATTTAATGACCAGCGCGACATTCTTCCACTTAACTCTATCGTTCTTAAAATGACATAATGTTGGGAAACATTGAAGCAATCCAACTGGAACAAAACTTTACTTTTTCAGGATTACAACAAGAGCAATGCATTAGTTTGTTCTTAAAATTTTGCATAACTTCGGGTAGATACTGCTGATATTGACAACTAAAGACAACCTTAAAATCCTCTGATGCTGAGAACCTTGTTCTACTCTTCTATGGTCAGATGTCAATAAATCAAGGATTATTGCTTGGATTGCGATTTTTAATTTATATTTTTATCACCAGTTGTGTAGTTCAGATGTCATACTCTTAACGACCGGATGGTATTGTGTGTGGAAATATGTTCTAGCTTTCTTCGAACCCAGTTGTCCAAGCCACTCAGAGTATAAGGCCTTTACAATGGGATTATCGAAAGGATGGCAATCAATACCTGAAAAACAAGCACCAAAATGCAAACCTTAGTGGACAAAGAAAAACCTTTTTGAAATTTTAAAAAATGGCAATGACAATAATTCATGCATAATGAATCTTCTTCTAATATGTTAACAAGTGTAAAATAATATGCATACCGTAAAGACAACAGAATCATGTAAGAAGATAATGAATATAGATTAATAATTATAATTAAAAGATCATGATAAATACTAACGAAATAATGTCATAAAGCACAAATGGATTCACTCAATTAATTCTATAAACTAGTTTGAAAAGAAGAACACCTTTGATGCTCACTTTGTTGAGTACCTTTGTGAGGGGAATTTCCCCTTAAATAGATTATTAAATTTGTCAGAGTAACCCTGACCTGACACTGAACCAAGAACTAAACTGTGAGCTGAACCCTAGAGCAAATTTTCTTTGCACTCCCCCTCAAGTGCACAACATACCAAAAAAGCCATTTGGTGAATAAGTTCTTCAGTAGAGATTTTGGCTGAGCAAAGGGAATACATATGGTTCCTATTTCACTTTTCTCTTTAATAAAGTTCATGTCCAATTCAATATATTTTCTACCATCATGTTGGACTAGTTTATGAGTAATGTTAATGGCAGCCTTAGTATGACAATACACTCTAATCAGTGTTTCTGTTAACAATTTTAGATCTTTCGTCAAAGTTACAAACAACAAAAATTTTTACTCCAAGAAACAAGATTACCACCTACAAAGGAGCAGTGCCCAATGTTTGATCCTCGGTCTAATTAAGGTGGATCATGCTCAATCATCATTAGTGTAGACTTCCAAACTTAGCTTTGTGTGATCATTAGATCTCTTTGAGGAGAGCATGATTCCTTTCTCTAAGTTCGTCTTCTAATATTTACGTATTTTGTGAGCAGATTCTCTGATATGTGTGACTTGTATTGCCTACATAAACTAATTGAAGACCAAACAACATAGGCAATTGTCGAGTGTAAGAGAGAAAAATAAGCTTCCCCACGAGATGATAGCTAGAAATTTCTCTGATATGCACTCCACTTCTCGAGTAAGGTAATGATATATTTCAATAAGTGATTCAATGGGTTTACATCTCGGCATCATTGATTCTCCTAACAGATCTAGGACATACTTTTTCTAGGATATGAAGATTCATTAATAAACCATGACTCTCCATGGGAAAAAAATCTTAATGGGCCAAGATCTTTACCTCAAATTCATTTGCGAGATGAACTTTCAGACAGTTGATCTCCTCCACATAATTCTTTGTGCTAACTATATCATCAACAAGACAATCAAGGTCATCGTCTTCCCCTATTTATGCTTGATGAAAAATGTGTTATTAGGCTCACTCTATAAAAATTGTGTGGACTTTATCGAAACACTAAAGCGCACAAACCAGGCACTTCAAGACTGTTTTAACCTATACGGAGACTTCTTCAGCTTACGAACCATTTATTACGAGTTTTCTATAATGAATCATGATGGTAAATTTGTAAAGACTTCTAAATTTTTGTCAAGGAAAGCATTTTCATGTCAAGTTCAATGCCTATCCCAGAATAGCTGCAGACAAGAAAGTACCCTGACATTGTTGGTCTTTGCTGCTGGTGCAAAAAATCTTTGAGAAATCAACCCCTTATGTCAAGAGTGTATCATTTTGCCACCAACCGAACTTTGCATTGCTCATACACCCTGATGGGGGACCATCGAGCGCACTTCGGCGCAAGGCGGACCCCACCTTCGTATATTCGCGCCGACGGACTTGATCGAACCGGCGATCCGTTACCGTGGATGCGTCCGGCTCGTCGTTTAGATTCATTTTCATATATAGCACTTTGTATTTCGGACATTATTTTATTTAGTTTTGGGGACGGAACCGCCGGCCGAGCATAGCCGTCGATTCCGGTTGCCCTAACTTGGCTTTCTTATAAATAGAATAGGAGGGCTGCAGGAATTCCTATTGCTGAAGTTAGGAGAAAATCATCTTCCTCGCTTCCGGTGATCATTCCGCGGTGCCGACGCCGTGGAGCCCCTTGGTGCCGACTCCTTGGGTAAGATTCCTATCTTTTCTTGTGTCCTTTTCCCCTACCTAGCAGCCCCGCCCCCTTCCTTTCTAGATCTGGCCGCCGGCCCCCTCTCCCCCATCAATCCCCTCCCGCCGGCCACCCTTGGCTCCTCCCTACAGCCGCCGCCCCTCCCTCTTTCTCCCTTGCAAGCCCCACACCGCCGGCCTCCAAGCCCCCCCCCCCCCTACAGCCCCTTCCGCCGCCCCCTCTGCCCCCAACCTGCAGCCCCCGCATCAGCCCAGTTTCAGCCCAGCCGCAGCCCCCTCTCAGCCTCCCTGCACCCGCCGCCCAGATCTGGCCAGATCCGGCTAGATCCAGCCCGGTAGCCTCCAAATCCGCCATCGTCCCTTCTACTCACAGCCACCATCATTTCCCCACGTGGATCCACCTCTCCCCTTGCCCGATCTAGTCTCGCCACCACCCGGAAGTCCCTTTTAGCCTTCCGAAACTTCAGATCCTTATATAGTTCCTGCAGCCCTAATCTTTAATTCAGAATTTTGTACTTGTTGTTGGTGTGGATTTTTATTGTTGTTTGGTATAAAATATTGTGCACGTTGTGGACCTTTGATTAATGGAATTATAGCACGTTATATTTGCCTGTGAATCTCTTGCTTTGCAGGACGCTTAATTCGCCGTGCGCTTAAATTAGCCCTCCGTGCGGAGGAGCGCTATTGCCTAAATAGTTGAACTGAAATTGCCTCCCTTGTTTAGAATGAATGTTATGTTTAATATTTTGTCTTGCTGCTTAAATTGATTCATCGCCTGATCATTGTTATCTTGCATATAGTCATTGTTTAGGGTGAGTCTTTCCCCTTCACGTCACTAGCAGGCGTCTTAGGATTTCACTCCACAGCCTACCCTACATCAGTTGGTATCAGAGCCCAAGGTTGGGCCATTGTGCATGCTCCGTAGTGGTAGGACATTTAGAAGCATGGTAGATCCGCCAGCCACCCACGAGCGAGCGGCCAGCTCGAATTCGAGCGCCGCCACCACGGATTTTGAGCGCCTTATCTTAGATCGCTTTGATGCCCTAGGCACCCAATTTGAGACCGTGCGCCACGACATCACTGCGGTGAATCGCCGCCTAGATCGGCTAGAGCACGCTAGGGAAGCTCCTTCCTTACATGACGATGAGATCGCAGATGACCCAGACGACTCTCCCCGGCGCGGCCAGCGAGTCAAAGATGACCCGCCTCCGGCAGACCGTTATCGTCGTGAGATCCCTGTGAGAGGCCCCACCCCGCCTGCGAGGCGGAACCCAGAGCCGGCACGTGACCGACCCCCGCCCCCGCGGGAAGATTACCGCATACCACGTCAGCCTGGCCCTAGGAACCGTATACCTCCACACGATCGTTATGACCAGCGTCGAGACGAATATTATCCACCGGGTCGACGCGAACGCGGACCCCCACCCGCTCGGCACGATTATGATCGCGACGACGATCCTGACGATTATCCTGACCCGCGGAGAGGCGACCGCACCTTTGATATTACCCGTAGGATTCGTCTTGATGCCCCGACCTTTGATGGCCGCCTAGACCCGAAGGTCTTTAGTGATTGGCTCCTAGACATGGATCACTACTTTGATTGGTACGATATGAGTGACGATCGATGTGTCCGGTTTGCCAAGATGAAGTTGGTCGGGCAAGCCAAGGTGTATTGGATTAGTGTGGAGCGAGCCTTAGAGCGTGATGGTTATTACCCCATCACCAGATGGGATGATATGAAGGAGAGGCTTAAGGATAAGTACCTCCCAGCCTCCTACCGTGATCAGCTACTTGATCAGCTGCAGAGTTTACGCCAGGGGACGCTTTCCGTAGCCGAGTATATGGCTCGGTTCGACGAGCTAGTCGTTAGGAGTGATATTTCGGAGGAGCCTATTGCCACTGCCTCTCGATTCAAGGCTGGCCTCCGATCGGATCTCCGGAGAGAGCTGATTCCCCATCGTCTGGAGACTGTAGACCAGATATTCCAGCTCGCCCTCGAGTACGAACAGTATCTTCGTACGTCTGGTACGAGGCAGTTCCCCACCCGGACGGAGTCATCGACGTTTAGGAAACCCGCTCCAGCCCAGACGGCTACAGCCGCCCTACCCTCACGGGTCACTACTGACTTGAAGGGCAAAGCTGTCGCTACTGAGGGCCAGAGGCCTGGGGGTATTCAGTGTTTTAGATGTTCGGGCAGAGGACACGTGGCGGCCCACTGTCCTACGAGGAGTCTGTTGATCGAGGATGAGGAGCACGGAGTAGAAGGAGAGGAAGAGGTTACTGAGGAGATCACCACCACCGTTGAGGAGGGATGGGAGAGCGACGCTGAGCGCTCATTAGAGGTGGGAGTGGTCAGACGCCTCCTACACACCCCCCGTACCGATGAGGACTGGCGCCGTACCACCATTTTCTACACGTATTTCCCGAGTGCAGGCGGACCCTGCAAGTTGGCTATTGATAGCGGGAGTTGCGTGAACATCGTGGCCCAGAAGGGTCTAGACCGTATGCAGGTGAAGGCGGAGCCCCACCCACATCCTTATCGTATCATCTGGGTTGATAAGACAGCTATCCAGGTTACCCAGCGCTGCCTCGTTCCTATCACCATCGCATCCTTCGAGGACCAGGTTTGGTGCGATGTCATCCCTATGGACGTCGCCCACGTTCTGCTAGGCCGCCCTTGGCTATTTGATCGCGATGTCACGTACTTCGGTCGATCGAACACGTGTCTTCTATGACAAGGGGCGGAAGATCACGTTAACTCCCACCCAGCCCAGAGAGAGGCCTAAGGGCCGGGTCGAGCCGTCCACTAGCACGATTGCCTCGAGACCCGTGCATATCCTTCGATGTGGTGAGTTCCTGAGAGACAGCACTGATGCTGGTATCATGTATGTGGTGGCCGCCACTATGGCTTCTGATGGCCCCACATCTGAGGCTCCTCCTGCCGTGCGACCTTTACTTGATGCGTTTGCAGACATTATGCCAGAGGAGCTCCCTGACGAGTTACCCCCTTTGCGGGACATCCAGCATGCTATAGATTTAGTCCCGGGGGCCTCGCTCCCCAATCTGCCGCATTATCGTATGAACCCTGTTGAGCACGCTGAGCTCAAGAGGCAGGTTGATGAGCTTCTTCGGAAGCAGTTTATCCGGGAGAGCCTGAGTCCGTGTGCCGTACCCGCCCTTCTTACTCCTAAGAAGGACGGCAGCTGGCGTATGTGCATTGATAGTAGAGCTATCAACAAGATTACGGTGAAGTATCGTTTCCTGATTCCTCGTCTAGACGACCTACTAGATACGATGTCCGGAGCCCAGATCTTCTCGAAGATCGATCTCCGAAGCGGGTACCACCAGATTAGGGTTCGAGAGGGAGACGAGTGGAAGACGGTGTTTAAGACGAAGGACGGTCTGTATGAGTGGCTGGTCATGCCATTTGGGCTCTCGAACGCCCCGAGTACGTTTATGCGAGTCATGACCCAGGTCCTACGGCCCTACATGGGCAAATTCCTAGTCGTCTACTTCGACGACATTCTGATCTATAGCCACACCGAGCCAGACCACCTCGAGCACTTGAGGCTTCTGTTTGATGTCCTCCGAAAGGAGAAACTGTTTATCAACCTGAAGAAGTGCTCCTTCCTAGCCGAGTCTGTCCATTTTCTGGGATTTATTATCTCCGCCTCAGGCGTGTCAGTTGACCCTGAGAAGGTCCAGTCCATCCGCGAGTGGCCCATACCATCGACCATTCATGAGGCCCGTAGCTTCCACGGACTTGCGACCTTTTACCGGAGATTTGTTAGAGGTTTTAGCTCGATTATGGCCCCATTCACTAGTTGTCTGCGCAAGGGAGATTTTCAGTGGACCGCCGCGGCCACTCGAGCATTTGAGGAGATTAAGGACAAGCTGACGTCCGCCCCCGTTTTGCGACTCCCCGATTTTAGCAGGGCCTTCGAGGTCGCGTGTGACGCGTCGGGCGTAGGTATTGGAGGAGTGTTGAGTCAGGAGGGACACCCGGTTTCTTACTTTAGTGAGAAACTGAATGAAGCCAAGCAAAAATACTCGAATTACGACCGAGAATTTTATGCTATTGTCCAGTCGCTGCGATATTGGAGACACTACCTCCTTCCCCGGGAGTTCGTGCTGTATTCGGATCACCAGGCCCTACGCTATCTCGACTCTCAGAGGAAGTTGAGCCATCGCCATGCGAAGTGGGTAGAGTATTTACAGGATTTCCACTACGTTCTCAAACATCGCGCCGGTGTTGAGAACAAACCCGCCGACGCACTCAGTCGTCGAGTCTCTCTACTTCACACATTGAGGGCCCAGGTGGATGGTTTTGAGAGGGTGATTTTGGACTACCCCACTTGTCCAGATTTTGCTGAGATTTACACCGCGTTATCGAGGGACCCTCCAGATCCTGTTGAGGGGTTTCGGATCATTGATAGGTATTTGTTCCGGGGCTCCCGTTTGTGTGTGCCCAATACCTCATATCGTGATTATTTAGTTTGGGAACTACACGCCGGGGGTGCCGCCGGCCATTTCGGGCGAGATAAGTCGATTGCTATAGTAGAAGATCGTTTCTATTGGCCGAGTTTGAAGAGAGATGTGACTCGTATCGTTCGACACTGCCGTGTGTGCCAAACGGCCAAGGGAACAAAGCAGAACACGGGTTTATACACTCCTTTACCCGTTCCCCATCGTCCTTGGGAGGACATTAGTATGGACTTCGTGTTGGGACTTCCGCGCACCCTGCGGAAGCATGATTCTATCTTTGTTGTGGTCGACCGGTTCTCTAAGATGGCGCACTTTATTGCGTGTAGTAAGACCGCCGATGCCCCCCGCGTCGCGGCCTTATTTATGAGCGAGGTCTTCAGATTACACGGTCTCCCAAAGTCCATTGTGTCCGATCGGGATGTGCGGTTCGTTAGTTACTTTTGGAAGACGTTGTGGCGGAAGACTGGGACCACGCTTAAGTTCTCTTCCGCATACCACCCTCAGACGGACGGTCAGACTGAGGTGGTAAATAGAAGTTTAGGTAACCTACTGAGGTGTCTAGTTGGTGAGCATGCGTCTAGCTGGGACTCCGTGCTCCCTATAGCTGAGTTTGCATACAATAGTTCCGTCAATAGGTCGACCGGTCTGAGTCCGTTTCAGGTAGTGTCGGGTTATGACCCGAGGAAGCCTATTGATCTATTACCAGTCCCGACTGAGTCACGTCCTAGTGAGTCTGCTGAGTCCTTCACACGTCATTTGCATGAGTTGCATGAGTCTATCAGGCGTAAAATCAATTTAAGCAACGAACATTACAAAGAACTGGCAGACAGACATAGACGGGAGAAACATTTTCTGGTTGGCGAACAGGTGATGGTGCGAGTTCGTGCGGAGCGGCTCCCTCAGGGGCCTGCTAAGAAACTGAGCGCCAGGCGAATTGGGCCCTACACTGTTTTGAGGCGAATCGGGTTGAATGCTTACGAGCTGGACATTCCTGCGAGCATGGGTATCCACCCTGTGTTCAATATTGAGGACCTGACACCTTACTTTCCACCCCATGAGTACCCCGATCCCTACCTTGGCGGCCCTCCCGAGCCTCTACCACCACCCCGTTCTCCCACCACCCAGTCTCCCCTTGGCTCCCACTTCCCCAGGAGTTCCCCACCAGTGGCTTCACCTGTGGCACCACCACCATCACCGGACCACTTCTCCCGTGAGCTGAGGGTCGAGCAGATTACAGAGATCATTGCACATGAGTTCGTCCCTTCCACTGACGGACCCGTGTGCCGCTACTTGGTTCGCTGGCTTGGACATTCTTCATCCGACGATACTTGGGTTATTGCAGCTGAGCTTGATCGACTCGCCCCCGGGCTTCGACTACAGTACGACCATCTCCATTCATCGGAGATGAAGGCTTTTCAGTCGGGGGGAGTTGATGGGGGACCATCGAGCGCACTTCGGCGCAAGGCGGACCCCACCTTCGTATATTCGCGCCGACGGACTTGATCGAACCGGCGATCCGTTACCGTGGATGCGTCCGGCTCGTCGTTTAGATTCATTTTCATATATAGCACTTTGTATTTCGGACATTATTTTATTTAGTTTTGGGGACGGAACCGTCGGCCGATCATAGCCGTCGATTCCGGTTGCCCTAACTTGGCTTTCTTATAAATAGAATAGGAGGGCTGCAGGAATTCCTATTGCTGAAGTTAGGAGAAAATCATCTTCCTCGCTTCCGGTGATCATTCCGCGGTGCCGACGCCGTGGAGCCCCTTGGTGCCGACTCCTTGGGTAAGATTCCTATCTTTTCTTGTGTCCTTTTCCCCTACCTAGCAGCCCCGCCCCCTTCCTTTCCAGATCTGGCCGCCGGCCCCCTCTCCCCCATCAATCCCCTCCCGCCGGCCACCCTTGGCTCCTCCCTACAGCCGCCGCCCCTCCCTCTTTCCCCCTTGCAAGCCCCACACCGCCGGCCTCCAAGCCCCCCCCCCCTACAGCCCCTTCCGCCGCCCCCTCTGCCCCCAACCTGCAGCCCCCGCATCAGCCCAGTTTCAGCCCAGCCGCAGCCCCCTCTCAGCCTCCCTGCACCCGCCGCCCAGATCTGGCCAGATCCGGCTAGATCCAGCCCGGTAGCCTCCAAATCCGCCATCGTCCCTTCTACTCACAGCCACCATCATTTCCCCACGTGGATCCACCTCTCCCCTTGCCCGATCTAGTCTCGCCACCACCCGGAAGTCCCTTTTAGCCTTCCGAAACTTCAGATCCTTATATAGTTCCTGCAGCCCTAATCTTTAATTCAGAATTTTGTACTTGTTGTTGGTGTGGATTTTTATTGTTGTTTGGTATAAAATATTGTGCACGTTGTGGACCTTTGATTAATGGAATTATAGCACGTTATATTTGCCTGTGAATCTCTTGCTTTGCAGGACGCTTAATTCGCCGTGCGCTTAAATTAGCCCTCCGTGCGGAGGAGCGCTATTGCCTAAATAGTTGAACTGAAATTGCCTCCCTTGTTTAGAATGAATGTTATGTTTAATATTTTATCTTGCTGCTTAAATTGATTCATCGCCTGATCATTGTTATCTTGCATATAGTCATTGTTTAGGGTGAGTCTTTCCCCTTCACGTCACTAGCAGGCGTCTTAGGATTTCACTCCACAGCCTACCCTACATCACACCCATTCAAAATTTTGCTTAATAGTAAACACTCATCTGCACTCACCTGCCTTTTTTTTTCTACAGGTAATAACCATTCTCTAAGTATGATATTTCTCCAAAAACATTGATGTCCTTAATCATAGAATTTTTTCCACTTGGGGTCCTCTGGAGCATTCTATCAATGAGTATGTATAAAAATATAGGCAAGAGAAGCATTAAAAGTTTGAAGGGGAAATGATGGAGAAGTATAATCGGCAAAGTGAGAAATAGTATGGTGAGGGAAAATATGTGCATCATTGAATAGGACAACTGGGTAATCATTAGAACCTGCGTCTGAAACAATTATCGGATAGAGGTTTGTTATAATAGGTCTCATGTAGTTGTGTCGCAGAGTAGTTCATTGGATCGGTAGGAGGCACTAACAAGCAGTGGGAATGAAAATGCTAGTAGGTATCATCTGAAAAGGGGAATAGGCCGTGGTCCGCTAATCAATGTTCTCACCACAAAAATTCATTTTATTCACTCTCTCCCCCAAAAATGAGGCTGGGAAATAGAGCACAAATTCACAAAAGGTGGCATCCATTGAGACGTATGTCTTGCGGGTAGGAGCATGGAGGCATTTGTACCCTTTTTGGATAGGGGCAATATATAATAAGGACACATCGCATTGCTCAAGGATCAAGTTTCCCTCGAGTTGGTTTGTGAGTGTGGAAAACGAAACACAAACAAGAGAAGAAATCCCATGTGCAGAAGCCGGAGAAGTAAAACAAAGTACACTTAAGGGAAGATGATTAATAAGATAAATAGTTTCACCTCAACAACAGTTGGAAGGATACTAAAAGTAACGGATCCCGCAAGCTTAAGAAGATGTCTATTCTTCCATTCATCAACACCATTCTGAGAGGGACTAACCACATACTAGTTTGATGAACAATGTCGTCAGAGACTAAATAATAATTCAAAAAAGTCATTCCACATACTCAATACAATTATCACTACATAAGATATTAACTTTGGCATTTAATTGAATAACAATCATGAAATAATTGAAAAAGAAAATACTACACTCTTAGCATGCATCAAATAAATCCAAGTGACCTAAGAGTAACAAACCATTGATGGCCCATCCACATTGTTACGAGTCCACTTGTCGCGGGCACATTCACTCAAGTGGACCCCACTCGTCATAATTTATGGAGCGTATATGGAAGTCGCCGTGATCGTGGGCGCATTCACTCAAGTGGACCCCCCAAGTCATAATTTAAGGAGCGCGCATATGGAAGCCGTCATGGTCGCGGGCACATTCACTCAAGTGGACCCACTCATCATAACTTATAGAGAGTGTTACGGGTCCACTTGTCGCGGGCACATTCACTCAAGTGGACCCCACTCGTCATAATTTATGGAGCGCGCATATGGAAGTCGTCGTGGTCATGGGCGCATTCACTCAAGTGGACCCCCCAAGTCATAATTTAAGGAGCGCGCATAAAGAAGCCGCCATGATCGCGGGCACATTCACTCAAGTGTACCCCCTCATCATAACTTATGAAGAGCGCATATGGAAGACGCCATGACGACATTCTTATAATTAATTTGTATGACACCCAAACAAGGAAATACAAAAGGCAACCCAACAAGGAATACAAAATAATTAACTCAATTGATTGTTATTAATTAGTATGAATTAATTAGTATCAATTCATACAAAATAATTATAAGAATGTCGTCATGGCGGCTTCCATATGCGCTTTACATAAGTTATCATGAGGGGGTCCACTTGAGTGAATGTGCCCCACTGGTCCAATGTGGGATCATCTTGTGTGGGTTCAATAATCAACCTGTCAATGTGCCCAAGAAAACAACGTTTTCAGAGAGTAAGGTGGATAGGGAGGGAACAACCAAGATAGTTTGTGCTGCCTAAAGGCATGATAGTAAGAGTGATTGGGCTGTAATGATGTTAAAAAATGAGTGGTGTGCAAGGGAGACTCCTCCAGTTGCAGATCCAGAGAGAAGCCTGGAGTTACATTGATTATGCAGTCATAAAATAGACTGAAAGAGGTGACAGGCCTTTAAAGAAGGCATGAGAAGGGCCGAAGTTGATCCTGGAGTAGAGGAAGCCTGGGAAGATAGGCACGCTGGAGGTGGAAAGCGCTAGAAGTAGAATAAGAGCAAGAGGTAAGTAAAGCAGCATTTCTGTTTTTCTACCTTAGAAAAAACTTGGCATAGTGCTTTATGCTTTGATGATACCCATTGTCCAAGTATCATCATGCAAATGGTGCTTACTGTTAGGGAAAAATACTTCATTGATCAAATCTCATACGAGTGTAGGGAATATAGAAAATACAATAAAGGCTAAGTGCCCACAGGACATATGGGACTAAATCTAAAAATAATAATTTAAATCTAACTTCATATAAAACACTTCTCAAGCTGGAGTATATATCAATCATGTCTAGTTTGTTACATATACTGAAGAAAATAGCACAAAGAGGCTCTATAAAGATACCTGCAAGTTTCTTATTTGAAGTGACAAAAGGAATGCAAATTCGTCTGTTAAGAACTTCCCAAATAAAGACAATTTTCATAACATAGCTCTGATACCACATTCACTCTTCTTTGTTATATATCTATCAGCATTCTGTCTTTTCCTTCTATTTTCTTCTTCCAGCAACTTTAATCTCGCTTCATCATCTGTTCTTTCATCGCCTATTCATCAGCTACTTCTTTTAGTATGTATTCTTCAATGATTCTCTCCCACTTAGCTTCTGAGATTTATTTTTCTCTTCTCATTTTCCAATCCTCTTTTGCTGCATCTTCTCCAATCTTTCAACAACTATTCTTATTTTGTTTATTTGTCTTATTTTCTTCAGAGGTCTGGCTAAGCCATGGTTGGTATAAAAGCTTAAAGGGTTTAGATGTGCGAGGGGGGAGCAATTATTTCCCAGATAGAAGTTTTAATGGAAAAAAATGAATGGATGCTTTAGAGCAGGGATAAGTTTAGTAATTATTTCTGTAACATTGAAAATAACAACATAGTCAAGGCCTTTCTCTGTTAAGACCTCAGTTTGTTGTATTAGGGCTCTCCCAGAATTGATGGTATACATTCAGGTGTGGATTTAACTTCCTCAGTAACTTCTACAATTTTGCAACTCTTCTACAAAAAAAAATAAACTGCTAGGTTCCTTGTTAGGATCACGGATAAATTACAGGAGAAATCCGGCAAGGGGAAGGGCCGGCGGGGGTGAGCGAGAAGGAAGGAGGAAGAGAATAGACGAAATTTGAGAGCAACCCTAAAAACCATCATACATTCTAAGATAATTTCACACATAAACCCATCCCCTTTATATAGATGAGGGAGGACAACCAAACACGGAAATACAAAAGACACCCAAACAAAAAAATACAAAAGACTACCCAACAAGTAATACAAAATAATTAACTTAATTGATTGTTATTAATTAGTATGAATAAATTAATATCAATTAATTAATTCATACAAATTAATTATAAGAATGTCGGAATGGTGGCTTCCACATGCACGCTCCATAAGTTATGATGAGGGGGTCCACTTGAGTGAATGTGCGCGCGACCATGGCGGCTTCCATATATGCGCTCCTTAAATTATGTTGAGGGGGGTCCACTTGAGGGAATGCGCCCACGATCAAGGCGACTTCCATATGGGCGCTCTATAAATTATGACGAGGGGGGTCCACTTGAGTGAATGTGCCCGCGACACATGGACCCGTAACACTCCATCCATCCTTCAAAACGAGCTTGCCTTCAAGCTCGTGTACCAAGCGGCTGGCCGGATCATCTGGTACCTTGATCTCCCTCCAGAACAGGAACAGGTAGTGTTTAGCAGCGATGGCGGTGTTGGAGAGTAGCGGCGGCGCCGTCGGAATGACAGGCGGCAGAAGTAGTGGCTTTCGCATAGTCGGTGGAGCGGTGGTGAGCAGCAGCCACAAGGATGTCGGAGACGCGATAACCGGCAGCAGGAACGGATCCGTCGGGAACAGCGGGGTATAGGGCGGCAGAAGAGGCGGCGATGCGGCCGGTGGAAGTGGCAAGGCAGGTGCCGGTGGAGCAAAAGCCGAGAGAGGAGGTGGAAGCGGTGGAGGTACGACCACCGTGGAGAGAGGCGATACAGCAGCGGTTGGTGCAAGTTCGAAAGGAGGATCGACTGCGAGGCAGAGGAACGGGTTGGTGTCGTAGAGGAATGTTGGGGCCGGCATGGCAAGGAAACTCTCACATGGTGAAGGAAGCGACAGTGGGGAAGATGGCTTAGTTCAAGGAACATCGTGGGGGGTTGCGGAAGCCCGTCCGTCGAGCGCGAGGAGACAATCGACTTTGGTATGGAGGGAGAAGAGGGAGGAGTGCAAGGAGGCGAGGAGTTGCTCTTGAGTCTTCAAGCGGCGGTTTAGGGCTTCGGTGGTTGCCTCAAGAGGGAGAATACCAGCAGAGCGAGTGTTCGAGGCCATTTCATCGACTGCGTAGGGCACCATAGTAGGCAACAGGGCGGTGTCGGGCAATGGGATCAGACGCTGAGTGGAAGTAGCGGAGGTTGCAGTGTCAAGGGAATCCGAAGCGGAAGCAGGACGTCGATCGATAGCGCAGTCGGAGTGGATTGGCGCAAGCATAAGTAGCACAGTGGTTGCAGGAGCGTAAGGGAGCATCCCTGCAGTAGGCGCCAAGGCAGAGAAGCCGGATGGCGGCAGGTCGGCGGAAGCCGACGGACAGAGACCTTCCTGCAATAGACCGGGGCGCCGCTGATGCACATAAGCAGGAATGGCGACCGCACAGGCGGCGCTGTGGATCGGCAAAGGGGCGACGAATGACGATGGCGTGCGGAAATTGTGCAGAACATCGGCTGCGGAACAGTGGAGGAACGACGGCTATGAAAGATTGGCGGAAACGGGATGCTAGCGTGCGGAATTCGTGCTTGCAAGATCGGCGGATCAGGAGATGGGGTTTGGATCCAACGGAGATGCGTGAGTCTGGTGGATCGATCCGGTGCAATGTAAAATCGGAAGCTGATCTAGTTCTGGATTGGAGCGGCTACCGACGGCAAAGTGCGGGCAGAGCGACAAGTCGGACAAATTGTTAGGATCACAGATAAATTACAGGAGGAATCCGACTAGGGGAAGGGCCGACGGGGGTGAGCGAGAAGGAAGGAGGAAGAGAATAGATGAAATTTGGGAGCAACACTAAAAACATCCATACATTCCAAGATAATTTCACACATAAACCCCTCCCCCTTATATATATGAGAGAGGACAACCAAATAAGGAAATACAAAAGACACTCAAACAAGGAAATACAAAAGGCAACCCAACAAGGAATACAAAATAATTAACTTAATTGATTGTTATTAATTAGTATGAATTAATTAATTCATACAGATTAATTATAAGAATGTCGTCATGGCGACTTTCATATGCGCGCTCCATAAATTATGATGAGGGGATTCACTTGAGTGAATGTGTCCGCGACCATGACAGCTTCCATATGCGCGCTCCTTAAATTATGACGAGGGGGGTCCACTTGAGTGAACGCGTCCACGACCATGGCTACTTCCATATGCGCGCTCCATAAATTATGACGAGGGGGATCCACTTGAGTGAATGTGCCCACGACACGTGGACCCGTAATACTCCATCCGTCCTACAAAATGAGCTTGCCCTCAAGCTTGTGTACCAAGCGGGTGGCCGGATTAGTTGGTACCTTGACCTCCCTCTAAAACAGGTCCAGGTAATGCGTAGCAGCGATGGCGTTGTTAGCGAGTAGCGGCGGCGCCGTCGGAATGACGGGCGGCGGAAGCAGTGGCTTCCGTATAGTCGGTGGAGCGGTGGTGAGCAACAACCACAAGGATGTCGGAGACGCAACGACCGACAGCAGGAATGGATCCGTCAGGAACAGCGGGGTATAGGGCGGCAGAAGAGGCGGCAATGCGACCGGTGGAAGTGGTAAAGCAGGGGCCGGTGGAGCAAGAGCCGGGAGAGGAGGTGGAAGCGGTGGAGGTACGATTACCATGGAGAGAGGCGGTACAGCAGCGGTCGGTGCAAGTTCGACGGGAGGATCGACTGCGGGTCTGAGGGACAGGTTGGTATCGTAGAGGAATGTTGGGGCCGGCATAGCAGGGAAACTCTCACACGGTACAGGAAGCGGCCGCGGGGAAGATGGCTTAGGGCAGGGAACCTCGTGGGGGGGTTGCGAAAGCCCGTCCGTCGAGCGCGAGGAGACGATCGACTTTGGTATGGAGGGCGAGGAGGGAGGCGTGCATGGAGGCGAGGAGTTGCACTTGAGCCTCCAAGCAGCGGTTTAGGGCTTCGGTGGTTACCTCAGGAGGGAGAATACCGACAGAGCGAGTGTTCGAGGGTATTTCATCGGCTGCGTAGGGCACCACAGTCGGCAGCACGGCGGTGTCGGGCGGACGGCTGGGACAGCGGCCGAGGGAAGGCAGAGGTGCTGCAGTGGGATCAGAAGCCAAGCGGAAGTAGTGAAGGTTGCAATGTCAAGGGAATCCGGAGCGGAAGCAGGACGTCGATCGATAGCGTAGTCGGAGTCGATCGACGCAAGCAGAAGTAGCTCAGTGGTTGCGGGAGCGGAAGGGAGCAGCCCTGCGGTAGGCGGCGAGGTGGAGAAGCCGGCTGGCGGCAGGTCGGCGGAAGCCGAGGGATAGAGACTTTCCTGCAATAGACTGGGGAGCCGCTGATGCACATAAGTAGGAATGGCGGTCGCGCAGGAGGCATTGTGGATCGACTAGGGGGCG
Organism: Platanthera zijinensis; assembly: GCA_039513925.1. Taxonomy (NCBI): domain Eukaryota; kingdom Viridiplantae; phylum Streptophyta; class Magnoliopsida; order Asparagales; family Orchidaceae; genus Platanthera; species Platanthera zijinensis. The sequence goes on from CM077083.1 coordinate 37,714,668, forward strand.
ACGAACAACGATGGCGTGCGGAATTTGGGCGGAACGTCGACTGCGGAACAGTTGCAGAACAGTGGCGGAACAAAGGATGTGGAAGATTGGTGGAAACGGGATGTTGGCGTGCAGAATTTGTGTGTGCGGGATCGGCGGATCGGGAGATGGGGTTTGGAGCCAACGGAGATTCGTGAGTCTGGCGGATCGATCCGGTGCAATGTAAAATCAGAAGCAGATCTAGCTCTGGATTGGAGCGGCTACCTACGGCGACGTGCGGGCGGAGCGGTAGGTCGGACCAATTGTTAGGATCACAGATAAATTACAGGAGGAATCCGGCAAGGGGAAGGGCCGACGAGAGTGAGCGAGAAGGAAGGAGGAAGAGAATAGATGAAATTTGGGAGCAACCCTAAAAACGTTCATACATTCCAAGTAATTTCATACATAAACCCCTTCCCCTTATATAGATGAGGGAGCATAACCAAATAAGGAAATACAAAAGAAACTCAAACAAAGAAATACAAAAAGCAACCCAACAAGGAATACAAAATAATTAACTTAATTGATTGTTATTAATTAGTACGAATTAATTAATTCATACAAATTAATTATAAGAATGTCGTCATGGCAGCCTCCATATGCGCGCTCCATAAGTTATGATGAGGGGATTCACTTGAGTGAATGTGCCCGCGATCTTGGCGGCTTCTATATGTGCGCTCCTTAAATTATGACGAGGGGGGTCCACTTGAGTGAATGCGCACACGACCACGACGACTTTCATAAGCGCGGTCCATAAATTATGACGAGGTGGTCCACTTGAGTGAATGTGCCCGCGACAACTCCTTTTGTGAAGTCTCCTGTTGCAGTGCCACATCTTCATTAAATATGTAAGCACGTTCATTTTTCTGAGCCAACAGAACAAATGTTTCTTCTCCAATAGCTTTGACAACAAGGGTCAGTCTATCAGTAGACTCCACCCTCCATATTAATTCTAGCCAAACTAGGCTATTCTACTTCTTCACGATCATGTTCAGCCAAGTATAAAGACAGAATTAAATATACTCTAGCCTTCCTCTTCTACTGCACAACTTCTCTTTCTCCAAAAAAATTTCTCTTTTCTTGCAACAGCATCCGGGATAGACCGCATTCATAGCTGTGCCATCAGCCTCAGAGAGAGAGAAAGAGAGACAGACGTAAAGCCATCCTCCCCCTTCTGGAGACTATCTTGGATAGTCTACAAATGTTGAGGCCAAAAGTGCCTTGTCTCCACCCAGAGAGATGAGAGAGAAATGGAATTACTGCAAGTGGAAGAATAATCCAGGTTACAAACGAAATGACAAGAAAAAAGTGGGTGCCCAAGATGGAGAGGCCAGGTATCGCACAAAGCGAACTTTTAGTTCTGTATGATTTTATTAATTGAATTCGAGGTTATAGTATGTGTTGAAAAAAATATGTAAAAAAAATAAAAGCCCAATGTAAGGGCCAACTTTGGCCCATTTTCTCCTCAGGATTTAGTACCGCATCTTAGAGTGAGACTTTTTGATGCGGTATGGAGACTTACCATATATGGCGTGCCCGGATTGATGACCCAACTCTGCAGATGCGTCCGAATTCGCGTTGTGAATCAATTTCATATATAGCTTTGAATATTTCGGTTATTATCATGTAGTTTTGGCCCCTAAACTAACGGTCAATCACAGCTGTTGATTCCGGGTGCACTAATTTCAGATAATTATATACATGATGTTTAGGGCTGCCGTAAACCTGATTGCTGAATCTGTGGGGAGTTTCTTCGTTCATTCCGGTGATCTCCGCGGTGCAGAATCCGTGGAGCCCCTTGGTGACGACTACTTGGGTAAGTTTTGTATCCTTTTGATTTTATAGCCCATGCACTCCTTCCGACAGCCCTATTCCGCTCCCAAAACACCAGATCTGCATTCCCGCAACCCGAACCAACTTCCCTAGCCAGATTTAGTTGCTGTCCCATAAGTTCATCCGCCAGTTCCTCTCTGAAAAGTCCATATTGTGCCGAATATCTCCGGAATTGCTCTCCTACAGCAGCCCATATGTTTTGTGAGTTGTTACTTGTTGTATGGATCTTGTCTTGAATTATTAAAATATGGTGATGTGATTTTATATTTGTTTGGATAAATAACATCGTAGAATATTGCACTAGATTATTTTGTAATTTGCAGGAACTATTCGGTGGGCGCTCCTGCCTTGGCCCTCAACGCGGAGGAAAACCTAAACCCGTTTGCCTAAAAAATTATTTCTCTTTTGATATAATCATGTGCGTGTGATTTAATTATTTATTATCTGTTTTTTTATTTCTCTATTGGTCTTTGCATGGCATGTAGTGTTAGGGCTTCATTCATCCACCGCCTATAGAATCGTCTTGCGTCAATTGGTATCAGAGACAGGTTGCGTGCACTTTTCGATACGCAGTTGTCGAGTCTATAAGTTTTTGTCGTGTCTATGTTTCACCAATATTCCCCTCCTCAAATTGGAGGTTTCGAGTCCACTAACACACGCTGCCAAAGATCCCCGTCAGGGAGATCCTCACGTTGCTACGACAATTATTCTCGATCGCCGCACACAATTTCAGAGATCGTGTTGACCCACCAACGCAAGCCCACTATGCTAGAAACGATCAGTATGATGATTGTCGTCGTTTATATCCTTGCACGCGAGTAGATCGTGTTGATCCTTCGACACAACTCAATTACCTTAGAGATTATTATTATGAGGATCGTCGTTTTGAGAGAGATATCAAAAGTCAGTTTCGTACAATTGCCCCTTCTTTTGACGGCTCATCAAGTTCCGAGTCTTTCAGTTATTGGCTCGTGGACAAGGAGTATTATCTCGATCATTTTGAGTTATTAGGTGAGAGTCGCATCAAGTTCGTGAAACATATACTTTTAAATCAGGCGAGAGCTTATTGGTTTAGCATTGAGAGGATCCTCAAGCGAGATCGTCTTTATCGCATCACGAGTTGGGTGGACATGAAATGCATTTTGTGTCAGAGGTATCTGCTTTCGTCGTATTGTAGACGCTTGCTCAAACAATTATTTTCCCGTTAAAAAAAAAGAGTTAGACAAAACTCGATGACTCTACTAACGAGAGTTAATTCTGACACAACCCTATGGCTCTTTGAATTTTCTGGGTGTAAGGATCCTAAATCTGGCTCTGATACCAATTTGTAACACCCTAACCTAATTCAACAGGAAATCAGCAGTACGGCTGGGCCAGCGAAAAAAAGTAAACTAAGTAACGGTATAAAAACTGGTATAAAGCAGGTAAATTTAAAGTGCTAAAGAAAACTAACAGCAGAAGTAGAGTAAGAAATATTAACTATGGGTAAAAGTGTACCTCACAAATGACGATTTTACAGAGCCAACTAAAACAGTAAACAACACTAAGAAAATAATATACTATCAGTCCGAAATAAACAGAAACATCAAAAACATGAGTGAAGTACGACATATACATAATGTCAACAAAAAAAACAAGTACAACAACAATAGTACAACTGAATAAACTGACAATCGAGAAGACTGCACCGCCTACCCTAAGCGGATTCCCTAATCTGAGTCCCTCAGTAAAAACAAGTTCCAAATGGGTCAGACCCACTAAAGAGTAAGAAAAACTACTCCCTCCAGCAACATTTAAAGAAAAATTACAAGTGAATATTACTTGAATTTAAAATTTGCAAAATTACTCTATCATAAAACTTGGCACTTGAGTTCATGATCTGGATTAGAATCGGTCTATTATGTGATCTGACACACCCTTGTCTCAATTTTACAAATCGTAGATTTCTGTAGTTTGAATTTTGACTGTTTTAAAATTTAACCAGCTTCTGGATTGTCTTATTAACACTTACCGCTAAGGACGACTGTGCAAAAACTAGTGACTGCGGTCTGAGAGGCAAATCTGATGGTGCCCTGAATTGGATGTCCCTCAAGTGGAACACAGACTCCCATCTGAGGAGTTACATACCAGTAGCAAGGGTCATCGACCCTGAGCTTGAAGTTCAAGTGGTGGCCTACTGGCCCTGAGCACGCGGTGGTGTGCCTCCACCACAATTGCGAGGGTAAACCTTCCTCGCCCCTTTTCTTTCCTGAATTAACTTAGACTAGTGTTCAGTGAGTCATACACGTAGTAGAGCTCTAGTTAAGAAGAATATACTTGGCTTAGGGTTTTCATGATACTGAAACTGCTAATTTAGCTTAAGCGTATACCTACCCTGCTGATTTGGTTCGGACTATAGGAACTTGAAATTTTAAAGTGCATATACCGATATGATTAACACATTAAATAAAAATTTTATCTGAACTATTAGACTAAAAGAAGTCGAGTTTCTTACCGTGGTGTTACGACGTTCGTACACGCGGCGAGTTGACATGATCCTTCTTTCAAGAGGTCTGCTCACGACGAACTCCTCCAAATAGAGACAAATATCCCCTTTCCAAAAGCTAGGAGAACCACGAATCGGTGGTAAAATTTGCGAAGCTTCCCCGATTCGCGGCACCCACACTTCAACAAATATGAAATTAAGGAGAAATCTCTACGAAATAAGATCCCATGAAATTTAGGGGTACTCTAAAACTTGTCAAGGAGAGCGAGTCATAACTAATTCGAAAGGAAAACCCAAAGAAAGATCATTACCTTAACCTCCCGGCAAGGGTTAAGCTTTAACACCCAGAAATGGCATCCCCTACAATTTCTGAAATCGCCATGACATTAGGATAAAATCGATGATAAAAAAGTGAGGAAACCCTAGAATAGGAGGAGAAAGAGTAAACCGCACTCACCGGAACCAAAAACGGCGAAAGAGGAAACATCAACCACTTACTAGGGTTAGGAACGGAGCCTACCACAACACGGAAGGGAGGAGGAAGGTCGTCAGAGCCAGAAGAGGGAGAAGGTGGAGTCGACGCGTGGTTCCGGCAAGGAGGAAGGCCGAATCAGGGTTCCTGCCGTCGGAACCAGGCGCCGACTCCACCTCCTCCCCCTTCTGGCTCTGACAACCTTCCTCCTCCCTTCCGATGTTGTGGGAGGCTCCGTTCCTAACCCTAGCCGGTGCTTGAAGTTTCCCCTTTCGCCGTTATTGGTTCCAGTGAGTGTGTTTTACTCTTTCTCCTCCTATTCTAGGGTTTCTTCACTTCCTTATCATCGATTTTACCCTAAAGTCATGGCGATTTCAGAAATTGTAGGGGATGACATTTCCGAGTGTTAAAGCTTGTTCGATCTTGGTGTAAACCCTTGCCGGGAGGTTAAGGTAATGATCTTTCTTTGGGTTTTCCTTTTGAATTAGTGAGGTTTGTCTCTCCTTGGAAAGTTTTAGAGTAACCCTAAATTTCGTGGGATCTTATTTCATAGAGATTTCCAATTAATTTCAGATTTGTTGAAGTGTGGGTGCTGCGAATCGGGGAAGCTTCGCAAATTTTACCACCAATTCGTGTTCTCCTAGCTTTTGGAAAGGGGATATTTGTCTCTAGTTGGAGGAGTTCGTAGTGAGCAGAACTCTTGAAAGAAGGATCATGTCACGTCGTCGCGTGTACGAACGTCGTAACACCACGGTAAGAAACTCGACTCCTTTTAGTCTAACAGTTCAGATAAAATTTTCATTACATGTGTTAATAATATCAGTATAGGCACTTTAAAACTTCAAGTTCATATAGTCAGAACCAAATCAACGGGATACGCATATGCTTAGGCTAAGTTAGCAGTTTTAGTGTCATGAAAACCCTAAGCTAAATATATTCTTCTTAACTAGGGCGTTACTCCATGTATGACTCACTGAACACTAGTCTAAGTTAATTCAGAAAAGAAAAGGGGTGAGGAAGGTTTACCCTCGCGATTGTGGTGGAGGCATACCACCGCGTGCTCAGAGCCAGTAGGCCACCACTTGAACTTCAAGCTCAGGGTCGATGACCCTTTCTACTGGTATGTAACTCCTCAGATGGGAGTCTGTGCTCCACTTGAGGGACATCCAATTCAGGACACCATCCGGTTTGCCACTCAGACCGCAGTCACTAGTTTGTGCACAGCCTAAGACAACCCAGAAGCTGGTTAAATTTTACAGCAGTCAAAATTCAAACTACAAAAATCAACGATTTGTAAAATTGAGATAAGGGTGTATCAGATCACACAATAGGCCAATTCTAATCCAGATCATGTACTCAAGTGCCAAGTTTTATGATAGAGTAATTTTGCAAATTTTAAATTCAAGTAATATTCACTTGTAATTTTTCTTTAAATGTTGTTGGAGTAGTTTTTCTTACTCTTCAGTGGGCCTGACCCATTTGGAACTTGTTTTTACATGGGGCTCAGGTCAGGGAATCCACTTAGGATAGGCGGTGTAGTCTTCTCAGTTGTCAGTTTATTCAGTTGTACTACTGTGGTTGTACTTGTTTCTTTTGTTGACATTATGTATATGTTGTACTTCACTCATATTTGGATGTTTCCGTTTACTTCAAACTAACAGTATATCATTTTCTTAGTGTTGTTTGTTGTTTTAGTTGGCTCTGTGAAATTATTATTCGTGAGTTACACTTTTACCCATAGTTAATATTTCTTACTCTACTTCTGCTGTTATTTTTCTTTAGCACTTTAAAATTACCTGCTTTATATCAGTCTTTATACCGTTACTTAGTTTACTTCTTATCGCGGGTCTGGACGGACTGTCGATTTCCTGTTAAACTAGGTTAGGATGTTACAAAATCGACCCATGAGTCGAATAGTCCCACTATTCGACGTAGTGGAAACCTTTTCACGAATTCAACACCTCCGTCAAATGTTGTCATTAAGATTTGGTTCATAACCAACACGAGCATCTATCAAATTTTCGTACGTTCTTAATGTGTGACTCCACGGGCTTATATCACTTTAGCCGCAAGATCAAAAGTCTGATAACTTCTAGATCACAGAAGATTCCAACATCAAGATCATCGACGTAGTAAAGGACCAGAAAATAAGTCCAAGTACTATTCGTCCTCTTCGCGCGAAGGTCCGGAAAATAACAAAGAGAGGCAAAGGATAAGACACAATAATTCAATATTTTTGTTAGAACAATGATAGAAAGAAGACTCCAAAAAAATTGTGGAAATAAGAAACATCATCCAGAGTGAGACGAGAAGTTGTCGTAATAACTCCTAAACCACAGACAAGGGCAAGAGTGTCATCAAGGACGCTAATAAAAGGGGTATTGTTATACCAGTGAAGCAACGTGAAAACACTTCTATTGTCGGTCAAATGATTAGAAGCCCCTGAAACAATAAGTTACTACCTTAGAACAATACATGCACTACCTAAGGAAGAGGAAGCAATTGCAGTAGAACTCCTAGATGCAGAAACAAGTGCCTCAATGTCAGTATGAGAGATCCACCATCCAATGTCGAGCATAAGAGGCCTGGTGCTCTGCGAAGTAAAGTATGGATCATGGAGCGCCAAAATGAGCTTGTGGCCGTTGATTAAGATACTTGGTAAAATATAATTCAACTAGGTGACATTTTGACACAACGAGTACATATAGGGAAAAATCACTAAATCCCTCTTGGAGACGTCCACAGCCGCCATCATGAGCTTGTGGTCAGAGATTAAGAAGCTTGGTATACATTTTGACACAACGAGTACATATAGAGAAAAATCACTACATCCCTCTTGGAGACGTCCACAGCCACCATCATGTCTAACAGCATAGGCAAAATTATTTGAGGAGGTAGGTGTAACATAAGTGGTCCTACTAAGAAGATAAGACATAATGGCCACCTGAATAACAGTAGCTTAGTTCTCTCACCAACGATGTGTTGTCATGCTAGCTCATAGAAGACGGGGATATGCTAAAGTAGACAAGTAACTCCTTCAAGTTTTTATACTATTAGTGTTGATGAACGAAATGCGCCTCCGGGTTCTGCGAATAGAAAGGAGGGTGGAGGAAACTGTCGAATAACCGATTACTAGCGGTTAGGACGAGCGATTAAGACTGATAGGAAAGATAGGAGAGAGAAAGGCCGCTGGCAGCGGCAACACTAGAGTTCGCCCGCCGCGGCTAAATGTCACTCCGGCGACGGCTTTCCTTTGATTAAGAAGAGAATCGGTTATAGCGGTTAAAACGGAGAACCCGACCGAACTGGTATCCGCTAGAACAAGAGTTCGAGTCCGCTGCCACAGGCGGCTAGCTTTGGGATTCGAACTTGCTCCCCTGGGCAGTACTGTTCACGCCTATTTAAAGGCTCGGGGGCCTTCCCAAACGTGCAGGGCTAAAAATACCGGCTGCCCGGGGACAGGAGAAACTGGCAGCGGTGACCAGATACAGGGAGAAACAAGAAAAAAGAGACCACCTAACCGCGCGGTAAGGCGGTCAGACCTGCAACGGGTCGGCACCTTCTCGACGGCTGTTGTGTAGAGGAGACCCTGCGAGAAGGCTGCGGGAAGGCGGACAGGCGGCTAGCTCTTATATTTCCGCCAGGACTTGAGGAAATCCACGAGAGCAGTCAATCCGAGTTAACATGATCCCCGCACATTTTTAAATTCCGAGGAATTTCGAAAATTTACGAGTTAACCGCTTGACCGCGAACGCAGTAAATGCACCAGAAGCTATAAATATCACTGATGCAGAACTTTCGAGACGGGTCGCTTCTCCCCTACAACGGTTAAGATTCTGCTATCCGAAATGTATGCAAGGAAGAGCGTCTTGGAAAGGATAGGCGGCAAGAGACTTGTCACCACAAAGTCTCAGCGAGAAGAAACTGCTAGCCGCGAAGGCGGCGAAAAGTCCCCAAAAATGAAGACGGCAACAGTAGTCTCGCTAAAACGACGCCGGTTAAGCGAAGAGCTGCAGGGGAAACTGGAGGCGAAGTCCACCGAGGCTAGACAATCCTCAAGCACGGCTACTGAGAAACTTGCCGAGCAAACTCCAGAACAACCTGTCGAGAAGGTTGCGGACAAGCCCGTTGAAGAGCTGCCCGAGAATTTGGCGGGTAGCAAGCTTCTGGAAACCGCGCCGGCCAAAACTCCTCAACCATCAACCACCCCGGACGTTGAAATCACATCAACACCGTCAAGCGAAGCTGACGGCAAGGCGGACTAAGCTGGAACATCCGAGCGGGAAGCTGGAGAAATTGTCGACAGCATCGGCGAGGCGAAGAAGGCGACCAAGAGCACTGCCGACAAGTTGAGAGATAATATGGAGGTGGTGATGGCCGCGACCCCAATGAAGAAGCGGAAGTTCAGGCCAACTTCGACTGCGGAGGAGCGGATACAGGAGACTCTTCGGGAAAAGAAGAGAGAGAACAAGAGATCCTCAACTCTCAAGGTGGCGACTAGCCAAACTGAAGTAACCGAGCGATCTCAGGAGGTAACCGCGCTGACTGAGCTTGAACGCTTACTTGAAGCAGACGACGGCTCTGCGGTTAACTCTAATCTTCCCCGTAACTGCGGTTTCTTGCAGGAGATCGAAGAAATTGTCAATCGCCAGCAAGCCGCCGGGAACGACTCCGACCTGGAGGTCTTGTCGGTGAAACTTGGAGAAGAAGCCCCAGCACCTTCTGAGGGAGATGAGAAGGCGTAACTGCGAGAAAAGCTGCTCGCCGAGAAGAAGCTGCTGACCGTTGGTGAGGGACACAACGGTCACTCGGTTAGCTCTGAAGAATAAGTTAAAGCTGACCGCCAGCTGGCCGCCAAGCTTCTGCGAACAAGTATGCTCAAACCTGCCCCGAAGGTCATGAGAATTCCTCCACCTTACAAAGAATCACCGTGGATAAAGAGATCTATCGGTACGATCACCGAGACCGGCGACATACTCTTGTCGCGCGAGGAGCTTGAGAGGAACAGGCGGGCCAAGCAACTTCTGAGGGACCAACACCTGAAGAGAATTGATCTTGAGAGGTTGAGGCGACCTGTATTCCCTAGTCCGCCGACAAATTCGGGCGGCTAACCTGTTCGAGCGGTTCGACGTCGAAGGTGTCGAAAAGGAGATTCCTTGTCGGAACGCAGTTAGACATCCGGCACGACATCCCCATACTCCCAGTTGTGGTCGAATGGCCTATAGAAGAAAGTAAGTGTTTCAAGTAGTTAGTTTGTAATTGACCGACTTACCGGGCGACTAACAACTTACCCTTTACAGCTACTCTGAATGTTTCGGAGAGCAGGCCAGAGACACCTGAAGGCCCCGTCCTCACCTAGAGTGAGGTGCGGAAGAAAAGAGAAGTTAGCCGCCGTGAAGAGAAAGATGTCGCCGCGGGCTTTGACTCGGACGAATCCTTCACACCCCGCGGGAACGGCGAGAAGCTAAAGGACCTGCGCGGCAAAGCGGTAGTGAAATGGCACCGCCGCAGCAAGCCTAACTAGGTATCCACCGTTGCGAGAACTACTCCTGCCCCTAAGAAGTTCTTTCTTGAAGCTTCATCTACATATATAGTCCAAGCGGAAGGACACCTCTCTGCTTGATCAGAGTATGCTTCCATTATGTCCACCAGGAAATCTGTCAACACTTGTGCTTTGATAGCTGTCATGGGCACATAGGAAATTTCAAACTCACTCAACTCTATTGCCCGCTTAGCCAGTCTGCCTGAGTGCTCTGGCTTTTCCAATACACTTCTCAAAAGTTGATCAGTCACTACTTTAATTGAATGTGATTGGAATTATGGGCGGAGTCTTCGGGTTGACATTTACCAGTGTCAGAGCCAGCCTTTCCAAGATTGGGTATCTCATCTCAGCATTTTTGAGAATGTGACTGATATAGTATACTGGGAACTGCTTCCTTCCTTCTTCTTAACAAGAACTGAACTAACTGCTTCTGGGCTAACTCCCACAACATCTCCCCTGAGCGAGGGCTTTGAAGCATAGGAGTTGACGTCAGTTGCTTTTTGAGCTGTTCGAAGGCCTCATTACACTCTTCAATTCATTCGAACTTAGAGGCCCCTCGAAAAGTTTTGAAGAAGAGGGCACTCTTGTCTCCCGCCCTAGAAATGAATTTACTCAGGCCTGACAGACTTCCTCCTAACTGCTGAACTTCCTTAGGGGAATGAGGAGGTGTCATATCAAGAATGACTTTTACTTTATCAGGGTTGGGAGCAAGGCCTTCGGGAGTAAGGAGATGGCAAAGGAATTTCCCCTTACTTGCCCCGAAGACACATTTCAATGGGTTCAGTTTCATCTTGAACCTTCGCAGAGTAGCGAACGTCTTTGCAAGGTCTTCTAAGTGCAACGAGAGGAACTTGCTTTTGATGAGCAAATCATCAACATAAACTTCAAGATTTCTCCCATTCTGCTCTTCGAACACAAAGTCCATCATGCGCAGATAGGTTGCACCTACGTTCTTAAGCCGAAAGGCATTACGAGATAGCAATAACAACCATTGTTTGTGATGAAAGACGTACGAGAAACATCGGGCTTGTGCATTCTAATCTGGTGATGACCAGAAATTGCATCCAAAAAACTAATACAAGAACACCCAAACGCGGAATCAACTAAAGCATCTATCTGAGGCAAAGGGTAACAATCTTTAGGACATGCTTTATTCAATTTAGTAAAATCTACACACATTTTCCATTTTTCCTCTAGCTTCTTAACCATTACAACATTAGACACCGAGGCGGGATATTGAATTTCGCAAATCAACTTGGCCTTGAGGTGCTTGGAGACCTCCTCTCTGATGGGCTCTGCAAGCTTGGTTTCCACCTCCCTCTTTTTCTGCTGAATTGGCTTGAAGTTGGGATCGATGTTGAGGTGGTAGCAAGTAACATCGGGATCTACTCCTGGCACGTCTTTCACTGACCAAGTAAAGACATCCAGGTTCTTCAATAAACAAGAGATCAACTCAGCTTTCTCCTCTGCAGGTAGCTCTGTATTGATGGAGAGTTTCCTCTCCTCTCCTTCAGCAACAGAAACTCCTTGAGTTATCTGGGCAAGTTCCAGGTGAGTTCCTTCTCAGGCTCCCTCCTCGAGATCTTCAGCTGCTTCTGGTAGAGTTGCATCTTCAGGAGCGGCAACTGGGACTGTTGGAGGAGGAACTTGCTCGGTCACGTTGACCGACCTGTTGGGGGAGGAACTCCCGAGCCAATCTTGGGTCACTCCTGACCTTGAACTGCTTTCCCTCAGCAGCGAACTTGATTGCAAGGTGGTAGGTTGAAACTACCGCTTGATATTAATTTAGCAGGGGCCTTCCGAAGATATCATAGTAGCTGCTTGGAGCATCAACTATTATGAATTGAACAAGTTTGGTGATCCTCCCGAATATCATCAAGAGGGCAACACTCCCTTCCACCTCCTTCTGTTAGCCCGAGAAACCGTAGAGCGGCCCTTCGGTGGAAAGTAAAGGCTTCCTTTTCTTCACATCCTCGAAGGTGGGCTTGAACAGAAGGTTTACCGAACTACCGGTGTCAATCAGAATTTTGTTCACCGTGTAGTTCTTTATGACTGCTTTGATCACAACAACATCGTTGAAAGGATTAGCAGTCGGGGGAAGGTCGTCCTGACTGAAGGTGACGACCCCCCTTGATGGAGCAGAAGAGGAGGTTGCAGCTACCTCTTGCCGGAAGACTCTTGAAATAGAAGACTTCCGGGTTAATTCAGATCCTGCTCCTCCGTGAATGCAGAAGAGTCGGCCGAGAGTTCCTTCATCATCGGCGTCGACACATTCACTTCCAACACTGGCGTCGCCCAGATGGCCAACATCTTCGGCCTCTTCGAATTTCCTATAAACTTCAGCCACCTCCTTGCCATTGGAGGTGGATGGCTTGGCAGGAACTTCCTTGCGAAGTAGGTCTTGCATTTTCCCCTCAGAAAGGAGCCTCTCTACTAGCAGACGGGGAGCTCTGCAATTCTTCGTTGAGTGCCCTTTGTCTCTATGATGCTTGCAATAGAGATCGAAGCCGCGAAGCTTTCCTTCCACCTTCTGAGGTCCTGGCCTTCTGTAATCAGGCCTCTTCTGCAAAACTTGAATGACTTCATCCATCATTAAACCCAAAGCTGAAAACTCCTCTTAGGAGTCGTCATACTACTGAGCAGTTGAAGGTGAAGCATCCTGAGATTGATAGACAGGCAGAACTAATGGAGCGGATGTGGTAGCCAACGACAGTTTCTGATCATGAAACTGTTGATGACCTTGGAAAGGTCGCTTGTGGCGGAAGTTTCTCCCCGTCTGAGAAAGGGGTTTATAATCTGGACGAGGGGGCCTTGCAGAATGACGAGCTGTAGAAGAATTCGCTACATCTCTTGCATCATCCTTGGTTGTCAAGGAAGAGATGTAGGTTGGATTGGCATTTTCTCCCTCGATGAACCTAATGACCAAGACGATCAATTTTTGGTATGTCACACACTCTTTGGTGGTTGCCTTGAACTTCAATGGGCCCTCCCTGAGGCCGTTGATTAGAGCAACCTTGTAGAAATCGGGATCCACATTCTTAATCCCCAGGATTTCTATTTGAAAACGATCAACGAATCAAGCCACCGATTCATTGTCTTTCTGCTTGATTTGGAAGAGCACTGCAGGGCCACTCTTCCTCTTCTTGGAGGTAGAAAACCTCAACAGAAGTTCTTTGTGGAGGTCGGCGAAGCAGGTGATTGATCGAGGATATAACTAATGGAACCACTCTCTAGTTTGTCAATCGAAAGTGGTTACAAGCAACTTGCCCTTCAAGGTGTCTGAGAGGCATCTCAAGGCCACAGCAGCCTCAAACGCTTGCAGATGCGCGATCGGCTCAATTTCACATGTATACAAGGGCAAACAGGGCTCTCTAAAATTTGGGAGCAGGCTCCCAACAAATTCTGTCGACGAAAGGAGAGGGCTATTCCACTTCAGCTGGGACTTGCGGAGACATGGGGAGGACTACAGCAGGAGCAGCGGCGGCCTGAGCGGGCTGAAAATCCTCTTCAAATATCAGCATGCGGGCTGGACTCGCCCTGGCTGCTTCACGGAAGAAATTCATAAGAGAAGCAAACTCCTCTTCTTGAGGCCGCAGGGGTGCTGCGATCTGGGCAGGCAGATAGACCGGCGGAGAAGGCACCACTGCTAGAGCTGGAGTGACCGGGGTAGCTGCATGCACTACTGCGGGCTAAGGCGCTAACCACTGAGTGACTGCGACTAGAGCCTGACCGATAGCGTCAAGACGTTGGTCAGTCTCTCTGCGGGAATGCTCGATCTCTCGACAAGATTGATCGAGCGCTTCCCACAGAGCATCTTCTGAAGGGATGGAGCGGACTGAGCGATGAGCAGAATGGCGGTTTGGCATGGCTGACCGCTAATTTCAACAACTACTAAAATCTGATGTCGCGTGTTAAAAGCAGTCCCGGTCTCCCGGCTAGAACAAACATTTCTAAAATTTCCTGAAATTCAGAAATGTGCAGGGATCATGTTTACCCAAGAGCCCGCGACTAGTTAAATGTCCCTAGCAAGCCGAGCGGGTTGTATCTGCTAGCCGCATTCAGCAACAAACCATCCAGCCCCTAACCTCTGTGCACAAGCTGCACAACCCGCCTGGAGTCAATCAGTAAAACCGTGTGGGTTGAGTACTTCAAGCCGTCGTCAGAGGCAGACCAGAAAAACACAAGTTCCAGAGGGCGAGCCGCTCAGCTCTCCAGAGAACAGCCGTTAGGCCGCGCGGCATCTTTCTTTTTCTCTCTTTAATTTGAATCATGTTACCTCTGCCCAGTTCTCTAATACCCCGGGCAAGCGGTTATTATAGACCTACCCATTTGGGCAGGCCCCCGTGCCTATAAATAGGGGGAGCGGCATTCCCAAAGCACGCTGACTCGAACCCAGGAGCCCACTTGTTAAAGGTTGCGGACTCGATTCTCAGGTTTTGCGGTCAGCTGCTTGCACAACTCTCTTCTTTTTTCCAACTTTCCTGTAACCACGTCTTTTCAATTAAGCGAAAGCTCGACATAAGAGAGGCATTCGCCGTGACGGGCGAAGTATGGTGTTGTCGCAGCCTGCGGCTCTGATTGTTTTCTTTCTCTTGACCGCTAGTAACCAACTACTTAGAGTTTTCTCCTCCCACTTTTTTCCTGTGAGTCCTGAGGTGCATTTCGAGCACCAACGGGAATGATCAAAATACCAGAGAAAGATAACAGGAAAAATATATCTTGACAGCAAACTTAAAGAAGGTCCACATAGTTGAATGAAGTTCCAAAACATGAACCTGGACCGATTAATCCATGTGGAAAGATTTATGGAAAGCCTTTAGACTGTTGGGTGATGTTGCATGTCCTTACAATAGAAGATGAAGAACTAGAATCAAAACATTCATTGATCGTTGAATACAGAAGCAGTCGGCCCACATGAATCAACACAGTATATCGAGAGCTCATATTGTAGGCAGATGGTTCGCTCACGAGAAGCCACTAGAAATAAATCGGTTGTCGATCACACCAGAGTAGTCATTGATGGTGAGAGATGAACTAGAGAAGAGGTATCGTGCTCCTGCGAAAAGCGAGCGAGGATGACATGTGTTAGAGCTTCTAAGAAGAAAAATTAGAGAAGAATTAATTCTTGCTCCGATACTGTGTTAGTGAAAAACCTATTGATCAAACCTATTGATCAAACCTCATACAAGTGTAAGGAATAGGAGATACAATAGAGACAAGGTGCACACAAGCAATAAGGGGCTCAAACCGAAAAATATGGAATAATAAAATCTAACTTAATATCTAACACTTCAAAATTATTATTCAAAGAAAAACCTCCAACAATATTTGCACAAATGAGAAATAAGAGAAAGAACTTAGGAAGGAAATGTTTAAATTGACATCCGAAAAATATATTATCCAATTGCCAGACCATTTCTTAAATAACCTGCGAATATTGAAATGTAACTAATAATGTTAGAGCTTACACATCTAACCTAACACTAATTAGTAAGATGAAGAGGTCTGAGATATATATTTTAGTCCATAAGGCTATCTTAGTATCCCTACATGGGACTAATTCTCAACGAACACTATCAAGCTTGGGGTATTTGGCCTCTAATAGGCAATTTAAAAAAAATGGGTGGCGTGGGAGTAGGTTGTTGGGTCTATCCTGTTGTAATATCGTGTCATAATATAAGCATTAAACCTAAAACCAATTGATTATAAGTGGATAGACCCATCATTTATATTAAATAAATAAAGCTATATGAGTTTCATGAAGTAGTGCTAAATTCTCAACATAGCAATTGTAGTTTGCATAAAAACACAATATCAGAAATTTTAGGAGGTTCTGCAAGCTTACTTCTTGCATATATACATTTCCCAACTGTCGGACAAGATTTCCTGCAGACTGGCCTGCCACAGGCTTTATTTGGACACCGCCATTAAGACAGCCTGTTCATAAGGTACCATTAATGTTCGAGCTAAACAAATCATCAAGTTAATTGAAAAGAGTAAATTATGAATACGGTTTATATAGAAGAAGGGTATACCGGAAGGACATGCCATTATTTCTAGATAATGGTACTCAGAATTCCCTTTACTGATTTTCTGCACGACATTCCGCAAGTTTTGGAACCCATAACAAAATGCAAACTTCAGAACTACTTTATCTTCCACCTGCATACAGATACATTTTGTCAAGTCTGTCATGTTTGGTATGAATCTGCAAATCTAGATAATTAAGAAAGGGCAAGGTTACCTGTAGTATGACTTCTTGAAAATCTGAATTACGCATGATCCTAAACTGAAGTGGACCTTCAATCGTCTTATCAAAAAGAGTTCTGGCAGCGAAGCGAAAAATTGTCTCGGCATAACCTCCAGAACCACCAGAAACCCCATAGAGAATCCCATTGTCATCAACATTTGTTAACCTTCAGATTTGTCAAGAAAAAAAAATTAGCTATTTATACATATGTAAAAAAGGATGGGTAGGTTGTTCATAATACTAGTTGATCCCTCCGCAGTTATGCCTTCAAATTAAAATGACGCTTGTGTCAATCTTTTTCAAATGAGGACCAAGTTCCTATTTAACAGCTTTGGGTTTTGTGCCCAAATAGAGTTGCACCTAATTTCAGCACTACAGTTGGTATTTGATTCATACTTATTCAAACCATAGTTGAGTACTTCAAAAATAAATTTTTATCGATTATGTTTGCAAGGGCCCATGGTTGAAATATGTTTTTCAGGATCTTGAACTCTTGGAAGACAAACTTATTCATATATATATAATGATAATAAAACTGCCATCGATGTTTCTCGCAACCCGGTTCAACATAATAAGATGAAGCACGTTGAGGTTGACAACCATTTTTATCAAAGACCATAGGGATAATGGGAATATCAACACAACCATCATTCACTCCAAGGATCAACTGGCAAGCATCACACCATCATTCACTCCAAGGATCAACTGGAAAGCATCACACCAAGGGGCTATGCTGTAATACTTTCACCAATAACATATCTAAGTTGAGAATGATTGATATCTACTAAGAACCTGAAGTGCAGGCTGAATATCATATAACTCTCAATATAAAAGCTTATCACATATAAAGTTGTCCTACAATTATTATCCTGTAATTTCTATTGTACCTACCAACATCCACAATCTCTAGTTCAACTCATTTATAATGAATGTGAAATGATGCACGCTAGTGATCCTTGATGATTGACCTATAAGACGATTCCATTATAGAAACCTTAATTAGCGTTCATTTCAAAACTTTGTTTCCTAATGGCCAGAAAGATCGGAATGCACTAATGGATAAAGAGTGAAGCTTTTAAACTGATAAGAAGGAAAGCTAAAGCAATGGTGCCTCTTATAAATAGATAAATAAAAAAAACATTCTGAACATTGAAAAACATGTAGGATGTCTGAGACATCGAGATCAGTTGATGATGGATGAGGAGGCAAGAATAGCAGCCTAGCAGGTATAAACAGAATGTACAACTTCTCTATCCAATCCCTACCAATTATACTGTGTCTGAAAACTTGTATCACAAAAAATAAATAAAAGGTCACTAAATATCTATGACCATGTGAGAGATTACTAACTGAGTAAATTGTAATGAGAATCAAGAACATGATGGAAAGAGAAAAATTGCAATAGGAACTGCTCCCAATAAAAAAACAAGCGTGGAAGGAACTATCATAACAAAGAGGATGTTCAATTAGACAATACGGAGATGAGGTTGAAGCCAAGCCATCAGCATGACAATGGTAACGACCTCTCACTGGCCTATTGAAGAACGGAATTTGCGGTCATGGGGTGATGTTGGAATATGGTATCATGTTACCCCTTAGAGTTTCACCGCTCCAACCCGAGAAAATCAAGAGGGAAGAAAGGAAATAGAAGAGGAACTCTTAGCCATCCCTAGGCTCCATAGTTTTTCAATTACAAATAACCAAAAGATACATAATAAAAGAGGTTTAGGGAATTAGAACTCCTCACCGGGCAAAAGGGTAAATATGCATGAAATCCAAAATACAACTTAAATAAACGATAACTTCTAAGAGAACACCCCGCTCGGGGCTTTATCAATCACATCGGTGTCTCGGTTGTGGCCCTCTTCCTCCTAGAGTAGACATTCTTTGTTGTCGACGCCCCTTCGAGCTCTGTGCCACCTCCCGCATTTGTAACAATACCCCAATCTAGAAAATTTGTCGTTCTTAAGGCAAAACTCAAGGAACTAGCAGTGAAAGTCGTCGCGATCCAACGAAGTCACGCCAGAAAGAGGACGTTGTCGGCATGCAGCCAACACCTGCTCTCCAGCATGAACTTCCTCGGTGACGGTTTTGCAGTCCAAAAAAGGCTTCGAAAAGATAAATGGTGGAGCTGACTGATGCGATGTTTGGCCGCAAGGTCTCCTAATGAGGTGATTGTTCACTGTTCGTTTGAACTAGAATGTGTGGAAGACCGGATGAATCCGACTATGGAAAGGAAGGCAAAGATGGTAGGCCACTTCGATGATGCGGGTAAGTACTGCAAATGGGCTATAGAAGCGAGCAGACATCTTGGGATGGAGGCGATTCAACACCAAAGCTTGGCGGTACGACCAGAGCTTGACTAAAACCGCATCCTCAACATGGAACTGGGCATCTCAACGTCGTTGGTTTGCCTGATGTAGCATCTACTACTGTGGGTTGTGAAGAAGGATCTTCCAGACCCACGGTATCTCATCTTTATAGCTGAGTTGTGTGTGCACCGCGTTGACATGGCATTCGCCTGGTACATGGTGGATCACGAAGGGCGGGGGGCATCCGTAAATGGCTTGGAGTAGTGTCATGAAAGTGAAATAGTGGAAAGAGGTGTTGTTAGGAGAACTCGGCCCACTCCAACCATTTACTCCAATCAAATGGGTGATCTAAAGTAAAACAACACAGGCGGGGAAAATCATGCAGTCTGACCACGTCGGAAATGAAAGCTTCGAGCACCATTAGGGCGGTGAAAGGATGTCGCAAGGGAGGAAAATGGTTATATTTGGATAGCCAGTTCACCATGACAAAGATACAGTCACATCCCAACGAGCGCGGAAGGCGCAATGAAGTCCATCATAAGATCATCCCAAATTAAATCAGGTACAGGTAAGGGCTGCAGAAGACCCCCGAGAAAAGTGGCCACATATTGAATGAGTCCAGTCCTATCCAGTTGTACTATGACAACAATGCTGCAATTAGTATTGCAAACAACCATGTCCAGCATGACCGCACCAAACATATCGAGGTGGACAAACATTTCATTAAGGAGAAAATCAAAAAGAAGATTATATGCAAACTGTTTGTTCCCTTAGAGGACAATTAGCTGATATCCTTACTAAGAGTCTTGGGGAAGTCTTTTATGTTCTTGTGTTGATAAGTTGGGTAAGAAAAATATAACATGCCCAACTTGAGGGGGGGGGGGGTGTTAGACCGTATTTCATTTATATTTTGATTACGATGTATTTTCCCCTATATATAGGGGACCCCTCTATTGAATAAGATGATCTTTGCCCTAATTAACATGTTAGACCGTATTTTGTTTATATTTTGATTACGATGTATTTTCCTCTAAATATAGGGGACCCCTCTATTGAATAAGATGATTTTTGCCCTAACTAACATGGTATCAGAGGCAGGTTGCGGCTAACATCCCACGTTCGGCTTCCTGCTTCCGCCCGATCTCCGGCTCCACCTCCGTCGTCGATCTCCCGCTTCGTCTTCCGTTCGGCCGCCGTCTCCCTCTCTCCCTCTTTCTCTCTCTCTTTTTATTAGACTCGCAACCCCTTTTGCAGTGTCGAATAGCGCTCGACAACATGTTAGCCGATCGGCGTTGATGCCTCACCGGACGGGTCTCCGACGGTCTGATTGACATCATACTTCGGCAAAAGTTTCGCTTTGCCTTCCTTATCCTCCCTCTCAAGTTTTGTGAAATTCCAACGGTTAGATGTCTTCCAATCTTCCATCTAGGGTTTCCTTTGTAGTCGTAGATCGTGACTTCTAATCCTCCATTGATGCTTGTTCGCTCTTCTTCTTTTTAACAAGGTGTTCTTCGCTACCATATTCAATCTTCTTGGTGGTTTGGTTTCCTGTGTTTTCATGTTGGAGACTAGTGATTCCGGTACTCTGATGACCCCCACTGGATCTACCCGAGCTGGTCAAGATCACCTTTATTTGCAGCTTACCACAATCCACTTTGATGACACCAACTATTTGGCTTGGTCCTGCTCTATTACCCTTGCCCTGAAAAGTCGATATCTCTTTGGCTACATTAATGTCACCACCACTGCTCTGGCTCTGACTTCTACTGCTTGGCCTAAATGGGAATCAGAAAACTCTCATGTCATTTCATGTCTTATCAACTCCATGCAGTAACCGATTGCACAGAATTATCTCTTCCTGGATACTGTTGCAGACATATGGAAGCGCGGTGACTCTACCTATTCCCGTAAGGGGAATGCGGACCAAATCTTCCAGCTTCGCCGCAAGATCGGAAATCTTGTCAGGGGGATCATCCTCCTTCAGCTTATTACCATGAGTTCACTCAGCTCTATCAGGAGTACGATCATTTTGACTCTCTCGTCATGGTGTGCAATGCGGATGCACTCTTGTTGAAGAATCGCAAAGATAGAAACCGGGTATTTGAGATCCTACACGGCTTGTACAGAGATTTTGATTAGATTACGGTTCAAATCTTGGGGAGTGTTCCTGTTCCCCCACTTCCTGAGGTTTATAATATTGTTCAACAAGAGTTTGATCGATGACAGTCCTCGACCACCTCCAAACTTCTAAAGGGATCTGCACTAGTGGCTCATCAGCCTCATTTTGGCACCCGCGCTCCTCGTAATTTCAAGTCCAAGCCGACAAATAGGGATCACCTCACATGTGACTATTGTGGCAAGCCTCGTCATACTCGGGATACTTGTTATAGCCTTCATGATTTTCCTCCTCGAGGTGGATCGACTTCTCATTGTGGTCGAAGTCATGGTAGGACTCTAGGCCGATCTCCTCACTCTGCTTATCTGACAGAGACTTTCGATGTTGGTTCTTCTCAGTCGTCCTCCTTCTCTGCTGAAGAGATGCAGGCCATTCGTCGTTTGATGCACGACCTTACTACTGATCTTGCTGATACTCATATGTCATCATCTACTCTTGCCCACATTGTACTTCAAGCTCTAACTCCGCTTCTACTGGTCCTACTCAATGGATTATCGATTCAGGCGCCACCGATCACATGACAGGTTCTGCTTCAGGTTTTGCATCCAATTTCTCTCTTTCAGGCAGGAATAAAGTTAGCAATGTTGATGGGTCCTTCTCCTCCATTGCTGGGAAGGGATTCATTCCTTGTTCTTCTCTCAATTTATCATCTATTCTTCATGTTCCAAAATTCACCCGTACTCTACTTTCTGTTAGTCAGTTGACTAATTCTCTTCACTGCTCCGTTACCATTTTTCCTTCTCATTGTGTCCTTAGGATCTGAAGACGGGGCAGGTGATTGGCTCGGGTAGCATGAAAAATGGCTTGTATGTGTTTGACTACACTTCCGAGGCTACGCCACTGCAAGCTCTCCACTCTTCGCAGACCTCCACCTTGCTTACCTGCCATTCTCGTCTTGCCACCCTTCAGTTACGACCATGCACCGTTTATTTTTTGATTTATCTTCGTGTTTTAAAAAATTTGTTTGTGACATCTGTGTTGCTTCCTAACATCATCGTACTCGTATTCATCATGTGTCACTACCTAGTACAACTCCTTTTCATATTATTCATTCTGATGTTCGAGGGTCTTGTTTTGTTGCCTCTATTTTTGGATGTTTTTGATTTATTACATTTATTGATTGTTTCTCCCGCACTACCTGGATTTATCTGATGTAAACTAAAAAAAGGTGGTTTTATCATCAAAAAATTTCATGTCATGGTTTCTACTCAATTTTCTGCCCATGTTAAAATCCTCCGTAGTGATAATGGTCAGGAGTACATCAACGCTCCATTGCAGGACTATATTGATGCTCATGGCATTATGCATCAAATCTCGTGTGTCCACTCTCCATTTCAAAATGGAGTTGCGGAACGCAAAAATAGTGACCTCTTAGATGTGGCTCGCTGGTTATTCTTCACCATGAACCTTCCAACATACTACTGGGGGGATGTTCTTCTCACGGCTACCTATCTCATAAATCGCATGCCCTCTTCAGTACTGGGACATCAAACCCCTCTTACTACCAAAGGGGTGGCACCGACCTCTCTACCACCTAAAACTTTTGGGTGTTTCTACTTCTCTCATATACACTCTCCGGGCAGGTCCAAGCTTGACCCTCGGGCTCTTAAATGAGTTCATTGGTTATTCTTCTTCTTAGAAGGGGTATAATGTTATCATCTCCCGACTAAAAGGATTTTTGTCACGATGGATATTTCATTTCATGAATCTGAACATTATTATATGCCCTCACTTCAAGGGGAGCAAAATAAACCAGTGAAGTGAGCTCACCTATTTTACCCTTGTCGATTCCTCCTTCACATTCTTTATCTACTACTAAGACTCCCAATAGGGGGGAGCCTCCTTATAAAAAAAAGGAGTTACAGGTGTACACCAGACGAAGTAGAGATAACACAGGCTCATCCTACGCCACTTACACCAATGTCAGCTCCGTCAACAGATCCTTTTGAACTTCCCATCGCCCTTCTAAAAGGTACCAGATCTTGCACCCAATATCCACTATCTTGTTATGTTTCCTATGAGGCTCTAACTTTTTCCTACAAAGCTTTCATCACCTCCTTCACTTCGGTCTCCATCCCATCAACATGACAGGAGGCTCTTGGACATCAATAGTAGAAAGAGGTTATGATTCAGGAAATGAATGCTTTAGAAAAAATTGTACCTAGGACCTAACTGATCTTCCACCTGGAAAGAGGGTCGTCGGTTGTAAGTGGGTGTTTACCATAAAGTAGAACTCTGAAGGTTGGGTTGAACGATTCAAAGCAAGGTTGGTTGCAAGGGGGTATACTCAAATTTTTGGAATTGATTATCAAGATACATTTGCCCGTGTCGCAAAAATGAACTCTATACATGTTTTGCTAACATGTGCTGCGTGCAGGGGTTGTAGATGTCGGATGTCAGATTCATGTCGGTTTCAGTTTGAAATGTCATATGTCGGATTGTGGGGGATAAATCGGGTATATTTTACAATGTCGGAATTTAATATTTAAATTAATTTATTCATATATACAATTTTTTTTAAATGCGCAAAGTTACATGCAAAATGTATTTGTATAAATTACATAATAAACAAACATATACTTAAAATATATGTTTATAAATTATACAGTAAACAAATATACATATAATGTATGTTTATAAATTATACAAAAAGTAACATTGACGACAATATACAACATAAATAGCACCAAATGAGAGAGACGAGAAAGAAGACAAATTTGGCTCAGAGATGCATGAAATGTAGCACAAAACAAAAAAAAAATCACTCAAATGCTTAAAAGAAATGAAAAATATATATTTTTGCTTTCTTAGTACTTGTCATATATCGTCCGCGAGATATCGTCTGATATATCGAGTAAAACCGATATATTGGGGCATGAAGACTGATATATCGGGGATATTTTCAAAAACGGCATTTTTTTCTTAAAATGTCGATGTCGTGGAATTTTATGCCTAAAACCTTTGAGTCGGCCAACATGTCGGACATGTCGCCGACATCTACAACACTGGTGAATAATATTTTCCTTCATTGAAATTTAGATGAAGAATGCTTTCCTCCATGTTTTCCCCTTCCAATCTGAAGGGAAAGTGTGCCGTTTAAAAAAGGCACTTTACGGTTTGAAGAAATCTCTGAGGGTTTGGTTTGGTTGATTCCACAAAATCATGATTTCACTTTGATACAAACAAAGTCATGTTGATCATACTTTGTGATGCGGAGCAGAGATGTGGATGAGTTTTAGGCCCGTTCGGGGAAGATTTGGCGACCTATCATATATGGCGTGCCCGGATCGATGATCGGACTCCACAGATGTGTTCGGATTCGCGTTATGAATCAATTTGATATATTATTTTACTATATTTACATTTATTTTGATGTATTTGGGTAGTCTCACCTCCGGACAATCATTGTCGTTGATGGGGGATTCCCTAACCCTTGTTTTATTATAAATAGATGTGATAGGGGGCTGATTAAGGCATTGTAGAAATTGGAAAAAGTTATTCCCTGATTCTTGCGATCCCTCCACGGTGCTGACTCCGTGGAACCCTAGGTGACGACTCCTAGGCATGTATCTCCCTCCCCAAGGTATCCCCTAACCCTAGACTCCTTCCCCCTCCGAAACCTTCATTTACAGCCCCTGCAACCCCCAAAATTCAACCCTTAATGAAATTTACTGTGTTAGTCCTATAGTTTCCCCTACTAATAAGCCGCTGCCCACTATTTCCCCCTTTCCTGAAGCCATCAGCCTCCTAGTTTCAACCCCTCCTTCAGCCGACCACTCCCCTCAACCCATTAGCCACCGCCGACTGTTCCCCTTCCCAGATCACCACTGCCTATCCAAAAAAAAACCCTCACTTCACCCGGCAAGCATTCCAGCTGCTGGCTCCAAGTTCCCCTGCCCCTATTTTTCGTGGATACACCTTCCATATCCTTTCCCCTTTCCAGATCAATCCAAATTAAGAATTTTCAACCCGGATCCGATTTCAAAATATCAGATCTCCTCCCCGCCCGGATCTACCCATACTAGACCGGATCCCTCCATTTCCGGCCCGTTTTCATCTCATGTCACCGAGGACAGACACCCCCATTATTTCCACGCCATCGGCTCCACTTCTGATCGTCGATCTACGCATCCGGCTCCGGAATCTACAGTGCCTCGGTCAGCTCGCTACTTTGGTGAGCCTCTCGTTGTATTGGAACATTTGATTGGACATTATTATTGATTGATTATCGTGCTTTGCTTAGATTCTCGCTTGTAGAAATTTGTTGCGATCCGATTAAAATATGCAGGTGGGACCAATTCGCCGCATGCTTAGCTTTGGCCCTCTAATGTAGCGGTAGGCTAGTGGTGCTCGGGCGCTAGGACTCTACGTGTAGGTGCGGGGAATATGCTAATGCAATGCCTAAATGCAATGCGACAGTCGGATGACGACAACAATTAATTTAAGCAATGACAAGTAATAGCACCACGCAGTTAATCAAAATAAAGAAGCAAACAATTAATTTTAGCAATTCGGCAACGGCTTCCTCCGCTCGGAGGGCCAAAGCAAGCGGCGGCGAATACTTCCACAAACAATTATTAGCATAAAGAAAACAACTACTACATAACCATGATCGCAGCACAATATAGATAAACAACCAAATGAAAATGTCAAGTCATAGAGCACGATAACATAAATACTCACGACGTAGTGGGCTGATCTGAGGCGATGGAGGGTTTGAAGGGCCAGATGCAAAATGAGCGATCGGAGGTGGAACCGTTGGCGAGGCGGCGATGACGGCGGCTGTCTTCGGCTTAAAGTGGCGGTAACGGATGGTAAAACTGCGGATCCGGCCACAAAAGAGTAGATTCGGGCCGGGTTTGAGTATATCCGCTATTTTGGAGGGATCCGGGCAAAACGGAAGATTTGTGCGGTGGAAATAAAGGATCGGAGGGTGGTGGCACTAGATCAAAATACATCTAGGATTTTCGGGGCGGTGGGAAGTGGATCCACGAAGGGGAAGGAAGAGGAGTGGCCGGCTAGGGTGGGGAAACCCCTTGGGTGGCCGGTTTTGGGGAAGGGAGAAGGCGGTGGGGGATGGGGCCTTGGCTATAGGCCGGTGGCTGTTTAGGAAGGAGGGGGTGGGATTAGGGCCGATGGAGGGAGGGGCCTGGTCAGCGGCACCCGACGATGGAGGGAGGGGCTCGGGTGGTGTACACCAGCCGGAGAAAGGGGAGAGAAGGGCGGCGGGGCTGCAGCAGGCCGGCAGCACTCGGGTGGGGGTTTTGAGGGGGTTCCGGCGGTGGAAAAAGGGAGAAGATGATGGAAAATGATGGAGGGAGGTAGGGGTTACCTTGGGGGGAAGATTGGCGGTGTAGGAGTCGTCACCTATGGTTCCACGGCGTCGGCACAGGGGAGGGATCGCAGAAATCCGGGAAACTCTTTCTCCAAATCCAACAATGCCTCAAATCAGCCTCTAACACTCCTACTTATAATAAAAGACAAGTTAGGGAATCCCCATCAACGGCTATGATTGGCCGGTGGATTAGCCCCTTAAAATACATCAAAACAAACTCAAAAAAAATTAAATAATATAGTTTTTGACTCGCGGCGACGTCCCGGACGCAACCGCGGAGTCCGATCGGCGATCTGATCAAGTCTTCTTGCGCGAATACATGTACGTGGGTCCCGCCTTGCGGCGAATCCCTCCAAGTGCATCCGATGGTTCCTCATCAACTCCCCCCGACTGAAAAGCCTTCATCTCCAATGAATGGAGATGATCGTACTGAGGTCGAAGTCCGGGGGCAAGCCGATCGAGCTCTGCCGGTAGTATCCAAGTGTCGTTGGTGTCAGGGCGACCCCGCCAATGTACCAGGTAGCGGCAACGCGGTCCGTCCGAGGTGGGAACAAACTGGTGGGATCTGATCTCCGTGATGCTCTCATCTCTCGCCTCTCGGAAAGTGGATCCCGGTGCGATCGGTGGTGCCTGCGGTGGAACCAAAGGGGATGACTTCCCGGGTGGGTGGGTGGTAACAGTGGGTGAACAAGGATTGCCATCAGATGGTGGTGATGTGTGAGGGTGGTATGGTAGCGACAGTGGGGGTGGGGGTGGCTGGGCATCTCCACTGCTCGGGTTCACATACTCATGAAGTTCATAGTATGGAGTCAGGTACCTGATTTGGAGAAGCCTCACTTAGCTCAATTATATATATCAAGGTGTATTTGATGTTATTTTGAGTTTATATGTGCAGGTTAAGTATTGGCTAAAATGCAGAGAAAAGTTTCTAAGTCCATGTGTCCACACTTAAGAAAGCATGTGTCGACACTTGGGGAAGCAGTATCGACACCAGAAGAAACTGTATCGACACACAGAAGATTATAGTCGACATCAAATGTGTCGACACCGGGAGGCAGTGTCGACACACAGAAGCAGAGTCGACATCAACTGTGTCGACACCTGGAGGCAGTGTCGACACACAAATTCTGAGACTACAACAACTGTGTCGACACACAGGACTTATGTCGACACACAGCAGAGTTTCAACATAGTTGATTGCTGAAGAGTGAAGAAGTGATTGTGTCGACACAAATAATCAGTGTCGACACATATTGACAGACTGTCTCGACACTTTATGACAGTCAGTATCGACGCTTAGCTGACAGAGACAAAGGCTCAAGAAATGTTTAAGGACTTGACAGCTGTGAGTTACAACAGGTGTACTGAAGCTGTCAGACTTGTCAGAAGTTAGTTAGAAACCGGATCAGCCGGTTATCATGGATGAAGTCTATATATATAGATGGATTCAGAAGAAGAAAATGATGAATTGACACACAACTAACACAACTATTATGAGATTGATCTCTGATCAAGAAAGTGCAAGTCACAGAAGATCTTCGTGAGAAGATCTAAGAAGACATTCTGAAGTGTTCATCCACTCAGATTTTGTCTAAGGAAAATTCAATCCAGAATTCAGAAGAAACTTCAGAAGGTTTGGGGAGAGAGAGCTCCAGCTGTTTTGAGGTCAAGAAGGAGACAATCACAAGTCTCTTAAGGAGTAGATCCTGAACTATTCTACAAAGAAGATCCAGATCTATTTCTGGATTCCAAGAAGGAAGCTGTCAGTCAGTCAACTTCAAAGGAGATCAACCCTACTAAGTTCAGATTCAAGAAGCCTTGAAGAAAGCTAAGAACAGGTTGATTCCAGACATCAGATTCATCAAGAAGCTGATCAAGAATCTTCTTATCCTTTCTCTCTCAACAAGGGTAAGAGTCCATCAATTACTTATCAAATTCTGTAGGATCTTATCAAAGATCTGAGTTGTAAGCCTGTGTTATAAAGGCTGAGTGTAGGAGATTTACATCTCTGAGTGGTAAGGCTGTTTGAGCCTGAGTGTAGGAGAATTGGTTTTCTGAGTTGTACGCCTTGTGGCAAGGCTGAGATAGGGCTTATTAGCCTGAGCTGTAGGAGTGTGGATACATTCTAAATTGTAGGAATCCTTCAAGATTCTGAGCTGTAAGATCTGTGGATCTGAGAAGAAAAGGAAAGAGTTAGGCTGAATCTAGCATATTGCTGGATAGGCGCAGGGGGGAAGTGGATGTACCCAGACCTTGGAGAACCACTATGAATCTGTATACAATCTGTGATTTGTGTTATTATAGTTTTTGTGATTGTATGTGCTGTGTTAGCTGTAGAGATATCTGATTTATATTAAAGAACTGAAGTTAAATTCTGTCTTAAGTTAAAACAAGGATAAGAACCTATTCACCCCCCCCCCCTCTAGGTGTTTAGGTTGTCTTGAAATTAAAACTATCAAGTGGTATCAGAGGCAGGTTACTCAAAGAAAGACTTAACAGTCTGAGTTAGATCCCTAAGGCAGAATCAAGAATCAAGAAAATGGGTTCTGGAGAAAATCACAAGGAACTAGGTTCTATGAAATTACCCATCTGCAGGAAGGAGATATTTAGAATATGGAAAGAAAGGGTTAGGTTGTTTATGGAGGCTTCTGACCCAAGGATCTATATTACAGTAAAAGAAGGTCCTTATGTTCCAATGAAGGTATCTGTTCTAGATGCAAACCAGAGAACTCCCAAGGATTTTTCTGAGATGACTAAGGATGAGATCATCCTGGCAACTATGGATAAAAGAGCTCAGAATATCATAGTAAGTGTCATAGATGATTCAACCTTTCAGAATTTAATTCACTGCAAGACCTCCAAGGAAATGTGGGACACTTTGATAGTCTACATGGAGGGTTCTGAAGAAGTTAGACAAGATAGAAAGTCTATGTTAAATCAGGAATATGAAAGCTTCAGACAAGGGAAGTCAGATAGCATATCTGAGTGCTATAAGAAGTTTTACAGAATTGTAAATGAGCTGATGTCTTATGGAAGGGTCTTAAGTACATATGAACTGAATGAAAAATTCCTAAGATCCTTGACAAAGGATTGGGATACCAAGATTGGTGTCATTAGGGAAGTGGTCAAACTTGCAGATATTTCTCCTCCAACTTTATTTGGAAAGTTGCTGTCTTATGAAATGTAACTAATGACTAGAAAAGAGGAAGAAAGAAATGCAAAAAGAGAGCATAGAGAAAAGTCTGTGGCCTTCAAGGTTGAAGGCGCACTAGAAAGAGCAAGAGGATGTCTCCATCACCTCCTGAGATAGTTGCTGAAATTACTTCAAATAATTAAGACAATCAAAGTTCAAACAGCAGTGATTCAGATACAGATTTTGCTGCCTTCACAAGGCAGTTTCAGAGATTTCTGAAGAAGAAGCAGTGGAAGTCAAGGCCCTCCACATCACAGCCAGCTGATGATTATTATCAAAAGAGAAAGTCATCTAGGAAGGACAGGAGCAGGTCTAAGCCTAGCAAATCTGCAACATCAAAGATTGTTTGCTACTGCTGTAATAAGCCTGAACATGTTGTGGCTGATTGTCCAGACAAAAGAAAGGAGTCTGCTGATAAAAGAAAGAATCAACAAAAGAGCAAGAAGGAGAAATCCTTTGTTGCTAAGAAGGAGAAAAGCTTGACAGACCAATCAACTTCAGAGTCTGAATCTGAAGCTGAGGCATACATTGGTCTTTATGCAGCTGATGAAGAAGAAGAGTTTATGCAATAGCTGAATTCTATCTATGAACAAGAAGACCATCAATGTATGGGACTGATGGCTGTATCAGAAGAAGACAAGTGTCAGGATAAACCTGGTCCTAGTAAGGTAGAATGTATTTCTAGAAATTCTGATTGTAGCACTGGTACAGAGTCAGCTACATCTGCATCAAGTGATGTGGATGGGCCTGAATCTGAAGGAGATATTCATCAGCTGATAAATGAATATGGGAACTTGTTGCAGACACTGAAGAAAAGCAAGAACCTGGTCAAAACTCAGGCTAAGGATATTGCAGATCTTAAGATGGCTGCATCTGACTTAGAGAAAGAGTTAGATCAAAAATTGAATGAGATTGCCAAACTGAAAACTATAACTGTTATTCAGATGGGCACAATCACATACAAAAATGATCTAATTAAAAGTCTGAAAGTCAAACTTTAAAAGGAGAAAGATTTGGTGGCTAGTTATTCCAAGACAAAATCAGTTTTACCTTTAATAGATGAGTTTGTGGATCAAAAGGGTAAGGCTGGAATAGGCTTTAAGGGTAACACCAGGGCTGTTCAATTCAAGAGAAAAGGTAAAGCCTCAATCCAGTCACTGAATTTTAAAGTCCCTGTAGTTTTTAGAAAGGTGCATGAGCCTTCTAATAAGTATGACTTTGAGAATACTCAAGGTCATGGTAAGACTGAAGTTCTGAATGACAAGGGTGTTTATGTCAATAAGGCAGCCCATGTTCATAAACCCCATGTTTTTAAGAAAACAGTGCGTGTAGCTGCAGCAGTACCAGCACAATACAAAAGAGTTGATGTATCTAAAAATTGATATAACAAGTATGAATGTTGGTGTTGTGGCAAGACAGGTCATTATGTCATAGATTGCTGGCACAACACTAGTGTCAAGAAGAACAACAGACTGTCTGTTAGAAGAGCAGCAGGTAGAGTTGGAAAGTATGAAGCTAACTTGAACCAAGGACCCAAGACTTACTTAGGTTCTAAGGGAAAGTAATTCTTTATTGCAGGTGAGTTCAAGTCACCATGCCCCTATATGGTACTTGGACAGTGGATGTTCCAGGCACATGACTGGAACAAAGGGATTACTGAAGGAGTATTTACCTATTTCAAATGGGCCTAAAGTAATCTTTGGTGGCTCTGAAAGAGGCATCATCAAAGGATTTGGTAACATTTCTAGTAACCAGATTACTATCACTCAAGTGGCATATGTGAAGGGTTTGAAACACAACCTTATAAGCATAAGTCAGCTGAGTGATTTAGGATATGACATTTCATTTGTTAAGAATGGATGTCATATCAAAAGGTCAAGTGATCAAAAGATCATTTTGACAGGATATAGAAAGAGGAATGTGTACTGTCTCAATTTTAAGTGTGAGAACAAAGGTTCTTCTATTTGTCTTGTAGCTGATGAGAGAGCCTCTCATTGTGTCAAATGGCACAAGAGGCTGGTTCATCTTAACTACAAAACAATTGGTCAACTCTTTAGCAAAGAGTTAGTGAGGAATAGTCTTCAAGTTAAGTGTATAAAGGAAGGGATATGTTCAGCTTGTCAAAAGGGCAAGCAGACAAAATCCTTCTTTCATAGCCTTGAAAATAAGGATTCAGTCAGGTGTCTATACCTATTGCATATGGATTTATTTGGTCCTATGCCAGTTCATAGTCTAGGTAGGAAGGTCTACACTTTTGTGGTAGTAGATGACTATTCTAGATATTCCTGGGTGTTTTTTCTGAGACAAAAATCAGAAACCTCAAGTATTTTACATAGTTTTGTCAGACAAATTCAGAATGAACTGGACAGTACAGTGGTCAAAATCAGAAGTGATCATGGCACTGAATTTCAATCTGAAAGTATGACAAGACTGTGTGAAGAGTTTGAGATTTTTCAAGAGTTTTCCTCACCTAGAACACCACAGCAAAATGGTATTGCTGAAAGAAAGAATAGAACTTTGATTGAGGCTGGTAGAACTCTATTGAGTGACACTTCTCTCCCAGAATATTTCTGGGCTGAGGCAGTAAACACTGCATGTCATGTGCTCAACAGGGCTTCTATCACCAAGTACCACAAAAAGACTCCCTATGAGATCATGAAAGGTAGAAAATCAAATTTATCTTATTTTAAGATCTTTGGTTGCAAGTGTTATATCCTTAACAATGGCAAGTCTTATCTAACTAAGTTTACTGTCAAATTCCAAGATGAGATATTTGTTGGGTACAACAACAATAGTAAGACTTATAGAGTCTACAACTTGATTACTCAAGTTGTAGAAGAATCTGTACATATTTTTGATGAAACTAGATTGATCAACAGTGAGTTGACTTGTAGTTCATACAGTCCAACAGGTATAAATAAGAGAATGGACAAGCTTTCCATTGCAGAAGATTCAACTGCAGATCAGAAAGTGAAAAATGGTGGCTACTGTTCAGGGGGAGTACAGGACTCTCTAGATACTGAAGTACATCAAGAGGTACAGCATATTGAAGAGACTGGAGGTGTTCAACCAGAAGACAGTCTACCTCCAGCTGTTAGACACTTAAAGGATCATCCAGCAAATCAGACAATTGGTGATCTAAGACATGAAGTGCAAACCAGAAGCAGGAACTTGAACACAGTGCTATGCTCAAGCTTCCTATCTCAACTGGAGCCAAAGAAATTTGAAAAAGCTATCCTAGACCCATATTGGATTAATGTCATGCAAGAGGAGCTGAATCAGTTCAGAAGATGCAAGGTCTGGGAGTTAGTTCATAAACCAAGAGACCACAACATCATTGGAACAAAGTGGATCTTTAGGAACAAACTGGATGAGAATGGAATTATTGTGAAGAAAAAAGCAAGACTTGTTGCAAAAGGATACAGGCAGGAAGAGGGTATTGACTTTGATCAAACCTTTGCCCCAGTAGCAAGACTGGAAGCCATTAGAATGTTCCTTGCCTATGCAGCATATCAAGGATTCAAAGTATTCCAAATGGATGTAAAATCAGCATTCCTGAATAGAAATCTAAAAGAAGAAGTCTATGTAGAGCGGTCTTCAGGTTTTGTAGATTCTCTCAAACCTGATTATGTTTATAGACTTAGGAAAGCTTTGTATGGGTTAAAGCAAGCTCCAAGGGCTTGGTATGAAACTCTGTCTACTTTCCTTATTGAGAACAAATTCTCAAGAGGGAAAATAGACAAAACTCTATTCCTAAGGGAATCCAAAGGTAAGATAATCTTAGTTCATATTTATGTAGATGACATAATATTTGGGTCTACAGAAAACAACCTTTGCAAGAAGTTTGCTAAACTTATGCAAGGGAAGTTTGAAATGAGCAATATGGGGGAACTTAAGTTCTTCTTGGGACTCCAAGTAAGACAGACTGATGATGGTTTGTCCATATCTCAGTCTAAGTTCACCAAGGAGTTAATTAAGAAGTATGGTATGGAATCATCCTCCACCATGAGAACTCCTATGGGAACAAGTATGTTTATATGCAAAGATGATGCAGGTAAACCTATAGATGAGTCTGTGTATAGAGGGATAATTGGCTCTCTACTATATCTCACTGCTAGTAGACCAGACATTATGTATGCAACATGTGTCTGTGCTAGGTACCAATCATGCCCAAAAGAATCTCATTATACTGCTGTAAAGAGAATTTTGAGATATCTAAAGGGCACACCTAATCTAAGCCTTTGGTACCCTAGGAATGGAGATTTTCTACTAACAGGCTATTCAGATGCAGACTTTGCAGGTTGCAAAGAAGATAGGAAAAGCACTACAGGTACATGTCAATTTCTAGGAGGAAGATTGATATCTTGGAGCAGTAAGAGGCAGACTAGTGTGGCAATTTTCACAGCTGAGTCTGAATATGTGGTAGCAGGAAGTTGCTGTGCACAGCTATTGTGGATTCAACACCAGCTAGAAGACTATGGTATTCAGGTAAGTAGAACACCTTTGTTTTGTGATTCTACTAGTGCTATTTCTATTGTTAATAATCCTGTTTCACATAGTAGGACTAAGCATATAGAAATAAGATACCATTTTCTTAGAGAACATGTAGAGAAAGAGGACATCTCACTAGAATTTGTTAAGACAGATTATCAAATTGCATATGTATTTACTAAGCCTCTAGATGAAACTAAATTCAATGGATTTAAAATTGAATTAGGTATGTTGACCATATGTTAGATTTACATAAGTGGCTAAGTACAATTGTGTCGACAATTCAGGGAAATTATGTCGACACAGTGTCGTAGTGTCGACACCTAAGGGACAAAGTGTCGACACATCAAGAATAGTGGTGTCGACACAACCAGAGTAATGGTGTCGACACTTCCAGAAATTGTGTCGACACTTCCAGAAATTGTGTCGACACTTGCAATAAGAGTCGACACAGAATTTTTGATGAACTACTAAGTATGTCCAGTGTCGACACAACATCAATTGGTGTCGACACATAGTAGTCAACGCTGTGGTCGAGACAACAGGAGTATGTGTCGACACTTTCTAACAGTGTCGACACATTTAGACAATTTTTGTCCGCTCTTTGACCTTCTTTGTTTAAAAAGGTAGAAATAGGTCCAGAACAAATTCTGTCGACACGCTCACCAGGTTTTCAAGACTAAAACCCTGTGTCGACAAACTCTCTTCTCTCCATTCAAGCTTTCTCATCGTTCCAATGGCGCCAAAGGTTGAAGACAACATCAACGAAGGCTACAAGCTGGTGCGTAAGGATTTTGATGATGCGCTGACAGAGATTAAAGGGGTTATTACCCTAGTTACTGATAATGGATTGGAGTTTCTTGTTTCTGAACCTATCAAGATCTGGAAGAAAGAAGTATTTGAATTCTATGCTGCTGCAACAGTGGACTCCACTGGACTAAAGATTAAATCGACAGTTCATGGTAATAGAGTCAAACTTTCTCTGAAGAGTTTAAGAAAGATTCTTCACCTACCAAGAATTCAGGATGAAGAAGAGGTCTCAGCCTCAAAGACAAGGGAGGCTCTCTAGTGGTGTGGATTGGATCCAACCATGAAGATAGGAGCAGCCATAAACCGAAAAGGAATGAATCAATAAGGAAAGTTTTTATCTGAAGTAGTAGGGAAGGTGATTTTGTGTAAACCAGGAGGACATGATAGGATATCTGCCTCTATGTTCAGTCTAATGACAAGGATAATCTATAAGATTAATACAGACTGGTCTGCAGTTCTGTTTGAAAAGATAAAGGAAGGAATCAAAAAGCCTAATTTGGCTAGGTTAATGAGTTTATACCTGGCTGGAGCAATTCCAGAGGTAATGCATCAGCTTCCAGAGACTAAGATAAATCATATGAGAAGGATGGATATCAGGATAATATCCAGATGGGATAGGGTCCTCTCCAAGGACATACTTGATGTGGAGACTGCAGCAAAATCACCAATACATGGCATTACTAATCATGATCATGTGCAGGAGGACACAGTGAATGCACAGGTGCAGGGGGAGCAAGTTAGGGAAAAGGTCCAGGACCTGACTGAAACTGCTTAAGTCCATGAGGAAACAGTTACTGCACAGTTGCAGGGGGAGCAACATTCTGCACAAGGACAAGGGGAAGAAAGAATTCACTTGGAAAGTGAAATGGATTCACAATCTATTCTTGAAACACCTCATGTCAACAATCCAGCACTAGATGTGATCATAGAGGATACATCTGTAGTTGCTGATGCTCCTGAGATAGTTGTATCACCAGTTTACAATCACCAAGAGTTCACTCTGGAAGAGTTGTTTCCTGACATTGAGGGAGCAGTAGATAAGGACAAGCAAGTAGGGATTGAGGGGGAGCAAGCAGACATTGAGGGGGAGCAGATTGACACTGAAAAGGAGCTGCCTCCTAGTCCAAAAGAAAGAGTAAATATTGACAGTACTTCTGCTTCAGAGGATGAGGAGATTGCAAATCTCAAGAAAAGAAAACTGATGATTTTCAAGAGGAGGAGCTAGGACTGGAGTTGTCGTCAACCTCTCCTTAATCTCCTCGTAAGCTCTAGTGGTTGTGGGGGTCCACTGAAACTTTCCCCTCTTGAGACAGCTCGTGAAGGGGGTCATGATCGTGTTGAACCCCTGGAAAAACCTCCTATAGAAGGTGGCAAGTCCGTGAAAGCTATGAGTCTCGTGGATATTCTTAGGCACAGGCTAATCTCGAATAGATTTGACCTTCTCAGGGTCCACCGAGACTCCAGTAGAGGATATAATAAAGCCCAGAAAGTGGACAGACTCGGAGAGGAATGCGCACTCCTTCAGGTTCACATACAGTTTCTCTTGGCGAAGGGTGCTAAAGAGAAGCCTCAGATGATCGAGGTGAGAAGCCTGAGTCTTGCTATAGAATAGTATATCATCAAAGTATACCACCAGAAACTTACCCATGTTGGGCCGCAACACCTGCGTCATAACTCGCATAAACGTGCTCGGGGCATTGGACAGCCCAAACGGCATAACTAACCACTCGTATAGACCGTCCTTGGTCTTGAATGCGGTCTTCCACTCGTCTCCCTCACGAACTCGTATCTGATGGTACCCACTACGAAGGTCGATCTTGGAGAAGATCTGGGCACAGGACATAGTATCCAGTAGGTCATCTAGTCGTGGGATCGGGAAACGGTACTTGACCGTGATTTTATTAATAGCGCGGCTATCGATGCACATACGCCAACTACCGTCCTTCTTAAGGGTAAGAAGGGCGGGGACCGCACAAGGACTCATGCTCTCACGAATGAACTGCTTCCGGAGAAGCTCTTCAACCTGCCGTTTGAGCTCAGCATACTCATCCGGATGCATACGGTAATGGGGCAGGTTCGGGAGGGAGGCTCCCGGGACTAAATCAATGGCATGTTGAATGTCTCGTGGGGGAGGCAACTCATCGGGGAGCTCGTCTGGCATGATGTCCGCAAACTCGCCTAAAAGGGGACGCACCGCGGGTGGGTGGTCAACCGGGGTGTCCTCAGTAACCTGGGTAGCAGCGACTACATAAATGACGTCTGACTCGGCACTATCTTGTAGGAACTCACCTCGCCTCAAAATATGCAGTGGCCGCGAGGCGCTCGTGCTCACAGATGGCTCTACCACACTCTCGGATCGATCTCGGGGCTGGGTGGGCGTCAACGTAATTTTCCGTGCCTTATCGTAAAAGACACACGTGTTCGAGCGACCGAAACATATGACGTCACGATCGAATAGCCAGGGGCGGCCAAGCAACACATGAGCGACGTCTATGGGAATGACATCGCACCAGACCTTGTCCTGAAAGGATGTGATGGTGATCGGGACTAAGCAATGCTGGGTGACCTGGATCGCCGTCTTGTCGACCCAGACGACACGGTATGGGTGGGGGTGAGGCTCGGCTTTCACCTGCATACGGTCAACCCCCTTCTGGGCTACGATATTCACGCAACTCCCACTATCAATAGCTAGCTTGCAGGGACCGCCTGCACTAGGAAAGTACGTGTAGAAGATGGTAGTGCGCCGCCAATCCTCATCCACACGTGGGGTGTGCAGTAGGCGTCTAATCACTCCCACCTCTAACGATCGTTCGGCATCACTCTCCCAACCTTCCTCAACTTCGGCCTTAACTTCCTCTGGGACCTCCTCTTCGTCCTCTAAACCTTGCTCCTCCTCAACTAGCAGGTTCCGCGTAGGGCACTGCGCCGCCACGTGGCCTCTGCCAGAACATCTAAAACATACAATGCCCCCAGATCGCTTGCCATAAGTGGCTATGGCTGTACCCTTCGCATCCGCGGGGATATATGAGGGTGCAGCCGTGGTGGTCTGGGGCGGAGCGGGTTTCTTAAAAGTCGAGGAGTCAGTCCACGAAGTGAACTGCCTCGAGCTAGACGATCGGAGATACTGCTCGTACTCGAGGGGGAGCTGGAATATCTGATCAACAGTCTCCAATCGGTGGGGAATCAACACTCTCTGAATATCGGAATTAAGGCCCGCCTTGAAGTGGGAGGCAGTGGCAATAGGCTCCTCTGAAATATCACTCCTAACGATCAGCTCATCAAAGCGAGCCATGTACTCGGCGACGGTAAGTGTCCTCTGCCGTAAGTTCTGCAGCTGATCTCGGCATGACGCAGGGAGGTACTTCTCCTTCAGTCTCTCCTTCATCTCATCTCATCTGGCGATGGGGTAGTAACCATCCCGCTCTAAAGCTCTCTCAATACTGATCCAAAATACCTTAGCTTGTCCGATCAACTTCATCTTCGCAAAATGGACACAACGCTCGTCACTCATGTCTTACCACTCGAAGTAGTGGTCCATGTCCAAGAGCTAGTCGTTGAAGGCCTTCGGATCTAGACGACCATCAAACGAAGGGGCGTCGAGTCGGATACGACGAGTAAAGTCCAAGTAGTGGCCACCTCTCCGCGGATCAGGGTAGTCCTAAGGGTAATCATCTTGAGCGTAATCGTGTCGAGCGGGTGGGGGACCACGCTCTCTCCGACCTGGAGGATAATACTCATCACGGCGGTGGTCTCAGTGACCGAGTGGGGGCACTCGATCCCTGGGGTCAGGCTGAGGTCTACGCGGCACACGGTACTCATCACGCGGAGGTAGGGGCCTTTCACGCACCGGATCAAGATATGGCCTGGCCGACGGGCCTGGGGCTCGGTGGTGAGGATCACGACGGTAGCGGTCTGCCAGAGGATGACCATCCCTTGGGCGCTGGTCATAATGTGGAGGAGCGTCAGGGTCGTCCTCAAGTGAATCGTCATGCTGTGTCGGAGTGTCTCTAGCATCCTCTAAGTGGCCTAAACGAAGGTTCACCTCGGCAAGATCATGACGCACATCGTCGAACTGGGCTCCTATGGTGTCAAGGTGACCTAGGACAAGGCGTTGGAACTCAGTAAAAGCGGCGTCCGAGTTCGAACTCGTCGCTTGGTCCTCTGTGTTCCGTGGCTCTACCATGCTTTCTCTAAATGTCCTACCACTACGGAGCATGCAAATGGTCTGACCTTGACCTCTGATACCAAAATGATGTAGGGGTAGGCTAGTGGTGCTCGGGCGCTAGGACTCTACGTGTAGGTGCGGCGAATATGCTAATACAATGCCTAAATGCAATGTGACAGTCGGATGACGACAACAATTAATTTAAGCAATGACAAGTAATAGCACCACGCAGTTAATCCAAATAAAGAAGCAAACAATTAATTTTAGCAATTCGGCAATGGCTTCCTCCGCTTGGAGGGCCAAGGCAAGCGGCGACGAATACTTCCACAAACAATTATTAGCATAAAGAAAACAACTACTACATAATCATGATCGCAGCACAATATAGATAAACAACCAAATGAAAATGTCAAATCACAGAGCACGATACCATAAATACTTACGACATAGTGGGCTGATCCGAGGTGATGGAGGGTTTGAAGGGTCGGATGCAAAACGAGCGATCGGAGGTGGAACCGGTGGCGAGGCGGCGATGACGACGGCTTTCTTCGGCTTAAAGTGGCGGTAACGGATGGTAAAATGGCGGATCCAGCCACAAATGAGTAGATCCGGGCCGTGGGTGAGTAGATCCGCTATTTTGGAGCGGATTCGGGCAAAACGGAAGGTTTGTGCGGTGGAAATAACGGATCGGAGGGTGGTGGCACTAGATCAAAATAGATCTAGGATTTTCGGGGCGGTGGGAAGTGGATCGACGAAGGGGAAGGAAGAGGAGTGGCCGGCTAGGGTGGGGAAACCCCTTGGGTGGCCGGTTTTGGGGAAGGGAGGAGGCGGTGGGGGTTGGCGCCTTGGCTATAGGCCGGCGGCCTATTTAGGAAGGAGGGGGTGGGATTAGGGCCGGTGGAGGGAGGGGCCTGGTCGGCAGAACCCGACGGTGGAGGGAGGGGATCGGGTGGTGTACACCAGCCGGAGAAAGGGGAGAGAAGGGCGGCGGGGCTACAGCAGGCCGCCAGCACTCGGGTGGGGGTTTTGAGGGGTTCCGGCGGTGGAAAAGGAGAGAAGATGATGGGAAATGATGGAGGGGGGTAGGGGTTATCTTGGGGGGAAGATTGGCGGCCTAGGAGTCGTCACCTAGGGTTCCACGGCGTCGGCGCCGGCACCGGGGAGGGATCGTAGGAATCCGGGAAACTCTTTCTCCAAATCCAACAATGCCTCAAATCAGCCTCTAACACTCCTATTAATAATAAAAGACAAGTTAGGGCATCCTCATCAAAGGCTATGATTGGTCGGTGGGTTAGCCCCTTAAAATACATCAAAACAAACTCAAAAAAATAAAATAATATAGTTTTTTGACTCGAGGCGACGTCCCGGACGCAACCGCGGAGTCCAATCGGCGATCCGATCAAGTCTTCCTGCGCGAATACATGTACGTGGGTCCCGCCTTGAGGCGAACCCCTCCAAGTGCATCCGATGGTTCCCCATCACCCTCCGAGGGGAGGAAAGCCATTACAAAATTACTTAAAATTAAATGCTCGTTCTCTGCTCTTTTATTAATTTGCGTGATGTTAATATTTTTATTGCTCTAAATTATTCGTCACCGTCATCGACGGTTGCATTGCATTTAGATTAGGGCTTGTGTGTCGCATTTGCACTATGCCCCTAGTAACCTTGGTTTTGTTCACCCCC
Source organism: Platanthera zijinensis (assembly GCA_039513925.1). Taxonomy (NCBI): domain Eukaryota; kingdom Viridiplantae; phylum Streptophyta; class Magnoliopsida; order Asparagales; family Orchidaceae; genus Platanthera; species Platanthera zijinensis. Next base: position 37,755,433 of record CM077083.1, read on the forward strand.
AAAGCCTACCTACATCATTTTACATCTGCGGAGTCTGATCGTCGATCCGGGTACGCCATATATGGTAAGTCGCCAAAATCAGCCACGAACGGGCCCAAAACTCGTCCCCGTATCTGCTTTGCATCACATTGTTTATTAAACGAAGAACAAATCAAATAACTGCTCTCATTATCTATGTTGATGATATCGTCATAACAGGAGATGATATTGAAGAAGTAAAAGCTTTGAAGGTGAATTTGGCAAGAAATTTTGAAGTAAAAGATCTGGAAAAACTGAAGTATTTCTTGGGAATTGAGGTAGCACGATCTAAACAAGGTATCTTCATATCCCAGAGAAAATACACCCTTGATTTGTTGGTACCAATGTTGCAAATGTCGGATCTCGGGGACACGTCGGTTTGGATTTTCATGTCGGTTTTTTATACATCGGGGGATATATTGGGGATATTTCATATATCTGATTTTAAATTTTAATTAATTATATATATAATTAAATGTTATTTTTATACATGTCACAGTACTAGGGCAAGAGAGAGGGAAAGCACCAGAGAAATTAGAGAGCCGACAGCGCATGAAAGAGAGCTAGGGCAGGAGCGACGGGGAGAGCTAGGGTAAGAGCGACGGGGAGGGCTAGGGCAGGAGCACGGGATGAAATGAAATGAGCGGGGTCGGGGGAGTTAAAACAGCGGCCTACCCCGCTCATTTCATTATTAAAATAATAAATAATAAATAAAAAAAATTAATTAGAAAAAAACGGGGGATATGCCCATTTTTTGGGGGTATGTAGATTAAAACTGACATATCAGCCCGTTTTTCTCAAAACGCCACGGTCCAAATTTTAAACGGTTTTGAGTCGTTTTTACTTTCAAACATTCATGTCGGCCGACATGTCGGACATGTCGGGCGATATCCACAACACTAGCTGGTATAATCTGGTATGTGTGGTTGTAGACCTTCTGATACACCTATGGAGATGAATCATAATCTTGAAAGAGATGATGGGGATCCAGTTGAAGACGTGGCTGGCTATCAACGCCTTGTTGGAAGATTAATCTACCTATCCCACACTCGTCCCGACATGGATTATGCAGTTGGAGTCGTTTGTCAGTATATGCATGCCCCAAAGACGAGAAACCTGAATGTTGTTCATCGAACCTTGAGGTATTTGAAGACTTCACCAGGAAGGGGTATACTTTTCACTCCCAATACAGACTTGAAGATTGAAATTTTTATCGATGTTGATTGGGCTAGGTCTGTTGAAGATAGACGATCTAGATTAGGATATTGCTCATTCGTTGGTGAAAACTTAGTTACTTGGAGAAATAAAAAACAATATATCGTCTCAAGGTCCAGCGCTGAAGCTGAGTTTAGAGCAATGGCACGTGGCATATGTGAAGGATTATGAATATGCTCTTTAATGTGTGACCTGAGTTTGAATGAGTCTAGTCATATCCAGTTGTACTGTGACAACAAGGTTGCAATCAATATTGCAAACAACCATGTCCAGCATGACCGCACCAAACATATCGAAGTGGACAAACATTTTATTAAGGAGAAAATCGAAAAGAAGATTATCTGCATATTGTTTGTTCCCTCAGAGGGAGAATTCGCTGATATCCTAACTAAAAGTTTTGGGGAAAATCTTTTTGTGCTTGTATTGACAAGTTGTGTATGAAAAATATAACATGTTCGACTTGAGGGGGAGTGTTAGACCGTATTTCGTTAATGTTTTGATTACGCTGTATTTTCCCCTATATATAGGGGACCCCTCTATTGAACAAAATCATATATGCCCTAATTAACAGAATCCCTCACCGGGCAAATGCATAAATATTCATGAAATCCAAATAAAACTTAAACGATAACTTCTAAGAGAACACCCATCCGTGGCGCTATCAATCATGTCTGTGTCTCCGATGTGGCCCTCTTCCACCTGGAGTAGACACACCATGCTTTCAACTCTCCTTCGAGCTCCGTGCCACCGTACGCATCCATAACATATCACCGCTTGAATTTGGGCACAAAAGGATGCACCAGCAGCACCTAGAATGAGAGAATTCAGCTCGATGAACAGATCATATAAATGTTGTAGATTATCTTGGCAAAACTAAAAGAAGCAAAGTAGTATAACATAACTTTGGCATACTCAAGTTCCATAAAGAGCTTGTAGGGCACTTTCTACATGAGTACAATATTCACAGATGAACTACTCCATATTCCTGAAGCTATACATATGCTCTCACACGGAACTACTTTCTGAATTCAAATGTTCTATGAAGAAATACTTAATCAATTCAGCATGTCTATAAAATCCCTGTTGGTCCAATGGAACTTAAGAATATCTTAGCAAACCCCTTTAAGAGTTTGTCCACTCTCAAGGCATTCTTCGCCAAACTACATGTCCATATACACATCATCAAATCAGTATTGCAAGAAAAAAATAGACATTTATTAGATGTTACTCGCTTTATCATTCGCCACGCGCAAGCTCCCAAATGCTTCTGGAATCTTGCTACCCTTAATGCTTGTTTTTTACATCAACAACATGCCTTCCAAAATTTTCAACAGTCATACTCCGTTCATTCCTCTATATCCTACTTATCCATTTCCTCTCCCTCCTAAGGTCCTTGGGTGTATGTTATCCTCATAACCTAAACCCCACACAAAGGATGCTCTTTTCGGATACTCATGATTCATGAAAGGTGATGTCTGTTATGATCCCAATACCGTAAGAACAATGGTCTCTTGCAATGTGATATTTCTTGAAGATAAGGCTTATTTTCCTCCTCATATGTCACCCACCACTACTCCTCTAATACCTCTGCCTGCTTTATAGGGCGTGGACTCATAGCAATACGGACATTCCTGCACTCTGTTCTATAGGACATGGACTTTAGCAATGCTAACACAAACTGATTACATGACGGTGGTAGCTTCTATCCAAATTTACTACCCCTTCCTCATATCTTACTGATCATTTACAAGTTGGTCCTCTAGTACAACAAACTTCGATTCAAATACCACTAGTTCGTTCTTCAGATGTAGATTTTGCCATCACATTACGAAAAGGTAAACATTCCCACATCACTCACCCAATTTCTAATTTTATATCCAAGTATTGCCTTAGAAGTTACATCCTCCGCATGGAACTTTGTTACATCGTTGGTTGTATACTCCAACTCATCCTCTGTACGGATGCTCTCTTACCACGGATGGCGAGTTACCTATGTTAGAAAACTAATTGCATTGAACTCAAATCAAATATAGACTCTGGTTTCCTTGCCTCTAGATAAGAAAAAAGTTGATAGTAAGTAGGTGTTTATCGTTAAGCAGAACATGGATGAAACAATAGAACACCTCAAGTCTTGCATAGTGCCAAAGAAGTTTACTCAACAATTTGGATCAAATTATGCTGACACATTTTCCCTTGTAACTAATTTATCTATTGTACTTGCTCTATTGTGCATTGTCGTTTCTAGGGGATGGCTTATTCATCAATTCAATGTCAACAATATTTTCCTCAATACTGATCTCCATGAGACTACCGGCATGTAACAACCATCAAATTTTGAGCAACCGGGAGAGTGTCTAGTACGACTGCTAATGAAGTCTCTATATGTCTTCAAGTAATCACAGTGTGCTTCGTTTAACAAATTCAACAATATATAACAACAAATTAAGTTCAGCAAAAGTAGCTTTTAACACATCTTTCTTCATCCATGAGGAACACAAGGGGTACTCATCTTATTAGTTTAAGTAAATGGTGTCATCACAAAAAATGATACAGATGGAAACTCTAAGGTACAAACATTTGGATGTATAATTCCATATGAAGAGCCTTGGACATTATTATGAGTCTTAGAATGTTGCCGGAGGCGAGGCCGAAGGTGGAGATAACGGTGGCGAAGTTACTACAGAGTCTTGACCGTAGCTGCTTAAGAGGAGCGTGCTCAAGAGAGAGGGCTTCCAAGATCACTTTTAGGGTTAGGAAAAATAGACTTTCTTCATTCATGTCAATACAAGACTCACTGAGTCCTTCAAATAGGGCTTATAATCGAAACAAAAAGAAAACAACGCTAAAAGAAATAACGACAGACCTGGACATGCGCCTAAAAAGGACACCTCGAAAAGACACGACATAAATAATGACGCCCAATAAGGACGCGACTCTAAGACAGCAAAAGCATTTTCGGAAATAAATAATAATTATAAGTAATAAGATCCCTGACATCTCTCTCGGTCTTCAAATTGAGCATGCCCTCAAACTCGAGGGAGATCCAAGGTGTCTTGTGTTATCCTACACCCTCATTGTCAGCGTCCTCGACTTGCAAATAAAAAAGCTTTTTGCACCTGTTGTCGCGCATGTACGGTTCGTCGCAGTTGAAACATAAGGACTTAGCGCACCGTTTCTATTGGGTTTCTATGAGATGCACATCACATGTGCGCAGCGGAATAAGGAATCAAGAAAACCCAAAGAGAAATGGATCATGCGATGAACATTGATCAAGAAGTAAAAAACAACTTTGAATAAAGTATATCTTAGCGGGATTGAGTCGGCACTCAACCAAGATGCTCCAAAAGGTAGATCTCAGGCCGGCGAATGAGTCCACGCAAAAACAAATCTGTGGCTCTACAGTGATCCACACGAACGGGAGAACACCGGCACTTCGTCGAATGAAACCCGGGAAGGAGAACGGAAAGCACTATGCGTCTTCACAGACTGCTAGGTCTGCTCCAGAAGAGGCGGCGGCGACGGGCGCCGGAATCGGGCTGAGCAACGGCGACGGGATCGGGACTTTCCGGAAACATTTTCTGTCGGTCTGGTTGATCCTCTCGGGCTTAGCACAGTAGCCTTTAGAAAAACCCTAACGCAACTCCTATTTATACCCAAAAGAATAAACAGATGAAACAGTCGTTATCGGCAGACCCGAAACTTATGGAATTTTGCTCGAGACAAATTCGTCGAGATAACTCTAGATGTCTCGACGAATCATCAAAATGACACGAGATAACTCGACGAACTCGTCGAGCAGACTCGAGACACATTCGTCGAGATGACTCGGGATAATTCGATGAATTCGACGAGATGACTTTGACACATTCGTCGAAATGACACGAGATGATTCGACGAATTCGTTCAGATGACACGAGATGACTCGGGATAACTCGACGAATTCGTTGAGATGTCTCGGGATCACTCGACGAATAGACTTGTCCTCTAAAATTCCAATTCAGTCAAGTGCTTGGTCCTTCACTCATATCATATATGATCATATATGAGTAAGCCAACACAATCCATTCCTCAAACTTCTCCAAACGCTCTTATGTGCGACCATGAAGGCTCATATTGCGTTGGCAGTGAAACTACATGTCTGACCACTTCTACATCACCATGGTAACACCAACAGTTTTATCATCTCATCCTGAGATGGCTTACAGACTAGCGGGGTTGGATATCCCTTGGAATGTCCTGGTCAGGTGCCCGGTTCGGTGGGCAAAAATACCACCAGTGTCATTTGGAGGGCCACGGAGCTAGTCTGGAGGAGCCTCGAATTCGACATCAAGTTGCAGACGTTCGCAAAGTTCGGCAGTGAAGATGGCGACCTGTATCTGCGGGAACAGTGTGACATGTGACAGAAGTTGAAACAGGTCCAGATATTCGTCCACGGAGCTCGTCTGGCGGAATGTTGTGAGAGCACCACGGGGATTGTTGCAAATTGGAGGGCCGAAACACAAGTTGTAAAATCGCTTGAAGTTATCCCCCGTCAGACCCGGTGAACAATGAGGAGACGAGTGGCCCAGAGAAATGCCGAGTCGAGAAGATGGAAGAAGGCCAAAGGAAGTTGTTCAGTTGCCGGAGTTTGTTAATGTGCAAAGAATTGTTCGCACCTTGTGAGCAAGCCCAAGTGATCTATTTTCTCATCGTAGGTGGGGAATTCCAACCGGGTATAGCGCGGCTGAATGGCAGTGTCAAGGCATAATAGGGTCGGAGGTGACGGCTCATGGAGAATGATTGGTGGTAGCAAAATTTGACCGTTGCTGACGTGATTCGTGGGTGGAGTAGTAACAATGGGAAGGGAGGTGATCAACTCATTAAGCCAGTCAATGATAGTGGCCATGTCGTCCCGGTGCCGAATTTCGGCGTCCCGAAAGCATGCTTCTATGTTTTTCATGGCAGTCTGCGGCATGTCTTGGAAAGCAGCCATAAAATCTTGCGAGTCTCCCATATTGTGGATGGAAGGAGCACAGGATACAGAGCGGGTGACGGGACGGCTAGAGTATTTCGCAGTGGTTGTTTGGGAGGTGTCTCGAGATCCACGCCGTCTCCCAATGATTGAAGAAAATACTCTCTGCAGAATAATGAAATTAATTCCTATACGCAGTAAAGGAATTTAATTTACGGGCAGAAGGGGAAATAAAGTTACACACGGAGACCTTGATGGGCGCAGGATTGATGGATAGGTTGTAATGGCGTCAACAAAGCGCCGTTCTGTGAGCAGTTATAAAAATAGGGGTGTGAAAATAGGTTAAGGATGACACACGCTTATGCTCATGATCTTTATTGAAGGAGTAGCCGCAGATTTCGACGAAGATGACAGTGGCAGTTCGACAAAGAAGAGGAGGCGGACGTTCATCGATCCAGGAGGAAAAGTTGCGCAGATTTTGGATGCGGATGTTGGCTGTGAAGGGGCTCGATGCGACAAATCAGTCGCGATTGGAAACAAGGAAGATGATGCAGTCAGGGGGGAACGACCCGGCAGAAGACAAGTAATAAGACGTTGCAGTCAGGGCCGCGGGACGTCGATGAAGAGACGAACGATCGTCGAGGATGAAAAGGCGAAGACACAAAGTTCTCCAGCGTTGTGAGGGTGTCTTGTTGTGGTCGAACAACGGAGGAAGTGGAGAGGATGTGCATGGCTCTGATATCAGATGTTATGGGTCTTAGAATGTTGCTGGAGGAGAGGCCGAAGGTGGAGATGACGATGGCGAAGATACTACGGAGCCTTGACTACGGCTGCCTAAGCGGGGCGTGCTCGAGAAAGAGAGAGCTTCCATGATCTCTTTTAGGGTTAGGGAAAATAGATATTCTTCATTCATGTCAATACAAGACCCACTGAGTCCTTTAAATAGGGCTTACAATCGACACAAAAAAAAGAACGCTAAAGGAAATAACGACAGACTTGGACATACGCCTAAAAAGGACACCTCGTAAGGACACGACATAAATAACAACGCACAATAAGGACGCAACTCTAAGACAGAGTAAAAGCATTTTCGGAAATAAATAATTACTATAAGTAATAAGATCCCTAACAGACATTTTCACGATTTCTTAGGCATTGAGGTACTAAACATTATGCACAAATACTATTATCTCATTGACACTATGCAATTGGTCTCCTCTCCGAAAAAGCCCATCTTTGGTTCAAATATGCAATACAGTCACGGACTACAACACCAAAATTGATTAACTTGGGACGTATTTTGATCCCAGGAAATTTAAGATTAGCGAGGTCAGGCTTCATGAATGATTTTATTAGTTGAAATTTGAGTTACACCAAATTAAATTCGTCAAGGGTTCCTGCGAGAGTATGAGACAGGAGGTCGCGAGCACAGTTCAAGTGAGATGTGAGTTCTCAGGGATTTATTGGCTTAACTCATGTGTCTCATCGTTGTATTGTTCACTCATATTTATACTACTCAGGTACGTTCCCGGCAGGCGGGCTACACAAAAATGTTGGTCAGCTACAAAGAAAATAGGCATGTTGCAAAAAAAAGTATATAACAAAACAAAGAGTGGTTGTCAATGATATGTCGATATAAAGACATATGGAGGTTCCTAGTACTGCAGAATCATTACGAGCTCTGGTGAGTACCATAGGAGAGTGCGAGCATTCATGATGCAATGGAATCTTGATTGATTCTAAGGCGATCAGGAAGGACTGGATATGTTTTAGAGGGTTTGGGGAGCTAAAGGAGGGAAATAATGGGCTGGTGGAAGGGTAAATAAGTGGTTATCAGCAGTGTTGCACCTTCCTGAACAGATCTTGGGTGGTGGTGAGGGGAGTGTGGCAGTTGAGAGGAGGTGACCGCCTAAGGGAATGAGTGGGGGGGTCTCGGTTTGGATGTGGGGAGGGTGTTGGTGTGAGTGGAGGGCGCGGAAATTGAGAAGTGGGGAATAATGGGTTGTGAGGGATTTTTGGAGGAATGAGACTAAATTCTAGGGATGGTGGTCGGCCAAGGGTGGCCAGAGGAGATTGCAAGAGGAGGTGAAGGTGTCCAGAGGCGGCGCCTGCAATCGTCGGACACTTGAAAACGAAGGGAATAGAGGTGGAGGTGGAAATTTTAGGAGGTGATGGGTGTCCGGCTAGATGGAGTTAAGGGGGGATAGGGTGGCGGGTTAGGGAGGTTAGGTAGATGAAGGGTGACCAGCTAGATGGAGAGGAAAGGGGAAGGTTAACATCCAAGTGTCGCACTCGGACTTCAGCTTCGGCAATGGTGATTAAAAGGAGGAATTTCTTCTCAAACTTTCAATCCCCTCTAAGTGAGCCTTCTATCCATAGTTATAAGCGAAGGGGCCATAATAGACGATCATGATTCTCTAATCATGATGAACCTCAAAATACTGAAAAAATAAGAAAATAAAAAAAAACTAAAAAGCATAGAATGTCGATCCACAAAAATGGATGGCTCTGATTGTCAAGTACGCCCTTGGAGTGGTGATCTCCATGAGAGGGCCTGCGGGATTTCAACTGCATAAAGATCTTCAACGAAGGCAAAGCAAATAAATCCTAAAGACAACTCGCACCCACTATTGAATAACTCAAGTGAAGGCACACAAAAAGAGAGTTATGAAAAGAAGAAGCTCGAGGCAGAGGACTATGAGCGAAAGAGAGTTTTCAACTCACATGTGGGCCGCTAGTGATAAATTCATTAATTTTAAGAGATTCTCTGATGTTTTTTTTGCAAAATTTCCCCTTAGAAATGAAATGGTTAACCATCCGCCCCGAGGGAGAGGTCACCATCCCCTTCAATTATTTTGATCATGTTTAGGTTACCTATATAACCGAAGTTTACAAAAATTTTGACAACTAGGATGTAGTTCCCACAAAGTTAACTACACCTCTTTTACAATCTTAGTGGTATGTGATCAACCTTAGGCTATAGCGAGTTTAGAGGAATTAAATTGATGAGTCATACCATGAAACCATGGGAACGAGTAATAGAAAGAAGAGTAAGACGAGAGACTAACATCTTGGAAAATCAATTTGGTTTCATGCCAGGGCATTCAACCATGGAAGCTATACATCTCTTGAAGAGACTCATTGACAACTACCGAGAAAGAAAACAAGATTTGCATATGTTGTTCATCGATCTTGAGAAGGCTTATGATAGAGTTCCAAGAGAGATCTTATGGAGAGTCTTAAAAAAGAAAGGTGTAAATGAATCATACATTGACATAATCAAAGATATGTATACAAATTCTGTGACAAGGGTGAGGACATCTCGAGGATTAACACAGGAATTCTCTATCACGGCTGGCATACATCAAGTTTCATCTTTAAGCCATTATCTCTTTACCCTAATCTTAGATGAGCTCACCAGACATCTAACAAGCAATACCTTGGTGTTTATTGTTTGCAGATGATATTGTTTTGGTCAATGAGATGCGCGAAGGTGTAAACGCAAAACCTGAATCTTGGTGAGACACTTTAAAAAGAAGGGTTTTAGGTTGAGTAGGGCAAATACGGAGCATATGGAGCTTAAATTTAGCAGTGCAAGATGGACGAATGACTTCGTTATTAAGTTGGGTGATCAAGATATTTCCCATAGTGAGTGTTTTAAATATCATGGATCGATAGTTCAAAAGGACGGAGGTATTGATAAAGATGTGACACATAATCTCAACGGATTGGTTGAAGTGGAGAGGCTTGTCAGGAAACTTAAGTGATCGTAAAGTACCATTAAAACTTAAGGGCAAGTTTTATCCTGCTGCAATTAGACCAGCGATGCTCTATGGTTCTGAGTGTTGGGCAGTAAATTGTGTACATGAGAAAAAAAATAAGAGTTCCAGAGATGAGAATGCTTAGGTGGATGTGTGGACAAACGAGACTGAATAAAATTAGGAATGAATGTATCAGGGATAATACAATAGATGTGGGAAGCTCGACTAAGATGGTTTGGACACGTACAAAGGAGATCATTAAAGGCACTTGTTAGGCATTGTGAGAGTCTAGTCACTAGGCATGTTAAACGACGGAGGGGTAGACCAATAAAGACTTGGAATGAAAGACATGATGTACTTAGGCATTAGTGAGATTATGAAAAAAGATAGGGCACAATGGTGACAAAGGATCCATATAGCCGACCCCACTATATTGGGATACAAGCTTAAGTGTTGTTGTGGTATATTCCACGCACGGTCTAGCGGAGGTTGGTACCATGTATTTCAAGGGCAGGCGAATGCAAGTATTAGGACTTCCCAATAAAGTTCATTTTTGGATAAATCGATTTTTGTTCTTCAAAGGCAACTTCAATCCCTTAGTATACCAACCTGAGGGGAGGTTCAAGACAGACTTAAAGGTGATCACCCTGACTGGTATTGAGCAAGAGATTGCAGACTTCATCGCTGCCAATTTGTTGGATACCACACTACAATTTGCAAATGGGTGAAATCATTAATTTGACCCAGATGAAGATAACGCTTACTTGGATTTTTCACTAAAGTAATCGCAGGCTTTATAAATAATTTTCTAACTATCTTTCTTCATAAAGCGGCGCTCAAAGTTCCCCAAAATATGTAATACCGTGCAAAGGGTTATATTAACCCTTCAGAGGATCCCTCTATTGGTGTTGCCATTAAGAGGAGGCTGAAGAAATAAAAAGGATATTCAATCAAGAAGCACAAGCGGGCTGATGAGGTTGACGAGAGTTCAAGCTCAAAGAAGAAGTATAGAGCTCTCCCTCAGAAAGTGGATCCATTCAAGTATGGTCCTCACCCTTTCAAAAGTTGGTGAGGACCTCAATGAGACCATGGGGGATCTTCTGGTAGTGTGGGACAAAGAGACTCCGGTGGTGGTCTCTAGGTCAGTGCATACAATCCTGGACGGATACTTCACCTAAATTGCATGTTTTTGAGTTGGAGCACCTTTTAGCGAGGACTTGCAAGACCCCTACAACCTGAAGATCGGTGAGTTCTCCAGTGTTGCAATGACTTCAAGTATTCAGAACTTACAACTAAATTTTCATCTCAGTTGACAATTCAATCATGTACTTCAAAAGGTAGATTAGTTGATAAAGCATCGCGCTGGCAAAAGGAGCAGGCGAGAGTGAGTAATTTTTTTATTAGTGAGTTCTTGTTGATTACCATAATTTCTTTTTTGACTGTGCGATATTTCTAAGTTGCAGAAGCAGATCATTTTTTATTTGAAGAACCAACAATATGTGGAGATGTTGCAAATCAATCAAAACTTTGTTGAAGAAACGATTAAAAGATGAAAGTCTCGGGAATGGTGAAGAGTTTAAGAATGTTTCACATCATGATCAATATCCAGAGGTAGCGGATTTTATTGATGTACAAGTCTTAAGTGATAAAGATTTTGGGTCTAGAAAATAGATTGAAAGGAGATCCTGGAACATGAAGAATCAAGGATAAGGAGATGGAAGAAGTAAGAGGCAGATGAGCCGTGCCAGAAACCGAGACCGTGTCACCATTAGCCACAGTAATGAAATTGGGATAAGAAGAATCGAAGTATTGAGGCGGCTACTGCGGAGAGAGATGATGCGTAGCACCCGAATCCATAATTCAGTAAGAGTTGTGTGAGATGCAAGATATACCTTCATTTGAGATCAAGGCCACTGGCCAGAGGAGCGACTAACTACACCTTGAAACTGATGAAGTTGAGTACGTAGCGCAGTAATATCCTCACTAGTGGCAGAGGGAGGTGTGGGAGTAGTCGAAGCAGCAAGGTGAGGGGGCAGACCATGCTTGTGGTAGCAAGTGGCCTCCAGATGACCATCCCTGCTGCAATGAGAGCACTTGAAGAGAGTACGGCCACCAGGACCTCGTCCCCAAGACTGGCGACCTCCACGAGCCGGGTGACCGCGAGTAGGAGCAAGAGTAGCCACGGGTTGCTGAAGAAGAGCTGGAGAGAGAGGCGGAGCATCCAGTGGAGGGGTAACTTTCAGAAGCATCGAGCAAACGTCCGAGAGAGACGGAGTAACAGCGGATGATAGGATATGAGCGTGAACACTATGAAGATGTGGTGGAACACGGGCCATTATCATAGCAATCTCAACTGCTTATTTCTATTTTCGTTGAGTAACCAAGTCTGTGGTGGGTGGCACGAGCCGGGTGACCGCGAGTAGGAGTAAAAGTAGCCACGGGTTGCTGAAGAAGAGCTAGAGAGAGAGGCGGAGCATTCGGTGGAGGGGTAACTTTCAGAAGCATCGAGCAAACGTCCGAGAGAGACGGAGTAACAGCGGATGATAGGATATGAGCGCAAACACTATGAAGATGTGGTGGAACACGGGCCATCATCACAGCAATCTCAACTGCTTATTTTTATTGTCGTTGAATAAACAAGTCTGTGGTGGGTGGCTGATGCTGGATCCAAGCCTCCACAAGAGTTTTAGCCCGAGCAACAAAGGACGTCAAGTCACCAGTAGCTCCAGGGTCGAGGGACTGAAGATCGGTAAGAATGTCGAATAAGTGCTGAAGACTGTCCTTCCCGGAGTAGAGAGAATGACGGTCCGTCCACATAGCGTGAGCCGTCTTGTGATACATGGTCATTCGATACGGCTCAGAGTCCAGAGAATTGAGAAGCCAAGATTAGACACGCTCATTATCTCGGATCCACTCGTCAGTAGGTTCAGTGGGAAGAGGCCTTGTCAAGTGATGAAGGAGACCTTTAGTTTGCAGCACACGGCGAACTGAGTGAACCCATTCAACAAAATTTGGTTGCCACAGAGAGAAATGGTGGTAATACGTAATTCATCACGAAGTTCCAAGGGAGCAACACGAGGATGTCCGAGAAGAGTAGTTAAATCGGAAGCAGTAGGAAAGTCGGAAGCCATGCGGACAACGCCAAAAACGATGACTAGGAAAACTATCTGAGTGGTTAGAAAACCAAGCCGCTGCGGTTAGAAGACCAGGCCGCTGCGGTTAGAAGACCAGGCCGCTGCGGTTAGAAGACCAGGCCGCTGCAGTTAGAAGACCAGGCCGTTGCGGCTAAAAGAGTGCGCGGTAGAGAGGCTGCGGCAAAGAGAACGCGCGACGAGAAGAACATCAGGCCACTGCGGACAGATACTGTCGCGGCGGTTTAGAAAAAATCGCCATGGGCCAGAAGCAGCGGACAAAAACAGCGGTTAAGGCGAGACCGCAGCAATTAGAAGAAATTCCCAAGGGCCAGCGAATAGGCGAGACCGTGGCGAGGAGAGGCTGAACGACCAAATAAAGCCGCCAGAAGCAGCGGACAGAGGCAACGAATAGAAGTAGCAGCAAGAAGAAGCGACTAGAAGCAGCGACCAGAAGCAGCGGCAAGGAGCAACGGCAAGAGGCAGCGAATAGACAACCCTTAGCAGCAAGATAACCCGTAGCAGCTAGGCAACCCGCAACGGCTAGGCAATCCACAACGGCAAGGCAACCCGCAGAGGGTAAGGGGCGGGGGGTCCCACCGGTCAGAGAGAAGAGGGTTATAAAAGTAGAGAGAGGGAGGGGAAGAGAGGTAGAAGCCACGAAGAGAGTAGGGGCGGTTAGAAAAGAGGAGTCCATGGAACAGCTGCGGGAAGAAGGGAAGAAGTCGCGCAAATAGCTGTGGTTACAAAATGGGTATCCTCCTGGGATCAGATCGCTCTGATACCATGTAGAAACTTAGAGCCAAACCTTGTATAGTTGTACATACTTTGTCATGATCAAAATACAAGAGAGAGTACAAATAAATAGGAGAAGAGAAGGAGAAAGATGAAGGATGTGGTGTTTTGAAAGTTGTTTTATTGTATTATTTATTTAAATGTTCATGATATAAATGTAATGGTTACATTTTGTTCCTTGATTGTATGACATATCTCATGTAAGGTTCAGGAAGATGTCCTTGGTCTTGAACCATAGAACCATGAATTTGTTATGTCATGTAGTATTTAGATAATCTCTCTTTCGTGGTAGTCAAAGGGAACATTGACTACCGAGACAAGATTGTCGCATGATTAAAGTACATTTGTGTTCTATAAATATTGATAGATGTTATCGTTTAATCATGTGAGTATGTATACGGTTGAATTCATACATATAGAGATTGACCACCTGTTGCAACATTATTTGGAATGTGTTTGGTGTCGTTAATATTTGCAACGTGTCTTATGATTTTAGATATGAGATGTGTAGATTTAGCGCGGCGGTGTGGACAATGTGATTACAATTGAAGGTCATCTTCTGATGGTGATACATATTGTGGTTCGTTGGTCACGCTTGCGCGTAAGGGATCTACACATCGAAATATCGCCTGTCCCCAAATTTATTTGGGAAGTGATATGGTCGGGCCCTTTGGTAAAGCGAGTTTGTATAGCATGCAATATAACTGATGTAGTTATAAATACACGTCGTTTATGAGACTGAGAAAAACTAAATATAGTGCGAAAATGACACACTCCTATTTTGCACTATATTCTTAATATCACGCGACAAGAAAAAGACAGGTCATCAAAATGTGTTACCTAGTTACTAGGTTATTGAGGCGACTATAATGCAGTGACAAAGCCACCTATAGTCCGTAATATAGAATGTTGTATTATCGCTTTGATGACATAGTTCCTCTATAAGGTCGCACCAAATGAACGGAAACAGTTTCAGTTCGACTTTCTATAGTACGTGCGAACGTATTATGTCGAGACTCGACATGCTTAGACAAGTTTTTATGTGCGACTATTAAAAGAGAAAATTATGACGAGGCGAGTCGTCGTAATTATTTTGGTAAAGCAGCACAATTATATTTTGGTTATGTGTAACCATTTGGGCTTGATTTAGGATTACATTTATGTATATATATAAGAATCATTTGTATATATAAATATGTATATATATGTATATATATATATATAAATATATAAGTGATAATATATAGATATATAATATAGGTTGTTCTCAAGAGAGAGGTGGTTCACGGATGAAAAAGAAAAAAAAAGGAAAAGGGCAGGAGCTTTTCTTCTAGGTCCCCCCCCCCTTGCTCCGATCTCCAGCCTTCTTGACGGCGGCCGATCAAGCATCACGAGCAGCTCGCGAGGAAGGGCTGTTGTGCCGCCTTTGTCCTCCTCTCCGGCGAGAGCTCGCCTTGTCCGTCGTTGGTCAGTCTCTTGGAGCTCGCCGACGATTGGTGGAGAAGAAGCTCGGTGCACTTCATGATCGGAGCTCACCTTTGAAATCTCTAGTTAAGGCAAGTGATTTGCCTTGAGGCTTTCTTCCTCTTGCCGATCCAGTCAAGCCCCTCGTTTCTCCTCTTCCTCCACCGGCGACTAGTGTGGTTCGGCCACTACGAGTCTCCGGCGCTCTTGGAAGAGAAAGTCTAAGCTTGTGTCTCTATTCCTTGTCAACGAAATAGAGATTTCTCACTGTTCGGGTTCAAGGTGAACTAAGAGGCGAGGCGTCGGCCTCACCGTTGCGGTGGAATCGTCAAGATCTTCTCTGACAACTTACCTCTTCCGGCTAGAGATCTTGTTCTCTAGAGGTATAAATTTCTAACCTTTTTGTGATGGTTAGATGTGATGAGTTAGGTTTCCTTTTGCTTGCATTGCCTTGTTTATGTCATTGTCATGGGATGCACGATCCATTGTGTCGTTGGTACCCGCAATTTTTTTTTAAAATTCGCCCGCCACTGCACGTTAAATCCTACAGTGGTATCAGAGGGAGGTTGGACGTCTCATGACAATGGGCCTTGCTTTTGTACCTAGAGGTTTGGATTGGTTATGTCTCAACCCTTGATTCAAGCTTAGGTAATTCGTCGGCGTACGAATTATGTGGAAATCAATTTTTTTTTGGATTTAAATTGATTTGGTTGAATCACGTTGGGTTGTAGATATTAACCCATCCATTGCTAGGATAAGGCTTTTGTTTGCTCGCTTGCGCATTATTTATTTTTGTTATCTCTGGAATGTAATTCTGTTTGGGATGCATGTAATAATTAGAATGCCGTGAGTTAGGATGTTTTTGTTATTCCCCCTCTCTTTGGAGGAATGCGAAGAGAAAAATTTAAGAATGATTTTCCTTCTCATTTTATCCACTTAAGCTAGTACCCTTGGATGATCATGAGTGTGATTCCAAACACTAGACAAGGTGGAACGTGTGTGAGTATGGTATTAGGCTACGAGAGATTATATTTTGTGTGAGGCACATTTTATTTTTTTCTTGTGGAAATACCGCGTCCACACTAGTTGCCCAATAAAATGAGTTTTCTTAAACAGGACTTTCAAGATCTAGGCTTGAATATTTTGGGAAAAAAGTTTTTATATTATTCATTTTTTTATCATGCAATAATATTAATTGAGAGTCACAAAAGTTAAGCATCGCTTAAAAGGTTGTGATTGGTGTCTTGTACCTACCTGGACAAGAAAATGGATGAGTCCGCTTGTTTGGAAGGGATCTCGTGCGTGTCTATATTATTTTGATATGGCAATAGCGTATTTTTTTTATCATGAACCGTAAATAAATTAATTTTCATTCTCTCTTTATTTTTTAGAAAATGTCAACCCTACCAAATTTTCTGCGTTCCATGATTGATAAGAGTCCTCTTACTAATGACGGTTCAAACTATTCTGATTGGATCCTCAAGTTGAATATCGTGTTGCGTTTCGAAAATCTCCAACAAATTCTGGATGGTCATTGCCCAGAAGAGAAGGAGAAGGGCAAACCAACTGATATTGAAAAGGAGGAACAGAAGAAATGGAATGAACAACAGCGTGTTGTGCAGACACTGATCTTGGTCAGCATTGGCGATCAGTTGCAAAGGAAATTTCTTGATACTCCCGCTAAGGAAATAATAGCACAGTTGGAAAAGATGTTCACCGATAGTGCTCGAAAAGAGCGCTATAAGACCACCATAGCACTCACAAGGTGCAAGATGATGGAGGGTGAATCTGTTTCAGTGCACTTCCTTAAAGTGCAGGGCTATCTGGAGAAATTGGAGAAATTGAATTCTCAACTTCCTGATGACATAGCTGAGGATATCATACTGGGGTCACTTCCTTACTCATATAAGGATTTTATTATGCACTATCATATGCGTGAAAGGAAGATGACTATGAATGAGCTCCATAATGCCCTCAAAACAGCTGAGGTAGACATGGGCAAGACAAAGGCAAATTTTGTCTTAGCCGTTGCGTC
This sequence comes from Platanthera zijinensis, assembly GCA_039513925.1. Classification (NCBI taxonomy): domain Eukaryota; kingdom Viridiplantae; phylum Streptophyta; class Magnoliopsida; order Asparagales; family Orchidaceae; genus Platanthera; species Platanthera zijinensis. The sequence goes on from CM077083.1 coordinate 37,772,803, forward strand.
AAGTAGCAAGAAGCCCTTTAAGAATAAAGGCACCGTCGCAAACAAAACTGCTGGAAGAAAGTCATCTTTCAAAGACAATAAGGGAGGAGCTCTTGCAAGCACCTCCAAGGGAAGCAAAGTGAAGAATTCTCCATCTACTGTCACCGAGTGCTTCCAATGTCATGAGAAAGAACACTACAAGATGAATTGCCCAAAGTACAAGTGTGACTTGGATGAAGGCAAGGTTGAACGCAAGCGTCCCAAAGGTATACTCGTTATTGAATTAAATCTAAACTTGACCACTACTATCCTTGATTGGGTAATGAATACCGGATCATGTGCTCACTTAGTTTCTAATGTGTTGTCGCTAAGGGATAGGAGATCTCTCTCCAAAGGAGAGGTTGTGCTGAAGGTTGGAAATGGTGCAAGAATCTCAGCGGTTACTGTTGGCACCCTCGACCTTCATTTATCTAGTGGTTTATGTTTTGTTTTAAGAGATGTTTATCATGTCCCTTCCATTTTGAGAAACATTATCTTTGTATCATGTATGGATGCAGAAGGCTTTTGTTTTGTGATAAATAATTCACAAATGACAATTGAGAAGGATGGTTTATTTTATGCAAATGTTTTCATTTCAAATGGCTTGCATTTGCTTAATATAGTAGAAGATAAACACATGTTGAATATCAATAACAAAAGGCTTAAAATATCTCATGTAAATGAGACACTCTTATGGCACCATCGCCTTGGTCACATAAACGAAAAACGCATAAGAAAATTGCATCAATCCAATCTCTTGGACTCATTTGATTTTGATGCAATTGGGACATGCGAATCATGTTTAGCTGGAAAGATGACCAAGACACCTTTTAATAAGAAAGGTGTAAGAGCGAACAATTTATTGGAATTAATACACTCCGATGTATGTGGCCCAATGAGTACAAGTGCAAGAGATGGTTATAGGTACTTCATCACTTTCACGGATGATCATAGCCGCTACGGCTATGTTTATCTTATGAAGCATAAAAGTGAATCACTTGAGAAATTAAAGGAATACAAAAATGAAGTAGAGAACCAACTTGACAAGAGAATTAAAAATTTGAGAACTGATCGAGGAGGTGAGTACTTGAGCAACATGTTCATTACTTACCTAAAGGAGTGTGGTATTGTACCACAACTTACTCCTCCTGGCACCCCGCAATGGAATGGTGTCTCCGAGAGGAGAAACCGGACCTTGCTTGACATGGTCCGTTCCATGATTTGCCAGACCGATTTACCTTTATATTTTTGGGGTCATGCGTTTCTCTCCGCAACTCTCACTTTAAATATTATTCCAACAAAATCTGTTGAAAATACTTCTTATGATATATGGTTCGGGAAACCGCCCATTTTTTCTTTTCTTAAGATTTGGGGATGCGAGGCATATGTAAAACGTATGCAATCGACTAAATTAGAACCCAAAGCTGATAAATGTTTCTTCATAGAATACCCAAGAGAAACGAAAGGGTATAGTTTTTGGCACAAGTCGACGAATACATTATTCGTAAAGAAGGGTGCCACATTCTTAGAGAAAGAATTTCTTGAAAGAATTGAAGGATGTGAGCGTAGGATAACACTTGAGGAAACTCAAGAGGACCTACGAAATTATGATCATGAGGTGAATTCTGACATTCAAGATGATCATGAGATATCACATATAATTCCTTTACTCAGCGGGAGTGTGGGTCATCCACCTCCACAAATTCATGTTGAGGAGATTCACGCTGCGCAATTAAATGATTACTTGACGCGCGTTGAACCAGAATTAGTTCCACAAGCTATAGTGGAAGAAATTCAAGAGCCTCAAGGTGAACCGAATGAGCAAACTGAACTAAGGAGGTCTACAAGGGTGAAGAGAAAACCCGACCTTTATATGGGTCTTCATGAAGTCTTGGTAATTGACACAGAAGACCCCCTAACCTATGAAGAAGCATTAGGAAGAATAGATTCTGATGCCTGGCAAGAAGCCATGAAATCAGAAATGCAATCCATGTATGACAATCAAGTATGGGACTTGGTTGACCTTCTTATTGGAAAGAACTTCATTCCCAACAAATGGATCTTCAAGAGGAAGATGGACATGAATGGCAACATGACGACTTACAAGGCAAGACTCGTGGCAAAAGGTTTCAGTCAAATCCATGGGATTGACTATGATAAAACTTTTTCACCCGTCGTAATGTTCAAAATGATTCGAATCATGTTGGTTGTCGCAGCCTTCTATGATTATGAAATATGGCAATTGGACATCAAAACAGCTTTCCTGAATGGAAAACTTGTTGAGGAAGTGTACATGATGCAACCTCAGGGTTTTGAAGATCGGAAAAATATCGAGAAAGTATGCAAGCTTCAGAGGGCCATTTATGGCATGAAGCAAGTATCAAGGAGCTGGAACAAACGCTTTGATGAAGAGATTAAAACTCTCGAATTCATCCAAAGCAAGGAAGAACCTTGTGTATACAAGAAGGTTAGTGGGAGTCACATCATATTTCTAGTTTTGTATGTCGATGATATATTATTAATGGGAAATAATTTACCGTTAATGAAACAAACAAGAGACTCATTGAAAACCATCTTTTTAATGAAGGACATGGGACAAGCTCAATATATCTTGGGAATTAAGATATATAGAGATAGGTCACGAAGACTCATTGGCTTAAGTCAAAGTATTTACATTGACAAGATCTTAGAAAGGTTTCATATGGAAAACTCTAAGAAAAGAAATGTGTCAATGAAGACATCTTTATAGCTTGGCAAGTCTTTTTGTGCCTCTACGCACCAAGACATTGAGTACATGAAGAATGTTCCCTATGCTTCCGTCATAGGTTCCATCATGTATGCCATGACCTGTACAAGACCAGATGTTGCATATGCTCTAAGCATAATGAGCCGACATCAAGCTTCACCGGATCAAAATCATTGGACCGCTGTCAAAAATATTCTTACGTATCTGAGAAGAACCAAGAATAAGTTTCTTGTTTTTGGTGGGCATAAGGAGCTAGCTGTAGAAGGCTACACGGATGTTAGTTTCATGACAGATCCGGATGACAGGAAATCTCAATCTGGATTTGTTTTTCTTCTGAATGGTGGGGCCGTGAGTTGGCGCAGTTGGAAGCAATCAACAACTGCTGACTCAACCACCGCAATGGAAGTCATGGCAGCTGCTGAAGCCAGCAAAGAAGGAGTATGAATGAAGAAGTTCCTTGAGGAACTTGGAGTTGTTCTGTCAAGTGAAGGTCCCTTGAAGTTATTTTGTGACAATAGTGCCTCCATTTCTCAAATAAAGGAGCCCAAGTCACACCACAAAACAAAGTACATGGATAGAAAGTACTTTGTAACGCGGGACTTCATTGAGGAAGGCAAAATTGCTCTTTTATGGATTGACACTAGCAGCAACACAGCTGATCCCTTCACTAAACCTTTATCTCAAGCCAAGGGCGAAATTCATTTCGAGTCCATGGGGTTATACGACTATGGAGAGTGGCTTGATGAGTGATTTTATAGGTTGCTCTTTTGTTTTGTAATTTTCCTTTGAACTAAGAAACTTTAAAAACAAGTGGGATATTGAAGGATGTGGTGTTTTGAAAGTTGTTTTATTGTATTATTTATTTAAATGTTCATGATATAAATATAATGGTTACATTTTGTTCCTTGATTGTATGACATATCTCATGTAAGGTTCAGGAAGATGTCCTTGATCTTGAACCATAGAACCATGAATTTGTTATGTCATGTAGTCTTTAGATAATCTCTCTTTCGTGGTAGTCAAAGGGAACATTGACTACCGAGTCAAGATTGTCGCATGATTAAAGTACATTTGTGTTCTATAAATGTTGATAGATGTTATCGTTTAATCATGTGAGTATGTATACGGTTGAATTCATACATATAGAGATTGACCACCTGTTGCAACATTATTTGGAATGTGTTTGGTGTCGTTAATGTTTGCAACGTGTCTTATGATTTTAGATATGAGACGTGTACATTTAGCGCGGCGGTGTGGACAATGTGATTACAATTGAAGGTCATCTTCTGATGGTGATACATATTGTGATTCGTTGGTCACGCTTGCGCGTAAGGGATCTACACATCGAAATATTGTCTGTCCCCAAATTTATTTGGGAAGTGATATGGTCGGGCCCTTTGTTAAAGCGAGTTTGTATAGCATGCAATATAACTGATGTAGTTATAAATACACGTCGCTTATGAGACTGAGAAAAACTAAATATAGTGCGAAAATGACACACTCCTATTTTGCACTATATTCTTAATATCACGCGACAAGAAAAAGACACAGGTCATCAAAATGTGTTACCTAGTTACTACGTTATTGAGGCGACTATAATGCAGTGACAAAGTCACTTATAGTTCGTAATATAGAATGTTGTATTATCGCCTTGATGACATAGTTCCTCTATAAGGTCGCACCAAATGAACGGGAATAGTTTCAGTTCGACTTTCTATAGTACGTGCGAACGTGTTATGTCGAGACTCGACATGCTTAGACAAGTTTTTATGTGCGACTATTAAAAGAGAAAATTATGACGAGGCGAGTCGTCGTAATTATTTTGGTAGAGCAGCACAATTATATTTTGGTTATGTGTAACCATTTGGGCTTGATTTAGGATTACATTTATGTATATATATATAAGAATCATTTGTATATATAAATATGTATATATATGTATATATATATATATGTATATATATGTATATATATATATAAATATATAAGTGATAATATATAGATATATAATATATGTTGTTCTCAAGAGAGAGGTGGTTCACGGATGAAAAAGAAAAAAAAAGGGGAAAAGGGCAGGAGCTTTTCTTCTAGGTTTACCCCCCCCCCCCCCCTTGCTCCGATCTTCAGCCTTCTTGACGGCGGCCGATCAAGCATCCCGAGCAGCTCGCGAGGAAGGGCTGTCGCGCCGCCTTTGTCCTCTCCGGCGAGAGCTCACCTTGTCCGTCATTGGTCAATCTCTTGGAGCTCGCCGACGGTTGGTGGAGAAGAAGCTCGGTGCACTTCATGATCGAAGCTCATCTCTGAAATCTCCAGTTAAGGCAAGTGATTTGCCTTGAGGCTTTCTTCCTCTTGCCGATCCAGTCAAGCCCCTCGTTTCTCCTCTTCCTCCACCGGAGACTAGTGTGGTTCGGCCACTACGAGTCCCCGGCGCTCTTGGAAGAGAAAGTCTAAGCTTGTGTCTCTATTCCTTGTCAACGGAATAGAGATTTCTCACTGTTAGGGTTCAAGGTGAACTAAGAGGCGAGGCGTCGGCTTCACCGTTGCGGTGGAATCGTCAAGATCTTCTCCGACAACTTACCTCTTCCGGCTAGAGATCTTGTTCTCTAGAGGTATAAATTTCTAACCTTTTTGTGATGGTTAGATGTGATGAGTTAGGTTTCCTTTTGCTTGCATTGCCTTGTTTAGGCCATTGTCATGGGACGCACGATCCATTGTGTCATTGGTACCCGCAATTTTTTTTAAAAATTCGCCCGCCACTGCACGTGAAATCCTACAAAAGAATCATATACAAGAGATGTGGGACTAATAGAAGAAAGAATAAGCGGGCATATAGATGGGCCTTATACATGGGCTTTTACATCGTTTTCCCTCATATTCTCTAACACCATTGACAAATGTAAACATCTCCTCATGCTTGTGGAATACATATTCACGTAACTTATTGGTCTTGAGCATTCTTTTTACAAGATCACAGAGACCTTTGCACCTATCTGTATTATGGACATCTTTGTGTAACTCACAAAAGAGTTCATTGTTCATGTTCCATACTACACTCTCATCAGCGGAAGCCTTTTAAAGTCAGGTTGCTTCTCAAGAATGCCCATGATCTATTTCATAGGAAAATGGAGTGTATATATTCCTCCTAACTAATCAGACCTGACCAGATGTACTGGAGGAATATATGCTTGGATGGAATGAGACAACAGAGGAGTTCGTTGTAACATCTGGAGACTGAGGACTCATCGGCCAATTTCTAGATAAGATCGAGGTCTTGGATGCCTCATGTGCTGGAATTGATGGATTAGAGGTGGACGATAATGATGGAAGTTTCTCCTTTGCTAAAGCATCGAAGAAAGAGAAATTTAATCGGGACCATGCTTCATAACCCAATTAGGGTTAATCGGTTGTTTTCCGACAAGAGAATTCTCACTTTGCAACCTCTACATGAGTTGAGTTAAGCCAAAGACAAACCTAGGATGGACGCCTCCTTCAATAAAATTATTCGCTACATTAGGAGCTAGGGGACTTCCTGCTCACTTCGAATTTGAAGAGACTCTCTTGAATACAAATTATCAAGGGGGCTTAAGGATTGTTTGATCAACATCATGTATTCCAAGAATTTCTTTTTGGAATCTATCAATATAATAGTCAAAGGCTTGACACCCCTTGTTTGATCTGTAAAAATGTCTGAGTCTCACTACACCTTTTCCCTGAGGTCGCAAACCTCAATAGAAGCTCTACTCAAATCTCCAAATGAGTAGATAGATTTTAAGGGCCTTTGTAAAATCAGTCTCTTGTCTTCCCATAAGAAGACAGAACAGTTTGCAATGTGTACGTTCTGAGAGGTTTTGCAAAGAGATGACAAACTCAAAAGCCTGAATTCCTATGAAACTGGAGAGATGTGGTTCTCCAAATCTCACTAGGACATTGATGGGCTAAACCCGAACAGGCAAGCGTACCTGTCGAATTGTAGTACCAAGGTCGTATTTAAACACGGGGTTGTCAATTACTGCTACTCACGCTTGAAATATTATCCTACCGGAAAATAGTTGGATTTTGAGAATTTTTTAAGTAAAATAAACGATAATTTGCGAGACGAAAAACTTATATTAAAAGATAGCACTTGATCGATGATTCACCATGAAAAGAGATGAAGGAAATAAAAAATGTAATTTTATAATTGCAAACTAACTCGACCGTGACGGATCCGATATTAAGACAAAATCTCGCTAGAGCATTAGGTCTCCTAACTTATAAACTCTTTGATCGAAATCTCTTTACAAATCAAAGAAGCTTAAAGTTGCATTATCGAGGTGATCCGCACTATTGGATTTGACTCCAATCCGGAGGATTTACGTCATCCTATCTCTAGGGTTGCGTGCAACTCCTTCCTTCTTTGAGTGATCTTTCAAATCACGAGTCTCTCGACTACTATGAAATGAGAACAAGGCCTACTACCGTATACCGGAAATACGGAGTCGACACAAATTAATCAAAGAAAGATCGAGCTAATTTTAGCAAAAATAAAATTACAAAGTAAGAAAAATCATCATCTCAAATCATGGATCCTCATGATCAAATGCTACAAGGAAATTAGCTACACATATTGGACAAGAAAACAACAAAATAAAGAGAAGAGGATTTCATTGATTAATAAAAAGAGGTACACAATGATATTAAAAAGATGACAATATTATACTAAGAAGAAAATTACAACAATGAAAACTAGAACAACAATGAAAAAAATACTTGTACTAGAACTCTCTTGCTCTCTTGCTCTCTTCAATTCAACTCCAAATTTAACTTAAACTTCACTCCCAAAAAAAAAACTAACTTTCAAAGCATGGGTCTTGGGTTCCTTTTATAGGAGAGGAGGGAAGCATCTAGAATAGGGGGAGACCAAGGGGTGGCCGGCCAAAGGAGGGGGAAAAGTTCATGCATGATATTTTAATGAAGGGGAGAGAGAAGGCTACATGCATTGTATTTAATTTATGGGGATGACATGGAAAATATAAAATGGGGAGGGGGAATGAATGGAAAATAAAAGAGGGGAGAGAAATGATAGGGGCCGTGATGGAGACCAGACGGACAAAAGGCGCGGGATCACGCGCGTTTATTCCCGCCGGAGGCGGCTTTGAGCTTCTTCATTAGTTGGGCCTTCCTTTGCGAACGATCCGGGTCCACGGATGCGTTCGGTAAGTCGACGCCCATTATTTTTGTATTTTGCTTTATTTGTTTCGGTCATTTATTTTGGTAGTTTTGGCACCCAGAAGTTCGGCCAATCATAGCCGTCCATCATGGAAGCTTCCGGATGCCCCCTTCTTTTCCTATAAATAAACCCTAAATCTAAGAGGAGTGGACCGATGTTTGAGAGCTTCTAGCAGCCGGTCTTTGGTGCGACGCCAAACCTCAGGTGCGACTCCTGCCTATCCTTCCTCCTCCCGCGACCATCCTCACCCCTGCTCTCGTCGATCCCCTTCCACAGCCACCATTAACCTCTCCAGCCCTACCACTCCCTCCGTCGACCTCGCCAGACATCCCCCGCCCCTCTACAACCGCCGGCAACCACACCCGGCCCCGCTCCTCCTCTCCATTAGTCCCGCCGACAACCCTACCTCCTTCCACCACCGTCGACAACCCCACCCCCTCCTTCCAGCAACTCGCCGACCACCACTCTCCCTCCCACAGCCACCGATAGCCACGCCATGCCCCGGTTTTCCCCTCCAGCAACCTCGCCAACAACCCCACCCCCATCTACCGCCATCGACAGCCTCTGCCCCTCCTTCGCAGCCATCAGATTCGGCTACGGGTTTCTCCCGTCGATTCCTACTCCCTCTCAGATTTGGGTTCAAGCGTGTTTGTAAGTCATTATTTGCTCTCATATCTTGAATATTGAATATGCTCGTTGATGTTATATGCTTATGGTGATTCCGATTATTGTTGCATTAGCTGTTTGAGATCGTACTAACTTGCAGGGACGTTCGAACGGCAGTTCGACTAATTGTACTCTCCGAGTGTGAACCGCTTCTGTGGCTTACTTTCATTGCGTAATCCCTTTCCGTATAATTGCATATGCCGCAAACGCATTTTAAATCCATTTAAAACGGTTGGCCTCATTGGTGCTTGACTCGTGTCTGACAAACGACCCCTCGGGTCTCTTGGTGTCAAGTTTCCTTCATCCCTAGTTTACCACTGCATCAAATTGGTATCAGAGGGACTTGGCTAGTTTCTTAGCTTGCCATCGACCCCCCCCCCATCCCAACCTTGCACACGTTAGGCTAAGGAGCGTATGCTACGTAGTGGTAGACCATTTAGGCATAGCATGTCTGATCCAAATCTCACAGACGATCGGCCCGGCAACTCCAACTCGACGGCGGAGATGCCTACCGCCGAATTCCAACACTTGATGCTAGATCGCTTTATCCAACTAAGCAGTCAACTGGACGAACTCCGTGCGCGTCAGGATGCTTATGAGGGCCAGGGCGACCATGCCGCCCCTCGTCAAGGTGGTCAACCTGAGGATCGTCGCCATCACCCCATTCCCGATCGTCGCCCCCGACAGCGACCACAGTCCCCCGACTATGCCCCTCGCGACCACTTCGACGGCTACCCCGGCCACCGAAGAGGGCCCCCACCTATGGAAGAAGAGATCTTACGCCGTATCCGTATTGAGGTCCCAACATTCGATCGTCATCAAGACCCTGGTGCCTTCAGTGATTGGCTCCGAGAGTTGGAAACATGTTTCGACTGGTACGATATGAGTGACGAGCGTAGGGTGAGATTTGCACGCATGAAACTAGTAGGTTCCGCCATGAACTACTGGACTAGTGTGGAACGAGCCTTAGAGCGAGACGGTTATCGGCCCATCATCCGATGGGAAGACATGACGAGGCGTTTAAAAGAAAAGTACCTCCCCGCTTCTTATCGCGACCGACTCCTAGATCCTCTATGCGCTGCGACAAGGAACGATGTCGGTGGCAGAATACATGACCAAATTCGATGACTTGATCGTGCGGAGTGATCTTCGGGAAGAGAGCGGTGCCTCGGCATCCAGGTTTCGGCACGGCCTGACACATGACATTAGGCGTGAGCTGATTCCCCATCGTCGAGAGACCGTTGAGCAGATTTATGAGTTAGCCCTTGAGTATGAGCTTTACCTACAGTCCACTGGCTCTCGCCAGCAGACCCCCAAGCCAGAGGGCTCCACATTCAGGAGATCCACACCTCCTCATTCTCAGGCTTCTGCGCCTCCCCGCGTCCCCGAGGATGCAAAAGGGAAGGCCATCTGGACTGGACCCTCTAAGTCCAGTGGGCCTCAGTGTTATAGATGTTCCAAGAGAGGCCACTACGCCGCTCAGTGCCCGATGCGGAATCTGATCATTGAGGAAGACGAGGACGAGAATGTAGAGGAGACCAAGGAGGACTTGGTAGCTACTGCTGAGGAAGATTGGGAGGATGATGCTGAGAGATCACTAGAATTGGGAGTTGTACGCCGCCTCCTGCACACCCCCCGTGCGGAGGATGACTGGCGTCGCACCACCATCTTCTATACGTACTTCCAGAGCGCGGGCGGACCCTGCAAACTTGCCATTGATGGTGGAAGTTGTGTCAATATTGTGGCCAAGAAGGCTCTTGAGCGTATGCAGATTACCCCAGAGCCACACCCCCATCCCTACCGTGTCCTTTGGGTGGACAAATCTGCGATCCAAGTTACCCAGCGGGGCTTGGTGCCCCTCCGATTAGCGTCTTTCGAAGACAAGGTCTGGTGTGACGTCATCCCGATGGACGTGGCCCACGTCTTATTAGGTCGACCCTGGTTATTTGACCACGATGCGACGTGTTTCGGACGATCGAACACATGCGTATTTTATGATAAGGGCCAGAAGATTACTCTGACCCCGACCCAGCCCAAGGGACCACCCAAGGGCAAGGTTGAGTCATCTGTCAGTTCTGGGTCTGCCAAGCCCTTACATATAATGAGATCGAGTGATTTCTTGAGAGTTAGCCATGAGTCGGGGATAGTATTTATTGTGGCCGCCACCTTAGCATCGGACACCCCCACTGGAGATTTCGTCACTACAGACCCTGCAGTGCGGCGACTATTACGGGAGTTTTCTGACGTTATGCCCGAGGAGCTCCCCGATGAGCTCCCTCCTTTGAGAGACATCCAGCACGCGATTGATCTTGTACCTGGGGCATCGTTGCCCAACCTCCCACACAATCGCATGAACCCGACTGAGCACACCGAGCTAAAACGGCAAGTGGACGAACTACTGGGGAAGGGCTTCGTGCGTGAGAGCTTGAGCCCGTGTGCGGTCCCCGCCCTTCTCACCCCGAAGAAGGATGGTAGCTGGCGCATGTGCATAGATAGCAGAGCCGTCAACAAGATCACGGTAAAGTACCGTTTTCCTATTCCCCGCCTTGATGACTTACTTGATGCCATGACTGGTGCTCGCTTCTTCACAAAGATCGACCTTAGGAGCGGGTATCACCAGATTAGGGTACGCGAGGGCGATGAGTGGAAGACGGCCTTCAAAACGAAGGATGGCCTCTTTGAGTGGCTCGTGATGCCCTTTGGGTTGTCAAACGCCCCCAGCACGTTTATGCGGGTGATGACTCAGATTCTGCGGCCCTACATGGGCAAGTTCCTGGTCGTATATTTTGACGATATCCTGATCTATAGCCAGGAGCGCGCTGATCATCTTCATCACATCCGACTGGTGTTAGACACCCTCCGAAAAGAGCACCTATTTGTGAACTTGAAGAAGTGTGATTTCCTAGCCGAGTCAGTTCATTTCCTTGGGTACATTATCTCTGTGTCAGGCATCGTTGTGGATCCTGACAAAGTGCGAGCTATCCGCGAGTGGCCTGTTCCCACGAATATCCACGAGGCCAGGAGTTTTCACGGACTTGCCACCTTCTATAGGAGGTTTGTTCGGAGCTTCAGTGCGATCATGGCCCCCTTTACGAGCTGCCTTCGTAAGGGAGAATTTGCGTGGACCAAGGCAGCAACTAAGGCCTTCGAGGAAATTAAGGACCGACTAGCTACTGCCCCTGTCCTTAGACGACCAGATTTTGGTTTAGCGTTTGAGGTAGCTTGTGACGCCTCCGGACTTGGGATCGGTGGAGTACTCAGCCAGGAGGGCCATCCGATTGCTTATTTCAGCGAGAAGCTGAATGAGGCCCGGCAGCGGTACTCTACATATGACCGGGAGTTCTACGCGATAGTTCAGGCCTTACGGTATCTAGACTCCCAGTCAAAACTTAGCCATCGCCATGCCAAGTGGGTCGAGTTCATGCAGAGCTATCATTATGTTCTCAAGCACCGCGCGGGTATTGAGAACAAACCGGCGGATGCTTTGAGTCGCCGGATCACCCTGCTGCAGGCAATGAGCACGCAGGTGGTGGGATTTGAACGCCTACCCGGAGACTACGTTGAGTGCTCAGATTTCAGAGATATCTACGGAACCCTCACCCGGGACCCACCTGGGGTGATGGAGGATTTCTCCGTGTCTGACGGTTACCTATTCTTTGGCACTCGGCTATGCATTCCCGATACCTCCCTCCGCGATTTCTTGGTTTGGGAGATGCACGCGGGAGGAGCCGCAGGGCATTTCGGACGTGATAAGACTACCACCCTGGTGGAGGATCGCTTCTTTTGGCCCTCCCTAAAGAAGGACGTGGCACGAGTGACCAGGCACTGCAGGACGTGCCAGATAGCGAAGGGCTCACGCCAACCTAGTGGGTTGTATACACCTCTGCCCATTCCTCACAGGTCGTGGGTCGATATTAGCATGGACTTTGTTCTTGGACTGCCCCGCACGCTCAAGAAACTTGATTCCATTTATGTCGTCGTGGACCGCTTCTCCAAGATGGCCCACTTTATTCCCTGCCGCAAGACGGCCGACGCATCTTCAGTAGCCACCTTGTTTTTTAGGGAAGTGTTCAAATACCACGGACTACCATCCTCTATCGTGTCTGATCGTGACGTTCGATTCATGAGCTATTTCTGGAAGACATTATGGATGAAGACGGGCACCACATTGAAATTTTCCACGGCCTATCACCCACAGACCGACGGCCAGACCGAAGTGGTCAATAGGAGTTTGGGAGCCCTCCTTCGGTGCCTTGTTGGCGAGCACGTGTCTACTTGGGATTCTGTGTTGCCCTCGGCCGAATTTGCATACAACAGTTCGGTGAATAGGACCACGGGTCTCAGTCCCTTCCATATTCTACTAGGATACGAGCCTAGGAAGCCTGTAGATTTGATACCCCTTCCCCTAGAGTCTCGACCTAGTGCGTCAGCTGAGTCGTTTGTCGAGCACTTGCATGAGCTTCACGAGTCCATCCGTAAAAAAATCGCAACAAGTAATGAAAATTATAAGGCATATGCAGACATACATAGAAGGGAGAGAAACTTTGAGATTGGCGCACAGGTTTTGGTTCGTATTCGTCCTGAGAGGTTCCCTTCGGGGACCGCAAGGAAGTTGAACGCCCGACGAATGGGCCCCTATACGGTAGTACGAAGGATTGGGACTAATGCTTATGAGATCGATATCCCAAACCATATGGGCATCAGCCGGGTATTCAACGTTGAAGATTTGACTGCATACTTTGAGGAACAAGCATATGAGGATCCATTTGAATCCCTTCCCGCGGAGCCACCACTTGAGCCAACACTCCCACACGTGCCACCCTCGCCTTCCCAGCCTCAGCCAACCGTGTCTCACCCGAGGACTTGGTAGCACCACCGGCAGTACCACCTGTGAGCCCACTTGAGTGTGAGACACCTTCGGCAGCATTGACAGCGGACTCGGAGACCATTGAGGGCATCTTGGCCCACGACTATGTGACAACGGAGGATCCACGTACACTGCGGTACCTGGTTCATTGGAGAGGTCGTCCCAGTCTTGATGATACGTGGATCGCCCCAGCTGAGCTTGAGAGACTCGCCCCCGAGCTACGTCAGGAGTACAATCGTCTCCATTCTTCGGAGATGAATGTTTTTAAGCCGGGGGGAGTTGATGGAGACCAGACGGACAAAAGGCGCGGGATCACGCGTGTTTATTCCCGCCGGAGGCGGCTTTGAGCTTCTTCATTAGTTGGGCCTTCCTTTGCGAACGATCCGGGTCCACGGATGCGTTCGGGAAGTCGACGCCCATTATTTTTGTATTTTGCTTTATTTGTTTCGGTCATTTATTTTGGTAGTTTTGGCACCCAGAAGTTCGGCCAATCATAGCCGTCCATCATGGAAGCTTCCGGATGCCCCCTTCTTTTCCTATAAATAAACCCTAAATCTAAGAGGAGTGGACCGATGTTTGAGAGCTTCTAGCAGCCGGTCTTTGGTGCGACGCCAAACCTCAGGTGCGACTCCTGCCTATCCTTCCTCCTCCCGCGACCATCCTCACCCCTGCTCTCGCCGATCCCCTTCCACAGCCACCGTTAACCTCTCCAGCCCTACAACTCCCTCCGTCGACCTCGCCAGACATCCCCCTCCCCTCTACAACCGCCGGCAACCACACCCGGCCCCGCTCCTCCTCTCCATTAGTCCCGCCGACAACCCTACCTCCTTCCACCACCGTCGACAACCCTACCCCCTCCTTCCAGCAACTCGCCGACCACCACTCTCCCTCCCACAGCCACCGATAGCCACGCCCTGCCCCGGTTTTCCCCTCCAGCAACCTCGCCAACAACCCCACCCCCATCTACCGCCATCGACAGCCTCTGCCCCTCCTTCGCAGCCATCAGATTCGGCTACGGGTTTCTCCCGTCGATTCCTACTCCCTCTCAGATTTGGGTTCAAGCGTGTTTGTAAGTCATTATTTGCTCTCATATCTTGAATATTGAATATGCTCGTTAATGTTATATGCTTATGATGATTCCGATTATTGTTGCATTAGCTGCTTGAGATCGTACTAACTTGCAGGGACGTTCGAACGACAGTTCGACTAATTGTACTCTCCGAGTGTGAACCGCTTCTGTGGCTTACTTTCATTGCGTAATCCCTTTCCGTATAATTGCATATGCCGCAAACGCATTTTAAATCCATTTAAAACGGTTGGCCTCATTGGTGCTTAACTCGTGTCTGACAAACGACCCCTCGGGTCTCTTGGTGTCAAGTTTTCTTCATCCCTAGTTTACCACTGCATCAGGCCGGCCATGCAAGGGGAGGATGCATGCATTGCATCTAATGAGGAGAGAGGGAGATGCATGCATGAGATAATGAGGTGGCAAGGAAATAATAAAAGAGAGAGAAGGGGGGTGGCTGCATGGTGGGTTCGGGTAGGAGGTGTAGGTGGGCTGCTCCATGTGGGAGGGGCTGCATGGGGGCTGCTTTGGGCTTTTAAATAGGCTCGGGTTGGGCTAGGGGATGCTCCAAAGTGTGAAGGCCGGCTGCATCATGTTGGGCTTGAATCAAGGGGCTCGGGTAGGCTTCAAAGCTGCTCCAAAAGGTGGCCGGTTGCATGCTAGTTGAACTTGGGCTGCACTTGAGGGAGGGGCCGGCCAACCTACAAAATAAAATAAAAACATAACATTAGTTATATCATGATATAAGTTTAAATAAAATTAAACATATAACATTAATCACTCATACTAGTAATTAGATATATAAAAAAAACTAAACATAACATAACATAAATCATTATAACATAACATTACATATAAACTATAATAAAGATGATAATTATTATAAATAACCTAAACATAACAATAATAACATAAAACACAAAATAACAACAATATATAATAAAACTATAGATTCTTATATAATAATAATAATAGCACAACAACATCATAACAAGCATACAAAAACACAAAATTAATATAAAACTTAGGAAAATAAGCTACTAAATTACCCCAAAAAAGGATGACTAAGACTAGTCATCAAACTCCCCCATGCTTAGACATTTGCTTGCCCTCAAGCAAATAGAAATAAAAACTAGGGAGAAGCAAAAAGAAAGCAAAAGATATATATATTTTTTTTTTAAGTTCCATAGTTAAGAAAAACAAAAACAAGAAAAATTAAACTATCCTAATATTCATGTTATCAACTAGTGGGGTGAGAAGTGCACAATAGAAAAGTTGAAAATGGAACTCTAAAAGTCTCATTAAAACATAAGAAAAGTCTACTAATTTCTCAATCTTAAAAACAAGGCATCCAAAATAAATGAAAATAAGGAAAGCAAAAGTAGAGGTTCTAAATAAACGGCGCATTAACAAACTACTAGGTTGCTAGATAAACATTAACCCTAAAACACTCCAAGATAACCTCCAAAGAAATCCATCAATGATGGTAGTCATAGGCTTGTACGTTCACACTTTCTCCACTATGCGAATCTACGTTCTAAGATCAATAGGACTTCTAATAGGCGTTAAGACTTGGCTTAGGTAAATGATTAGGAAATGAGAATAAGGATAAACATGAAGGCTAAGACACACTAAACCAAGGTGAGCTTAAAAAAAAAATATCATAACAAAATGAGAAATGACAAACAAGTCATTTCTCCAATTCAAACTACAAAACAAGGCCATGAAATTTTCTTTTATAAATTTGGCCAAACATAAAATTTTTTTGGATTCTTTTTTTTTTTTTTTTTTCATTTTTCTTTCTCAATTTTTTCCTTTTTGAATAACATTTGATAAGAAAGCTCCAAAAATAAGCTTGAGAATTTCCTATTCATTTCAAAAATAATACCCCTCCACAAAAAATAATTTTTAAGCTCAAGGTTATAGTGCAAAAATAGGAAAGGTATTTGGCTTTGGTGAACATAATGAAATGAAAGGTGGAGCTAAAAACAAAGAAATTAAGGAAAAGGCCCAAAATTGTTTTACAAGGGTTTTGTTTTTGGTGGGCAAGAAAAACTCAAACTATTCAAATGATGGCCTAAATCATTTCTAAAGAACGTAAAAACGGCGCAAATGCTTCGAGAGTAGCTTGGTACAAGTTCTAGACACCAAGAAAGACTACCCCGCAAATGAAAAAGAGCAAATGATACCTAGCAACCATTCGTAAGCAACTAACCGAATAAAAAGACATAACTACACATTGCTAGCTTATAACGTAAAAAACGGATGCCTCTATTTAAGAAAAAGAAACTAGTAAAACTAAACTATGTTAAAATGATAAGTTTAGAAATCATTTTCAAAGGATTCTACATAGAACTACAAAAACCGCACGGACATACACTTCACTAGAAGAAACATAAAAATAAAGATAGAAAATAATTTTATGTTTTGTTTTTCAAATAGATTTTAGCACATATTTTTTTGAGTTTTCTTTTTTTTTTCTAATTTTTTTTGGGTTTTATATTTTATAATTTTTTTTGGATTTTTGATGAAATTAAAATAAGAAGCAATACTATAACTATTATAAAACATAAAAAAAAAAATCTTTTCTTTTTGGAAGAAAAAAGACAGAAAGAAAGACCAAAAGAAACTAGACCCCCTCATGCTTAAATTCTTCATTGCCCTCAATGAAGAAAACAGAAAGAAAAAGAGAAGGGGACTGAGAAGAAGAGAAAAAGAAAAATGCAGGAAAATAAATAAATAAAAACAGGACTTCCCCGGGTTCGTGAGATGAAGGCGGATGTCGCTCCCCCATGCTTGCTTTTTAGAGTACTTGATCGTCAGCAGGTATGACTTGATCCATCTGATATCAGCAGCGGCGGAGCGGCGACCACGATCATGGACTTGATTGGCCTCCGGTAGAAAGAGCAAAATAAAAGAAAAAATAGAGAGTCCGTGGGCAGATGCCCAATAATGTTTTGTTATTACAATAGTTCAGAGTTCGAATAGAAAAAAGAAAGTTTCATAATAATAATAAGAATAACCATAAGTCCAGAAATAAAAATGTCCATCAGAAAATAATAAACTAAGAATCAAAAAGAAGATTCTCTTTTGCAGGAGTCACAGAATCATTAGAGAAATAGAGTTTCAGTCTATGGTCATTAACTTTAAAGCCCCCCTTATCGGGGTGTGAAAGTAGCACAGTGCCGTAAGGAAAAACATCATTGACCGTGAATGGTCCGGACCATCTAGATTTAAGCTTTCCCGGGAAGAGACGTAAACGTGAATTAAAAAGAAGAACCTGATCGCCTGGTTTAAACATTTTAGGATGGCGCAGGTTCTTATCGTGATACAATTTCGTGCGTTCTTTATAAATTTTATTATTTTTATACGCGTACGCTCTCTATTCATCGAGTTCATTTAATTGATTTTTTCTATGCTCGCCGACCGAATGCGGATCGAAATTAAAAAACTTTAACGCCCAATACGCTCGGTGTTCTACTTCTACCGGAAGATGACACGATTTTCCATAGACTAATCGGAAAGGAGTACAACCGATGGCGGTCTTGTACGCTGTCCGATAGGCCCAAAGAGCATCGTCTAATTTTAGGGACCAGTCCTTACGAGAAGTAGAAACAGTTTTTTCCAGAATTCTTTTAAGTTCTCGATTGACTACCTCGACCTGACCGTTAGTTTGGGGGTGATAAGCAGTTGACAATTTATGCATAACGCCATATTTAGTTAAAGCTTTAGCGAGTTGAGCGTTGCAAAAATGACTTCCCCTATCACTAACGATCGCTCGAGGAAAACCAAAACGAGAAAATAATTTTTTTAAGAAGTTTATGACCACGCGCGCGTCATTACTTGGTAAAGCTTGGGCCTCCGCCCACCTAGAGACGTAATCTACGGCGACTAAAATATATTTATTTCCTAAACTTGAAGGAAACGGGCCTACAAAGTCAATGCCCCATAAATCAAAAACTTCGCATTCCAAAAAATAATTTTGTTCCATTTCATTTTTACTAGAGATGTTTCCAGTCCGCTGGCATCGATCGCATCCACCCACAAAGATTTGTGCATCTTTAAATATGCTTGGCCAATAGAAGCCAGCATTAAGCACTTTGTGGGCGGTGCGGTTCGCTTGATAATGCCCGCCAGTCGGACCTTCATGAACATGCTTTAAAATTTGTTGACCTTCTTCCCGGGAAACACATCTTCTAACCACCTGATCCGCACAAACGCGAAATAGAAAGGGGTCCTCCCAAAAATAATACTTCAACTCCGAAAAAAATTTCTTCTTTTGGTGAGAAGAGTATTCTTTTGGAAGGGCCCGGGCCACAAGATAATTGGCAAGATCGGCAAACCAGGGGGTAGAAGAAGAAATGTTTAAAATTTGCCCATCCGGAAAAGAGCCATTAATAAAATTTTCATTTAAAAAAGCAAGTTTGGGATTTTCAAGACGAGATAGATGATCAGCCGTTAGGTTTTCCGCTCTTTTCTTATCCCGAATCTCCAAGTCGAATTCTTGAAGTAAGAGGATCCAACGAATAAGACGCGACTTGGCATCCGATTTAGAAAGGAGATACTTTAAAACGGAATGATCCGTAAAAACGATAACCTTAGAAAGGGTGATGTAGGGTCGGAATTTATCAAAAGCAAAAATAATAGCTAAGAGTTCTTTCTCCGTCGTGGTGTAATTTTCTTGAGCAGAAGTTAGAGTTTTACTAGCATAGAAAATCGGATGAAAGTTCTTAGCAATTCGTTGTCCTAGAACCGCACCTACCGCATGATTACTCGCGTCGCACATAATTTCAAAAGGTAAATCCCAAACTGGGGCGATCATAATAGGAGCATTTATAAGCTTTGATTTAATTAATTCAAACGCAGCGAGACAAGATTCATCAAAAACGAAAGGAGTGTCTTTTTCAAGAAGGTGGGTGAGAGGCTTAGTAATTTTTGAAAAATCTTTAATGAATCGTCGATAAAAACCCGCATGCCCTAAAAAACTTCTAATCGCTTTAATATTTGTAGGCGGCGGTAACTTTTCAATTACTTCAATTTTTGCCTTGTCCACTTCAATTCCCCTAGCGGAAATATTGTGGCCAAGGACTAAGCCTTCACGTACCATAAAGTGGCACTTCTCCCAATTTAGAACTAGATTCGTTTCTTCGCGGCGTTTTAAAACTTTTCCTAAATTCGTTAAACATAATTCAAATGAGTCGCCAAAAACTGAGAAGTCGTCCATAAACACTTCCATAATGTTTTCTACATACTTATCAAAGATGGCTAGCATACACCGCTGAAAGGTAGCTGGTGCGTTGCATAGCCCGAAAGGCATCCTACGGTAGGCAAAGGTTCTGAAAGGGCAAGTGAATGTTGTCTTCTCTTGGTCCTCGGGTGCGATAGGGATTTGGAAGTATCCCGAAAGACCGTCGAGAAAACAATAAAAACTATGTCCGGATAAGCGTTCTAAAATTTGATCGATAAAGGGAAGGGGGAAGTGATCTTTACGAGTGGCATCGTTGAGCTTACGGTAATCGATACACATCCTCCATCCCGTTACCGTCCTAGTTGGAATTAAATCATTATTTTCATTTGTTACTACCGTGATCCCACCCTTCTTAGGTACAACCTGAACCGGACTTACCCACTCACTATCGGAAATAGGATAGATTATCCCCGCATCTAATAACTTAAGAACCTCTCCCTTCACAACCTCTTTCATATTCGGATTAAGACGACGCTGTGGTTGAACTACACCCTTATGCCAGGAATATCGGAAATTTGCCACGCTATAGCTCGGCGATGCTTTTGTAGTGGTTCGATCAATTGATCGTTTTCGGATTAAGAAAGCAAAGACGAGATTATAACGGGCAATTTAGAATTTTGTTCAAGAAAGGCATATTTGAGATGTTCGGGAAGGGGTTTGAGTTCTAAGTTGGGTGGTTCCTCGTAGGAATTCTTTAAAACTTTTTCATTTTCAAAAACAACATTTTCATAATTTTTTTGTCTAAACACTGGTTCATTTACAAAATTGGCTTGTGCGGACATAACCGTGTCTTCAAAAACATTTGTAGAAAAATCAGAAAAAGAGGAAGAAAAATCATTGGAAGAAATATTTAAAAGAGAAAGAGAGGAGTCTTCATTTAAAACATCAAGGAAAAAACATGAGTCATCATTTTTTGAAGAATGTTTCATGGATTGATTGATTGAAAATGTGACCTCATCATCTCCCACACGCAAAAACAACTTTCCGTTACTAACGTCTATAACTGCTCAAGAGGTGGCTAGAAATGGTCGTCCAAGGATAAGAGGAACCTCGACGTCCTTTTCAATATCAAGAATGACAAAATCTACCGGGAAGATGAATTTGTCGACCTTTACTAGCACGTGCTCAACGATACCTAGTGGATACTTAATAGACCTATCAGCTAATTGGATACTCATTCTTGTAGGGCTCAGAGTGCCCAATCCTAGCTTTTTAAATAAAGAAAAAGGCATCAAGTTGATGCTCGCTCCTAAATCCGCTAACGCGTGTTTAACGAAAAGATCACCAAAGACGCAAGGAATGGAAAAACTACCCGGATCGTTTATCTTTTTAGGAAGAGTAGAATTTTTAACGACCGCCGAGCATTCTTCATTTAACGTTACATGCGATAAATTTTCCAATTTCGTCTTGTTTGTTAATGCTTAAGATATTTCGCGTACTTCGGCATTTGACTAAGCGCTTCATGAAATGGCAAATTAATGTGAATTTGTTTAAATATTTCAAGAAAGCGTTGAAACTGATCGTCTAGTTTTTCCTTCCTAAGTCGAGCCGGATAAGGAGGTGGCGGAAATTCTTTTAGAACAATTGGAGCATCATTTTGAAAACCATTTTTTTCTTTTTCAGAATCAGAAATAATAGAGCTATCCTTTTCTTTTTCAAATGTAGAATTTTCTTTTTCAAGATGTAAGTTATCACTTTCCATGGGGGTAAAAACAGGAGGGACAATCACCCTTGGCTCTTCCCTTGTGGTGGGCTCGTTAACAACCTTACCGCTCCGAAGGGAAATCGCATTTGCGTGCTCCCTTGGGTTAGGCTCAGTGTTCGAGGGAAGAGTTCCAGGTGGTCTCTCGGAAAAGGCCTTGGCGAGTTGGCCGACCTGATTTTCTAAATTTTTCATTGATCCTGTTAAATTTCTAATAGTGGCATCGTTCGAGCTTATATATTTAGCGAGGATCTCTTCCAAAGAGGAAGGCTTTTGAAAATTTTGTTGCGGTGGTGGTGGTGGTGTAAAATCGTGTGGTGGGCGTACGGCGTTAGCGTTATTACTCCACGAGAAATTAGGATGGTTACGCCATCCGGGGTGATAAGAATTAGAAGAAGAATTAAAACCAGGCGGAGAAGAAAAATTCGGAAAGCAGAAAAATTGTTTGCAGAAATATTTTGAGCAGGCCTGGGTATGTTCCCCAGATAATCCACCTGCTCGGCAGCAGCAGCATTTTCATATACCTTAGCGGCGGAGGGAGCAGTCATCTCCGAGATCTTCTTGTTGAGCATTTTCACTTGCATCGCCAATTGCGTCACTGAATCCACTTCAAAAATACCTGCAGGTTTAGATGGGCGAGACCTAGACGAATTCCACTGATAAGTGTTCATCGCCATGTCATCGATAAGCTCAAGAGCGGCTTCCGGAGTTTTGCGGTCTAAAGAACCAGCGGAAGCGGCATCTATCATCTGCTTAGTTTCTTGATTTAGCCCATTATAGAATGTCTGGACCTGCAACCATACAGGCAGAGCATGGTGTGGGCATCTTCTCAAAAGCTCTTTGAACCTCTCCCAAGTGTCATAGAGAGTCTCAGAAGCAATTTGAGAATAAGAGGTGATATCATTTCGAAGCTTAGCAGTTTTGGCGGGGGGGAAATAACGAGAAAGAAATTTTTCAGTTAAAATGTTCCAAGTAGTGATTGATCCTCTTGGAAGAGAACTCAACCACTGTTTGGCTTTGGTTCTTAGGGAGAAGGGGAAGAGTCTTAGCCTTATAGCATCGTCTGAGACACCATTGATTTTAAAGGTGTCACAGATTTCAAGAAAATTGGCAATATGCAAGTTCGGATCTTCATCTTGTAATCCGTCGAACTGTACATATTGATGCACCATTTGTATGATGATAGGCTTAAGCTCAAAGTTATTGTTCGCAATCGCAGGTCGAACAAAACTTGTCTCTGTCCCTTCTAAGTTGGGTCGAGCATAATCGGACATAGTCCTTTGCTGAGTCATTCCTGGGTTAGGGTCTCCCATCTCGGAATTAAAATTACAATCCCCGTAGGAATCCTCAACCGCTGTTTGAGAAGTGGAAGCCCCGAATCGTAGTTGTCTCCGAAAGGAGCGTTCGATTTCCGGGTCCAAATCAACAAGTAGCGACGGATTCGCTCGGGTCATGCACTAGCAAAGAAGACGAAGGAGAATGAAAAAGAAAACTTGAAAAAGAAAGAAAAAGAGAAGAAAGGATTTTTTTTTTAATAGATTTTTTACGGCTTGACTCTCGAACTTCCCGAGGACTACCCGGTGAAGGGTTCGCCCGGTACTAGGTAAAATGGTGGCGCTTAAAGCCCCTTACCCTTTTCGAGAGATTTTAGGTGGGGTAGAAATAAGGTGAAGTGGGTTGATTATAAATATTTAAATATATAAATATAATTTTTTTTTGATTTTTTTGTAAAAGTAATAGCGCAAGCGTTTTCAAAATATTGACGAGAAAACTCCCCGGCAACGGCGCCAAAAATTTGATGGGCTAAACCCGAACAGGCAAGCGTACCTGTCGAATTGTAGTACCAAGGTCGTATTTAAACACGGGGTTGTCAATTACTGCTACTCACGCTTGAAATATTATCCTACCGGAAAATAGTTGGATTTTGAGAATTTTTTAAGTAAAATAAACGATAATTTGCGAGACGAAAAACTTATATTAAAAGATAGCACTTGATCGATGATTCACCATGAAAAGAGATGAAGGAAATAAAAATGTAATTTTATAATTGCAAACTAACTCAACCGTGACGAATCCGATATTAAGACAAAATCTCGCTAGAGCATTAGGTCTCCTAACTTATAAACTCTTTGATCGAAATCTCTTTACAAATCAAAGAAGCTTAAAGTTGCATTATCGAGGTGATCCGCACTATTGGATTTGACTCCAATCCGGAGGATTTACGTCATCCTATCTCTAGGGTTGCGTGCAACTCCTTCCTTCTTTGAGTGATCTTTCAAATCACGAGTCTCTCGACTACTATGAAATGAGAACAAGGCCTACTACCGTATACCGGAAATACGGAGTCGACACAAATTAATCAAAGAAGGATCGAGCTAATTTTAGCAAAAATAAAATTACAAAGTAAGAAAAATCATCATCTCAAATCATGGATCCTCATGATCAAATGCTACAAGGAAATTAGCTACGCATATTGGACAAGAAAACAACAAAATAAAGAGAAGAGGATTTCATTGATTAATAAAAAGAGGTACACAATGATATTAAAAAGATGACAATATTATACTAAGAAGAAATTACAACAATGAAAACTAGAACAACAATGAAAAAAATACTTGTACTAGAACTCTCTTGCTCTCTTGCTCTCTTCAATTCAACTCCAAATTTAACTTAAACTTCACTCCCAAAAAAAAAACTAACTTTCAAAGCATGGGTCTTGGGTTCCTTTTATAGGAGAGGAGGGAAGCATCTAGAATAGGGGAGACCAAGGGGTGGCCGGCCATAGGAGGGGGAAAGTTCATGCATGATATTTTAATGAAGGGGAGAGAGAAGGCTACATGCATTGTATTTAATTTATGGGGATGACATGGAAAATATAAAATGGGGAGGGGGAATGAATGGAAAATAAAAGAGGGGAGAGAAATGATAGGGGCCGGCCATGCAAGGGGAGGATGCATGCATTGCATCTAATGAGGAGAGAGGGAGATGCATGCATGAGATAATGAGGTGGCAAGGAAATAATAAAAGAGAGAGAAGGGGGTGGCTGCATGGTGGGTTCGGGTAGGAGGTGTAGGTGGGCTGCTCCATGTGGGAGGGGCTGCATGGGGGCTGCTTTGGGCTTTTAAATAGGCTCGGGTTGGGCTAGGGGATGCTCCAAAGTGTGAAGGCCGGCTGCATCATGTTGGGCTTGAATCAAGGGGCTCGGGTAGGCTTCAAAGCTGCTCCAAAAGGTGGCCGGCTACATGCTAGTTGAACTTGGGCTGCACTTGAGGGAGGGGCCGGCCAACCTACAAAATAAAATAAAAACATAACATTAGTTATATCATGATATAAGTTTAAATAAAACTAAACATATAACATTAATCACTCATACTAGTAATTAGATATATAAAAAAAACTAAACATAACATAACATAAATCATTATAACATAACATTACATATAAACTATAATAAAGATGATAATTATTATAAATAACCTAAACATAACAATAATAACATAAAACACAAAATAACAACAATATATAATAAAACTATAGATTCTTATATAATAATAATAATAGCACAACAACATCATAACAAGCATACAAAAACACAAAATTAATATAAAACTTAGGAAAATAAGCTACTAAATTACCCCAAAAAAGGATGACTAAAACTAGTCATCAGACATGCTCGTAGTTGATTTCATCAGAAAAAGGGGAATCATCATCCTCTTCATAGGCATCGGAAACTTTAACAAAATCCAAAACTCGTGAATGCTAGCAAACGTCGCAGCCTTATATAACTCGCGCCTCATTCTCGACAACACTTCATCCTCCCTACACTGAAGTCTAAGTGTGGTTTGACTATGGAGTGTGTGAATGCCAAGAGTATTAAGCGCACCGCTGGAAAAAAGATCTGATCTAGCTAGACATTCGAGTAACCGCCGAAGCAGAGTATTCAACTCACTCATGCTTATTGATGTGTGTGTTCTCGCAGGAAAACTTCAACAACTTCCGGGCATCATCTCGTCCTTTCATCGCAACACGAATTTCACAAACTGCTAGATCTAAAGGCCACGCGTTTGTTCTGTTGAGGATAAAAGTGTGCAAACTCTACTCAAATACACTAAGAAAGGTAGGGGGATCATTTGATGGAAGAACACTTTGGCTCTATTAGTTTAGCAAGAAGAGGAAAGTCAGGACCAGTGAAGCCAAGCTTCGCGCAATGCGAACCTTTAGTCATGCGTGATTTTATAGATTAAAAATAAAATTATACTAAATAACATTCTCTAAGGGTTACTGCGAGAGTATGAAACAGGTGCTCGCAGGCATAGTTCAAAAGAGATGAGTTCTCAGAAGTTTATAAGCTTGACTCATGTGTCCCATCATTGTATTGTTCAGTCCTATTTATACTACTCGGACCCATCCAGGCTATAGAGAAAGCGTGCAGATTATGGAAAAAAAATTATAGGAAAAACAAAGCAGTCATAACGGGATATCCATGTGAAGAGATATTGAGCTCGCTAGTACTATGGAGTCCCTACGAGCTTCGATGAGCACCATCGTGGAGTTTGCGGGTATATGCTAAGGTTTGGAATCCTGATAGGTTTTGAGGTTGTCAGGAAGGACACTTGACCAGTTCCCACGAGAAACAAGTCAAATGTGAGCAAGCATGGGTACATGCACTTGTTTAGGCCAACTTCTTTTGAGAAATTAGAGATCACGAAATTTTGGGTAAACAATTGTGAAAGAAAGGAAGGAATTCGCATTGCTAAAAAACCATTAATCTATGAAAGAACAAAATACATGGAAAAATATTATCACTCTCTAGAAAAAAGAGTCGGCACTCAATTTGTGTTCACTATAAAATAAGATAAACTCAATATGTGTTCACTACAAAATAAGATATAGACAATGTCAAAAGCTTCTCGAATGAAGGATATGGTGAAGGACATGACGTGATTATCTCCTAACTTGACTCCAAAGAATGAGTGTGAGTGTAGTGGTGTACTGAAGTGTAGGTGGACGTGATGTTCATGCAAAAGCCCAACATTGGATAGCAATAATTCTAAAATTGGAAGAATAATTCACGAATATGAACAGTTAAGATTAGGCCCTAGATACAACAAGAGAGATCAAGATAAAATTAAAGTAAAATGGTGTGATTAAGAACTTGGCCAATACACCCTCTAAGTAAAACAAAGAGACAAAGCAACCTTTAACAAATATATATCCCAAATTGCATGTATTCCAACAAGTAATCAACACAAAGTAAAATAAATTTCCAATTTAGAACTTGCATAATAATTAAGTCCAATAGCGGTGTATAGCTGCTAAAACAGGTTATGGAAAACGAGATGGATGCGATTTCAGCACTGAAATTACCTTACTTCACTGATTTGGACTTTCTGGATGGATTCTGCAGCACCAATGCGTCTAGGTAGTGGTGGAGGGTTGCGGGGAGGAAAGGGGAGGAAGTGGAGTGGAGTATTATAGTACCAGATGGGAATTGGGGTGAGGAGATTTGTTGATTGGATGAATCCTAATGACTGATAGGTTGAATGTGGACAGGATCGCAACCAGATGGCAACCATAGGCTTATCTAGTGGAGGATGGGTTATGGGAAGAATGGTTACACACATGTAAACTCCTAGAAGGACATCACGAGCTCCTGGGAGGCAGATATGGGTCGACTATGAGTGGATATGGGGTTAACGAGACTCGGGTGTAGATAGGAGGGATGGGTCCTAGGATTGACTGGTTGGGGGATTGGAGTGGGCTGGCAGAGCAGTGGAGTGGAGAGGGATGTAGGTCGCACATACTACTCAAGATGAAGACGTGAGTCACAACAGGCAGAGTAAGGCGTGGATGCAACAAGAGGGGGACAGTTTTCAGGGAATATGTGGTTATCAGCGGTTAAGGGAATGACGGTGGGAGATTTCACGTGAATGGAAGTTATGTGATGGACGTGGGGGATTAAGTGGGGGGAGGGGGGAAAGAGTGGTGGGCCAAATAGGGGAAAGAGTAAATTCTAGGCTTCAGTACCTAGAAGGCCACAAATTAGGCACTATGGAGTGATTGAAAGAACACAAATTCTCTCTCAATTCTGCATTTTCTAAAATTGAACCGCAAGTCCTATATATAGGCTGCAGAAAAGTAACGGGCTGGTATAATTGGCGGATACAAATACACATAAAAGATACGTAAATAATGTAAAAAAATATGAAAAATATATAGAAAATGTCTCGTTGACGCACTGAAAGCAGTTACAGTTTCGGATCGTCCATACGACAAATCTAATTAATCTTACGAGTGTCAACTTGAACGGGCTCCAATACAGGTCGGCCCGCCCCTTAACAATAATCTCCATTAAATTTCCCTAACTTGAAAGCATTCAACTTTGTTAAATGAAGATGATCATACACTAGACGAAGACGAGGGGAACTGAGTCAAGCTCCTGCCATAACATCAACATATCATCAATATTCAGTACCCCCCTCCAATGAAACCAAGTAACGTATAGTGTGGCCATCTGGTGCGAGGAAAAGTCATGCCTCGCAATATCAGCTAACTCTTGATGTCGAAGTAGGAGGTTGTGTATCCACGGGTAACTAGGAAGTGGGATGGGGCATAGTGGAGGTATCAAAAAATGGACTCTCAAGTACTTATGAGGTTCAAATTATGGGGTCAAATCCTCAATGTTGAACACAGAAAAGATTCTTAGACACTTAGGGATAATCAATTTGTAGGCATTCGCCAAAATCTTTCGTAATACTGCGTAAAAACTCATTTACTTGACATTTAATTTTTTTCGCAATTCTCTGAAGAAACCTCTCAACTTTAATCTTCAACATCACTTGCTCATCTTCTCTAAAGCACTGTTATCTCCTGTAGATGTATGCACAAGCAGCCTCTTGCAAAAATGCATGGTCATGGTTTGCCAACATTTCACCTTTGTGGTGGGACCCTTACCCGAACCCTCACTGTGTGGGGATGCCTTTGTGCACTGGGCTGCTTTTTTTAAGAAGGGGAGCCTTGGCGCACCGATTAAGGTGTCGTCGTATGACCATCAGGTCACGGGTTTGAGTCCTGGAAGCAGCGTCTTGCAACAATGTAGGGTAAGGTTGGTCTACATTTCACTATTGGGGTGGGACCCTTCCCTGGACCCTTGCTGCACGGGGATGCTTTGTGCAATGGACTACAGGGCTACCTTTTTTATTGTCATTTTACCATATGGTAGATAAGCTTCCTAGGTTCATAACCTAATGTAAGACCCCTTTTTTTTCTTTTTAAAACCCGGGGTCTTAAGTCCAGAATCGCCGCTTTGCGGTGACACCTTCACGTCCGGAAGGGTCATCACCACAAGGCGCCGATTCTGCCGGCCAATTCAATCACAGAAAGGTAGCACAATAATTGAAGTAAGAGCAAGTCCACTGAAAATAAATCACATATATATATAAAACTCCACGAAGGGAGTGTCCACAGAATAACAATAATCAGAGTACTATAAAATGCGGGCTTATGCCCGGTACAAAATGTCCTCACTACAAGTCTCTCATGCGGAAGCAAAAACAGGAACTACTCAGGGTCGAGACTCACGGTCCCGACTGTATGAACTCCGGAGCTAGACTGCCCCATCTCCAGGCGCACCGATCTCTGGGGCTGCTCCTCCATGCTGGGCTCCACGATCCCCTAAATTATGCGGTTCGAAAACCGTTAGTCATAAAGACTAAGCCCTATCATCCCCTACCCCTTCCCCCATGGCTCCTAGGTACCGACCAGAGAGGAAGAAAGGGAAGGACATGATGGTGGAGATTAATCAAGAAACAAATGGCAGCGAAACTAATCTAGCAATTTTATAATAATATGACAGAAACAGAAAGTAAAAAAAGTAACCTTAACTTATGTGCGAAAGCGCATAAGCCAAGGGATCTTCTGCAAGGCTCTCATCGTATAGAGTGTCCCATACCACCTATACGTTGGGGTGTCGGTTATCAAACAACAGCATATGTTTATATATTGAAATTAACCTTGATTTATAAACTTGCCCACACAAGCTTATAGACCAAGGGGTCGTTTTGCAGGTCCTAATGTATAAGCGTCTCATACCACTTATACTTTAGGTGTAAGGGTTAAATGAATCGATTATGCTATGACATGCTAGTGAGTATGATGAAACATGCAAGTGCAACTCACACACCCGACTCTGTGCACACAGACATTTAGTTCCCCCTTTCGGAGCCGTTACCTCCCAGGATACCTCCGTAGTGGCGGACGGAAGCGGTGGGTTGGGCCTCGCCCACCTCAAAACCAGTAAAAGCACCACTGGTCTGACCTATCGTACGCCTCAACGCTTGGTGCACTAAGCGGACGCCTGCGTACTCTTGCCGGCTAGCGCACCGGACTTCTGTTGGCGAAGTGCTAACCACCTCGCCGAGTCAACGATATCGGTGTCGGTGCAATCGAACTCCCCGATATCGAAAACCCACCACCTTAACTTTTCCCTATTTTATGCACATGCAAGTTTAATCGTAAACACACAAAAACCGAGCCGAAGCCCCCGGACCGAACCGTCCGTCTCCAAATCAACCGAGCTGAAGCTCCCCGGACCAAAACGTCCGTCTCCAAACCAACCGAGCCGAAGCTCCCCGGACCCAAACGTCCGTCTCCAAACCAACCGAGCTGAAGCTCTCATCAATCTTCCTGTGCCAACAGTGTTTGTGAAAGGTGCAGCCCTAGTTACTAAGTTACTCTTGTCGGTTTGTTATTACAGTTTACGTTAGCCCAGGACTGCCCCCGGTATTCCCCATGAAGGGCTCTCAAGGGGCACTAGGAACCAAGACGGCGGCATTACGGCCCGAAGTTCCCTTTCGCAAGGCACTTACTTTAATTGGTTTCTCACCTTACCTTTTTCCCTTTAAGAGTTGCATTAAACTAAACCTAGGGTAGCTTGACTCTTTACCCTCTCCACACGGAAAGACGGTCTTCCGCCATACCCGCGTAACACCTAATCTTCCAACTACCATCAGTGCTAAACCAAACCTCCTAGGGACTCACCTAGGCTACACGATAATCAAGATTACACATAATTTACTTTTTCATCCAAATGCCACCATTTATTTATCGGGGGTCTATCCTAACAAGATTTGCCTAAATCCAAAATATTGGAATTTTCCTAATAAATCCGATAACTTATTTATTTATTCTTAAGGGTCTAATATCATCATTTTGAACATGAGGTATAACATTCTAGTTGATTCTAGCTATCACAAAATTAAGGTAAATAATAGTAGGCCTAAATATCAAGTTTCCAAAGTTTGATAGTTTTACAATGACTTTCAATGGCCTAAACTTATTTAATCATTATTTCAGTTATTTCAAGCTTAATGAATAAACTACCTTGATTTGTCCTCCAAATAATTCAAATAAAATACAGGGTGCTGGTTTTATCATGTAAATAACTTTGACAGAATCCCATAATTTTCTTGCTGGTAATTAAATCATAATAAATCAAAAACTAAATTACAATTTAACATGCTTTGGGAATGAAGTGCTATAACAGTAACTCTAAAAATTTCCAAATAATTCCCAGTGATATAAAAGGGCCTAAGAACCTTAAGTTCCAATTATCATAATTTTCCAGCAATTGTACAAGCCCTAATTTATTTTTATGCTCAAAAGCCCATAATAAAACATTGTGGATGAATCTCTAAAATTTCTCAACATAAAATTCTATAAAAAATTCAGGGATCAATGTTCTATTAGTCAAGATCTAAATCCAGAATTTTAACTGATTATAATTAATTTAAAACTTCCAAATAATTAAAACAACAAATCGGTCTAATAATCATTTAACACATGAAGTATAATATTTATTAATCATAAAATTCCAGGAAAATTACCATAAGTCTAAAACATCCTAAAACTCCCTCCTCCCGAGTTTCATAATTTTTGGATTAGATTTAGTGCTTAAAATAACTAAATTATATTTTTATCCTAATCCAAAATCTCAACTTTCGAGGTACCTAATTACCTCCAATTCCTTCACTATTTCCACCAAAGAGTTTTCATCATATCATCCCCCTCTCCTCCAAATTTCAAGGGCATACAAGAGCTTTTGCTCCTATATCCTTCACAAAACTCAAACTCCCACCCACTGGATTTGAGTCAATCTCTTAGGGTAAAATCCACCCTAATCCACACCATGTTACCCAAGAGGGTAGACATAGACTCAACAAATCAGTGGCCACAACATCAGTCTCTTTTGAGGAGATTTGTCCACTCCCTTTCCAATCGTACTTTTTCCCAAAGTATCCCTCACTAAGACCTATCTAGGACTTGATACCTCCCTATTCAAAACTCGACCAATTGAGTTGAAATTTTGTACAGATCTTAACATTGATGCCAGGGACCACCACCCAAAATTTGGGGGAGTTTGGACTTAACTTCATCTCCTAATTAATTTTATAATATTTATTAAATTTTTACAAAAACTTTAGGCAAAAGTTCTCCAAAAATTCTCATTTTTGGACAGCCTCTCGATATACATATTATAGATCTCCAGCCCAAATTTCAAATCATTTGGACATGTTATGAACCGTGGGCAACCATTTCAATTACTGGTTAGCCCAGGTCTTGATCCCACCAAAATGAGTGTTGTGGTCAAACCACTCACCCAAATTGAATAAAATCAATTTTAAATTAAAGTAGACCCAAAGGGCTACAACTTTTGTGACAGGTCATTTTTCCTAAAACGGCCTCTAAGTGCCTCATTTTGCAGCCTCAAAATATACTCAGATAATATATCTTTTCATTATGTATTATATAATAATCCATATATTATAAAATTGATTTTACTGTTCATCTTCTTCATGAAACCGAAGACAGAACTCAGAAAACCATTTTTCCCGTAATATTTCCGAGATCCGTCGCCGGCCGTCCGGTCACCTCCCTGGCCAGCCACCACCACCACCTCCTCCGTTGAGGCGATGGCTATCGGTCGGCGGTGATTGGGCCGCCGGAGATGGCGGTTTCCGGCGAACTCGCTGCCATTAATTTACGGAAATACGAAGAAACTCCCATCCGATCTAATCCTTTTGGACTCGATATCTCTCCTAAAGAATTTCTAAGATCTATCCATGAAAGAAGAAGTAGAGAAGGACCTTGTTCGCGGTTTGGAGGCGAGATGAACGACGGGGTGCCATGGTGCAGTGGTGGCGTAGCCGAACTCCTCCTACAGCAAGAACAAAGATCTGATCCGTTTGATTGAGCGTGTAAACTTCTCCTCTTGCTCCAAGTGGGCTTTTATAAGTCAGCAAGTGGGGAGATGAAAGGGTAAATCCTTAATGGTCATGAATGTTCTCCCCTAACGTTTCGGTTATGATGCAGGGCAGTTGAAACGCTGGAAAACGAAGAGTGTTCGCCAGGTGGTGATTTCCTATTGGATCAACATTTCCTTATTTATTTAAATAATTAAAGAAGGAAACGGCCCATAAATACTCCGGGTGTAACTTCCCATAATCAGAATTGATTACAATGTCGGTTACCGAAATTTCCAGTCTGGTTGACGTTTCGGCCTTGGTCACGGGCGTGACACATAGGTCACGGGCGTGACAGGCCCGGATAGCCAATTCTGGGTTCGACGATCGTCGAACTGAGATCGACGATCGTCGAAGGGTGGTCACGGGCATGACACCTGGGTCACGGGCGTGACAGGCCCGAGTTTCAATTTTGACGATCTCCTTACGGAGATCGACGATCGTCGAAGGAGTCACGCCCTAGGTCACGGGCGTGACACCTTGGTCACGGGCATGACATGTCCGGTCTGCAAGTTCGACGATCGTCTCACGGAGATCGACAATCGTCGAAGGAGTCACGCCCTAGGTCACGGGCGTGACACCTTGGTCACGGGCGTGACATGCCCGGGCAGCAAGTTCGACGATCGTCTCACGGAGATCGACGATCGTCGAAGTAGTCACGCCCAAAGTCACGGGCGTGACGGGTCGGTCACGGGCGTGACCAACCCGTGACCCGAAATCTCGATCGATTTATTTCAATTTTTGGGCTTCCTAGGGTTCTGTCACGACCAACCGACTCCTATGGGTCTAGCCGGAAATGGGATGTTACAAATCCCAATAAACAAAACAAAAATTTCGTCCCCGAAATTGAGGTTGAGCCTACGGAGATTTCTATCGGAATAAATTAAACTTGTAACATCCCATACAATCTTTCTATTGGGTTCAGGCGACAATTCGTTTGATAAACGAAGACAATCTCCCCAATAAACAAAAGATTAGCCCCTACCTTTCTGATTGAGTGCGCATACCTAGGTCCTGAATTTTCCTTATCTAGTCTTAACTGTCCAAAATAAGAAGGCAATCTATAGTATACCGAGGGGTGGTGAGATGTACCTGACTGAACAACTCCGGGTATCTTTGCCTCATCAGATCCTGCGGTTCCCAGGTGTGCTCCTCCTGACCGTGGTTTCTCCACAGAACCTTGACTAAGGGGATCTTTTTGCGGCGCAAGATCCGTACTCCTTTATCGTCGATCCGAACCGGCTCCAAGTGAACAGATCGGTCTGAAGCTACCGGCCCTTCGGTGGTCAAAATCCGCTGCTCCGGGCGTAGTAGAGCCCTTCTCAGCGATGAAATGTGGAAGACGTCGTGTAGAGCTGCCAGCTCTGGCGGCAACTCTAGCCTGTAGGCTAGGGGTCCGATCCGCTCCAGGATC
Source organism: Platanthera zijinensis (assembly GCA_039513925.1). Taxonomy (NCBI): domain Eukaryota; kingdom Viridiplantae; phylum Streptophyta; class Magnoliopsida; order Asparagales; family Orchidaceae; genus Platanthera; species Platanthera zijinensis. Next base: position 37,807,039 of record CM077083.1, read on the forward strand.
CGGTAAGGGCCCATATACCTAGGGCTGAGCTTCTTCCTCTGACCGCGCACCCGTGAGACTCCGTGCATGGGTCGGATCTTCAAGAACACTCGATCTCCTACCCGAAACTCCACCTGACGATGTCGGGCGTCATAGTATTTAGCCTATCTGCTCTGCGCCTCCAACATCCTATCTCTGATCAGTCTCACCTGAGCCTCGGTGTCTTCAACAAAATCCGATCCCAACACCTTCAGATCTTTGTCTTGAACCCAAGAAAGCGGGGCCTACATTTTCTTCCATACAAGGCTTCATAAGGCATCATCCTGATGCTGGACTGGTAGCTATTGTTATAGGAGAACTCGACCAACGGTAACATCTTCTCCCACGGCTCCCCTCGGTCCAGTATACACAGTCGTAGTAAATCCTCCAAGGTCCGGTTGGTGCGCTCTGTCTGCCCGTCCGTCTGAGGGTGGAAGGCCGTGCTAAAAGTCAACCGGGTGCCCAAATATGCCTGCACTGACCGCCACTCCCTGGATGTAAACCGTCCATCGCGGTCCGACACTATCGTCCGGGGCACGCCATGATATCGGATATACTGCTCCACGAACTTCCGTACCAGCACTCCCACCGAGTCATCCTTCCTGATCGGTATAAAGCGGGCCACCTTCGTCAACCGATCAACAATCACACAGATCGAGTCGTTCCCCGTCCGAGACCGGGGAAGACCATGTATAAAATCCATAGCTATATCATCGAACTTCCACTCCGGCACCGGGAGTGGCTGCATCAATCCTGCGGGGTTCCTGCACTCCGTCTTCACCAACTGACACGCCTCGCAATGGGTCACGAAGTACGTAATGTCCTTCTTCATGCCCGGCCAAAACATCATCTTCTTCAAATCAGCGGTCATCCTTGTGATCCTCGGGTGCACAGAGTACCGGCTGCAATGCGCCTCTGTCATAATATCCTCTCGGATCTGGCCTCCTGCGGGTATATATACTCTGCCTCTGAAATGTAGCAGACCATCTCTCAGGGAATAATCTCCTGTCGAACCCTCCTCCAAGGCTCGGAACATCGGCTCTGCCCATGCATCTGTCCTCTGTCCGTCCCGAATGCGATCCCGAATATCGTCTATAGCCACCATCGATGTCAGATACTCCCTATACAGCTCTGGATCATCCTCGGACACTAGGGATATCTGCATATCTCTGAATGACCGGACTAGCTCCATGGACATAACTTGGGGCCCAGCTTCGGGAGTGACAGCTCTCCGACTCAATGCGTCGGCCACCACGTTTGCCTTCCCTAGATGGTAGTGCATCTCATACTAATAGTCTGCTAAGAACTCCACCCAGCGCCTCTGCCTAATATTCAGCTCCTTCTGAGTGTCCACGTATTTCAGGTTCTTGTGGTCGGAGTAGATGTCGCAGTGGACTCCATAAAGATAATGACGCCAGACCTTCAGAGCAAAAACGACCGCTCCCATCTCAAGGTCGTGCACTGGGTAGTTCTTCTCATGGGTCTTCAGCTGGCGGGAGGCATATGCTATGACGTGTCCGTTCTGTATCAGCACTGCTCCCATCCCCTGGTATGATGCATTAGTGTACACCTGGAATCCTTCCTTTCCAGATGGAAGGGACAGAATAGGGGCTGAGATGAGTCGGTCCTTCAGCTCCTGGAAAGCCGCCTGGCACTGCGGGGTCCAAACGAAAGGTGCCTCCTTCTTTGTCAAAGATGTGAGGGGGAGGGCAATCTGAGAGAACCCCTCCACGAACTTCCGGTAGTAATCGGCAAGTCCCAAGAAACTTCATACATCGGTGGCTGTCTTCAACTGCGGCCAATCTCGAACTGCCCGAATCTTTGCCGGATCCACTGCCAACCCAGCTCCGCTGATAATGTGGCCTAGGAAGGCCACCTCCTTCAACCAAAACTGGCACTTGCTGAATTTTGCATAAAGGCGATGCTCCCGCAACCTCTCCAGAGTGAGTGCCAGATGCCGAGTGTGCTCCTTCTCCGTCCTAGAGTAGATCAGGATGTCGTCTATGAATACTATGACGAACACATCCAAGTAGGCCTCGAAAACCCGGTTCATGAGACTCATGAACGCCGACGGAGCATTCGTGAGCCCAAAGGGCATCACGGTGAACTCATACAGGCCATATCTGCTACTGAAGGCCGTCTTCGGGATATCCTCCTCCTGGATCCATAGCTGGTAGTATCCTGACCTCAAGTCCAGCTTCGAGAAATAATGGGCTCCCTCCAGCTGGTCGAACAATTCGTCTATCCGTGGGAGCGGATAGGTATTCCGGACGGTCAGCCTGTTTAGTGCTCGATAATCGATGCACAGGCGGAGTGTCTCATCCTTCTTCTTCACGAATAGGACCGGTGCTCCCCATGGCGAGGAACTCGGTCTAACAAATCCTGCCTCAACCAATTCCTGCAACTGAGTACGAAACTCTGCCAACTCCTTTGGCGCCATTCGATAAGGGGCCCTAGATGCCGGCTTGGCCCCCGACACAAGCTGTATCTGAAAGTCCTGCTCTCGGTGTGGAGGTAATCCTGGCAGTTTCTCCGGAAAGATGTCAGCGAAATCTCGCACTACTGGGATGTCTGTCACCGACTCCTTAACTTCCGCCATCTCAAATAGAATCTGATAGACCTCCTCTCCCTGCAGATGGGCCTTAACGGCCTGTACCGAAGATAAGAGTATACGAGAGACAGGTCTTATACCTTCGATGGTAATGAAAGAGTCCCCGTGTCTCACGGTGATCCTCTTCGCCTGGCAGTCAATCTGGGCATGGTTCCAGTGCAGCCATACCATGCTCAGGATCAGGTCGTAGTCCGTCAGCTTCAAAATCGTCGCTGGAGCCTCGAACGCTTTTCCACCAATTTCTGCCTCCATATTACAGTGATCTGTGGTAAGGAGCTCAGATCCATGCGGTAGTCGCACCCTCATCCTCGAGCCTGTGAACCGCTCCACGCCTTCCAGTCCTTCTACGAACGTCTCCGACACAAAGGAGTGAATAGCTCCAGTATCGAACAGCGTGCGGGCCGGCTTGCCGCTGATGAAGACTATACCTGGGGTGATTAGATATCTTAGGGTTCTATAGTGAGTTTTACTTTCCTTCCTAATCTATCTTGTATGATTCAAAGTTTTAACCATTGAAAGGGAAATTCTATGAAAATAAAGAGGCATTGCAGCGTACCTGCTATGACTTGCTCCGGATTCCGAGGCTGCGCAAGGTCCAAGGCATATACCTGCTCCCTTTCCTGTCTACGATCTCCCCCCTGGTATCCACGACCGCGGCCGCGTCCTCGGCCACCGTAATGCTGAGCTGGTGGGCCGCCCTGTGGTGCTGGAGGTGGTGCCCCCCTCATGGGGCAGTTCCTCCGAATGTGCCCAATCTGATGACAAAGGAAGCACTCTGGTGGGGGATACGCCATTCCCCCGAGTCTCGGCATCTCCTGCATCCGAAGAGGTGGAGGGGCCAATATCACCTGTTCCCTCGGATCTTGCCTCACATCCTGACGAGGTTGGTCCTCTGTCCTCCTCCCCTCTGGTACAGCACCTCGCCGCTGGTCATTTCTACCTCTCCGTCCCTGATCCTCTGCTGGCCATTTCCGGCCCCGGGTGGCGTGCCAATCTGCCTCAATCCTTTTTACCATCTCCAAAATCCGGGAGATGGGCCCGTCAGATACAAACAACAGAGCCTCCCTCAAGTCCTCCCGCAGGCCCTTATAGAACCTCCTGATATACCCTGCCTCGTCCAGCTGGTAGGAATCTGCGTATCGAGCCAGATGGTCGAACTCTCAATGGTACTCCACCACGGTCCGGGTGCCCTGCTTCAGCTGTAAGAACCGCTCCTCCAAATCATCCCTAGCCGACTGCGGAATGAAATGCTCCAGCAGTGCGGCCCTGAACTCCTCCCAAGTAACCTCCGCAACCTCCCTATCGGCAAATGTCGTGTCCAACAGCGTCTTCCACCACCTCTTTGAATGGAACTCCAGGCAGGAGACAACCAGAGCCACCCTCTCCTCCCAGGGACACCGTATCCCGGTCAGCATCTCGTACATGATATCTAGCCACTCTTCCGTCCGAACCGCCGACTCTGTCCCCAAATAGGACGGGGGAAAAAGACCCCGAAAGATGCTCAGCCAGTTGGCCCCCGGGTTTGGCTGCGGGGCCGGAACCTGCTGGGCCCTGGAAGCCTCTAGGATGGCAGTCAGAGTCTGTCCCATGTCTGACTGAAGGAAAGGAGTGGGGACCGGTGGGGGTGGTGCAACATCCTGAGCCTGTTGAACTCCACCTTGTGGCGTAGGCCGTGCTGGAGGCTGCGTAACAAAAACACATGCTGAGAAAACGTTCAAATATTACATAAAGGTGGACAATTTATATGTGATCCCCATATGGGCACACCACTGCTTCCGCTGCTTAGTTTGTCCCCAAACTAAACTCGAGCGGGGGTAACCCAGGGTTAGTGGACTGCTACCTTTTCAGATCGATGTTTCCCTCTGATACCACTTGTAAGACCCCCTTTTTTTTCTTTTTAAAACCCGGGGTCTTAGGCCCAGAATCGCCGCTTTGCGGTGACACCTTCACGTCCTGAAGGGTCATCACCACAAGGCGCCGATTCTGCCGGCCAATTCGATCACAGAAAGGTAGCACAATAATTGAAGTAAGAGCAAGTCCACTGGAAATAAATCACATATATATATAAAACTCCACGAAGGGAGTGTCCACAGAATAACAATAATCAGAGTACTATAAAATGCGGGCTTATGCCCGGTACAAAATGTCCTCACTACAAGTCTCTCATGCGGAAGCAAAAACAGGAACTACTCAGGGTCGAGACTCACGGTCCCGGCTGTATGAACTCCGGAGCTAGACTACCCCATCTCCAGGCGCACCGATCTCTGGGGCTGCTCCTCCATGCTGGGCTCCACGATCCCCTAAATGATGCGGTTCGAAAACCGCTAGTCATAAAGACTAAGCCTTATCATCCCCTACCCCTTCCCCCATGGCTCCTAGGTACCGACCAGAGAGGAAGAAAGGGAAGGACATGATGGTGGAGATTAATCAAGAAACAAATGGCAGCGGAACTAATCTAGCAATTTTATAATAATATGACAGAAACAGAAAGTAAGAAAAGTAACCTTAACTTATGTGCGAAAGCGCATAAGCCAAGGGATCTTCTGCAAGGCTCCCATCGTATAGAGTGTCCCATACCACCTATACGTTGGGGTGTCGGTTATCAAACAACAGCATATGTTTATATATTGAAATTAACCTTGATTTATAAACTTGCCCACACAAGCTTATAGACCAAGGGGTCATTTTGCAGGTCCTAATGTATAAGCGTCCCATACCACTTATACTTTAGGTGTAAGGGTTAAATGAATCGATTATGCTATGACATGCTAGTGGGTATGATGAAACATGCAAGTGCAACTCACACACCCGACTCTGTGCACACAGACCTTTAGTTCCCCCTTTCGGAGCCGTTATCTCCCAGGATACCTCCGTAGTGGCGGACGGAAGCGGTGGGTTGGGCCTCGCCCACCTCAAAACCAGTAAAAGCACCACTGGTCTGACCTATCGTACGCCTCAACGCTTGGTGGACTAAGCGGACGTCTGCGTACTCTTGCCGGCTGGCGCACCGGACTTCTGTTGGCGAAGTGCTAACCACCTCGCCGAGTCAACGATATCGGTGTCGGTGCAATCGAACTCCCCGATATCGAAAACCCACCACCTTAACTTTTCCCTATTTTATGCACATGCAAGTTTAATCGTAAACACACAAAAACCGAGTCGAAGCCCCCGGACCGAAACGTCCGTCTCCAAATCAACCGAGCCGAAGCTCCCCGGACCAAAATGTCCGTCTCCAAACCAACCGAGCCGAAGCTCCCCGGACCCAAACGTCCGTCTCCAAACAAACCGAGCCGAAGCTCTCATCAATCTTCCTGTGCCAACAGTATTTGTGAAAGGTGCAGCCCTAGTTACTAAGTTACTCTTGTCGGTTTGTTATTACAGTTTACGTTATCCCAGGACTGCCCCCGGTATTCCCCGTGAAGGGCTCTCAAGGGGCACTAGGAACCAAGACGGCGGCATTACGGCCCGAAGTTCCCTTTCGCAAGGCACTTACTTTAATTGGTTTCTCACCTTACCTTTTTCCCTTTAAGAGTTACATTAAACTAAACCTAGGGTAGCTTGACTCTTCACCCTCTCCACACAGAAAGACGGTCTTCCGCCATACCCGCGTAACACCTAATCTTCCAACTACCATCAGTGCTAAACCAAACCTCCTAGGGACTCACCTAGGCTACACGATAATCAAGATTACACGTAATTTACTTTTTCATCCAAATGCCACCATTTATTTATCGGGGGTCTATCCTAACAAGATTTGCCTAAATCCAAAATATTGGAATTTTCCTAATAAATCTGATAACTTATTTATTTATTCTTAAGGGTCTAATATCATCATTTTGAACATGAGGTATAACATTCTAGTTGATTCCAGCTATCATAAAATTAAGGTAAATAATAGTAGGCCTAAATATCAAGTTTCCAAAGTTTGATAGTTTTACAATGACTTTCAAGGGCCTAAACTTATTTAATCATTATTTCAATTATTTCAAGCTTAATGAATAAACTACCTTGATTTGTCCTCCAAATAATTCAAATAAAATACAGGGTGCTGGTTTTATCATGTAAATAACTTTGACAGAATCCCATAATTTTCTTGCTGGTAATTAAATCATAATAAATCAAAAACTAAATTACAATCTAACATGTTTTGGGAATGAAGTGCTATAACAGTAACTCTAAAAATTTCCAAATAATTTCCATTGATATAAAAGGGCCTAAGAACCTTAAGTTCCAATTATCATAATTTTTCAGCAATTGTACAAGCCCTAATTTATTTTTATGCTCAAAAGCCCATAATAAAATATTGTGGATGAACCTCTAAAATTTCTCAACATAAAATTCTATAAAAAATTCAGGGATCAATGTTCTATTAGTCAAGATCTAAATCTAGAATTTTAACTGATTATAATTAATTTAAAACTTCCAAATAATTGAAACAACAAATCGAGCTAATAATCATTTAACACATGAAGTATAATATTTATTAATCATAAAATTCCAGAAAAATTACCATAAGTTTTAAACATCCTAAAACTCCCTCCTCCCGAGTTTCATAATTTTTGGATTAGATTTAGTGCTTAAAATAACTAAATTACATTTTTATCCTAATCCAAAATCTCAACTTTCGAGGTACCTAATTACCTCCAATTCCTTCACTATTTCAACCAGAGGGTTTTCATCATATCATCCCCCTCTCCTCCAAATTTCAAGGGCATACAAGAGCTTTTGCTCCTATGTCCTTCACAAAACTCAAACTCCCACCCACTGGATTTGAGCCAATCTCTTAGGGTAAAATCCACCCTAATCCACACCATGTTACCCAAGAGGGTAGACATAGACTCAACAAATCAGTGGCCACAACATCAGCCTCTTTTGAGGAGATTTGTCCACTCCCTTTCTAATCGTACTTTTTCCCAAAGTATCCCTCACTAAGACCTATCTAGGACTTGATACCTCCCTATTCAAAACTCGACCAATTGAGTTGAAATTTTGTACAGATCTTAACATTGATGCCAGGGACCACCACCCAAAATTTGGGGGAGTTTGGACTTAACTTCATCTCCTAATTAATTTTATAATGTTTATTAAATTTTTACAAAAACTTTAGGCAAAAGTTCTCCAAAAATTCTCATTTTTGGACAGCCTCTTGATATACATATTATAGATCTCCAGCCCAAATTTCAAGTCATTTGGACATGTTATGAACCGTGGGCAACCATTTCAATTTCTGGTTAGCCCAGGTCTTGATCCCACCAAAATGAGTGTTGTGGTCAAACCACTCACCCAAATTGAATAAAATCAATTTTAAATTAAAGTAGACCCAAAGGGCTACAACTTTCGTGACAGGTCATTTTTCCTAAAACGGCCTCTAAGTGCCTCATTTTGCAGCCTCAAAATATACTCAGATAATATATCTTTCCATTATGTATTATATAATAATCCATATATTATAAAATTGATTTTACTGTTCATCTTCTTCATGAAACCGAAGACAGAACTCAGAAAACCATTTTTCTCGTAATATTTCCGTGATCCGTCGCCGGCCGTCCGGTCACCTCCCTGGCCAGCCACCACCACCACCACCTCCGTTGAGGCGATGGCTATCGGTCGGCGGTGATTGGGCCGCCGGAGATGGCGGTTTCCGGCGAACTCGCCGCCATTAATTTACGGAAATACGAAGAAACTCCCATCCGATCTAATCCTTTTGGACTCGATATCTCTCCTAAAGAATTTCTAAGATCTATCCATGAAAGAAGAAGTAGAGGAGGACCTTGTTCGCGATTTGGAGGCGAGATGAACGACGGGGTGCCATGGTGTAGTGGTGGCGTAGCCGAACTCCTCCTACAGCAAGAACAAAGATCTGATCCGTTTGATTGAGCGTGTAAACTTCTCCTCTTGCTCCAAGTGGGCTTTTATAAGTCAGCAAGTGGGGAGATGAAAGGGTAAATCCTTAATGGTCATGAATGTTCTCCCCTAACGTTTCGGTTATGATGCAGGGCAGTTGAAATGCTGGAAAACGAAGAGTGTTCGCCAGGTGGTGATTTCCTATTGGATCAACATTTCCTTATTTATTTAAATAATTAAAGAAGGAAACGGCCCATAAATACTCAGGGTGTAACTTCCCATAATCAGAATTGATTACAATGTCGGTTACCAAAATTTCCAGTCTGGCTGACGTTTCGGCCTTGGTCACGGGCGTGACACATAGGTCACGGGCGTGATAGGCCCGGATAGCCAATTCTGGGTTCGACGATCGTCGAACTGAGATCGACGATCGTCGAAGGGTGGTCACGGGCGTGACACCTGGGTCACGGGCGTGATAGGCCCGAGTTTCAATTTCGACGATCTCCTTACGGAGATCGACGATCCTCGAAGGAGTCACGCCCTAGGTCACGGGCGTGACACCTTGGTCACGGGCGTGACATGTCCGGGCTGCAAGTTCGACGATCGTCTCACGGAGATCGACGATCGTCGAAGGAGTCACGCCCTAGGTCACGGGCGTGACACCTTGGTCACGGGCGTGACATGCCCGGGCAGCAAGTTCGACGATCGTCTCACGGAGATCGACGATCGTCGAAGTAGTCATGCCCAAAGTCACGGGCGTGACGGGTCGGTCACGGGCGTGACCAACCCGTGACCCGAAATCTCGATCGATTTATTTCAATTTTTGGGCTTCCTAGGGTTCTGTCACGACCAACCGACTCCTAGGGATCTAGCCGGAAATGGGATGTTACACCTAAAATGACAGGAAATGGAATGAATCGATGAACCTATTGATAAAAATACTATGTGCAAAACCACTATGGATAAAGCAGAATCACAACTAAATGCATGGCCACCCATTAGACACAGCAAGATGCTTCCTTAACTTTGGGTGATTGGGGTGGGACCCTTCCCTGGACACTTGCTGCGCGGCGATGCTTTGTGCAATGGGCTACAGGGCTACCCTTTTTATTGTCATTTTACCATATGGTAAATAAGCTTTCTAGGTTCATAACCTAAAATGACAGGAAATGGAATAAATCGATGAACCTATTGATAGAAATACTATGTGCAAAACCACTATGGATAAAGTAGAATCACAACTAAATGCATGGTCACCCGTTAGACACAGCAAGATGCTTCCTAAACTTTGGGTGACAACTTTAGTTGCCCATCATTCAGTAGATGATAGACGGTGGAAATGTAAAGAGTGCTACCAATTTTATGTCATAATGTTTTCCAAAAATATCTCAAAAAATAGGCATCACAGTTAGATATTATAGTCTTACGTAGCTCATGTAGTCGAAACACATTCTGGATAAATAAGATTGCGATGTGGGATGCATCAGCAATCATGCTACAAGGGATAAAGTGGGTCATCCTCGGGAAACATCCACTACCACAAATATGGAGTCATGCTTCCTAAGTATACATACAAGACCAAAGCACGAAGTCCATACTAATATCATCTCAAGGCTGGTAGGGAATGGGTAGTGGAGTATATAAGTCGATGTTATGGTGTGAGCCTTTATCTCTCTAGCAAATACTGCAATGACAGACAACCCGAGCTACATCTTTATTCAAGCCAGGCTAAAAGAAATGATTCTCTACAAGGAGGTTCGTCTTATCTCTCCTAAAATGACTTACAGTGCCCCCAATGTGCATCTCATATGAAATAATTATGTAATGAAGAGCATGAGATACACAAATGGGACCTATAAAGTGAAAACCCATCAACCAAGAGAAGTTTGTGTTGGAGTTACCATGGTGATCTAGAAGTGATCAAACATGTAATCTCACTGCCAACGCGATATGAGCCTGCAGGGTCGCACATAAGAGCATGTGGAGAAGTTGGAAGATTGACTGTGTTGGTAAGGGTTACCAATCACCACACAGAATGGGGTAGGGCAATCGTTGCCCAAGGCAAAGTCGTCGAGAGTCGACGGGATTCATCGAGTATCTCTCGCCGACTAAGGCAAAGTCGTCGAGAATCAATCTGCTGATTCGTCGAGAATCGAGGACATAGTCGTCGAGAATCGAGGACAGAGTCGTCGAGACTGTCTGCTGATTCTCGCTGAATCTGACTGCTGATTCTCGTCGATTCTGTCTGTGGATTCTCGCGGATTCTGTCTGTGGATTCTCGCCGATTCTGTCTGCGGATTCTCGCCGATTCTGGAACCCTATGCTATGTGGTCTACGGATAGCGATTCTTTTAGGTCTGTTTATACCTTTGGTATAAATAAGGACTTAGGGTTTTGGGAGGAAAAAATGTGTGCTTTCCTCCTGCGGCCGGATAAAACCCGACAGAAGCGTTCCGCCGTCCCGATCCGCCGCATCCCGTACTCCGCCGGACGGAAGTGTTCCGCTTCTGCCGATCGCTCGCTCCGCCGACCTACTTTCCGGCGATAGTCGCCAGTGTTGCTCTTCCTGGAGCGGACCTAGCAGTCCGTGGAAGTGCAAGGTGCAGTCGATCTCCTTCCCGATCTTTCGTGCGACAAAAAGCTCGATGTTATCCCGCTCGTGTGGATTTCTGCAGAGACGTAGACATTATTCTACGTAAAACTCGCCACCGATAAGGACTCAAAGCTTGGAGCATCTCCGTTGAGCTGTGACTCAACGCCACTAAGGTAATTTTTGTCTAGTTGTTTGTTAACTTCTTGATTCAATATTCATGGCCCGATCCCATCTCTTTTGGGTTGTTCTTGATGTTTTATTTCTTCCTCTGCGTGCACAAGTGTTGTGCCATCCTCATAAAGAAACCCAGAGCCAGGTTACGATCATGATTGTTGTTTTGGAAGTTAAGTTATTCCAGTATGTGTAAACCTAGGGATTTAGAAGCGTTGTAAATGTCTAGATTTAATCCTAGAACATCAATTATTGATGGTTTTTCCAAGGGAAATCGGTGGGCCCATAACCCACAGGTTAGGGGCTCTGCCCCTTGGAACCCGGCCAGGAACGTCAGGGATTTCGTGGTAATTTCTAATTGTTAGAAATTATTGTCTCCTTAGCAGTAATCATCCCTCGAGTGGTTAATGAACTAGTGCATTGTTTTGGATTTTGAATCCAACAATGAGAGACGAGCTTGTCTACTGCTCTAAATTGAGTTGCCTTTGTCTTTGTCTAATGCATATAAATATGAAGATTTTGAAGGGTCCGGATGTTCAGACTTATCTCTTTCTTCTATCAAATATTGATAGTACCATGTTGTGCACATAAGGGATGCATGTTATTTTTAGAAATTGTTTTTCTGTGGATGTGCACATTGATCAAATGTTGATCATGGTTAATTGTTAACCAATAATCAAAAATTCCTTCCTCTAATATTAAGTGTTCGGATGCCTTCCGATGGATGACACTCTTCCTGCCTCGATCGATGAAGTGTGGGCTTGCCAAAGTAAGGTACATTAATATATCTTGGTAAGGGTGCGAGCGGATAATTGTGATATCCCACTGTCGACATCGGGTCTAACTTAACTAGGTGACCTCAAAGGTTGAGTGACTAGAGGCATAGGGTTGGCATACACCATATGATGGATGCGAATAAGGAGTTATTCACCAACCATACAAGAATTACATGAGGATGCAATTGGCAAGCGTTGCCTACCTAAATAACCACATCGTGAGAGAAAAGCCAAAGCTGACTCATTGTGTTGGTGAAATACGGATCTTGTCCACTAAGAGAGTAGCTCGCATGAACTCTCCGATTTGATAGTGAGGGCCATCATTTCGAATAAAATAGTGGGAGTTTTAATTGAAGTCCAAATTAAAAAAATAAATTGTATTTTGAAATTTTGGTACTGATATTATTCTGCATGAATTCTTGTAGAATTCCATGGCAAGTGGTTCACACTCCACTCTGTCTCTGAGAGTCATCCTTGAGAAGGATAAGCTCAGTGGGACTAACTACATGGACTAGTACAGGAACCTGAGAATTGTTCTCAGGCAAGAGCGAAAGCTCTATGTCTCTGAAGAAGAAGCCCCCGAGGTGCCGACTGGGAATTCTTCCCGTGCTGATAAAGATACTTATAAAAAGTATACTGATGACGCCTTAGACGTCGAATACCTTATGCTTGCCACCATGAACTCTGAGCTTCAGAAGCAACATGAGAACATGGGGTGCAAGGAGATTGACGAGCATCTCAAGAAAATGTTTCAAGGGAAAGCTCGTCAAGAGAGGTTTGACGTCACAAAAGCATTGTTTCAGTGCAAGATGGGAGTTCGAGACTCAGTAGGGACTCACGTACTCAAGATGATTGGGTATATAGAGAACCTTGAAAAGCTGGGTTTTCCTCTGGGTCAAGAGTTGGCCACAGATCTGATCCTACAATCGTTGTCGGACAGTTATAAGCAGTTTGTCTTGAACTACAACATGAATGAAATAGACAAGACACTGCCCGAGCTCCTAGGCATGTTAAGAACTGCCGAGATCAACATGAAGAAGGTCAAGCCTGCCAGCCCCATACTGATGGTGCATAAGGGCAAAGGCAAGGCCAAGGGCTCTAAGAAGACAAAGGTGGGACCTAAGTCATATCTTGAGCCCAAGTCTTCTGCACTGAAGAAAAAGAAGAGCACGGTGAAGGAAGGGAAATGCCACCACTGTGGCAAGGCTGGTCATTGGAGGAGGAACTATCCTTCTTACATTAAGGGTCTGCAAAAAATGAAGGGAGGTATGACTTCCACTTCAAATATTTATGTTATAGAAATAAACCTCTCTGCTCCTTCATCTTAGGTATTGGATATCGGATGTGATTCACACATTTGTACAAATGTGCAGGAACTGGAAAGGACAAGATTGCTGAGTAAAGGGGAGGTGGACCTGCGCGTCGGCAATGGAGCAAGAGTTGCTGCTGTAGCCGTAAGGGTTTACCGTCTTTCTTTGCCTAGTGGGCTTGTAATAGAACTAGATAATTGTTATTTTGTTCTGGTCATAACTAGAAACATTATATCTATTTCATGATTGGACATGATTGGATTTTCTTTTATAATTAAGAACAACTGTTGTTCTATATTTAAGAATGATATTTGTTATGCTGTAGCCTAATTATTTAATAGTCTTTATATTTTGAACTTGGACCATCTGATCTATAATGTAGAAAATAATAACAGACTAAGAACAAATGACTCAAACGCTACATATCTCTAGCATTGTCGTTTGGGTCATATAAACGAGAAGCGCATATCCAAGCTCCATAAAGATGGACTTTTTGACTCATTTGATTATGAATCATTTGAGCGATGCGAATCTTGTTTGTTAGGCAAGATGACTAAAACCCCTTTCACTGGTTTTACTGAGAGGGCTGAGGATCTTTTGGGTGTTGTACATAGTGATGTATGCGGACCCATGAGCTCAATGGCTAAAGGTGGGTATTTCTACTTCATTACATTTACTGATGATTTCAGTAGATACGGATATGTGTATCTTATGACGTGCAAATCTGAGACCTTTGAAAAGTTCAAAGAGTTCAAGAATGAAGTAGAAAACGAGTTGGGTAAAAGGGTTAAAGCACTCCGATCTGATCGAGGTGGCGAATACCTGAGTCATGAGTTCTGTGATCATCTGAAAGAGTGTGGTATTGTATCACAGCTCACTCCACCTAGAACACCACAACATAATGGTGTGTCTGAGAGGAGAAATCGTACTCTGTTAGACAAGGTACGTTCGATGATGAGTCATGCAGACTTGCCTGTTTCTTTTTGGGGTTTTGCTTTAGAGACTGCTGCTATGACACTGAATCACGCTCCAACGAAAACGGTTCTGAAGACACCATATGAGATATGGACTGGGAAGCGTCCTAGTATGTCGTTCATTAAAATTTGGGGTTGTGAGGCATACGTGCGACGTAAAATGCCTGACAAGCTGGAACCCAAATCGGATAAATGTTATCTGGTGGGATATCCTAAGGAAACGAAAGGGTATTACTTTTACCTACCGTCCGAGGGCAAAGTGTTTGTCGCAAGGACTGGGGTCTTCTTGGAAAGAGAATTCTTATCAAGAAAGACTGAAAAGGTAGAACTTAAAGAAGTTCAAGAACCACAGGTAGTGAATGAACCAGAATTGAATTATGAGACAGGACTACAAGATGTTGTAGCTAGAGAACCTGCTCAAGAAACACAAGTCCTACGTAGATCTGGTAGACCGAGATTTAAGCCTGGGAGATATGGATTTCTCATGTCTCAAATAGGTAATGTGTTGCTTATGGATCATGATGATGAACCAGCAACCTACCAAGAGGCTATGAATGGACCGGACTCCGACAAATGGCTTGAGGTTATGAAATACGAAATGGACTCCATGTATGCAAGCCAAGTTTGGAACTAGGTGGAACCACCTGAAGGGGTACGACCCATATGGTGCAAATGGGTCTTCAAGAAGAAGACCGACATGGATGGGAATGTACAGACATTCAAAGGGCGACTGGTGGCTAAGGGTTTCAAGCAAATTCATGGTATGGACTATGATGAGACCTTTTCCCCTGTTTCCATGGTAAAGTCCATAAGGATATTGCTTGATATTGATGCGTATTATGACTACGAGATTTGGCAGATAGATGTCAAAACGGCTTTCCTTAATGGAAACCTCCTTGAGGAAGTGTACATGACACAACCCGAGGGTTTTGTATCCCCAAATGAAGCCACTAAAGTATGCAAGCTGAATAGGTCCATTTATGGACTAAAGCAGGCCTCTCAAAGTTGGAATCTTCGTTTTGATGAGAAAATCAAAGAGTTTGATTTCATCAAGAATGAAGATGAGCCTTGTGTTTACAAGCAAATCAGTGGGAGCGTTGTTGTCTTCCTGATATTGTATGTAGATGACATACTATTGATTGGGAATGACATTCCTGCCCTGAAAGTTGTTAAGAACAACATAGGGAACTGCTTTTCTATGAAGGACTTGGGTGAAGCGACTTATATACTTGGTATTAAGATAAATAGAGATAGATCGAAGAAGTTGCTGGGTTTGACCCAGAGTACATACATCGAGAAGGTGTTGAAGCGGTTCAACATGCTTGAGTCCAAGAAAGGATTTATACCCATGTCTCATGGTGTGAATCTCTCTAAGGACCAGTGTCCAAAATCTTGTGAAGATAAGGACCGCAGGAAGTTGATTCCATATGCTTCGACAATTGGATCAATCATGTATGCAATGTTATGTACTCGACCCGATGTCTCCTTTGCTTTGAGCATGACTAGCAGGTATCAGTCAGACCCCAATGAGTGTCACTGGATTGCAGTCAAGAATATCCTGAAGTACTTGAGAAAGAGCTCGTTATAAATGGTTACACGGATGCTAGCTTCCAAACTGATAGGGTCGATTCAAAGTCTCAATCAGGGTTTGTGTTTTGCCTTAATGGAGGAGCTGTGAGCTGGAAGAGTTCCAAGCAAGAGACAGTTGCTGATTCTACAACAGAGGTCGAGTATATCGCTGCAGCTAACGCAGCGAAGGAGGCTGTATGGATTAGGAAATTCATCGGCGAGCTTGATGTAGTTCCTAGCATTGTTGGTCCCGTAGTTCTCTACTGTGATAACAATGGTGCAATTGCACAATCTAAGGAACCTAGATCTCATCAGCGCTCCAAGCACATACTTCGGCGGTTCCATCTTATTCGTGAGATTGTCGAACGAGGAGATGTGATCATTTGCAGAGTGCCGACTGAGGAGAATATTGCGAATCCACTGACAAAGCCTCTCGCGCAGAGAAAGCATGATGGTCATACTAGATTAATGGGTATACGATACCTAAATGATCAACTCTAGTGAGAGTCTTGTGGGTTGCATGTAAACATATATTTTGTTGGCTGTTTATTGTTTATTCATATGATGAATCATGTACCTAGATTTTTCTTTTTACAATTAATGACATGTTCTTTTATTATGGTTTCTCTATGCGATAGTTCAATGTTAACATAAAAAATACCCTTAGAATGTTTGCTTCCATAGGACATCAAGTACGTGACTTGAATGTGAGAGCCTGTGATTTATTTGAAGCTTCATTCTTAAAAGGTCCCTGGTCATAGTATCATCATAGAAACTAAGGGTGATGATGATACATTAAGACTAGCACGTGTGTTGACTGATGACCAGTTCTCATAGGTCATGATATTGTGATATCAAGTCATCATGTGGGTACTTGTTAATGAACAAGTTGTACTGGACAGACCCAACCTGAGACTACTCTGTGGATTGTTATCTAAACATGTCACGAGTAGGTCTCAATTGACAATGGTGTTGTGGTCCTTTGACCTGAAGTCACAACATTCATCAAGTGAGAAAGAGCATGCTTTGATGCCATCTAAAGTCTTCCTTGAGAAAGGTTGATGATAAGGGTGGTTGTTGGGCACGTTACAAATCATTTGGGTGTTTGTGTGTGAGCAGATATGGGATTTGTCCTCCTATATGACAGGAGTTGCATCCATGGGCCCCTTGATGGAACTGGACTGAGAAATGCATGACCATGCTTGGTTGAGTCAATATGTGATATTGGACTCACCATTCTCTGGAAGTCCGTTCTAGATCAAGAAACTTGGATTGAGCTATTATGAGGGTGACACGGTCTATGCCTCAAGTTCTTTCCGGATGTAAGGGACAAAGGGAAAAAGACAACGCTGGGACATTGTTCATAAAGGCTTATGAGTTATGAACTCTTATTGCTTGGGGAGCAATGATGCATTGCTAGATGCCGTTCATTGTTTGTGAGGTTTTTGGTTTGATACTTTCAAGATCAAGTGGGAGACTGTTGGAGTTACCAAGGTGATCTAGAAGTGGTCAAACATGTAATCTCACTGCCAACGCGATATGAGCCTGCAGGGTCGCACATAAGAGCATGTGGAGAAGTTGGAAGATTGACTGTGTTGGTAAGGGTTACCAATCACCACACAGAATGGGGTAGGGCAATCGTTGCCCAAGGCAAAGTCGTCGAGAGTCGATGGGAGTCATCGAGTATGTATCGCCGACTAAGGCAAAGTCGTCGAGAATCAATCTGCTGATTCGTCGAGAATCGAGGATAGAGTCGTCGAGAATCGAGGACAGAGTCATCGAGACTGTCTGCTGATTCTCGCTGAATCTGGCTGCTGATTCTCGCCGATTCTGTCTGTGGATTCTCGCCAATTCTGTCTGTGGATTCTCGCCGATTCTGTCTGCGGATTCTCGTCGATTCTGTCTGCGGATTCTCGCCGATTCTGGAACCCTATGCTATGTGGTCTGCGGATAGCGATTCTTTTAGGTCTGTTTATACCTTTGGTATAAATAAGGACTTAGGGTTTTTGGAGGAAAAAAATGCATGCTTTCCTCCTGCGGCCGGATAGAACCCGACGGAAGTATTCTGCCGTCCCGATCCGCCGCATCCCGTACCCCGCCGGACGGAAGTGTTCCGCTTCCGCCGATCGCTCGCTCCGCCGGCCTACTTTCTGGCGATAGTCGCCGGTGTTGCTCTTCCTGGAGCGGACCTAGCAGTCCGTGGAAGTGCAAGGTGCAGTCGATCTCCTTTCCGATCTTTTGTGTGACGAAAAGCTCGATGTTCTCCCGCTCGTGTGGATTTCTGCAGAGACGTAGACGTTATTCTACGTAGAACTCGCAACCGACAAGGACTCAAAGCTTGGAGCATCTCCGTTGAGTTGTGACTCAATGGCACTAAGGTAATTTTTGCCTAGTTGTTTGTTAACTCTTGATTCAATATTCATGGCCCAATCCTATCTCTTTTGGGTTATTCTTGATGTTTTATTTCTTCCGCTGCGTGCACAAGTGTTGTGTCATCCTCATAGAGAAACCCAACAGTTTGTCCATAATTTTTGTTGGAATTATCAAATCAATGTCGGTCTATTAGTATGTGATTGGGTTTAATCTGTGAGTCAAGTTTTATCTATTATTGTATCTTTTATATATCCACCCCCCCTTATGTGGAAGAATAAACACTCAAGTATTCATTTCTCTTATATCCAACATGGTATCAGAGCCTATAATCTAAAAACACTAAAAAATTTCTTGTGTGCTCTGCTTCCGCCTGTCATTCTCGACCCGTTGGGTATCCCGGCTCCTATTGACGAAATCGACGCTTGATTCCAACGACGGGAGCGGCCTCTGCTCCCATCAATCAAATCGACGGAGGGTGTGTGTTCTAATCCTGTTGTCACCAAGATCCGTTGAAGCCTCCGGTCTTCTCCTTCAATCCCGTCGAGTCGTCTTCTCTTGCGTCAACATCAATGAATGCATATTCTGCTGGCATCATCGACTCTGTATACTGCCTTCGTCGATCCTAGTTGATGCCCTCTTCAAGGATCTCGTCGTATCCAACATGCCTCGTCTATCTTCGACTTCGATGTTGCTTCCCATCGCAACTCCCGTCAATCTCTCAGCGACTATTTTCGGTTGTTACTCTTCTTCGATACTTCTAGCAGCTGGATAATGGCTCCAGATCCAGTTGGCATCCTTGCTTCTCCATCCGGTCTCCACAGTTTCAGATCTGGACAACGATCCAGTAGGTTACCTCTATATGGTTTCTCTTCCTACAACTATGCTTCCTTACTATTGTTGTTGTTCTGCTGCATGAGTTCCATCCTCCTAATACTTCATATGCTCTTACTGTTGACTCATTTCTCTTATCGCTGCTCATCCACAAGACACAATGAATCTCATTTCCATATCATTTTGCATTTCTCAACAAATCTAAGCTCCAGCTGTTGCACTCGCATCCAGGGGTGTTGATGTCCCGTCGATGTTGATTTTTTTTATGTTGTTTTTTGCCGTTTTTTGTGAGGCTTGTGCTGTTTGTCTTGTCTTAGTATTATGCATTCATGTACGTGTGTTCCACGTAAGGGGGAGTGATTGAGATGAATGCAACTCGGATGATCTTTCCTGACTTTTCTCTTCCGTTTCACACGACCTCTAGGCTTATGGGGTATGTTAGTAATGTCTCCTCATGTTCCTTTTGATTGGTCATGTGTTGGGGCATGACTGATGTTGGTGTTCTAGGCTTCGTCTGGCGCAGCGTTTGGAGCTCTCCGTTTGGGGCAAACGCCGCCTCACGTCGGGTAACCAAATGGTCGGCAACGACGTTTGCACCCGCCGCACCATGAGAAATGGAGGAAAACGGAGGGATTCTAACCACGACCTCCCCCTCCAGTTTCAAAAGTCCTCCTCCCGCTGCCTGAGCAAAATGCCAAACCAAACGAAGCCCTAATTTCAGCTGGTTGTCTCACGTGGGACCGTGTCATTCGGCACAGTGTTGTGTGGAATCGCCCTTTGTGTGAATTATCCCAGACAAATTATCTCCAACAGATTATCCCTGATCACCAGTTTGATTATTTGCTCCACATCGTTGGTTCTCATCTACATGTTGTGTGTGTAGGTGATGTTGGTTGATTGGTTTCCAGCGAGTACATGTCGTGTGTGGTTCCTACGTCATGTGTGGGTCTGCGTCGTGTGTGGTTATGTCCCCAGATTGATTCCCTAGTTTGAAATTTCCCCTGGTGGCTTGTCTGATGTTTTTACCAGCATCGCCTACCTCCATTGCTGTTATTTGATGAGTCTAAGCTGAAGGTTCCCCCTTCAGTTTGAGGGGGAGTGTTGGAATTATCGAATCAATGTTGATCTATTATTCTATTAGTATGTGTTAGTCACACATCGTGTGTCAATTTTTATCTATCAATGTATCTCTTACATCCCCGTCCCCCCTTATGTGGAAGAATAAACACTAAAGTATCATTTTTCTCTTATATCCAACAATCTCCAATGGATCTCAAAATATTGCGCTACACATCTCGCTAACATTCGAGCATGTAGAATAGTTAGGTATGAGAGGCTCAAAGGCCTCTACTTGGGTACTCCTCATACGCAGTAGGCTAACTGTCCTACTGAGATTATCGGTCGGTATGTTTTCAACACTAAACTTGTGTTTGAGAACATCATGAAACTCCTATATGTACTCCACCCATTTAGTGTGGCGATGGCCTAATTTCTTCTGCAAGTTAACGCATTGAATGGTTGGATAATCATAGTACAATATAAACGCTTTTGGCAAAATAAAATGAAGTCCATGTTGTAAGACTTGAATGATCACATACAACTGATCGTAATTGGAATATTTTGTAGGACTTCATTTAACTTCTCACTAAAGTAGGCAACAATGTGCCCTTCCTAGTTTAAGATTTCGCTAATTCCTACACTCGAAGCGCCATGAGAGATCACAAATACTTTACTGAAATCAGTTAGTCGAAGAGCTAAGACTGAGGATAACTTGTCCTTAATTTCTTCAAACGCTCAAATCTCTACTTTGGTACACACAAAATCTCACTTACATAAGTAGCTCATAAAGGGTGTCATGATAGTACAAAAACCCTTACAATAAGGTTGACACGTCCATGAAAGCTACGCATTTCATGAATGTTCAAGGAGATAGGTCATTCAAGGATATATTTAACTTTGTCAAGGTCTACAGAAAACCTGCAGTTGGCACGATGTATCCTAAGAAATGTACATATATGAATAGAAAAGTATAGTTCTTCATATCGATATATAAGTGCTCCTTTCAGATGATTTCAAATACAAGTCTGATACAATTCTTCATATTAATATACAAGTACTTCATACATATGTGGATAGAAAAGTACAATTCCTCATATTAATATATAAGTGATCCTTTCAGAGGACATCAACTACAAATCCGATATGAAGAAGATGACCAATGTGTGTTTGACTTTAGATGAGAATATCAAGGAAATAAACCATCAAAAATTTATACATGTAGGGTTGGAGGACCTGAGTCATAACCATCATAAAGGTGCTAGGCGTGTTCGATAATCTGAATGACGTTACTAATCAATTATATAAACCATCATTCGTTTTAAAGACTGCTTTCCACTCATCTCCATCACGCACTCTAATTTGGTGATAGGCATTGTTAATAAAGGCTTAGGTACAAGTTATAGTGTCCAATAGACCATCTAGTCGAGGAAAAGGGAACGGGTGATCCATGGTCATTTTATTGATGGTGTAGCTGTCAATGCGCATACGTCAACTACAATCCTTCTTAAAGGCAAAAAAGGTTGGAGCGGCACAAAGAAGCAAGCCCTCTCATATGAACTTTTGCAGAAAATCGGCGACTTGTCATTTCAGCTCAGTATGCTTGATTGTGTTCATGTAGTAATGAGGTAAGTTGGGCAGAGACGTCTCAGGTATTAAATCTATGGCATGTTAAATGTCTCCAAGAGGAGACAACAAATCTGAAAGTTCGTCTGGTATAATATCAGAGAACTCATCTAGAATATGTCAGATATCCGGGTGGACATCACAAATCTCAATAGGTATCCCAGATACCTATGTCAAGGTCACTATTAATATGATTTCAGAATCATGACTCTCTCGTAGAAAATCACTCTTTCTCTTGATGTGTAAAGGTTCCGTGGAACCTACGCCAATAGAAGAGCCAAATATACCCTTTGAAGGTTTCTTAGATTGAGTTGGGGATAGAGTGATCTTATGCCCCTTATCATAAAATACGCATGTGATCATCCTACCAGAACATGTGGCATCACTATCATAGACAAGGCCTACCTAAAATCACATGGTGATGCCCACAGAAGTGACATCACACCAAACTCTATCCTCAAATGACGCTAGGATAATAGGCACAGAGCATCATTAAGTGATCTGAACAACAATCTTATCCACCCAAATAACTCAGTAAGGATGTGGATGGGTTTCAGATTTCACTTTCATATGTTCTATTCATTATTGTACAACAATATTTAAAAAACTCCAACTATATATAGAAAGTTTACAGAAACCTCCTACACAAAGGTAGAACGTATAATAAATGGTGGTGCATCACCAATCTTCATCAGTGTGATGGGTATGTAGTGCACAAACGACAATGCCCACCTCAAATGCAAGGTCGGCCTCATCCTCCCAACCCACATTAATAGACAAAAAATTATCCTCTTGAGGTGGCTCTACTGACTCGGTATTATGGTCGAAATCATCGACAATAAGTAGATTCAGTGTGGAGCAACGTATGTCCTCTACCCTGTCATCTATAACATTGGATTCCTCTAGGATTTAGGGCCCAGTGGCAGTGGATTGGCCTTTCAAGACCAGTAGTATGTAGGTATTGCTCATATTCAAAAACGAGTTGGAAGATCTGCCCAACCGAGGTGAAATGGTGAGGAATAATTCCAAACGAATGTCAGCCATCAATCCAACCGAAAATCGGGAGGCGTTCGCTATATAATATGCATTGATATCACTAAGAACGAGCTCACCAAAGCAAGTCATATACTATGTAATAAAAAGAGCCATTTGTTGGAAACATGGATGTCAGGATCGCGAACCGGATCATAGGATCTTACGATTCTACGATCCAGATTTTGTAAATCGATCCTGATTTTGTAAAACGATCCTCGATACGACCATACTATATGATCTGATCCTACCTCGAAACGATCTCATTTAGGATCTCGATCCTGACAATCTTGGTTGGAAAGCATAGAGCTAATCTAGAAGCTAACTTTGATATGAAGCGGCTAGGTATTTCTCTTTGAGCTTTTGCTCTAAATCATCCCACCCGGTGATAGGATAATACCTCTCGTTGTCTAAGGAATGTTGAAGACTCTTCTAATAAATTTTAGATTGCCAATGTAATTTAATTTTGGAAAACCGGATCCATCACTCATGAATCTATCTCCTATCAATTGAAATAATTATCCATGTCTAAAATCCATTAGCTAAAGGATTTCATTAAGCTCTAAGCAAGTATAATTTCAATATTTCATTAAGCTCATAATTTTGTTTTCTCCTTAGACAATATAACTTATCAAAAACCTAATCATTTGTTGCAAAACTTATAAAACGGAAAGAAAAAAAATCAACTAGTGAGGGAGAAGACGGCGTAGGCTAGAGGTTTCGTCGAGCGGATTGCTTGAAAATTCTAAAAAACTACTTGTATACCTAATATATGTGACGGGTTGGGCTTAATAAGCCGGAGTAGCATATCCAGCTTGCGTGAAACGCGATTCTTGATTTTATTTTATTTATTTATTAACAAATACATTTCCTGCAATTCAGAATGCGTGCCCGGGATTTTCTCGTACCAGATACGCATTTGAGTCAATATGTGGGACATTTTTAAGTATCCGTGCTACATAGATACTGGCAGAAAAATTACAGAAGAACTCAAGCTTCAGTAGATAGCAATATTAATAAAATCAACAAAAACATGATGTTGGGTATTGTATCTGCAATAACCCTGATTTGAAGAAGGGTCCAGTTAAGCTAAGATGAATTGTGACTGTATTTGATATTGTATTTGTAGTTATGTACTTGTAGGTTTACAATGCGAAGTACACACCAATGTCAGGTTACAGCAGGTCAGTAAATACGGGACTACATAATGTAATCCTTTATTGTGTAGGTTATGGTGTTGACCCACGTGTAATCTCTCTTTTTTTGGTGTGTACTTCTATGCCAAGTATAGGGGGAGGTTCAAGGAAGAAGAAGAGCTTCATTTCAGAAAAATAGAATTTTACCCAAGTAAAATCCATCGAGTATCGTAAGGTATATTCGTCGAATTCGTCGAGTATCATTGATATTCGTCGAATTCGTCGTATATACTTACTACCACTCGTCGAATTCATCGTATATACTTGTGTAGAATTTCTGAAATAATTAGAAAAAACAGTTAAGTAAAATTCGTCGAGTATCATCAAGTATACTCGTCAAATTCGTCGAATGTATCTAAAGATACTCGGCGAATTCGTCGAATATACTTATCGATACACGCCGAATTCATCGAATCATCTCGACGATACTTATCTGACTTTTCTTAAGGCAAATTCGTTGTATATCATGGCGTCGAGTGCGTCGACTGCTTCAATGGCATCGAGTGCGTTGAATACAATGGCGTCGAGTGCATTGAGTACATGGATGGCATCGAGAGCGTCGACAGTGTTGAGTGCGTTGAGTCTGCTAGCCTATAATCGACGAATTCGTCGAGTATACTAGCTGATACTAGACGAATTCGTCGAATATGACTTAAACCTTGGCATTGAGTGGCTGGCTAGCTTGAGCTGGATTTCTCTAAGTCATTTTCGTCGTATATCAATGACTATTCGGCGAGTATGCTAGCGATACTCGACGATACTCGACGAATTTGACTTAGGTCATTTTTCCGACAATTTTTCAAAACCAGGCTCGGGTTGTGGCGGCCATGCACAGTGTTTTCTAGGTCTCGTTTTTTGAAATTTCTTTATAGTCGTTGATATTGAAAGATGTCTATATATATTTAGGATGGATTCCTAATCTTGCTAATCGTTTTATTGCACCTATTTTTCAAATCGAGAATCTTTCCAAAAGAAAAAACCTGTCGGCCTCCCGTGCAATACGCGACTTCTCCGATCGGCCGTAAACTACGAATGCTACACGATTCAATCTTCATCAATCTCTACGACTAGATTGCTACTCTCTGAAGATTTCTATTCCTCCAGATCTAGTCGATTGAAGATTCAAGATTCAAGGTCTTAAAAGAATTTCTACTTTCCAAGTTCTCCAGAATTTTCAAGATCTACCTTTTCGAAGAACGTCGGAGTGAAGACTTGTAACCATTATTACATTGTAATATTCCTTTACATAATGTAGAAGATTTTTCTCCGAGTTGTAGATCCGGTTTTGAATCGAGTTGTAGATCTGTTTGTAGATCGATTCATAGATCCATTTGTGGATCGAGTTGTAGGAGAGGTTGTTCTCCGAGTGGTAGGAGGTTTGTCTCCGAGTTGTAGGATTTGCGGCTTCGAGGTGTAAGATTTGAAGAAATCTGAGTTTGGTGAAGTGGCCGAATCTAGCCCTTCGTGGTAGATAAGCGAGGAGGGAAAGTGGACGTACCCAAATCGGGAAACCACTATAAAATATCGGTGTTTGTGTGCTTAATTTTTCAAGTATTTTTTGTAACATCCCATTTTCGACTAGACTCCTGGGAGTGGTTTTGTCTTAACAGAACCCTGGGAAGCCTAGGAATTGAATTTTATCGACCAAGATTTCGAGTCAAGGGGTGATCACGCCCGTGACCGACCCGTCACGCCCGTGACCTAGGGCGTGACCCCTTCGAGGATCGTCGACCTCAGGAAGACGATCGTCGAGCTCCGAAATTTCAACATGGGCCTGACACGCCCGTGACCAATCCGTCACGCCCGTGTCATTGGAATGGCGTTGAGTGAGCAACGCCGTGGTCTGGATGGCGTTGAGTGCACTGACTGCACTCAACGCCATCTGGTGTTGTCAGGTTGGCATTGAGTGAGCTGAGCCCGCTCAACGCCATAGACTGGATGGCATTGAGTGAGCTTAGCTCACTCAATGCCGTAAACTGTCAGGCGGGATGGCGTTGAGTGCACTCAATGCCATAAGTTGAACGGCGTTGAGTGCACTGACCGCACTCAATGCCATTTGGTGTTGTCTGGATGGCATTGAGTGAGCAGAACTAACTCAACGCCATAATCTGGACGGCGTTGAGTGAGCTAAGCTCACTCAATGCCATCTTTTAAAAAATGATATATTCTGGATGGCGTTGAGTGAGCAGAGCTCACTCAACGCCATAATCTGGATGGCGTTGAGTGAGCTGAGCTCACTAACCGCCATAATCCGGATGGCGTTGAGTGAGTTGAGCTCACTCAACACCATAGTCTGGGATGGCGTTGAGTGAGCAGAGCTCACTCAACGCCGTAGCTTGGATGGCGTTAAGTGAGCTGAGCTCACTCAACGCCATTGTATTTAGAATTTTTTCTGGCAGGAGTTTTGGGCTGGGTGCTGGTTCAGCTGAACCGGGCCGGTCTAGGAGTGGGCCTTTTTCTTTTAATAAGACCCAATTAAGTCTTATTTTAAAGAAGGTTGACCGGTCAAGTGAAGCAATGCCACGTGGCAGCCGACTCCTCTCCTTCCTGCCATGGCTGAGTGACAATTTGCATGGCCATTAATGGCTTTTAAGGCTCGGCTCCATCCTCTTCCCCTTGAAACGACTGGATTCAACTCCTCTCAGGGAGAGGAGGAGTTTCCAGCCCTCCTCCAGCTGTTACAGAGCCGTTTCAGCCCCCACCATCATGGCCAAAAAAGATATAATGGGCCATTAATGGCCACCAGCGTTATACCTTTCCCCTCCCTCCTTTTACTGGTTTAAAAAGGCTCCCTAGACTCAGAGATGAAGTTTCCACCCTTACCCGATGGATTTGGAGCTTGTACGGTGCTGTAGAAGAATTCTGACGATGCCACCACCGCGCCAATGGCATCCCGTCGGTCTGCACGCCTCCAGCCCGCGAACAAGGTCCTCCCCTCCTCTCTTTCTACGGGTAGATCTTAGCTTCCTTAGGATTAAGATTCGGGCTCAATTGAGCCCGATCGGAAGAGCTTCTCTTTCTGATTTTTCCGCAAAAATGAAGTTACGGGCTCGCCGGAAAAAGCCTCTCCGGCGACCGCGCAGCCGCCCGGCGATGGCCACCACCTCAACGGAGGTGGTGGTGGCAGTGGTCGGCCAGGGAGGAGGCCGGACGGCCGGTTGTTGGAGGGAGAAGTGCTCCCAGGTGCGTGCTATCTAGACCGTCGGCTGGAGGTTGAAGACAACCTCCCAGCCGACGGATCGACCTTTAAGATCTGTGCAAACATTTTGATTAAAGTAATTTCTATACTTTTTCTGTAATGTTTCTGCCCCTAACTTGCATTAATTTCTAAAAATACTTAAAGGCTCCTACAAAAAAAAAGTTGTCAACACGAATATTGTAGCTCTATGAGTCTAGGAAATTTTAAAATTTGTTTCAAGTGATTTAGGCCACTGGATAGACCTTAGCACTCATTTTGGTGAGGTCTATCCATAGGGCTGTCCTGACCTTAGAAAAATTCTCCACTCCAATCCAGTCATCAAAATGACTTGAAATTTGGGGTGTGGCCTAATCTTACCTATATCTATGTGCTGTCCAAAAATTATGATTTTTGGAAAACATTTTTCTAAAGTTTTTAGAAAAATTTAATAAATCATGTGTATTTTAATCAAGTGTCCTAAACACCTCAAAATACCCCCAAATTTGGGTGGGTGGCCTTAGAAGACATAATAGGACACTAGAAAAATTTTCACCTTATTTGGAGGTGTTTTGACTAGGGTTTTACTCAACCCTAGTTGGCCCCATAAAGGGCTATTTAGGGTAAATCACCCCCTTGGTAATTTGAGTGGTCATGTCACCTCAACAGAGGCTGTTATTTTGGTCACTGACTTTTTAGGGCATGACACACCATCCAAGGTAGTTTGGGGTGGTTTGGTGTAGGGTAGCCCTAGGACCCTAGGGTAGGTCTCTTAATGGGGATTTGTAGGGTTGTGAAGGTCATGGGGTCAAATGACCTTGGACTGACTTAAAATTTGGTGGAGATGACCATAGGGCCATTATAGTTCTCTGGACAAAATCTTAGGGGATTTGGAGACAGTTAGGCCACCTAAAATCCTAACCCTATTTTAGGGCACCAATCTTAATTTGAACTATTATGCTGACAAATGAACTAAAAATCAAATAAAATTTGGGCAGGGTGATTTTTTAGTCTAAATGACCATAATATAATTTTGTTGAGATTTTTGGGTTAATTTATACAGTACTTCATTCACAATTCTAGTTGTGCCCTAGATATTTATTTTGATGATTCTGGAATTTATGTTCACTGGAAAGTTATTAAATCTTGGATTAGGGCATATTATAGCATGTTATACCTCCTGTATTTTTCTTGAGAGTTTTATCTGATTATTTTGGGTACTTGCTTCTTTAACTTACCATTTGGTATATATAGTCAAAAATACAACTAATGCCCAATTATTAATTGGAAAATTATGACCTTTGGTCAGTGGGTGTTTAAAATTATGATAGTCACCCTGTAATTTTATCTAGAATTTTAGATAATTAAAATAGTACCTCCTTCACTAGGCTAGGAAAATAAGTATTTTACATTAAAATAAATTCAGAGCCATAATATTAGAGAAAAATCATGGGACTTGTTTTATGATAGTTTTAGGTCACCATAAAGCTTCTCTAATTTTCTTGTGATTTTTGGGGTACATATTTACAGTACTTACTTCATAATATGGTAGAAGTGGCCTAAAATGGTAAATTAGGAAATATAAATCTAAACACCTATGAAATTTCTCAAATTTTGGAATTACTTCTTAAATGCCTCATAGGATTTTTACTGATTTTATGATGATTTATTGTTGGCTCATTAGTGCACTTCATGTTCATACTAGGGCATTGGGAGGCTTAGAATAAATAAATTAAATGCCCGATAATAGGAAAAATTTGGAAATCTTGGACTTAGTTATATTATGTCATGATAGACCTCCAATTAATATTATAGGAGATTTGGAATATATTATGGAGTACCTCCCCTTATATACCTCATATATCTTAGGATGGTCTGCATATAGTAAAACCACGGAAACGGAACTAGAGTGGGTAATGAACTTGGGGAGATAGAATTTTGGTAGTTGCTTGTTTGGACATGGTAATTTAAGTTTAAGTTCATTATTGGAAGTCAGGATAAGTAGAGTGTGAGATGGGATAGTGTTAAGTGGCATTCGGAACGACGAAAGATCGTCCACCCCGGGTAGGAGAGGAAGAGTCTTAATACTCTAGGGCTAGATCCAAAGTAACTTAAAAGGGGATCGGGTAATGGGTATCAACTAATAACAATAAGTGCCTTGCGAAAGAGAACGGTGGGCTTCAGCTATCATCATAGTTCCTAGTGCCCTTTGAGAGCCCTTCACGGGGAATACCGGGGGCAGTCCTGGGCTAACGTAAACCGTAGGAATAATAAATTAAAAGAGCAACTAGTATAACTAGGGTTTCACTTTCACACACCCCGGTAGCTAGGGAGGTAGAATAAGTTGGTTTGGTTGCCATTCAGACGATAGCTCTAAAGGTAGATGCACGGACGGGACAGTCCGGGGAGCCGAGGGCTCGAGGGTTTTAGTACAGAATAAAGGTGGTGGGTCTTCAGTATTTGATTGTCGTTCACACCGACATTAGTAAGTTGACTCGGCGGTATGGGACACTTAGCCAAAGAAAGTCTGGTGGATATAGCCAGCACTAGTACGCAGATACTCTAGGTTGTATTCTTCTAGGGGCGTACGGAAGGGCTAGGCCCGATAGTGTGGATACCCGCTTAGGAGTGGGAGGACCTACCCACTGTCTCCGTTTGCCACTACGGAGGTTCCTGGGAGTGAAGCTAGCTGCCCAAACAGGGGGAACTAAAGGTCTGTGTGCATAGAGTCGTATGCGTGAGTTGCAC
Organism: Platanthera zijinensis; assembly: GCA_039513925.1. Classification (NCBI taxonomy): domain Eukaryota; kingdom Viridiplantae; phylum Streptophyta; class Magnoliopsida; order Asparagales; family Orchidaceae; genus Platanthera; species Platanthera zijinensis. Next base: position 37,836,941 of record CM077083.1, read on the forward strand.
TTGCATGAATCATGGCATAGCATATCACTACACTCATATTTGCATACAACCGACACCCCAACGTATAAATCGGTATGGGACTTTTTATACAATGGGAGCCTTGCAGAAGACCCCTTAACTTATAAGTTTATATGGGCATTCATATAAGTTAAGGTTACTTACTTATTTACTTTTTTGTTCTTTATCTGCCTTCTTATATATTTGTTACTTACTACATGTCTACTTTATTACTTACTACCGTAGAATTGCTAGATGTACTTTATTTTAGATAGTTGTTTATACACCATGATAGTTGTTAGATTAGTTCCATTGTCATCTGCTTGATTACTCTCCACCTTTATAGCTTCCCTTTCCTCCTCTCTGCTCGGTGCTTAGGAGCTGTGGGGGGAGGGGTAGGGGATGATAGGGCTTAGTCTTATGACTAATGGTTTTCGAACCACAACATTACAGGAGCTCCGGATGGGAGATAGGGACCAGCACCAGCGGAGTATGGTGCGCATGGAGGTGGGTCAGTCTAGCACCGGTGCACCTGCGACCAGCTCCGTGAGTGATGAGTGTTTTTATAGCTTCCGCGATGAGTGATTTGAAGTGAGGACTCTGATGTACCGGGCTCGAGCCCGTTTATCTATATTTCATCTGAACTGTATCTTTGCGGTACTTATACTTTCTATTTTTATCTATTGATGGACTGGTTGTGATTCTGTTCATATATGTTTCTGTGGACTGTTTACATTTTATGTATACTTGCTTCTCTCTCTTGTGATCGAAAAAGGCCGGCAGAATTGGTATTTTGTAGTGGCAGCCTTTCCGTGAGTCGGTGCCACCGCAAAGCGGCAATTCTGGGCTAAGACCCCGGTGTTCGAAAAGAAAAAAATGGGGGTCTTACATTTTTATTCTGCGAAAAGACACAGTCATCACCTATTCACCCCTCTCTAGGTGATTTAGGTAGACACTAGATACTTTCATTGGTATCAGAGGGGCGTTTTGTTCGATATAAGGTTATCACCTTGAACAAGATCCCAGATCTAGCATCAAGAGATTCCGCTTAGTAGCCATGGACAGAAACAAGGATATGTCTTCGATGATGTTAGTAGTGTGCACCAATGAGAACTTTCCCATGTTGAAAGAACGAATCAGGTTCTTCATGGAAGCAGTAGATCCGAGAATCTTTCAGATTATGGAAGAAGGACCGCATATACCTACACAAGCCTTAGCTCTGAACCCAACTATCATGATACCCAAGAAGATGATGGATTTCACTAAAGATGAAATTGCCCTAGTCTCCTTTGACAAAAAAGCAAAGAACATTATAGCCAGTGCAGTGGACGATTCAATGTTACAAAATTTATTCCACTGCAAATCTACCAAGGAGATGTGCGACTGCCTGGTAGTTCTGATGGAAGGAACAGAAGAAGTTAGAGATGACGCAGATCATTGTTGAACCAAGAGTACAAAGCGTTCAAGCAGGGACCAAAAGACACCATTGCAGATAGCTTCGAGAAATTTTTCAAGATTGTCAACGGTCTCAGAAACTGCGGCCTCACCTTCACTAATGGTGAATTGAACGAAAAATTTCTCATATCCTTAACAAAGGACTGGGATACTAAAGTGGTAGTCATTAGGGAGTTTGGGAAGTTGCCTGAGATTGACCCTACAACCTATTTAGAAAGTTGCTCTCCTACGAGCTTCAAATGAACACCAGAAAGGAGCAAAGCAGCAGGACTTCAAGTAGAGAGAAGTCAGTTGCCATAAAGGCTGAAGGTTCAAGGAAGTCTAAAGCAGTGTCACTAGTAAGGACACGTGCTCCAGACACCCCAAAAGACTCTGAGCCAAGCACATAGGGCTCTGAGCTATCTGATGGGGAGTTCTCCCTCATATCTAAGCAGTTCAAGAAACTGCTCAGTAAGAGGAGACAGATGAAGAATCAGTCATCCTCCACTGACTTCAGAAGATCACGTCATGATGGTGATCGCTCCAAGAAAAGCTACAACAAGGAGGACAGGTATAAATCTAAACCAAGTAAACAGTTTTCCTTTGACGTTGTTTGTTATTGTTGTAATAAGCCAGGACACATGTTTGCGGAGTGGCCCTACAAGAAGAAGGATCCAAGAGAGAGGAGAAGAGATCCTTCAAAGGTATAAAAAAGGAAGAGAAAAGCTTCGTCGCCAAGAAGTCCAAGACTCTTAGTGACATCGACTCCAGTGAATCCAGTTCAGAGGACAAAGAAGCTTACTTCGGGCTTATGGCTCGATCAGACGAGGAAGTTGGCGACTCGAAGTATCACGGAAAGGTAAACTCGCACACGATACTCTCAGAATCAGAAACGTCAACTAATGGTCATGAAGACTATTCTTCTGAGGAAGAGGATTCTGAATTGATGGTTCAGCATGAGAACCTTTTGAAAGCGTTTGACAAATGTCGTAAGGTAGTCAAAACGCAGCTAAAAGAGATTGCCTCCCTCAAGGCAGTGGAAACCAGTCTGAAGGAGGAAATTGCAAAATTACTTCCTCTCAGAGAGGAAATCCACTCCTTGAAAGAGGAACTCAAATGCTATGCTAAAACATTGAGTCTGAAGGAGAAATACCTTGATGAGCAAGAGGAAAAGCTCTTAGTGGAGAGAAAACTTATGGAAAGTTACTCTAAGCCGAAGACTATTCTTCCCCTCATTGATGAATTTTCAGCTCCGAAGAAGGTAGTGGTCTTGGCCACATAGCTGGTAAAGGTAAGGCTGCCAAGAAAGCCAGTGCCAAAGAAAAGAGGAAGGCACCTCTAGGTCAACCCTCTTTTAAGAAGGTAATCTTCCCGACGAACAAGTTTGACCTTGAGTCGTCCTACGGTCATCTTGCTAGGCCTACTTACGTAGAGCCCAAGAGGCGATACCAGGGATGGACCCATCCCTGAGACTATGGTGTCAGTGTTTTCAAAGCACCTTATGAAGAGATTCAACTTCAGAATTATGGTCCATCTGTTCATGGACATAACTATAAGAAGGCACCAAAAGACAAGACTATTGTACCTAAGGTAAAGGAGATGGAGAAGCCTTATGTCTGTTGCAATCAGGAGGCCTCCACCTCCAAGTATGTTGCCTCTGCTAGACTATATTCATAGGGTAAAGCAGAAGTACAAGAGAAGGTATAACAGGTTTGATTGTTGGTGTTGTGGCAAAATTGGTCATTTTGACGCAAATTGTTGGTTTAACCCTGCAAATTTTGAAACTCCACGAGTTAACCGTGCGAAACCGACCACTCATCAGGTTAATGTTCCTAGTGGTGGTAAGCTGACAAGGAACCAAGGACCCAAATATGTTTGGGTTCCTAAGGTAAAATGATTTATGGTTGCATCCAAAGGCCAATAAAACTTCGATATGGTATTTGAACAGTGGATGCTCTCGGCATATAACTGGGACAAGAAGCTTATTACTTGATTATACCTCAGTCAAAGACGGACCAAACGACATCTTTGGAGGGTCAGACAGGGTAACTACTAAAGGCTACGGTATGATTTCCAACTGCATAGTCACTTTTACAGACGTAGCTTATGTTGAAGGATTACAGTATAATCTGATAAGCATAAGTCAACTATGTGACAAATGTTATATCGTTGAGTTCTACAAGGACAAGTGTCTGATAAAGTCGTCTGCTAATTTGGAGACGATCTTAACAGGCACTCGGAGTAGAAATATATTTTGTTTAAATTTTCTATGTTTAGACAATTCAACACCAGTGTGTTTTTTGGCTAAAAGTAGTGTGTATCTTTGTGACCAATGGCACAAGAGATTAGCACATATTAATTTCAAAACAATAAATATGTTATTTTCTCACAGCTTAGTGCGCGATGCTCTCAGCATCAAGCGCCTTAAAGAGAGTCCATGTCACTCATGTCAAATGGGTAAGCAGGCAAGGGCTACCTTCAAGGGTATTGCTGAAAAAAATTCTTCGAGAAGTTTGTATTTACTTCATATGGACTTATTCGGTCTCATGTCAATTCACAGTTTAGGAGTTAAAGTATATACGTTGGTAAATGTTGATGACTACTATCATTTTACTTGGGTGTTCTTTCTGAAACACAAGTCAGGCACCTTTAATTCTTTCACTAATTTTGTCCGGCAAATTCAGAACGAATTGAACTGCTCAGTGGTCAAAATCAGAAGTGACCACGAAACAGAATTTGAGTCTGGTGTCATGAAAATTCTGTGAAAGTCAAGGTATCTTTCATGAGTTTTGATCTCCGCGTACTCCACAGCAAAATGGAGTTGCTGAGAGAAGGAATAGAACCCTCATTGATGCATGTACAACTATGTTGAACGACGCTTCACTTCCGGAGTACTTCTGGGCTGAAGCAGTCAACACAGCTTGTCACGTACAAAACATAGCTCTAATCAACAAGAACCACCGTATGACTCCCTATGAACTACTTAAGGGCAGAAAACTGACTGTGTCCTACTTTAGAATCTTTGAAAATAAATGTTTTGTACTTAATAATGGGAAGTATTACCACACAAAGTTGATTGGAAAATGTTTTGAAGGAATTTTTATAAGATATAGTAGTCATAGTAAGGCATATAAGACGACGTTGACGGAGCTCCCATTGTCCACGAGGATCCGGGAAACGGTAAAGTTCTCGACGGCGGCCTGAATGACCAGCGCATCGCAGAACGGATCCTCGTGATCCGGCAAGTCCTTCCGGGAGAAGGTAATCTTCTCATCAGTGGTGGGGTTAGGGACGTGGAGGTGATGCTTCGGCGGTACATGGTGTGAAGACTCGCCTTGTGAGCAGCCTCGACTCCCACCCCCCCCCCCCATGGATCACTTTGATCCCTCCTCGGCCTCCAACATCGGCCCGGTCCTCACACCTTTCCACCTCTGCTCCCGGCAGGACTACTTCGATCTACACCTCGTGGCGGTGCTGCTGCTGGGCCTACACCTGGCTCCTCTCATCTCCAAGAACTCCGGGCAGATAGTCGTCACATTCCCTTCCTCCTGGTGGAAGTCATAGTAGGGCAGCTCCTCTCTACCTCTCGGCCTCCTCCTCTGCACTCCTCTCCTTCTCCTCCCCAGAGCTATTGCCATAGCTTGGTGTTGATTGGGGAGGGGGGCCTCTAGCCCTGCCTCCAAGCTTGAGGGTTGAATTGGCCTTTCCCCCCTTGGCGGTTGTCTCCGCCATGGAAACCACTCATCGAGCCCTGATCATGCCACTCTGGCTGCCTCCAGGCCAGCCGATTATTCGGCTCTTGGCGGCCCCACCTCGGCTGCTGCTATTGCTACTCCCACTACCTAGGCTCTGCCCTCCTGGCCTCCTGGCCCTTGCCGCCTCCTAACTCCTTCTCCTCCTCCGGAGCCCACCTAGTTAACTACCTAGCAAATGCTGGGTTCGACGTTTATCCCTCGACTTCCCGAGCAGCCCACTCCATCAGCTCTTCGAAAGATAGCGGGGGAACTCGCTTCAGCTCCATCCAGAAGAACCCCCATTGTAGTCCCAGGGTAAAGGCCACCATGAGGGTGTGTTTGGGCATCTCCTGGACTTGAAGGACCTCCTCCTGGAACCTATCTACGTAGCTCCCCAGCATCTCATCTGCCCCCTGCTTGATGAGAAACAGGGACTCTGACTCCCTCTTCCTCTTCTTCGAAGTAGAGAACCTCAGCAAGAACCTTCGGCGCAGGTCCTCAAAGCAGTAGATGGAGCTGGGGGGCAGCTGATAGAACCAATCCCTCGTCTTCTCTTTGAGGGTGATGGCAAAGAGCCGGCACTTGAAGGCATTTGACATCTGCCTAATTGAGACCACATCCTCGAACCACTGGATGGGTTGGACCGGATCGCCCCTTCCGATATAGTAGGACATTTTGGGCTCGCGGAACCCCTCTAGAATGGGGGCGGACGCGAACAACTCGCTGAAATGGTTCCCGCCACTCACGGGGCGAGCCGTGCGATCTCGCGCGTCCACCTCGTCAGACCTTCCCGCACTCACCGAGTCGGGGAACAAGGCTCGCCCTGGGAGATCTCGCCCACTACCTTCCGCCGCCGCTTCCCTCCCAGGCCGCTTAGCAGGGGCGCTCTCGCCCAGTGCTGGGGCTGCGACCACTAGGACAGAAGGTGTCAAGCACTCGCCGCGAGCCACGAGTGCGAATGTTATGAGGTTCCGCATCTCCTGTCGGAAGTCCTCGAATATGCCGAGGGTGGTGAGAGGGGGGAGATGGCGAGTCAGCCTGGTCAGATCCTTGCCCTTCACCTCCAGTCATTGAGCTCGCTAAGGTTTTCGGTATTGTTCACTCTCCACGCTCACCCCACCAAAATGTTGAAACCGAGAACCGGCTTTTGTGGAATTCAGACCCTTGGGGAAGGTGTGACCGCACACTTCTCCTAGAAGGCTTGGCTGGCCGAAGACTTAGAGCTCAAAAGTGACCCAAGACTCCAGCACGGAGGTCCCACCACACACCTGAAATATCTAAGAGAGTTTCCCCTCCTTAGTCAATGCTGAGCTAAGGGCACCTCAAAAAGCGCAAGAAGATCTAGGAAAGAGAAAACTGGAAAGCATGCCTTCTGAGGTACTCCCTTAAGTCTATTTATAGATTTCAAAGTCTGGCCTACAAATAACATAACTCCGCTATTCTAAACTGCTATATGCAGCCAAAAGTGGTCTGTCAATAGACAAACTCCGCTGCTCTGAGGAGCTACAAGCAGACCTCTGAGGACAACTAGGTAATATTGTCTTTGGACCCAACTGGGCGAGTGACCAATGAAAGTTCCACTCGCCTAAAGGCGCGAGTGCCGGGAGGCCTGACACTCGCCTCCGTGGCTCCGAGGGTGGAAGTGGGATCAGAGGATAACTCGCTGATATGGGCGCGACCCCTCACGCCTGCCACGAGCGAGACCCCTCACGCCTGCCACGGGCGAGAGCCTCCTTGCCTGCTATAGGCAGGATCCCTTTTGCTCCCCCTAGGAGAATGCTGATATGGAAGGTTTCACTCACCTACTTTGGCCCTCATCCTGGCTGGGGACCCAGACAGCAAATACGGGATTGTACGGGGGTAGTTAGGTCTTTTGCTTGTTTTTAGGTTTCCCCTTACTCAAATATATGTATGAGTAAGGGACTAGCATTACTAAATTAACCTGAGACATCCTTTTCCTATCCACTTGGTATCAGAGGCGAAATCTCGTACTCACGACCGTAACTCGCCCTAGCCCTAGCCTTCATTCACGAAAAGAACTCGTCGTCGCTCGGTTCGACCTCTCCCGTCGCTCGGTTCGACCTCTCCCGTCGCACTTCATTTGCACACGACCGCAACTCGTCGTCCCTCTTCTCTACGCGCTTCCTCATCGTGATGTTGGGCGACACTCTTGCCGGCTGCTGAGAGGAACGCCGCCGCCGTTCCTCCATGAAGCAGCCTGTCTCTCCTTCATGAAAAATGAGCTCTACACGGCCATCTTGTCACTATCAATGCTGCAGTGCCGCCGATCTGTGATGTCCCTGGCCGATACCGTGTTGTTGTCCTGTCCCGTATCGCTGATATGTGCTCTCGTGCCGTTGTCTGTGCTCCTGTGCCGCCGATGTATGTGTTGATGTCTCGTTGTGTGCGTTGTTATTCCGTGTCGCTGCCGTGCCGCGTCGCTTCCTTTGTTGAACCCAATCTGCTGATTTGTGATGTACTTGCTCTTGTGTCGGTATGGGTTAACCTGATTCATCAGTTTCTGATCCGGGCGTGATCCAGCCTCCGATGGTTGAGCCTCAGCGGACCCATGGCCACTCTAGCTCCTTGAAGATTACCACGGTTCCTCTGGATGACACGAATTACCTGGAATTGTCTCATGCTGCTAAATATGTCATCTGTAGCCAATAGATGTTTGGCTAAATCGATGGGTCGATTACGTAGCCTCCAGTGCCTGATCCGTCCTGGAAGCGCTGGGATTATGACAACTCTTGTTGTTTCTTGGCTCTTGCATTCGATGTCACCCAAGGTCTATCGGAGCTATATGCTGATCGACTCCGCTTTCGAGATCTGGACTCATGCTCGTGAAACATACTCTCAGATTGGTAGTTCCACCCAGGTTTATGAGCTCACTCGCCACATTTTGTAATTGCATCAAGGGTCGATGACTGTCTCATCGTTCTTCTCGGAGTTTGAGCGCTTGTATCAAGAACTGGACTACTTTGCACATTTCACTCCAGCATGTACAGCGGATGCCGTCCTGTTAAAGCAACGAGAGGATCGCTTCCGTCTTCATGTCTTCCTAATGGGATTGAATATGGAATTTAATGTGGTCCGGACACATGTTCTCCACCGTTCTCCTCTTCCCTCCCTTCGGGAGGCGTTCAGCATGATTCTAGGCGTTCAGCAAGCCTCTCAGTGTTATGTCTCCTCCAGATCGTTCTGCTTTGACGAGTGTTGGTCGTGGCCTCATCCCTACTCCTACATCTTCTATGCCAAACTGCGATTACTGTGGTCGACGGGGACACTCTCGGGAGGCATGTTTCAAACTTCATCCGCATCTGGAATCTTCTGGTCGTAGTCGTGGTTGGGGTCGTGGTCCTGGCCGTGGGGGCCATAGGAGCAGTGACTACCGTTCCCATGACGTTGCTTACACTACTGATGTCTATGATGAGTCCCGATCTCCGACTTCTTCCTCTCTTACTGCACAGGAGTTGGATGTCTTTTGCCGCCTGCTTCCTCTCAGTCTGATCTGGTCACTAGAAGCTCCACTTCTCTTGTCACTGTTGTTATGCCAAGTGCTAATACGGCCACCACCTCACCTTCTGAATGGGTGCTCGACTCCAGTGCCACCCACCACATGACTGGATCTTCCTCAGGTTTTCTCTCTTATACTCCTTTGTCTGGTAAGGAGAAAGTTATTTCTGCTAACGAATCGTTTCCCTCCATTGCGGGCAAGGGCAACATTTCTTGTTCTCTGTCCATATCTCTTACCTCGGTTCTTCACGTTCCCTCCTTTCCACGCAATTTACTTTCCATTAGCAATCTTAAGAAATCTCTTAACGGCTCCGTAACATTCTTTCCTGATTCTTGTGTTTTTCAGGAACTGGGTACGGAGCGGAACATTGGCAGTGGTGAAAGTGAAGGGATAGATACTACTCTAGAGGGGGGTGAATAGAGTTATCAAATTTTGCACAGACAAAACTTAATATTCTACCCAACTCCCTTGGAGTGAAGTGCGGAATGAAAAGATTATAGATATTGATTTAACCTTAAAGCCTAACACAAGTGATGTGTACAAACACAAGCTAACTGTAATTACAGTTAAGCTTGGAAAAACCTAATCAGCAACTAGCAACCTAGTTATATCTAATCACAGCCACAATGCAGGAATTAAACAGTGGAATCCAGACGACACAAGGAAATTTATAGTGGTTCCCCAAACAACTTGGGTACGTCCACTCTTCTACCCACACGGTAGGAATCCACTCAGGTTTTTGATCAGGTGCCCTGCCACCAACAGAATCTGATTCAGGTAGATTCAGAAACCCTTTAGACTTTTGATCAGGTGTCTAAAAACCAAGCACAGGTTTTTGATCAGGTGCCCTGCCACCAAGGTATACTTTTGAAGGGAGTAATAACCCTGTACAGGAGGGGGAAGAAGGTTAAGATGTCTTCTCTATTTTACAATAGATTAGAGAAGCACAAAAGCTTGCACTGAGCTAGAATGCTCTAAAGAATCAAGGCTCCCCCTGGCTCAAGAATGTCCAGGTGAAGTCTTGCTTCAGTGCAGAGAAACTCTTCAGAAAGTTCTGAAGGAAAGAGCTACAGGAAGAAAAGAAATAATAAAATAAAAGATCTTCGAGCAGCTATTCTTCTTCTTCTTCTTCAAAGGAACTCTGAGTTAGATCTTCCTGAAAGCAGGAGAACTCAGGTTGAAGAAGAGATGAAGATCTTAACACTTCTCAGTTAGATGGAAATTGCTGAGAGCAGGAAGCTTGAGCTTGATGAAGGCTTGAGAGCTTGAGAATGAACAACTGGTTCGCTATTAGCTTCTGTTTACTAGCTTGAATCCTTCTTCAAAGGGTTCTTTATATAATCATCAGCAAGCAACGGCTCTCTTCCATTTGAATTATTTGTCTTCTTCTAAGCCTTGAGACCTGGGCTGTAAATATCAAGAAGACAGAAATATCTCTGCAGCAAAACATTCTATAAAAGGAATAAACCACTTTCTAAGAAGCTGCAGGCTTAAATCAGATAACAGAAGGACTAAATAAAGTCACATCAGAAATAATCTCTTTATAGCAAAAGAAGACTTTTCAGTCTAACGGCTATAAAGGGCTGACAATAGATAAAGTAAATTAAAATGACAGCTAATAAGACAAACAACTTTATCTTAAAAAGATTTGACTCAGGCAAAAGAGATGGAGCAAATATTGCCTGGTTATATTATCATACAGCTTAAAATACTGTGCCAGAAAATGTATTAATTAATTAAATATAATAAATAAATACAAAATATAAAGGCAGACAGAAAACGTCGAACGACCTTCGAAGATCGTCAAACGACGCACGGAGATCGTCGAGCTATCGGGCAGATAGTCGAACGATCCAGATAGTCGAGCTATCGAAGGAGATAGTCGAACTACCCCGGCAGATAGTCGAACTATCAGAGCAGATAGTCGAACTATCAGATAGTCGATCTATCTAGGACAGATAGTCGAGCTATCAAGCGCACAGAGATAGTCGACCTACCTCAGAAAACAGATAGTCGATCTATCAAAAGATAGTCGAACTATCAGAACAAACCAGATAGTCGATCTATCAGCAGATAGTCGAACTATCAGATAGTCGACCTATCAGGACAGATAGTCGAACTATCAAAGGCAACAGATAGTCGAACTATCAAAAGATAGTCGAACTATCAAGACGAAACAGATAGTCGATCTATCAACAGATAGTCGAACTATCAAGGCGGAACAGATAGTCGACCTATCAACAGATAGTCGAACTATCAGATAGTCGATCTATCAGGACAGATAGTCGAACTATCAACGCAGACAAAGCGTCGACCAACTGATAGACGATCGTCGATCAGCCGATAGACGATAGTCGAGCGGCGTTCGACTATCGTCGAACGAAAAACCTACTTAACCAAATTCTCAATTTGGAAAAGCGAGGACTCTACAGCTAGACTTCTAACCATTGACCATAGATATTTCTTGGGTCAAGGGGCACAAAGGAGAGGACTAAACTCAAATCAAACTAGGGTACCAACAATCTCCCCCTATTTGAGTTAAGTCTCTCAAAATCTAAAACAGCTAGCAATAGAACACTAAAAATAAATTCAGCAAATAGTTAACAATAAACTGGCAGATTATCAATCAGATAAACAAATAATCAAATATATCACAGCAGTTTAATCAAACTATTAAGAATCTTTAGAGTCTGGTAAAGGATCAGAAGAACTAGAAACAAAGGAAATTTTTCTTAGAGGGTCATCTGATTCTTTCTTTGACATCTTCAGGTCCTGAGCACCAATGATCTTCAGTTCTGTAGCTCTGGGGACAACAGCTTCAGGATGTTTTTCCATGTACTTTGACGGGTCAAAAATCTCAGGATTTACCTGGAACTTTTCAAATTCTTTCTTTCTGTAGACTGACATGGTAGTAAAACCAGTCGTATCTTTACCTTCGGCTCTTGCTTTTCTTATTTGGGCTGCTCCTACAAGTTCTTGGAAGCGAGCCATCCTAAAGTTAGGATCGAGCTCAGGATTTTCATATACGGGCTCAGGAGAAGCAGCATCAGCTATTATATCTAGATAAGACATGAGAGTATACTTAGCAGAGAGGTTCTTGCTAGATATCTTAAAACAAAGTAAACTATTTACCTTTTGATACAGTTTCCTCAGTCTGAACTGGAGAAGGAGAAGGAATTCTTTTCTTTGGAGAAGGAGGTGGGGAAAAGGTTGGTCTTTGAGCCACAACCTCCTTCATTTGTCTTTGAGAACCATAAAATGATTTGCCTTGAGAGCTTTGATAGCCTTGTCTTGGCTGGGGCTGAACAGACGCAGATTTACCAGAGGAGGCAGTAGGATGAGCTGAAAGGTTCCCAGAGGCTCCTGCACCAGGAGGTGGAGGAGGACCTCTGGGAGTCCATCTTGAGACAGGAGTATCATACCTCTTGGTTCTTTTTCTTTCTTTTTGCTGATTCTTCGAAAACCACATCCAATGCTTAAAATCCTTGGATTTGGGGTCAATGCCCTTCAAAATGTAATAGGGAGTGTCATTGTCCTTACTGGGAGGAGGAGGAGGAGCAGCTTTTCTTTTCTTTGCAGCAGATTTCTTTTTCTTTGACTTCTCAGAAATATCAGAATCATCATCATCATCAGAATGGGATGATGGAGGGTTCTCATAAGGATCATAGGCTTCTGAGACAGCCTTTTCTTTAAGCTTTAGAGCAGATTTTTCTCTTTCCTCTTCCATGGCATCCAGAGCCAGAAGGGAGTCTAGATCTAAACCTGGAGAGTCATCCCAGATGGATGACTTTTCAAATTGCAAATCTTTCTCTTTCTCTTTTAAAGATTGAACTCTTAAATTCCATGCTGCTCTTGCTTGAGCTTCTTCCAAACTCAGAATAGGAGAGTCAACTTTGACTTCCTCTTTCTCAGACTCATCTTCTTTATTATCTAAGAAGGATTCCAATTCAAGGTCTACTTGAGTATCAGAAATACTTGGGTCAGCCTCAGAAACAACTGCTATGATCTGAGCAGTTAAATCTTCTTTAATAATATCTGTAAAATTATGAATACATATCTGCTAAATAAGCTTGAATCATTCCTTCAAGGTATTCACATACTATCAAATTAATCGACTCATCAACAAAACGAATGAAAGAGTTACCTTCATATTTAACCATTTCCCATGATTCATTCAGATAAGAAGTTATAACTCCTTCCAGGAATCTAGCAATCATAGGAGTGGAAAGATCTTCTAAGCAAACCTTAACTGCAATCTCAGATAGCAGGATTCCATCTGCTATTTCCTTCTCAGACAAAACTGGAGCTAAAACTTTCTCAGCAGGAGCTATCTCTTCTTCAGCTGGATCTATCTCTTTCTCAGCAGGAGCAGATTCCTCCTGGGCAGACATGACAACATCTGGAACTATTTCTTCCTGAGCAGACATGACTGAATCTCTTAAAGCTGGAGGAGAGGCAGGATGATCTGAGGCATCTTCATTGAACATCTCCCCCTGCCTGATTTCAGTGGATACTGAAACCAGGCCCCTAGAGGAAGATGGCTCAGCTGATTTTGACAAGGATTTGATGGAGGCAGACAAAAGATCAATGGAGGCTGCAAGGGGAGCGATTGCCTCATCAATCATGGTTTTGATTGACGGGGTAATCAGCTCCACAATGCGGGAGATAAGCTCTGGAGAGATTTCAAAAGATGAAGGATGAGAGGTGGATGGAGCTGCAGCAGATATGGTAGTGGTGCTGGGATGAGAAATGGCGTGGACAGGGGATCGAGCAGGAGATGGAGCAGGAGATGGAGCAGGAGAGTTTATTGGGGAATGAATTGGAGAATGAATTGGAGATACAGGAGGAGTAAGAATTCTCTCTGATCCTAACAAATCAAAGCTAGGAGCAGATATCCTAGCCAGATGAGTAGGTAGAGGAGAGGCTGGAGGAGACAGAGGAACAACCGTAGTTGTTTCAGGAGCAGCAGAGGAAGAGGGTCGTACCTCAGCTGAAGTTGATGGTACTTCAACTGCGGCAGACGGCAAAACAGAGGAGGAGGAAGGAATAGCTGAGCCAGCTTCAACAGGTTGAGGAGCGACTGGTACAGTCCTTGTGCCCTCAGATGTTGCTGGAACAGATTTCACAAACGTCCTCTTCCACTTAGAGAACAAGTGGGGATCCATCTTCTTGCTGGCGTTGATTGTTGTTGCAGTTGAACTTAGCAGCTGGGGGTATTTCTCCTTAAGGAAGATTCCAATGACCCTTCCCAGGGTGACTTCCTTCTTACCAGTCTTCTTCCTGATTAAATCAAACAAAACAGCTGCCCAATCTATCCTTTTTCGATTAACAATCGCACACATGAGTGCGAATTGCTGCCTTGTTATATTGTCGTGGGCAGAGTGCTTACCCAGGAGCACTTTTCCGACTACCTCAGCGAGGAACTTGATCTTGAAGGGGAAGTTTACTTTGAGCAGCTTGATAGGAATGCCCTCAGCATGTCCCAGCTCAACCAGCATTCTTCCAAATTCCTGAGCGTCTTGCTCATAATCCTCATCACCAATAACTAATTCAAAAACATCAGATAAGACGGCCGGAGTCAGGATAACTTCTTCTCCGCCTATGGTACCAGTCATCGATTCGTCTGTGGAAGACGACGTGAAAGCCCATTCTTTGATTTCTGGAATATTGATCTTAATCCTTTCAGACATCAGCTTCTCTAAACCCTGATCCCTGCAGAGTTGGAGAACTTCCACGATTTCGGCATCGCAGCTACTGAATGCTTCGAAATCCACACTGAATCCTGCATCAAACTTCACTACGGCTAGAACAGCTGGGGAGACCGCCATGGATTCGCTGGAGAAGGCTCGAGAAAACTACAGAGAACGAAGAAGACGAAACGCCCGGAAATCGCAAGCGGGAAAGCAGAATGCGAAAGGGCACGCTCCGTCGACGATAAAGCAAAAGATCTTTTAACCTAGGTCGACTATCGGTTTTATATTAGACCGGAAATAGTCGATCTATTAAAAAGATACTTGACCCGATAGTCGAACGGCCGTTCGACGATCGGCTCAGAAGCAGAGTAGTCGAACCATCGTTCGGCTATTTCTGGCATCACACGCAACAAGCTGTCGTCGTTCAGAGATCGACGATGAGCTCAACCTGTTCGACGATGGTCGAACGTCGATCGACGATCTTCAAACAGATAAGCTATCATTAACCAGAGGTCGACGATAGGCTCAATCCGTTCGACGATCTCCGATCATCGTTCGACGATCTTCAAGCAGATTTCAACAAAGGCAGATATAGTCACACTTAGTCTCGTCCATTAATCATGCCTAGTTGAACTAAAAAGAGCAGATGCTTCTGTTCATCTAAAGGCTTGGTGAATATATCACCTCTCTGAAACTCAGTGGATATGAACTCAAGACAGATCTTGTTCTTTTCCACACAATCTCTCAGGAAATGGTGCCTAATCTCAATGTGCTTGGTTCTAGAGTGGTGCACTGGATTTTGTGCAATAGAAATGGCACTGGTACTATCACACATGATCTTGGTGTTCTTGTGTGAGTAACCATAATCCACAAGCTGGTTTTGAATCCACAGGATCTGTGAACAACAACTGGTAGCTGCTATATATTCAGCCTCTGCAGTTGAAGTTGAGACAGAAGCCTGCTTCTTACAGAACCAAGAGACCAATCTCTCTCCCAGGAACTGGCAAGTTCCTGAGGTGCTCTTCCTGTCAACTCTGCAACCAGCATAGTCTGAATCAGAATATCCAATTAATTCAAACTCTGACTCAGTTGGGTACCAAAGTCCTAGATTTGGACATCCTTTTAGGTATCTCAGGATTCTCTTTAGAAGAATCAGATGAGATTCCTTGGGGTTGACCTGGAATCTAGCACAAAGGCATGTAGCAAACATTATATCTGGCCTACTTGCAGTTAGATATAATAGGGAACCAACAATGGCCCTATAATTCTTTTGATCAACTGGCTTGCCGTGATCATCAGAATCAATAACTACATTAGTAGCCATGGGTGTAGGCATTGCTGAAGCATCAGCCATCCCAAATTTCTTTACCAATTCCTTGGCATATTTGGATTGGGAGATGAAGATACCATCAGCATCTTGCTTAACTTGGAGACCAAGAAAGTAAGACAGCACACCCATACTACTCATCTCAAACTTAGAATGCATCAAGTTGGAAAACTTTTTGCACAGTTTGGGATCAGTGGAGCCAAAAATAATATCATCTACATACACCTGAACTAACAGGATTGTGTCCTTGTGATGCTTGACGAAGAGGGTTCTATCAACTACTCCCCTAGTAAAGTTGTGCTCTAACAGGAAACTAGCTAAGGTCTCATACCAGGCCCTAGGAGCTTGCTTTAGTCCATAAAGAGCTTTCTGCAACTTAAAAACATGAGAAGGCTGAGTTGAAGAAACAAACCCTGGTGGTTGTTCAACAAACACCTCTTCCTTAAGCTCACCATTTAGGAATGCACTTTTGACATCCATTTGGAACACCTTAAACTTCATGAAGGCTGCATAGGCCAAGAAGATCCTTATTGCTTCTAGCCTTGCAACAGGAGCAAAGGTTTGGTCATAGTCTATAACTTCCTCCTGTCTGTAGCCCTGAGCTACAAGCCTAGCTTTATTCCTTACTATGATTCCATTTGCATCTAACTTGTTTCTATACACCCACTTGGTGCCTATGATCAGTTGGCCTTTAGGTCTTGGAACCAAAGTCCAAACTTTACATCTCTCAAATTGATTGAGCTCCTCTTGCATTGCAATGATCCAGTGGGGATCTAGCTCTGCATCTTTAAAGGTGAGGGGCTCAACCTGTGAGAGGAAACAAGCATGCATCACATCCTGTCTTAATTGGTGTCTTGTTTGTACACCAGCTGATATGTCTCCAATCACTTGAGATGTGGGGTGATCTCTAAGTGTGACAATATCAGCAGGTGGGATGTGATCTTCAGCAACAGTTGGGATTAATTCCTCAGGAGGAATTTGATCTACTGTTGGTGGTACAACAACAGCTTCAACAGCTTCAGTAATGTCTTCATCACTGTCTGATTCAGTGATCTGAAGAGTTGATAGTTGAAGGATTTCTTGAGGGGCATCATGTACCTGCAAAGAACTGGAGGAAGAAGAATTTTCCTTCTCCTTGTAAAACATCTGAGACTCATCAAAAGTCACATGCACAGATTCTTCTATCTTACAGGTTGATTTGTTATAAACCCTATAAGCTTTGCTTACTTGGGAATATCCAAGCATGATTCCCATTGAAGCTTTTGCTTCAAATTTTCTAATGTATTCTTTATTATTATTATGAATATAAACAGTACAGCCAAAAATTCTAAAGTAATTAATTTTTGGTTTCTTTCCTTTAAGCAACTCATAAGGAGTTTTACACTTAAGTTTGTGTATCAAACTTCTATTCAAGACATAGTTGGCTGTACTAACAGCTTCTGCCCAATAGGATAGAGGCATGTTAGCATCTGCCAACAATGTACTAGCAGCTTCAATTAGTGTTCTATTCTTCCTTTCAACTACCCCATTTTGTTGGGGAGTTCTAGGAGCTGAGAAGCTATGTTTGATACCTTCTCTCTCACAGAATTCTTGCATGAGAAGAGAGTCAAACTCAGTACCATGATCACTTCTGATCAAGGCCACATGAGTAGAGTACTTAGTCTGCACACAAAGTAGAAAGTCTGTAAGGGCTTTGAAGTTATCAGACTTAGTTCTCAAAAAGAAAACCCAACTGAACCTAGAGAAGTCATCTACAATTACTAAAGTGTAATACTTCCCTCCTAAACTCTGTACATTTATTGGGCCAAAAAGGTCCAAATGTAATAAATACAGGATTCTAGGAGAGTCACTTTTATTTACAGATTTAAATGAATTTTTGGTTTGCTTGCCTAGCTGACAAGCCTTGCATAGGCTCTCCTTCTTGTAGGGGCAAGAAGGTAAACCTCTAACAAGGTTGTGCTTAGATAACCTAGATATATTTTTAAGGTTTACATGACTAAGCCTTTTATGCCATAGGGAATTATTATTAAGGGTTACTTCATTAAACAGGCAGATTTCAGAGTGAGATGAATTAAAATCTACTAAATAAATATTACCTATTCTAATACCTACTAAAACAATATTATTATTCAAAGTAATATTGCAAGATGAGTTGGAAAATGAAACCTGGTAGCCAGCATCACATAGCTGGCTGACTGAAATCAGGTTATGCTTCAGTCCATTGACATAAGCAACTCTCTTGAATGTAACTGCTCCAATTGTGATCTTGCCATAGCCTTCTGTCTGACCACAACTGGAGTCTCCAAAGATAACCTTTGGGCCAAGCTTAGCTTTGAATTTTGACAGTAGATCTTTATTTCCTGTCATATGCTTAGAGCATCCACTATCCAAATACCACTTATTTTGAGTGATTGGATAGGCCTTCACCTGCAAGACAGTTATTTAGACAGAGTGGACCCAGGTAACCTTGGGTCCCTTGTTTTTCACATAAGAAAAACTGGAAATATAAGAGAATGCAGGCTGAGGGTGATAGCCTAGTGGGTGAGATCTCCTAGGTGGGATTCTCCATGCTGATGATGGGTCAACAAACCTAGGGTTTCTATTCTCATTTAGGTTTCTATGGAATGGATTATGATTTTAAAAATCATATTGAAATCGTCGATCGACGTTCGACGATGGGCGCTCAGATCGTCGAGCTTCGTTCGACCATGGAGCATCCGATCGTCGAGCGGCGTTCGACGCTCTTTGCATTCCTTTGAAAAACTTCTTTCTCTTTTCTCTCTTAGCTTTATTTAGGGTTTTATTTACAAGGTTTACTTGCTCAGTGTTCTTCTTTCCACTAGCTGAAATGAAGTTCACTGGAGTTGAAAGATTATTTTTAAGAAGGACTGGGGGTTCACTGGGAGAAGCTCCTAAGCCTAGTTTATCATTACCTGACCTAGTGTTAGTCATGCTGGTAATTTCTAACAGCTTAAGGCTTCTACCATTAAGGGATTCTTCTAATCTCTTAGACTTAGCTAACTCTATTTTAAGAAATTTAATTTCTTCACTACAAGTAGTGAGATCTTCCTTTAACCTAATGTTTTCAGAGGCTATTGATTCTGAGTCAGCTAACCTATTTCTAAGTTCTTTTATTTCTTTTTCTGAACTAATTAAATCTAAACATAAAGATTTAAATTCTATCTTAAATTCTTCTGAAGTAAAATCATAAGATGAAAGTACCTCATCTTCAGTAGGCATCTCTTCATCAGAGTCAGAACTCTCTGCAGCAGAGTGGTTGCTGCAGGCATCTATTGCCATTAGGCAAACTTCTTTTGCCTTCTTCTCTTCCTCATCTTCACTGGAGCTTGATGAGGAGGATTCTTCATCAGAATCACTCCAGGTTTCAGCAATGAAACCTCTCTCCTTCTTCTTGTTTTTGTGGGAGGATGGCTTGGAGTGCTTCCTGTGTTGTTCTTTGTCTTTTCTCTTTTCCTTGTTCTTCTCCTCTGGACACTCTGGCAAAATGTGTCCAGGCTTCCTGCAACCATAACAGATGATTTCTTTAGCAGGAGAGCGATCATACCTTGGTTTGTCTTCATAGCGTGAAGACTTCTTTCTGAACTCCTTTCTTCCCATCTTGAGAAATCTTTTGGCAAACAATGCCATAAGTTCCTCATTAGATTGGCTGCCTTCAGCATCTGCAGCCTTAAGAGCTAGAGATTGCTCTTTTCTTGTTGGAGTGGGGGTCTTGGCTTCAGCTTCTGCTTCTCTGGTCTTCAGCACTTGCTCAAAAGACTTGAGCTTGCCGAGGAGAGCTTCAGTTGAGATCTCATTAGTGCTTCTGGCTTCCTTGATGGGCCAGATTCTTAGATCCCATGTGCTAGGGAAGCACATAAGAATCTTATCATTGACCTCTGTCAATGATATGTCCTTGTCCAGGGTCCTCAGCTCATTGATGATTGAGCTGAGCCTGGTGTACATAGCTTCAACTGATTCAGCATCAGTTTTCTTGAAGTTCTCATACTGTGAAATAAGGTTGGACCTTCTGTCCTTCCTTTCATCAGCTCAACCAGCTACAATCTGGTTCAGTGTATCCCACATGGCCTTTGCTGAGGAGCAGTCAGCCACCTTCTGGAACACCTCATCAGACATTGTCTGAGCCAGTATGTTCATTGCCTTGGCATCTGCAATTTTGGCCTTCTTGTATTCATCATTGTAATCTGGAGGAGGCACTGCACTCATATCAGATGATGAGGCAGTGGCAGCAGCAGGTGCTCTTGGGGGACCTGACAAGATGGAAGCAAAAATACTTTCATCAATAGAGTTCATATATAATTTAATCCTTGCCTTCCAGATGCCAAACTTTGCTAAGTTGCATGCTGGAGGTCTGGTGCTAGAATAATCCTTAGACTGGGCCATGATAGTGAATATCTATAAGCTCTTGGTATCTATCAGGATCTTGTGACTTAGGTGTTAGCCTATACAGTCAGTCAACCTCCCTCTGATACCAATTGAAAGTGAAGGGATAGATACTACTCTAGAGGGGGGGTGAATAGAGTTATCAAATTTTGCACAGACAAAACTTAATATTCTACCCAACTCCCTTGGAGTGAAGTGCGGAATGAAAAGATTATAGATATTGATTTAACCTTAAAGCCTAACACAAGTGATGTGTACAAACACAAGCTAACTGTAATTACAGTTAAGCTTGGAAAAACCTAATCAGCAACTAGCAACCTAGTTATATCTAATCACAGCCACAGTGCAGGAATTAAATAGTGGAATCCAGACGACACAAGGAAATTTATAGTGGTTCCCCAAACAACTTGGGTACGTCCACTCTTCTACCCACACGGTAGGAATCCACTCAGGTTTTTGATCAGGTGCCCTGCCACCAACAGAATCTGATTCAGGTAGATTCAGAAACCCTTTAGACTTTTGATCAGATGTCTAAAAACCAAGCACAGGTTTTTGATCAGGTGCCCTGCCACTAAGGTATACTTTTGAAGGGAGTAATAACCCTGTACAGGAGGGGGAAGAAGGTTAAGATGTCTTCTCTATTTTACAATAGATTAGAGAAGCACAAAAGCTTGCACTGAGCTAGAATGCTCTAAAGAATCAAGGCTCCCCCTGGCTCAAGAATGTCCAGGTGAAGTCTTGCTTCAGTGCAGAGAAACTCTTCAGAAAGTTCTGAAGGAAAGAGCTACAGGAAGAAAAGAAATAATAAAATAAAAGATCTTCGAGCAGCTATTCTTCTTCTTCTTCTTCTTCAAAGGAACTCTGAGTTAGATCTTCCTGAAAGCAGGAGAACTCAGGTTGAAGAAGAGATGAAGATCTTAACACTTCTCAGTTAGATGGAAATTACTGAGAGCAGGAAGCTTGAGCTTGATGAAGGCTTGAGAGCTTGAGAATGAACAACTGGTTCGCTATTAGCTTCTGTTTACTAGCTTGAATCCTTCTTCAAAGGGTTCTTTATATAATCATCAGCAAGCAATGGCTCTCTTCCATTTGAATTATTTGTCTTCTTCTAAGCCTTGAGACCTGGGCTGTAAATATCAAGAAGACAGAAATATCTCTGCAGCAAAACATTCTATAAAAGGAATAAACCACTTTCTAAGAAGCTGCAGGCTTAAATCAGATAACAGAAGGACTAAATAAAGTCACATCAGAAATAATCTCTTTATAGCAAAAGAAGACTTTTCAGTCTAACGGCTATAAAGGGCTGACAATAGATAAAGTAAATTAAAATGACAGCTAATAAGACAAACAACTTTATCTTAAAAAGATTTGACTCAGGCAAAAGAGATGGAGCAAATATTGCCTGGTTATATTATCATACAGCTTAAAATACTGTGCCAGAAAATGTATTAATTAATTAAATATAATAAATAAATACAAAATATAAAGGCAGACAAAAAACGTCGAACGACCTTCGAAGATCGTCGAACGACGCACGGAGATCGTCGAGCTATCGGGCAGATAGTCGAACGATCCAGATAGTCGAGCTATCGAAGGAGATAGTCGAACTACCCCGGCAGATAGTCGAACTATCAGAGCAGATAGTCGAACTATCAGATAGTCGATCTATCTAGGACAGATAGTCGAGCTATCAAGCGCACAGAGATAGTCGACCTACCTCAGAAAACAGATAGTCGATCTATCAAAAGATAGTCGAACTATCAGAACAAACCAGATAGTCGATCTATCAGCAGATAGTCGAACTATCAGATAGTCGACCTATCAGGACAGATAGTCGAACTATCAAAGGCAACAGATAGTCGAACTATCAAAAGATAGTCGAACTATCAAGACGAAACAGATAGTCGATCTATCAACAGATAGTCGAACTATCAAGGCGGAACAGATAGTCGACCTATCAACAGATAGTCGAACTATCAGATAGTCGATCTATCAGGACAGATAGTCGAACTATCAACGCAGACAAAGCGTCGACCAACTGATAGACGATCGTCGATCAGTCGATAGACGATAGTCGAGCGGCGTTCGACTATCGCCGAACGAAAAACCTACTTAACCAAATTCTCAATTTGGAAAAGCGAGGACTCTACAGCTAGACTTCTAACCATTGACCATAGATATTTCTTGGGTCAAGGGGCACAAAGGAGAGGACTAAACTCAAATCAAACTAGGGTACCAACAAGTGGTATGTGCAGTGGCGGCTTGTACTACTTGGACACCCATCCTCGTTCTCAGGCCTTTTCCAGTCCTATTGTTACTGCAGAGGATGTTCACCGTTGGCATCTGCGTTTGGGACACCCGTCCTCTGTCTACCTGCAAAAATTATTTTCTGTTTTTTTTTACCTTTTCTTCAGAAATTTTTTTGTGATATTTGTGATCGGTCTAAACATGTGTGACATACCTCTTCACATCTTTCTTTTCCTAATAGCACTCCTTTTTATGTTATACATTTTGATGTTTGGGGGCCGTCCCCCATTGTATCGTTGACTGGTTTTCGCCGGTTCGTCACCTTTATTGATTGTTTCTCGCGTACTACATGGGTTTGTCTATTAAAAAAGAAAAGTGACGCTTTTCCGTGTTTTCAAGTCTTTCATAACATGGTGAAAAATCAATTTAATGTCACTATCCGTGTTCTACGAAGTGATAATAGAGGGGAGAATGACGATCGTGGTTCCTTTGGCGCTTAGATCACCTCTCACGGTATCATCCACCAGAAAACTTGTGCTTACACATCCACTCATAATGGAGTGGCCGAACGGAAAAACTGGCATCTCCTTGAGGTTGCTCGTTTTCTCCTATTGACGATGCATCTTCTTAAACCCTATTGGGGTGATGCAGTGCTTACTGATGCACATCTTATCAATCATCTTCCTTCTTGTGTTCTCTCCTTTACTACTCCTCTTGCCCATCTCTCCACATCTGGCGTGGTTCATACTTCCCATTTGTCACCCCGTGTCTTTGGATGTGTCTGTTACGTGCATGTGCACCAACCTCAACGTGACAAACTTGACCCTCGGGCTCAACGTTGTGTCTTCCTGGGTTATTCCTCCACGACAAAAGTATATCGCTGTTATCATCCCCCCCCCTCCAGGCGTATATTATGTACCATGGATGTTACCTTCCATGAGGGGGAGTCCAACTTTTTGTCCTCGACTCATGTTTTTGGTTAGGGGGAGAGTAGTACTACAGATGATGTTATTGATGTCCCCCTGCCTCTTCTTTAGTCCTCTTCCTCCATTCCCTCACCTCCTTGCACTCCGGTACCCAGAGCTCCTCCTATCCCGATACTGGACTCCTCTACTACGATCACTCATTTTCCCCATGTATACCATTGTCGCTCAGGTACACAGGTCACCTCCATGTCAACTCTACCAGTGCCGACTTTGGACTAAGATTCTGATGATGCAAATCTGCATATGCCTCTTGCATTGCTAAAAAATGGTAAAGCTACTTCCACGCAACATCTTATTTCTAATCATGTGGCTTATCGTCAACTTACTCCGATTCATCAGACTTTTTTTTCATCCCTTTCTCTAGTTGTAATTCCTAAGACATGATAGGAAGCATTGGCGATACTGGCTTGGACACAGGCTATGCGTGATGAGATGTCCGCCTTGGACAAAAATCATACATGGGATATCTCTGCTCTGCCTTCAGGAAAGAAAGTTATAGGTTCGTGGTGGGTCTTCTCTGTTAAGCAGAACCAAGATGGCAAGGTGGAACGGTACAAAGCGCGTCTTGTCTCTCAAGGATACACCCAGACTCAAGAAGTTGATTATTAAGAGACTTTTGCTCCTGTAGCAAAAATGAACTCTATTCGGGTTTTGTTATCATGTGCAGCTTGTCTGGACTGGGAACTTCATCAACTGGACGTGAAAATTGCGTTTCTCCACGGTGAGCTTGAGGAGGTGTACATGAAATTCCCTTCTGCTTTTGTGAAGAAAGGAGCTGAAGAGCTTGTCTGCCGTCTAAGGAAATCCTTATATGACCTGAAGCAATCTCCAAGAGCCTGGTTTGGAAGATTTCTCACAACAATGCTCAAGTTTGGGTACACGCAAGCTCAATCGGATCATAGCATGTTCATCCGGAGACATTAACAGCGTGTCGTGATTCTCATTGTCTACGTGGATGACATCGTGATTACTGGAAATGATACAAAGGAGCTTGTCAATCTCAAGACCCTCCTATCTGCTGAATTTGAAGTTAAGGACTTGGGAAGATTACGGTACTTCCTGGGCATCGAAGTGGTTAGATCTGAGCGGGGTATATTTATTTCCCAACAGAACTACATATTGGATCTCCTAAAGGAAACTGGTATGCTTGGTTGTGTTCTTGCGAACACCCCTATGGAGGAAAATCACAGGATTGATGAAGATGGTGATGGTGATCATGCGGTTGTATCACGTTACCAAAGATTGGTCGTAAAACTTATATATTTATCTCATACACGTTCGGACATTACGTATGTAGTTGGTATTCTTAGCAGATATATGCATTCTCCTAGAATCAGACATCAAGAAGCGGTGTATCATCTACTGCAGTATTTAAAGAAAGCTCCTGGTCGCGGCCTCCTATTATCTAGGAACAACAACTTGGAGATTAAGGTTTTTACTGACGTTGACTGGGTTGGTTGCTAGGATGACAGAAAGTCCACAACAGGATACTGCTCCTTTGTTGATGGTAACCTCGTAACGTGGCGAAACAAAAAGCGGAATGTGGTGGCCAGGTCAAGTGCAGAGGCAAAATATCGTGCCATGGCCCAAGGCTTAAGTGAGGGATTATGGTTACGTATTGTGTTACAGGATTTGGGTATCCCTGTGAAAGCCCCCTTCTCCTTATTTTGTAACAATAAAGCTGCAATTAGTATTGTTCATAACCCGGTCCAACATGACAGGACAAAGCATGTCGAAGTGGATTGGCATTTTATTTAGGATCACTTGGATAAGAAAACAATTGTTACTCCGTTTGTTCACTCCAAAGATCAGCTGGCCGATGTGTTCATCAAAATCTTGGGGTGTGATTGTAACGACCCCATCCGTTAAATGACGTATAGTAGAAGGTCCGGCCGGGGCCCCACACTATATGCCACAAACAGACGGTGAGGTCACAGGATAATACCAAACCATACGAATCCTAACTCAGAGCATTCTAGCGGAAGCTTTAAGTTACAACTTTGAACTCTAAACAGGAATGTCCAATATATAAACCACCTTTATATATATAACCATGGAATGTACAACAAAGGGTTTGGCCTTAAGGCCTTACAGTTCCTCTTCCATACAACATGATTTACAAACCTCGGCGCGCAGGCCGGCCATACATGAGTAAAAGAGAACAACCAAAACATTCGCTTAGCCTTCAAGGGCTAGCCGCAGCAGCAGCAGCAACAGCAGTAGGGCTTCAGCCCATCACTTACCACTTGGCTCTCCAGCACCTGCACGGGAACAATCCACCCAACCGGTGGCAAACAATGCAACGGTCAGCATTCAGCTGACCCAATTATAACAATACTCCCCTTTATCGGGGCATGAGCATTCTTTCCCTGCAAAGCATGGCATCATCAAATAGCAACTATGTGCGCGCAGGCACATTCAAGCCATCACAACTATCGGCCACACGGCCCGACAGTCCGTGCACTCAGGGCACATTCTTGGTGTATCGGAATACCAGGGTCAACACCACCGTCTACACGGTATTTGAGCATTCTAGTCTTTCCGGCGCGCGGGCCTAAGACTCTCATTAGGCGCTCCAACAAAACCTATAACCAGGCTTCCAAGTCGGATGGACCTAACGCAGGTACGGATCAGCCACCCCCCGTTGCTCAAGTTGCCGTGCCACCTCGAATACGGAAGTATCCATGGCTATTTATAGGCGCGGGTCAGTTTCACCTTTCCTGTTCGGCAATCTGCCTTTTCATCGAGTTGCAGCCCAACGGCTCAACCGCTCATAAAGTGGCAACGCACGGCCACAAGAGTTGCATCCAACCCTCTTCATTTCCTGGACATCATCAAGTACTTCCTGCTGCACCAAGCAACAGGTAGGCACAAGGCAACACAAGCCATAATCACGGAGCCTTCTCCGATATGCAAACAAGCATCACCAATCCAGACCATGTCCAGATGGGCTTCACATAGCATGCCTAGAGCCGTACTCCAATTCCAGCCTCTAACAAGGGGGACTTCACATATCTACCCCAAGGGACACCACAACCACCGCACACTCGCGGGGAAGGGTTTTCCCTATGCAATGCAGAAAAGAAGGACTTCACATGTCCAAGGAGGGAGATCGTTACCCTTGTCGATCTCTTCGGAGCCATTGAAAACTAGCCAGTGAGAAAGAACCGCAGCAGCCTTGCCTTCACAACGCCGGCTTCGGATCACAAATCGGACCACGGGAACTCCGCCGGTGGCTTGCTCTCCTCCTCCTTCTTCTTCCTCCTCTCTCTTTCTCTCTTCCTTAAGCAAAATGAAGAATGCCTTCTTCATCACCCCTTCACGAATTTAATCCAGCCAGGAATCACCTGAGCCCATGGATCCAAAGAGAGAATCTGAACGGCCACGATTTGCCCAAAAAACCCAATTTTTGGCTGACACGGCCTGTGACACGCCCGTGTCACAGGCCGTGTACCCTTAAGCGGCACACGCAGTTTGAACCGACTGAACAACACGGGCATCGACACGCCCGTGTCGCACCTGACACGCCCGTGTCATTCCTGAGACACGCCCGTGTCAACCCTGCCTCATCGAGCTGCTAACAGTACACGGGTCGGAACACGGCATCTGACACGCCCGTGTCCAACCTGACACGCCCGTGTTCACGGCTTGGTTCAAGGCCGTGTACTACTCTGACTCGAACAGGCCAATTTCGAAATTTAATTCGGACACGCCCTGGGACATGCCCGTGTCGAAGGCTGTGTCCCAGGCTCGACGATCGTCGACTATCAATCGTCGACTAACCTGAACACGCCCTGGGACACGCCCATGTCCCAGGCCGTGTACCCCCGACACGCCCTGGGACACGCCCGTGTCCCAGGCCGTGTCAAACAGCCTGCACCTCAAACTTCATGTTGAGTCTTTTTGGGGTCTTTTTGGGGTCTTTTTGGGGTGTTACAACCCTCCCCCCTTAACAAAATTTCGTCCCGAAATTTGCACGGTAAGGAAACAAGAACCAACAATGATATAACTTGATAACTCGGTTATAACATAAAGTACACGGTCTACAGCTTATACAAACAGTTCGGGAAATTCAGCTCGCATGGTCTGCTCTCGCTCCCATGTTAGCTCTTCACGGCCACAATTGTCCCATCGGACCTTGACCATCCCGATCACTTTGTTCCGCAACTGTTTCTCGGCTCGATCCTCGATCCGAATGGGTCTAACTCTCGTCGTTAGCCCATACTCGACCGGTACCCGATCATTCTCCACCACTTGAGCTGGATCCTTTACCGCCTTACGAAGGACTGAGATGTGAAATACATCATGTAATCCACCCAAGTCTGCTGAAAGTGCTAGTCGATAAGCAGCTTCCCCAACTCGCTCCACCACCTCAAATGGACCAAGATACCTCGGACTTAGCTTTTTCAAACGCCGAATCCTGGACACGCCTTTGAAGGGTTTGATCTTCAAATATACCCAATCACCCACCGCGAACTCCACGTTCCGATGTTTGGCATTGTAGTACTTTGCTTGACGATCTTGGGCTATCAGTAGCCTCTCCCGAATAGAGCGTATGAGCGAGGTAGCTTCTTCGACTTCCTTTTTCCCACTCAGCTTAGATTCGCCTGCTTCTGCCCAAGCTAACGGTGTACGGCATTTACGACCATACAACGCCTCAAATGGTGCCATACCAATACTCGCTTGGTAGCTATTATTATAGGCAAATTCGACAAGAAATATATAATCTTCCCATCTCTTCCCAAAGTCTAGGGCGCACATGCGGAGTATATCCTCTATCGTCCTGTTGGTTCGTTCAGTCTGGCCATCCGTTTGGGGATGAAAGGCCGTACTAAACGCTAACTTTGTACCCAACATTTGATGAACGAGCCGTCAATCATTCGATGTGAACCGCCCATCACGGTCACTAACGATGCTCCGAGGAACACCGTGCAGTCGAACAACCTGCTCCACATAAAGCTTGGCCAAGGTTTCCACTGAATCGTCTCTTCTGTTTGGAAGGAAGTGCGCCACTTTTGTCAACCGGTCCACAATCACCCAGATTGAATCATGACCGCGTTGAGATCTTGGCAACCCGTGCACGAAATCCATCGAAATATCATCGAACTTCCACTCCGGAATAGGTAACGACTTCAGGAAACCGCCAGGCTTCTGGCATTCTGCTTTCACTAACACACAGGTATTGCATTCAGCCACATAACGTGCGACATCTTTCTTTAGTCCGGGCCACCAGAACAACTTTTTCAGATCTCTGTACATCTTTGTGCTCCCTGGGTGAACTGAGTACTTTGCAAAGTGAGCTTCGTACATCAACTCTTCCCTCAATTTACCCACACTTGGGACGCACACTCGACCATTTCTTCGTAACAACCCGTTATCCCAAGAGAATTGGTCATCCGGCCCATCTTTTGCATAGCGCTGGAGACTTTCATCAAGCTTCATTGCTCGCCGAACTCTGTCCGTAAGGTCATATTGCACCTCCGTCCAGTTCAAGCATGCGTCTGTTGACGAACCCTTGTCAACACACGATATCTCCAAAGCTTCCAATTCTTGGATCAAACGCTGATCATGCCTCTGCAACCAGCTTGCCCGTACCGGAGTCTTTCGACTCAAAGCATCAGCGACCACATTTCCCTTCCCGGGAGTATAGTGAATCTCGAAGGTGTAGTCCCCGAGGAACTCCATCCATCTTCGTTGTCGCATATTCAGATCCTTCTGATCCAACAAATACTTTAGACTTTTGTGATCCGTATAGATATCCACTTTAACGCCATATAGATAGTGCCGCCACAACTTGAGCGCAAAGATTACCGCCGCCAACTCCAAATCATGGACGGGGTAATTCCGCTCATGCACTTTCAACTGACGCGAGCCATAAGCAATCACTTTACCAAACTGCAGAAGAACGCAGCCTAAGCCGCTCCCTGATGCATCACTATAGATCTCATACCCATCGGTACCACATGGCGATGTCAACACAGGCGCCGTGGTCAAACGACTCTTCAAGTCTTCAAAAGCTCGCGCGCACTCCGGCGTCCAAATGAACTTTTGATCTTTTCTCGTCAGCGTGGTCAGAGGTAAAGCAATCCGTGAGAAGTTTTCCACAAACCGTCTATAGTAGCCCGCAAGTCCAAGGAAGCTCCTGACCTCGGCCACTGAAGACATCACTGGCCAATCTCGAATGGCACTTATCTTCAACGGATCCACCGTGATACCTTCTCCGCTTACCACATGGCCTAAAAAGGCTACTGAAGAGAGCCAGAACTCACACTTTGAGAACTTGGCATAAAGCTTATTCCTCCGCAGGGTATGCAAGACCAACCGCAAATGGTTTGCGTGATCCTCTTCCGACTGAGAGTATACTAAGATGTCATCGATAAGCACAATAACAAACAAATCCAAGTACTCTCGGAACGTTCGATGCATTAGGTCCATAAATACCGAAGGCGCATTACATAGGCCAAACGGCATTACCGTGAACTCATAATGACCGTAGCGTGTTCCAAACGCCGTCTTGGGAATGTCACCTTCCCGAATCCTTAGCTGATAATATCCCGATTTCAAATCCAACTTGGAATAGACCGTTGATCCCGCCAGCTGATCAAAGAGGTCATCAATCCGTGGGATCGGATATTTGTTTTTCTCCGTCAGCTTATTCAACTCGCGGTAGTCAATACATAACCGCAAACTACCGTCTTTCTTTTTCACAAAGAGAACAGGCGCGCTCCAAGGTGACATACTTGGGCGTATATATCCCTGCTCCAACAACTCTTGCAATTGGACTTTCAACTCAGCCATCACTTTTGGCGCGACGCGATATGGAGAGCGGGCCACAGGTTTCGCACCTGGCACCAACTCAATAGAGAAGTCAATCTCCCGCTGGGGTGGTAACCCAGGGAGATCTTTAGGAAACACGTCGGCAAACTCTGACACAACTAGTACTTCACCGACACTGGCCTTTGGCTCAACAGCCTGAATTAGCGTGAAGAATAACTCCGCGCCCTTCCGAACAGCATTGACGACTTGGAGTGCAGACAACAGCATCCCGCCAACTCCTCGCATACCAGCGAACTTCGTCACAAGTCCGGTATTCTGGCCCAGTGTAATCTCCTTGGAGTTGCAATCAATAAAGGCACGCTGCTCCGAGAGCCAGTCCATACCAAAGATCACATCAAACTCCGATAACGGTAGCACAGCTGCACTCAAACCGAAATCCCGACTTCTTATTTGCACATCCACATCGCAAGCCCTATCCGCAAGCATCACACAGCCATTCGGCAACAGCACCCTTGTACTATCCACCGTCACATGACTTGGTACCCCAATGCGAGATACGAAATCCTCAGACAGAAAAGAATGCGAAGCACCCGTATCAAACAGGGCTCTCGCCAAATTATTCCGAATCAGGACAAAGCCTGCAGCACACACATCATGCACAAGCTATACATAACCAAAAACAATAGCACCAGCAAGTAAACTAAATCAACTCGTACCTGTGACGACGTCACTTTGCTTAATCGCTTCCTGTTGGCCAAGTTGATAGATTCGGGGCTGCGCCTGGGACGCAGAGGAATCAACCACCGCTTTGCCCTTCTCAGCATAAGACGCACCCGTCTTCTAGTCCCCTTTGGGCTGCACAACCCGACAGTCACGAGCAATATGCCCCACCCGGCCACAGTTATAGCATGTACGAGAATCTCGCCTTGATGTCGCTCCCGACACAACGGTCGTAGTCACTTGCCCAGATGGCTTGGACCTCTTGCCCCCTTTCTTCTGGTAAAACGACTTGCTCGAGCGAGGTGCTTGAAACTCTGGCTTCGTCGCAACCAAGCCCTTGTTCCCTTGCACTCGCCGCATGTCCTTCTCCAACGCGCACGCAGTATCAACCAACGCCTGAAACCCTTGGTTCACTGAACTCGAAAGCAGGAACCTCAACTCATCCCGCAATCCTTCATAGAACCGATTCGTTTTCCTTTGGTCATCCGCGAAGATTGTTCCCGCATATCGTCCCAACCTGGTAAACTCATGCAAGTAGATATCCACACTATCTTCCCCTTGCTTTAACCTTTGGAACTCATTTTCCATAGCAATGCGTTGCGCCGCTGGGACATGTTTTGCCAGAAATATCCGAGAGAACTCCTCAATCGACACTTGCGTTAATTGCCTGCCCGCCAAATGGTGTACCTCAACCTCGTCCCACCACAACCGCGCCTGTCCTTCAAGCATGAAGGTGGCCAAGGTGACCTTGAGAGTTTCCTCCGCCCTGATCGCTGTCATTATCCGCTTGACACGCGATAACCAATCTTCCGCCTGCGTTGGGGATCCCATTCCCGCAAACGTAGGAGGACTGAAGCTCATGAATTGCTTCAACTGTCGGTCAGCTGCTCGTGGATCTACAGCCTCAACCGGCTCGGGTCTTACATCAACACGAACTGGCACTACTGCCGGCTGCGCTTGCCCGGTCGGCTGAATCATGGCAAATAGCGCCTCAGCAACTAAGCGAACAGTTTCCGCAGATGGAGGAGGTGTTGGCACCTCAGCTGGTGCCGCACTCTCATCAGAGCGCTGGGGCTCAGACTGCCCAGCACCACTACGTGTCACCTATAGGTGGACAAGACACACATTAGCGAACGTATGCAAGCAAAACAACACAAAAAGGAACGCGCAGATTCCTCAAACAAGATTTTGTACATTCCTTAATGGACATTCCAGAGTTCATTAGCGTTACAGCAGGTCGCACAAACACGTGCTCGCCACCCCACAAAAGAATTCGACCACGAATTCAAAAGAGGAAGACCGACAAAAGCTGATACCAAAATGTAACGACCCCATCCGCTAAATGACGTATAATAGAAGGTCCGGCCGGGGCCCCACACTATATGCCACAAACAGATGGTGAGGTCACAGGATAATACCAAACCATACGAATCCTAACTCAGAGCATTCTAGCGGAAGCTTTAAGTTACAACTTTGAACTCTAAACAGGAATGTCCAATATATAAACCACCTTTATATATATAAATATGGAATGTACAACAAAGGGTTTGGCCTTAAGGCCTTACAGTTCCTCTTCCATACAACATGATTTACAAACCTCGGCGCGCAGGCCGGCCATACATGAGTAAAAGAGAACAACCAAAACATTCGCTTAGCCTTCAAGGGCTAGCCGTAGCAGCAGCAACAACAGCAGTAGGGCTTCAGCCCATCACTTACCACTTGGCTCTCCAGCACCTGCACGGGAACAATCCACCCAATCGGTGGCAAACAATGCAACGGTCAGCATTCAGCTGACCCAATTATAACAATCCTACCCCTTTCTCGGGGCATGAGCATTCTTTCCCTGCAAAGCATGGCATCATCAAATAGCAACTATGTGCGCGCAGGCACATTCAAGCCATCACAACTATCGGCCACACGGCCCGACAGTCCGTGCACTCAGGGCACATTCTTGGTGTACCGGAATACCAGGGTCAACACCACCGTCTACACGGTATTTGAGCATTCTAGTCTTTCCGGCGCGCGGGCCTAAGACTCTCATTAGGCGCTCCAACAAAACCTATAACCAGGCTTCCAAGTCGGACGGACCTAACGCAGGTACGGATCAGCCACCCCCCGTTGCTCAAGTCGCCGTGCCACCTCGAATACGGAAGTATCCATGGCTATTTATAGGCGCGGGTCGGTTTCACCTTTCCTGTTCGGCAATCTGCCTTTTCATCGAGTTGCAGCCCAACGGCTCAACCGCTCATAAAGTGGCAACGCACGGCCACAAGAGTTGCATCCAACCCTCTTCATTTCCTGGACATCATCCAGTACTTCCTGCTGCACCAAGCAACAGGTAGGCACAAGGCAACACAAGCCATAATCACGGAGCCTTCTCCGATATGCAAACAAGCATCACCAATCCAGACCATGTCCAGATGGGCTTCACACAGCATGCCTAGAGCCGTACTCCAATTCCGGCCTCTAACAAGGGGGACTTCACATATCTACCCCAAGGGACACCACAACCCACCGCACACTCGCGGGGAAGGGTTTTCCCTATGCAATGCAGAAAAGAAGGACTTCACATGTCCAAGGAGGGAGATCGTTACCCTTGTCGATCTCTTCGGAGCCATCGAAAACTAGTCGGTGAGAAAGAACCGCAGCAGCCTTGCCTTCACAACGCCGGCTTCGGATCACGAATCGGACCACGGGAACTCCGCCGGTGGCTTGCTCTCCTCCTCCTTCTTCTTCCTCCTCTCTCTTTCTCTCTTCCTTAAGCAAAATGAAGAATGCCTTCTTCATCACCCCTTCACGAATTTAATCCAGCCAGGAATCACCTGAGCCCTTGGATCCAAAGAGAGAATCTGAACGGCCACGATTTGCCCAAAAAACCCAATTTTTGGCTGACACGACCTGTGACACGCCCGTGTCACAGGCCGTGTACCCTTAAGCGGCACACGCAGTTTGAACCGACTGAACAACACGGGCATCGACACGCCCGTGTCGCACCTGACACGCCCGTGTCATTCCTGAGACACGCTCGTGTCAACCCTGCCTCATCGAGCTGCTAACAGTACACGGGTCGGAACACGGCATCTGACACGCCCGTGTCCAACCTGACACGCCCGTGTTCACGGCTTGGTTCAAGGCCGTTTACTACTCTGACTCGAACAGGCCAATTTCGAAATTTAATTCGGACACGCCCTGGGACACGCCCGTGTCGAAGGCCGTGTCCCAGGCTCGACGATCGTCGACTATCAATCGTCGACTAACCTGAACACGCCCTGGGACACGCCCGTGTCTCAGGCCGTGTACCCCCGACACGCCCTGGGACACGCCCGTGTCCCAGGCCGTGTCAAACAGCCTGCACCTCAAACTTCATGTTGAGTCTTTTTGGGGTCTTTTTGGGGTGTTACAGTGATGTGTTTACCGACGATATCCAGAACATTGGGATGACCGATATCTTCTGCCCGACTTGAGGGGGAGAGTTGTGAAATGTTATTCTTCAAGTTGTTTACCTTTTTTCTATGTACACCCTGGTCGGGGTAGTTATGTCTTTTTCTTGTTTTTACGCTTCCCCTTACTCAAATATATGTATGAGTAAGGGGCTAGCATTATTAAATTAACCTGAGACATCCTTTTCCTCTCCACTGTAAACACAAGAGTACGATTAGAAGGCATGACCGAGAAGTCACAATAATGTGCACCAACGACAGCAGTACAATAGGTGCATGATTTCGACTGAGTCAATGACAACGACGAAGGGATGTGCCTGACCTCGTAGTAGAATGCAAGAGGGATCGACCTCAACACGTAGTGGAGGTAACTTAAGACGACAATGGAGGATCGACTAGGTCAAGGGCATATCTATGCGTAGGGGGTCCCACACCTATACTAAATAAAGCAGGACAATAGAGAAAAAAATAAAAATGTACTAAATAAATAGACTACATATATTAAATAAAGCTAAGAGCAGAATTATTTGCATCTAAATGGGCTAAGTAATCTTACTACGTAAAGAAATTGATTACCAATGTAGATAATGTAAAATATTGTTTTACAAAATAAAAAATGTTTGATTCAAAAGTAGCTGTACTACATATTCATTATTAATTCACCTGGTTTTAATGTGGGAGTTAGGTCTCTCATTTCAGTAATTTACAAAAAAAAAAATTGGCTAATACTATCCTGGTTTAAAAAAAACCAAAAAACTCCGTATTGGATCAAATTTCAGATGGCAATAAAAAGACTAAGAATAACTATTACACAAGCTCCGCAAATTTAGAGTTTAACCCCAAAAACCTTGATCAAAAACTTAATTGCTTAGGATGAAATACAACCAAGCAAGAGCACCTTCAACAATTTAAAACCACAATAAATTCTTTAAGAAGAATAGGCACAAACCAAAGGAGAAATAAATAGCAGAGCCATGAATAACATGATGGCAGGGCGTGAGTAATAAGTCACAACATGTAGTTCTAAATAATTTGTTTTCAAAATCAATATTAACAAATTTAGAAGACAGAAAGCCCAAAGTAAAATTCACGAGGTATGAAAACCTTACAATCTATCAAGAGGACCTTCAGCCAGAGCTTTGAAATCAGTTGATTTTGACTGCCAAAAATAAAATGTTTAAAAATGAACATTTTAAAAAATGACTGTAGTCAGGCTAATACGCATCTATAAGATTTCATACCTGGACAAGATCCAACACTTCACCAGATGTCAAAACAATATCCACCTCTGGCACCTTTATGATTGAACCAGCGTCATTAGGATCAGTTTCCACTCCATGATACACTGAAAATACAAAGTCATCCCTAGCAGCCTCAAGCTTTTTATCATAACAGGGCATCACCGTCACATGGTAGATTTTGTCTGGCCTAAAAAAGGTTGCAATACAATTTTAAACTTAGTCAAATCAAATTTTATACTAAGAAAACATCATTATATTCTCACTTGAAGAAAAATAGGGACAGGAATCATTGTTCTAAGAAAAGCGGATTCAAGGACAACCATATTTACTTTTTGAAGGTGAATGATGAAAATTACATTCTGATGAAGAACAATGGTAATAAAACCTCTTCGAAGCATGAAACATCAAAATTATTTGGCTCAGTAATTTATTAATTTATACATAAGAATGTTCTTAGGCATTAGTGAGATTAAGACAAAATATATGGCACAATGGCGACAAAGGATCCGTATAGCCGACCCCACTATAGTGGGATAAAAGCTTGAGTGTTGTTGTATACATCAGAATGTTCATAAAAAGGGACAGTTTGAGTAAATGCCAATAAAATCTACTAGAAAGCAATTGATTAAAGGATTAGGGCACACATTACATGAGATATGCCTATATAGGTGAGTATAGGGTAAATCAGAAAACAGAAAAATATATATAAATATATCTATAATGTTCAATTATCTCCCTCAAGTAGGGAGTCAATATCCCTAGGTAAATATATCTGACAATTAATCGTTGAAGTGGGTAAACCGTGTGCAAATATATTCCCATTGCTAAGGAGGTCTTTCCTTAAATGTCTTATCAATTCAATAAGCTGTCTTAGCATCTAGAACTAGACTGTGGGAAATATTAAAGGCGGCAATGTTCTCACAATATAGAAGAATAAGTACGCCTTCAAGAGTCCAAGACCCTGAAGGACTAATTGCGATCATAGACCATCACACACAGACCCAATGGTTCAATATTCCGCCTATGCGCTTGACTTGACCACCCATTTTACTTTTTTCTCCTCAAAGATACTAGGTTACCACTAACGTAGAAGCAGCACCCAAGTGTAAACTTTATATCATCTTGACTACCGATCAGTAAGGCTAAAAATTTTTAAGTTTTCATTCCTTGAATAAAGAAGTCCACCATAAGGAGACTTTTTGAGATACATTAAGACACTATGAGATACTCACTGATATCGGACCCTGGGAGCATGCATATATCTAATCAACACTCTCACTACATAAGTGATGTTAGGGAAAGTATGAGATATGTAGATGAGAATGTCAATTAATTTCTAGTAGCTTGAGAGGACTCAATTCAATCACAAACTTTGACTTTATTTATTTGGTGATTGGCTTCAATGGGAGCATCGACAAGTGCACAATCAAGCTAGCTAGCTTCTTCAAGGAACGCTAGGAGAATCTTCTATTAGAATTATAAAGATTCCTCAATTAGATCTTGCAACTCCAATCTCTAGGAAATACTACAATTTTCAGAAAACTTTGACTTCAACTACACAGCCGTGCTTTCAGCTATGTGATTTCTGTAATATCATCTTCTACGATAATAATGACAGCGACATATAAAATAAGAACACTTTTGTATTTATCAATTTGTATAGAGTGTGGACCGAATAATCCTATATGTATCCTAACAAGATAATAGCTTTATGGAATCTACCGAACAAGGCTCAAGGGGATTGCTTCAGACCATAAAGAACTTCCTGAGGAGACACATTGCATTCTAATCTTGTTTGTGAAAAAAAAACTGGCAGGAACTCTATGTGCATCTCCTCTTCCAAGTCACTATTTATAAATGCATTCCTCATATCTAGTTGTTCTATATCTCATCCAAGACATGTTGAACAAGATGGTGACACTCAAATATAGTCGATATTTGCCATTAGTACAAAAATTTCATGTCTTTGGATGTATCTTGATTCACAAATCTTGCTTTGTATATTTCCACGCCTCCCTCTTGATTCTTCTTGACTAAGAAGACCCATTTTGACCTAACTACTCTTTTTCTAAGAGAAAGATGAGAGATTTGTCATGTTTGATTCTTTTCTAAGGCAAGCATTTCTTCTTTGTTTTTTCCACTCAAGTAAACTCCAACTATATCCACCAATTTTTGGAATTGAAATAGAAGACTGGAAATAAATAAAGGCTTTTTGCGCAAGAGTAATATGGTGACATGAGTTATAATTGGACACAAAATGATAATTTCTGCATGGTTTACCTTTCAGGTGGACAAAAGGTGAGGGTAGGTCGTCGTTAGGATATGGATATGAAGCACATGGAGAGCCTATGAAATTAGGGATTGCACTTTCACAGAGAGAGTACATTTGTAATGATATGCTCTAGGAAGGGGAGGAACGAGATTTCTAATATTTCTTATAGGAGAGATAGTGAACAAAAAAAGTTGTAGGAGGTATAATATGGGGGAAATAGAGCAACAATAGGAAGTGGAATACCGAATACCGCCAATCTCGTCCTCATTCTCAATCTTCCTTGTTAAGAACCAAAATAAGGCTCCCACTCACGGTAAGTGATATTCATACAACAACAACACTCAAGTCTTTTATCCCACTATAGCGGGGTCGGCTATATGGATCCTTTGTCGCCATTGTGCCCTATCTTTTGTCATAATCTCACTAATTCCTAAGTATATCATGTCTTTCCTTATAGTTTCATTCCAAGTAACAAAGGAATACTTAACAAAAACACATCCAAAATACTTAACAAAAACACATTTTTGGAATATTCCAACGAACAGTAAATTAATTTGGCAAATGTGAATAAAACAAACACATCAAAAATACGAGGAGCATGAGATGTATAGACTACGCTTCATGGCAGATGAATAATAAGTGTAGCATACAAACGAAAAGGGGATGAGAGACGATTAACGAGATAAGTTGCGGTCAACATGGCTTCTCCCAATATGATTTAGGAAGAAGCAAGAGAAGAACAAGACACCGGGCAACCTCAAGGTGATGTTTATTTCTCAGTTCAGGTACCCCATTTTGAGAGAATGTATGGATGCTAAGTCCAAAATAACCCTTGTAATCATACTCACCTCAATTATTCCAATGAGTCCCCCAATTTGGGTCACCAATATATGATAATAATTTTGAAAACACAAACATTGCACGCTTCTTTTTTAAGAGACAACAAGGAAGTAGTGAGAAAATTAATAAAAAAAGACAAACTACGATGACTAGATAATGACATTACAAGGGAAGTACCCAGAGCGGCATGCAAAGCTAGAATGAGAAAGGTGAAAGGGTGTTTCAAACTACGATGAGAAGAAGTCGAGTCCTAAGATAACCATGATGCCTTTTTATATTTGTCTCGGGTTCAAAAAGACAATCATCCATATTTAATTGACAATAGACTCACTTAACAAAAAATGAGGTAAAATAGTAGATTGATATATCAAATGACAATAGACGATCTTCGTTAGAAAATAAAACTATTTGCAGTTCTTATCAATGTATTATCTAGCACGCCCAACTCGAGAATGGAATAGATATGTTCACTTCATCCAAAAGCTTTATGAGATTGTCAGCCATTTGTTGATCTGTAGGGATGTATTCAAGAAAAATTGTCTTGCCAAGTATTATCTCTAATAAAGTGATGTCTTAAGTCAATATGTTTGGTCCCGCTATGCAAGACAGGATTGGCTGGAATTACAATAATAATTATGCTATCATAATAATAGAGGCTCATAAAACTCATATCCACAGTCCACCATCTATGCATAATAATTATGTACAGCAACTTGTAGCAAAAATGTATTTAACTTCTATCGTTGAGATAGATACACTATTTTGTGTTTTTGTTGTGCCAAGAAATCAGTATTGAACTTAGAAATTGGGATGTCACAGTGGTACCCATTTTGTCCATCGTGCAACCTACCAGATCCGCATAAGATAATTGATTAGTGCAAAGTCAGATTCTCTAAATACCTTAAGTAAAACTCAGGAATTCCCCCTAGATATCTAAGAATTCTATTAACATGAGTCGAGTGAGATTCTTTTAGGAAGCCTGAAATATAGCAAAATCTCAGGTAGAAAACGTAATATCTACTCTAATATATGTAAGATACAACAGAGATCCAATGATACTTAAGTACGTTTTATGATCCATAAATTTACCAAGTTCATCTTTATCTACCAAAGCATTAGTAGTAGTGTTTTTAAGATATGGGCAGTTTTTTGTTTTAAACATGTTGATAAGTTCCATGATATATTTCAATTGGGGTATAGAAATATCTTCATTACTTTGCTTCACTCGAGACAGAAAGATAGCACACTCACGCTACTCATTTCAAACGTATTTTACATGAGATAAACATACCTCCATAAGTTTACATAAATCTACACTAATAGAAATTTGCTCTTATGTTTTCTATGAAAGAGATTTTTGTGAATTTTCTTCTAGCAAAGGAGTTATCTAGAGAAAATATTAATAAGGTCTCATATGTCTAGAGTTTTTATGGATTATTTGGATCTTCATTTTCTTCATCACTGTCTAAACGTGGGTCCTTGGTGAGTTATACTTACTTCATCCTGGAAGTTGCTTGGAGATTGTAAATGTAACATCCCAAAATTTTTAGGGTCCCTAAAAATTTGATGTCCTGTCTATGTGAGCTACTGAGCCCTGGTGGGACCAAATGACCACTTAAGGAGTGTGAGTGGAGTTACAGTGTGTTAAAGGCACCAGAAATGATAAGAGACCTATTAACAATCACTGAGACATAATCAGGCTGGATAAAGCTCACCTCATCCTTTGAACCCTAGTTGGACTTTTACCCTGTAGAGAATCCCGGAAAAATAAAGAGAATTTTTATTTCTCAAAAATTGTGCTTTTTACTACATGTATTTGTATATATTTATAGGAAGAGAGAGAGGAGAAGTATCCCAATCATGTGAGAAAAAAACAAGAATACAAGTGGGCAAATATATGGGCCTCAATAATGGGCCTTTCTTTACATGATTTTCTCTAACACCCCCCCCCCCCCCCCCCCCCCGCGCAAGCTGGAGTATACAAATCGTATGCACCAAGCTTGGATAAAAACTGATGATACAACGGTCGAGGTAAGGATTTGATGAGAATGTCAGCAACTTTCTCGATAATCGAGACATGCTCTAATTCCAACTTCTTTAATTGAACCTTTTCTCGAATGAAGTAACAGTTAATCTCAATATGCTTGGTCCGCTCATGAAATACAGGATTCTTGGTAATATGTATAGTAGCTTTACTGTTACAAAATAAAATTGTTGGTGAGGAAAGTACGACTCCCAAATCCCCAAGGAGACTTTCTAGCCAGGTGAGCTCTGACACAACAGCCGCCAACACACGATACTCGGCTTCTGCAGATGAGCGAGCCACTAGTGATTGCTTCTTGCTACGCCAGGTAATAAGGTTTCCTCCAAAGTACGTACATAAACCTATTGTGGAGCAGTCTTCAAATATCTCAGAATGCGCTAGACGGCCTGTAGATGAGAGGTACGTGGAGCATGCATAAACCGACTGACAAATCCAACAGCAAATGAGATATCAGGTCTTATAACCGTAAGATATATAATCTTTCCTACAAGATGTCGATAATACTCTAGATTCATAAGTAGATGATCAAAGTCAGATTCATGGGAGAAGAGCTTGTGGTTGGCATCCATAGGAGCTTCAACAGGTTTGCATCTTGAATACCATGCATCCTGAAGAAGGTCAAGACAGTACTTCCGTTGTGATAGAACAAGGTCATCAGGTCATCTGGCTACCTCCAGTTCAAGAAAATACCGAAGATTTCCCAGATCTTTAGTTTAAAAGGCGGATTTAAGTGTTGCTTGATTTGTTGGATTCGGGTAGAGTCATTACCAGTAATCAGAATATCATCAACATAAACTAAGAGAATGACTGTGTCAGGTTGTTGATGATGAGTAAATAGAGAGAATTCGGCAGAGCTTCGTGTGAATCCAACTTCACGAACAACCTTGCTAAACTTATCAAACCATCCTCGAGGAGACTGTTTGAGACCATAAAAAGATTTTCTGAGATGATAGACACGATACTCCCCTTATGGTCTCAAACCTGGGAGGTTTGTGCATATATACAATTTCGAGAAGGTCGTCATTGAGAAATGCATTTTTGATATCCAACTAATGTAGTGACCATTGTCGATGAGCAACCAAGGAGATCAGGGCCCGAATGGTATTCAACTTGGCGACTAGTGAAAAAGTCTCATCATAGTCGAGGCCTTGTTATTGAGTAAACTCACGAGCCACAAGACAAGTATATAGATGTCCAACTGTCACGGCGGGAGAATGTTAGATTGCAAACACGCACTTGCAGCTGACACGAGTCTATCCTGAAGGGAGAGGGACAAGATCCCAAGTCTGGTTGGCCCAAAGAGAAGTCATTTCACCATCCATGGCCGCACGCCACCCCGGATGCTGGAGAACCTCCTGCAAAGAGTTAGGAATAGAAATGAAGGAGAGAGTGTGCGAATTTGAGAAGAGTTGGGGCGAGGCGATGTAAGGATACATAATTCGCCAAGATATGAGTCGTAGAGGTCGATGTCGGATCAACGGGACGCAAGATTGCAGTGGTAGAGGGAAGCTGTTATAGAGCATCATATTTGGGTGGGTGACGAGTGTATACACGAAGGGGTGGTTTGGGTAACATGGGTATCGGTTTTGGTGTGGGAAGAAGAGGTGGAAGAGGAGACGTGACTGGAACCGTAGGATGAGGTATTGGAGGAGTGTTGGATCCCTAGTTGGATTTGGGCTAGGTTCACTAAATTAGGATATGACCCAACATGTATAGATCAGGGTCATGACTATTTATTAGAGTCTAGGTCAAGTCCTTAGACTCAACAGTACAAAGGAACAACCTCCAACACTGCCAAAGACTCAAGACTTAAAGAATTCAAGTTTTGGAAAAAGGAGATCTACGTTCGTCGATCTCCGATCGACGACTGTCGTGCTGAGCTCGACTAACTCAGAGACAATTCTCTGAGCTGAGCTCGATGAACTTAGATCTCAGCTAGACGAATTCTGGACAAAGTGATAACTCCTCTAGTCAAACTTCAGTCAACGAACTAAGAACATCAGCTAGACGAACTATGTCCTCAGATCAACTAACACTCCAACTCTCAGAGCCAAAGATCACTCAACGCTCTCAACGCCAGATCAATACTTCAACACTCAACATCAGAAAATATTCTAAGTCCAGACTGCAGACTCAGCTCGACGATCTCAGACTTCAGCTCGACGAACTTGATGCACAGAAGAAGAAAGTTATCAAGCAGCATTCAGAGTTCGACGATCTAGGATCTCAGCTCGACGAACAGCAATTCTCAGCTCGACGAAAGCCATTCTCAGGTCGATGAACTCAGAGCACAAAATCTGCCAGTGTATGCAGTGCAGTTGTTCGCTGATCTCTGGTTGACGAAAACTGTAAGACATATTATTATTTATTCTTTCTTTTTCTGTCTCCTTATTTTATATCTATTATAGGCTGTTAATTCCTTAGATAATCAATGCTCTTATATCCTTTGAATCGAGTCATTACTGGTAGCAATGATTGCAAATATCCTCCATGGATTAATTGTTTATATCTCGGGACAGGCATATAATAGAATATATGACAGCATACTTGCCATTTTCATTTTCCGAGATTTCGGCTAAGCATTAATTGCAGGTTTTTGAATTCGACCTTGAGGCAGTTATAGAGCATATAATCTCTCAGCCAGAAAGAAGTAATATACACAGAAACCTTTCAGAATACAGAATTTTTCTTAGAAAAACAACAAGTGCAGTGCATACAGCTCTCTGAAGAAAAATTAACTGCTCTCAAAAGAAGAAGAAAGAACAACAATCACTATCAAGAGTCTTTCTTCTCCTTCTCTGTTTTCTGGGATCTCAAGTGACAAAAATATTCAAATCAGTCAAAAGATCTCAGAAAGTAGATCTTACAGCAGAAGGCCTACTCACCCTTTGCAAAGCTTCCACTCCTGAACCATTCAAGATCTCAGGGGGAGCTTTGACAACATCACAGAATCCACAAAGTCTTCTCATTTTTATTTGATAAAAAAAGACTTCAATCAACCTCTTTTCCCCACCTCTGTACAGGGTTTTAATTCCCTTCAAAATTATTCTGGTTGCAAGTCTCCTTCCAAAAGACTTGGGTTGGTTTTTGAGCACCTGATCAAAAGCTCATTGGTGGCATTCATCTGATCAAAACTTGTAGTGGATTCCTACCTAGGGTGGTAGAAGAGTGGATGTACCCAAGTTTGGGGAACCACTATAAAATTCCTGTGTTGTCTGTGTGGCTGTGATTTTCATATGTGCTTGTGCTGTGATTTTTCTGTGTGCTTGTGTTGTGATATAATTGCCTGTGTTGTGATATATTTTGCTGTGTAGCTTAGTTACCTGTTCTCTAATTCACTTGTACACTTATACACTTATATCATAGTAACATATTTGATTAAAGACTTGTTATTTCGGCAAAAATCAAAAAGACTTTAAAAACTCTATTCACCCCCCCCCCCTCTAGAGTTGTTCAGAGTTTACCCTATCTTTCAATTGGTATCAGAGGGTGGTTAATCACATCATACAGGCTCACACCTGGATTAATCAAGATCCTCAGGATAAACTCTGAATAAGTCTTACTAGTTTCTCAA
Source organism: Platanthera zijinensis (assembly GCA_039513925.1). NCBI lineage: Eukaryota > Viridiplantae > Streptophyta > Magnoliopsida > Asparagales > Orchidaceae > Platanthera > Platanthera zijinensis. The sequence goes on from CM077083.1 coordinate 37,881,185, forward strand.
TTTTAATTTTACTTTCTGATATCATGACACAAAACAAGGATTATGTCAGCACCAGACCTCCAGTTTGTAACTTGCAAAAGTTTTGAATCTGGAAGGCAAGAATCAAACTTTATATGAACTCTATTGATGGGGACATTTTTAATTCCATCTTGATAGGACCACTAGCTCCAGTGGCCTCTACTTCAACCCCAATAAATCTCAGTGCAGTGCCTCCTCTAGATCAAATGGATGCACATAAGAAAGCAAAGATTGCTGATGTCAGAGCTTTGAACATACTGCCTCAAACTATGTCAGATGACATATTTCAGAAAGTTGTTGAATGCACATCTGCCAAATCCATTTGGGATTCCCTCAACCAAATGGTAGTAGGATCTGCTGATGAGAGGAAGGATAGAAGATCCAACCTCATATCCCAATATGAGAATTTCAGGAAAGATGAAGCAGAATCTGTGAAAGTAATGTACAACATGCTGAGCTCCATCATCAGTGAGCTCAGAACACTGGACAATGAAATTACTCTGACTGAGGTCAATGACAAGATCCTCATGTGCTTCCCTAGCACATGGGACTCTAGAATCTGGCCCATCAGAGAAGCCAGAAGCATGGCTGAAATCTCAACAGAATCTCTGCTTGGAAAGCTCAAATCCTATGAGCAATTGATCAAGTCAAGAGAAGCTGCAGTTGAACCAAAGGCTCCAAGACCCACTATGAAGGAACAGAGCTTAGCATTCAAAGCTGTAGAAGAATCTCCTAGCTTGCCAGTCAATGAAGAACTCATGAGTCTCTTTGCTAAGAGATTCTATAAAATGGTAAGGAAGGACTTCAGGAGGAAGCCTTCAAGGAATGAAGATAAACCCAGGTATGTCAAGACCCCTTCTAAAGAGGTCTGTTTTGGGTGCAGGAAACCTGGACACTTCATCTCAGAATGCCCAGAAGTCCAAAAGAAAGACAGAAGACAAGAAAAGGACTCAAGAAGACATCAGCACAGCAAGGCCTCCTCCAGCAAGTACAAAAAGAAGGAGAAGGGCTTTGTAGCTGAAAGCTGGAGTGGTACTTAAGATGAAACATCCTCCTCCAGTTCCAGTGAAGATGATGAAGAAGAAAAGAAGGCAAGGGAAGTTTGCCTTATGGCAATAGATGTAGGAAGCAGCAGATCGGATTCAGAAGAATCAGATGATGAAGAATTCCTCTCTAAAGAGGATCAGGTAATTGTTTCCTATGACTTTCAATCTAAAGAATTTCAATCTGAATTTAAACTCTTGTGTTTAGACCTAATAAGATCTGAGAAGAAAATCAAACTTCTCAGGGAAAAACTTTTAGAACAAGACAAAATCATTGCTGAACGTGAAAAATTAACTGAAGAATTAAGCTTAGCAAATCAACAAATAGTTTTTCTAAAATCTGAATTAAGTAAGGCTAAGGAACTATAAGAATCCCTGAATGGTAGAAGCTTACAACTGTTAGATATAACTAGCATAGTTAATACAAGATCTAACAATAACAAACTAGGATTAGGAGCCTCATCTAGTGAACCAATCCTAATTCAGAAAAATCAATTGTCAAAACCTATTAACTTCATCTCTGAAAATGATAAGAAAAATATTGAACAGGTAGAGAAGGTTAACAAAGTTCTTAAATAGTTAGAACTTAATAAAACTAATCAGAAAAGGGAAAACAAACAGCATAACTATGTTCAGCATATTTCGTCGAACGCAGAACGACGAAATGGGTATGGTTCGTCGACCTCAGAACGACGAACCCTGAATGCAAATAATAATGTAAACTATTCTTCGAACTGGGATCGACGAAATCAGTATGGTTCGTCGACCAGAGATCGACGTTTCTGGGGCTCTGAGAATGGATACCTTCATTCTTCGAGCAGAGATCGAAGAACTCAACCCAGATCGTCGAGCTCAGATCGACGAACATACTCAAATTTGTCAAACTCAGTTTATAACCAGAGTAACCTAAAAACTGATAAACCCTTTAATCACTTTAGTCAGTGGGTCATACCTCCTAGAAGGTATCATCTTTTAGGTTATAAGGATCAACATGAATGTTCATTTATTTCAAGTTTCAGTTATGTTAAACAATAAGGACATAAGGTAACCTGGGTCAAAAACTGTTAATCCTTTTCCAGATAGAAGAGAACCCTGTCACTCAAAACAAGTGATACTTGGACAGTGGTTGCTCTAAACATATGACAGGTTGCAAGGAATGCCTTATTTAACTATAAAGCCAAGATTGGACCTAAAGTAATCTTTGGGGACTCAGGCTTTGGACTGACAGAAGGCTATGGAGACTTCAACTGTGGAGCTGTCACATTAAAGAAAGTGACCTATGTAAATGGTCTTAAGCATAACCTGATATCAGTAAGCCAATTATCTGATACAGGTTATCAAGTAAGCTTCATTAACTCTTTGTGTCTTATTTCTTTAAACAACACAACTATTTTAACAGGAATTAGACAAGGCAATATCTACTTAGTAAATTTTGAATCAGCTAAATCTGAAATTTGCTTATTCAATTCGGTTAGCATTCAAACTAGCTTATGGCACAAAAGACTAGGACATATAAACCATAAAAATATAGCTAGGTTATCTAAAGACAATCTTGTTAGAGGTTTACCTTCTGGTCCCTACAAGAAGGAAGACCTCTACAGGGCTTGTCAACTAGAAAAGCAAACTAAATCTAGTTTTAAATCCATTAATAAGAGTGATTCACCTAGAATCTTGTACTTGCTCCATATGGACCTTTTTGGCCATATTGCAGTACAAAGTCTAGGAGGAAAGTCTTATACATTAGTTATTGTAGATAATTTCTCCAGATTCACATGAGTTTTCTTTTTGAGAACTAAGTCAGATATTTTTAAGGTTCTCACAGATTTTCTCAAGAACATACAGATTGAGTATTCTACTCAAGTTGCATTGATCAGAAGTAGGGGTACACATAAAGCCCGGCGGGCCCGGGCTTTTCCGAACCGGGCCCGGGCCGGGCCTAAGAAGTAACCGGGTCGGGCCGGGCCGGGCCAGGCAATGTCCCCGGGGGGGCCTGGTAAGGCCCCCCAGGCCAGCCCGGGCCCGGTTATTATTTTAATTTTTTTAAAAAATTTTAATATAATAATTAATTTTATATAAACATTTAAAAAGAAATTATACAATTACAAATTACCATAAAAAAAATAAAAAACACAACAACCTAATATTGAAAATTTTTTTTATTAATAATTAATGTAATGAAATTATACAAATTTAGGAATGTGTAAAATTTACACTGTAAATATACAAAAATTAGGAAATTCTAAATTTTTAAAAATTACAAATGTCAAATGACAAATATTCTAAATTATTAAAAATTACAAATCAAAAAATACAAAAAGTTGCCTAGTGGCCCTAGTTTAAATTGATCGCGTCCATCTCGTCTTCCATGTCCGACGAGCTATCCTCGATCGCTGAAATATGTTGTTTTCTCTTCATCGCGTCCAGGTGGTCCTTGTAGCATATGCAGATCTCGAGCGATTCTTCGCTTAGCCGACTTCTCCGCTCGTCTACCCAACTCCCTTGGAGTGAAATGCGGAATTAAAAGATTATAGATAAGGAGATAACCCTAAAGCCTAACACAAGTATTGTGCACAAACGCAAGCTAACTGTAATTACAGTTAAGGCTTGGAAATCCTAATCAGCAACTAGCAAACCTAGTTATATCTAATCACAGCCACAATGCAAGAATTAAATTAAGCAAGCCAGACGACACAAGGAATTTATAGTGGTTCCCCAAACAACTTGGGTACGTCCACTCTTCTACCAACAAGGTAGGAATCCACTACAGGTTTTTGATCAGGTGCCCTGCCACCAAAAGATCTGCTTCAGGTAGATCTAGAAACCCTTTAGACTTTTGATCAAGTGTCTAAAAACCAACACAGGTTTTTGATCAGGTGCCCTGCCACCAAGGGATACTTTTGAAGGGAGTAATAACCCTGTACAGGAGGGGGAAAGAAGGTTAAAAAGTCTTCTCTATTTTACAATAGATTAGAGAAGCACAAAGACTTGCACTGAGCTAGAAAGCTCAAAAGAATCAAGGCTCCCCCTGGCTCAAAGAATGTCCAGGTGAAGTCTTGCTTCAGTGCAGAAAACACTTCAGAAAGTTCTGAAGGAAAAACTACAAGAAGATATAAAATATAAAATAGAAATCTTCTAGCAGCTATCTTCTTCTTCTTCTTCTTCTTCAAAAGAACTCTGAGTTTGAACTTCCTGGAAGCAGGAGAACTCAGGTTGAAGAAGAGCAGAAGAGCTTAACACTTCTCAGTTGAATTGAATATTGCTGAGAGCAGTTAAACTTCGTTTTGATGAAAGCTTGAAATGCTTTTTGAATAACTGGTTAGCTAGCTGAAATCCTTCTCCAAAGGATTCCTTTTATAGCAGCAACAAGCAACGGCTCTTTTCAATTTGAACTGTTTGTCTTCTTCTGAAACTTGAAACCTGGGCTGCAAATATCACAAAGACAAACAAACTCTGCAGCAAAATATTCTATAAAAGGGATAAACCTTTTTCAAGGAAGCTGTAGGAAGCAATCTGATAATACAGGTACTAAATAAAATCACATCAGAGACAAACTCTTTATAGCAGAAGGAAGACTTTTCAGTCTAACGGCTATAAAGGACTGACAACAGATAAAGTAAAATACACTATCAACTAATAAGACAAACAACTTTATCTGAAAAGATTTGACTCAGGCAAAAGAGATGGAGCAGATATAGCCTGGAAATATTATCATAAAACAACTGAAATAAAATGCCAGATAATATATTAATTTATTAAATAGAATAAATAAATACAAAATAAAAAGGCAAACAGAAAACGTCGAACGACCCTCGGAGATCGTCGACCGAAGACCGGAGATCGTCGAACTATCGGACAGATAGTCGAACGTTCTAGATAGTCGAACTATCAAAGAGGATAGTCGAACTATCACAACAGATAGTCGAACTATCAGAAGATAGTCGAGCTATCAGATAGTCGACCTATCAACAGATAGTCGAACTATCAAAGCGAAACCGATAGTCGACCTATCAACAGATAGTCGAACTATCAACGCAGAACAGATAGTCGACCTATCAACAGATAGTCGAACTATCAAAGAACGACAGATAGTCGAACTATCAACAGATAGTCGAGCTATCAGATAGTTGAACTATCAAAGCAGATAGTCGAACTACCAAGGGAAAACAGATAGTCGACCTATCAGCAGATAGTCGGACTATCAGAAGAAAGCAGATAGTCGATCTATCAACAGATAGTCGAACTATCAAACAACGCAGATAGTCGACCTATCAAACAGATAGTCGAGCTATCAGATAGTTAAACTATCCAAGCAGATAGTCAAACTATCAAACAAACAGATAGTCGAACTATCAACAGATAGTCGAACTATCACAGCACACAGATAGTCGAACTACCAACAGATAGTCGAACTATCCACGCAGACAGAACGTCGAGCAACTGATAGATGATCGTCGAACAGTTAGTCGACGATAGTCGAGCGGCGTTCGACCATAGTCGAACGAACAAACTACTTAACCAAATTCTTCATCTGGAAAAGCGGGGACTCTACAGTTAGACCACTAACCATTGACCATAGATATTTCTTGGGTCAAGGGACTAAAAAGACAAGACTAAACTCAAAACAAACAAGGGTACCAACAAACTATAAATAAATTATAACATTAAACGTATTTTATTAATGTATGGTTTCATATAGGACAAACTATCCTGTACTATTAAATTTAAAACGTGACACGCGCAACGAGTATGAAAAAAGGCGTCGTTTAACATAGGTTTCAAATCATGTTTTAACCACTCAATTGAAGTTGTATTATTTGTGGCGTTATCGAAAGAAATACTCATAATTTTATCTTTTATTTTAAATTCGCACACACATTTTGAAATTATTTGATAAATCGCCTCACCGGTGTGCGGGACTTCGAAACTTTCAAAACAAATTATTCGTTTATTTAGATCCCAGAAAACGGGATCAACCCAGTGACATGTTATAGACATATATGATAATCCTAATTTTATATTTCTTGTCCAAACATCGCTCTTTAAACTCACTCGACCCTCAAATTTTTCAAAAAAATTTATTAAAATTTGTTTTGCCTCTAAGTAATATTTAAGAGTGTTGCGTCTAATAGAAGATCGACTTACTTGGTGATATTTGGGTTGTAGCCCTTGGTGAATGTACTCGGTATCTTCTTCGTTGTCGTAGTGGTTGAACGTCAACCCGCGTCTGATGATATTCTTCACCTGCAGCTCTCGCTGCCGACCTTGATCGTACGTCCAGATTTGTCCGGATGCCGATAATTGCGCCTGGGTCGACTCGGGAGGAGCTTGTTTGGCTGCGCAAGACTTAACGTGTCTTGCGAGTGTCGAGTTGCCAGCAGTCGAAAGTAATTTCGAGCACTGTTTGCACCTCGCCTTTTGCTCAACGCTGACTTGTACTAAGTCGAAATATTCCCAAACTGCCGTCGTACGCTTGTGCTCTACCACTTCATGAGCGACAGATGAAGAAGACGACGCCTGCATTGACGACATGTTCGCGAGAAAATAGAAATAGAGATGAGAGAGAGAGAGGGTGGGGGGTGAAAGGAAGAAAGGAGGGGGGGTTTATAGTTTTTTTTTAAAAAAAAGCCACTTGGGCTGCAAATAGCAGCCCAAGTGGCTGCTGCCAACAGCCAACGGCTCTTAGAGCCGTTGGTGCTGGGCTGGCAACCAACGGCTCTAATATCAACCACACGGCTCTAAGATCCGTTGGTTGGAACCAACGGCTCTCTAGCCGTTGGTTCCAGCTAGCCCGGGCTTAGCCCGGGCTTTTCTAGGCCCGGGCTAAGCCCGGTGACCGAGCTTTGCCCGGCCCGGCCCGGCCCGGGCACCGGGCCGGGTAGTGGCCTTATACTGGGGCCCGTAAGGGCCCCATGGCCCGGCCTGGGCCCGAGCCGGGCTTGGCCCGGGACCGGGCCTACCGGGCTTTTCACCGGGCCGGGCCGAGCCAGCCCGGTGAGCCCGGTTTTTTTGGGCACCTATAATCAGAAGTGATCATAGTACTGAGTTTGAATCTCTTCTTATGCTAGAGTTCTGTAAGAAGGAAGGTATCAGATATTGTTTCTCAGCTCCAAGAACTCCTCAACAAAATGGGGTAGTTGAAAGGAAGAATAGGACACTCATTGAAGCTGCAGGTACATTGCTTGCAGATGCTTACATGTCTTTTTTCTATTAGGCAGAGGCAGTAAGAACAACAAATTATGTCCTGAATAGAAGCCTAATACATAAACTAAAGCTTAAGACTCCCTATGAACTACTCAAAGGGAAGAAACCTATAATAACCTATTTTAAAGTATTTGGATGTATATGCTATATTCACAATAATGACAAGAAACATCTTAGAAAGTTTGAAGCTAAGGCTGCAATGGGAATTTTTCTAGGATATTCCCAAGTCAGCAAGGCATATAGGGTGTTTAATAAATCAACATTAAAAACTGAGGAATCTATGCATATAATATTTGATGAATCTAATATGTTTTACAAGGAGAGAGAAATCTCTACCAACAATAATCTACAGGTACAAAATTATTGTGAGAGCTTGGATGATCTAAATCTTACTTCAAAGGATGAATCACATCCCTCTCCACAAGCTATATCAGAAGTTGAAAGTGAAGAAGAGACTGTGGAAGCAGTTCAATTTCCTCCAATAGTTGATACAATTTTACAAGAGGAATTAAATCAAATAACTGTTGTTGAACCAACTCCACCTAATGATCTTGTCATACTTCGGGATCACCCTAGATCTCAAGTAATTGGATACATATCATTAGGAGTGCAGACAAGACATCAACTCAACCCTGATGTGATGTTTGCCTGATTTCTCTCTCAAATTGAGCCTCAATCCATATCTGATGTAGAGCAAGATCCAAACTGGATCACTGCAATACAAGAGGAACTCAACCAGTTTGAGAGGTGTAGAGTTTGGGACTTAGTTCCAAAACCTAGGGGCTATCCAGTAATTGGGACTAAGTGGGTATTCAGAAAAAAAAACTTGATGTCCAAGGTGTGATAGTGAGGAACAAAGCAAGGTTTGTTGCTCAAGGATACAGGCAAGAGGAAGGAATTGATTATGATCAAACCTTTGCTCCAGTTGCCAAACTTGAAGCTATAAGGATTTTCTTAGCTTATGCAACATTCAAAAAGTTTAAAGTCTACCAGATGGATGTGAAAAGTGCATTCCTAAATGGAGAACTCAAAGAAGAGGTGCATGTTGAACAACAACCAGGTTTTATCTCTCCATCTCATCCCTCTTATGTTTTTAAATTACATAAGGCTCTCTATGGTTTAAAGCAAGCTCTAAGAGCTTGGTATGAGACCTTAGCCAGCTTTCTTTTAGAGCATGGTCTTTCTAGAGGCATGGTAGATAGAACTATTTTTACAAAACTGCATCATGATAAAATTCTCTTAGTGCAAATATATGTAGATAACATAATTTTTGGTTCTACTGATCCCAAACTGTGCAAAAGATTTTCTGATTTAATGCACTCAAGGTTTGAGATGAGTAGCATGGGTGAGTTATCATATTTCCTTGATCTCAAAGTGAAAGAAACTCCTAAAGGGATCTTCATCTCTCAGTCTAAATATGTTAAAGAGCTTATTAAGAAGTTTGGGATGAATGATGCCTCTGTCATGAAAACTCCCATGGCTGCCAATGCTGTTGTAGATGCTGATGAATTTGGAAAACTAGTTGATCATACCATGTATAGGGCTGTACAACCCCGTATTCGTAGAGTAGGGTCCTTTCGGCAGGCCCAGAGCCAGTTTTAAGTTTTTAAGCTTTTTAGAGATTTTGGACTCTTGGTGGCCAATTTTGGCTTGGTCTTGGAAATATACTAGTAGGGGGATGAAATATTTTTCTCCCCCCGGCCCCCTCGGGGGTCCCCAGGCCGCCGAGCTCCCCAGGACGCCGAGCTCCCCTGTCCGCCGAGCTCCCCAGGCCGCCGAGCTCCCCAGGCCGCCGAGCTCCCCAGGCCGCTGAGCTCCCCTGTCTGCCGAGCTCCCCAGGCCCCCGAGCTCCCCAGGCCCCCGAGCTCCCCAGGCCGCCGAGCTCCCCTGTCCGCCGAGCTCCCCAGGCCGCCGAGCTCCCCTGTCCGCCGAGCTCCCCAGGCCGCCGAGCTCCCCAGGCCGCAGAGCTCCCCAGGCCGCCGAGCTCCCCAGGCCGCCGAGCTCCCCAGGCCGCCGAGCTCCCCAGGCCGCCGAGCTCCCCAGGCCGCCGAGCTCCCCTGTCCGCCGAGCTCCCCTGTCCGCCGAGCTCCCCAGGCCGCCGAGCTCCCCAGGCCGCCGAGCTCCCCAGGCCGCCGAGCTCAAGGCCAATTGGTCGTAGGGGCGTTTTGGTCATTTTATCCCCAGGACTTGGGAAAACTATAAATAGACCCCTTAGGTACCTTTGGAGGGGCATGGGCTTTTGGCTTCCTCCTCCCTAGTACTCTTCTTGGTAGAGTTGAGAGAACTCTCCAAGGTACCCATCTCTGCTATTGGTAAGGGAGGGGAAGTGTTCTTGTGACCTTTCGGGTGCGTGGTGGGACCTCCGCGCTAGAGCCGAGGGTCTGTTCCTAGTTTCCCAAGTCTTTGGTCCGTGACGTTCTCTCGAGTGTAGTAAGTGTGCGGTCACCCCTTCCCCAAGGGTGAACTCCACAGAGACCGGTTTTCCGGTTTCAACAAGGGCCATTGTTGGATCCCTACTGTATTTGACAGCAAGCAGACCAGATATTATGTTTGTCACATGTCTTTGTGCTAGGTTCCAGGTGAACCTTAAAGAATCTCACCTTATTTTCTTGAAAAGGATTTTAAGATATATAAAAGAACCTCCGTTAATTGGATTCTCTGATACTGATTATGCTGGATGCAGAGTAGATAGGAAAAGAACCTCTGGAACTTGTCAGTTCCTTGGTGACAGACTTGTATCTTGGTTTTGTAGAAAACAAACATCTGTTTCAACTATTGGAGTTACCATGGTGATCTAGAAGTGGTCAAACATGTAATCTCACTACCAACGCGATATGAGCCTGCAGGGTCGCACATAAGAGCATGTGGAGAAATTGGAAGATTAACTGTGTTGGTAAGGGTTACCAATCACCCTACCGTATGGGGAGTCAGGCAAATGTTGCCAAGGGAAAATCATCGAGAGTCGACGGGAGTCGTCGAGTATGACTCGTCGACAATGGCAAAATCGACGAGAATCGACGGGAGTCGTCGTGTATGTCTCGCCGACTAAGGCATAATCGTCGAGAATCGAACTGTTCGATTCTCGCCGATTCTGCGTCTGATTCTCGCCGATTCTGCGACCGATTCTTGCCGACTGATTCTCGCCGACTGATTCTCGTCGGATCTGGAGGTGATTCTCGCCGACTGATTCTCGCCGAATCTAGAGGTGATTCTCACCGAACGGTCTAGAAACCCTAACTTGGGTGGTCTGCGGATAGCGATTCCTATGAACTGTTTATGCCTTTGGTATAAATAGGACACTTAGGGTTTTGAGGAATATGATCGACCAACATCGGGATTTCTGTAGCAAAACGGAAGCCGACGGAAAGAGTTCCGCCGGTCTCCCGATCCGCCGAATCCCGATTCCGCCGGATGGAAACGTTCCGTCGCCGGCTGTTCGCTCCGCCGACCACCTCCTCTCCGGCGACCGTCGCTGGTCTTGCTTTCCCTGACGCGGATCTAGCAGTCCGTGGGAAGTGCAAAGGTGCGGGTGATCTTCTTCCCGACCCTTCGTGCGACGAAGCTCGAGGTTCTCCCGCTCGTGTGGATTTCTTCAGAGACGTGGACGTTATTCTACGTAGAACTCGCCACCGACAAGGAATCATATTTGGAGCATCTTCGTTGAGTTGTGACTCAACACCGAAGAGGTAATTTTTGCCTAATTTTTGTTAACTTCTTGATTCTTCATGCATGGCCCGATCCAATCTCTTTTGTGTTGTTCTAGATTTTATTACTTCCGCTGCGTGCACAAGTGTTGTGTCAACCTCATTGAGAAACCCGAAAGTGGTATCAGAGGGAGGTTGCGGCCATGTTTGTTGTATTGGAAGTTAGGTTATTCCAGTACGTGTAAACCTAGGGATTTAGAAGTGTTCTAAATATCTAGATTTAATCTTGGCACCCCACCGGGAACGTCTGGAATCTTGTAGTAATTTCTAATCGTTAGGAATTACTGTCTCCTTAGTAGTAACCATCCTTCGATTTTGTTTTGGATTTTGAATCCAACAAGGAGAGATGAGCTTGTCTACTTCTTTAAGTTGAGTTGTCTTTGTCCCTTGTCCAATGCATGTAAACCTGAAGATTTGGAAGTGTCCAGATGTTCAGATTTATCCCTTTTCTTCTATCAAATGTTGATAGTGTTCTGTTGTGCACATAAGGGATGTATGGGGATTTTAGTGAAGTGTTTTTCTTTGGATGCGCACATTGATCAAATGTTGATCATGGTTAATTGTTAACCTATAATCAAAAATCCCTTCATCAAATATTAAGTGTTCGGATGCCTTCTGATGGATGACACTCTTCCTGCCTCGATTGATGAAGTGTGGGCTTGCCAAAGCAAGGTGCATTAATCTATCTTGGTAAGGGTGCGAGCAGATAATTGTGATATGTCACTGTCGACATTGGGTCCATCTTAATTAGGTGACCTCAAAAGTTGAGTGCCTAGAGGCATAGGGTTGGCATGCACCATATGATGGATGCGAATAAGGAGTTATTCACCAACCATACAAGAATTGCATGAGGATGCAATTGGCAAGTGTTGCCTACCTAAATAACCGCATTGTGAGAGGAAAGCCAAAGCTGACTCATTGTGTTGGTGAAATACGGATCTTATCCACTAAGAGAGTAGCTCGCATGAACTCTCCGAATTGATAGTGAGGGCTATTATTTCGAATAAAATAGTGGGAGTTTTAGTTGAAGTCCAAATTAAGAAAAATAATTATATTTTGAAATTTTGGTACTGATTTTATTCTGCATAAATTCTTGTAGAATTCCATGGCAAGTGGTTCGCACTCCACTCTGTCTCTGAGAGCCATCCTTCTGAAGGATAAGCTCAGCGGGACTAATTACATGTACTGGTACAGGAACCTGAGAATTGTTCTCAGGCAAGAGCGAAAGTTCTACGTCTTGGAAGAAGAAGCCCCTGAGGTGCCGACCGGGAATTCTTCCCGTGCTGATAAAGATACTTATAAGAAGTATACCGATGATGTCTTGGACGTCGAATGCCTTATGCTTGCCACCATGAACTCTGAGCTTCAGAAGCAACATGAGAACATGGGGTGCAAGGAGATTAACGAGCATCTCAAGAAAATGTTTCAAGGGCAAGCTCGTCAAAAGAAGTTTGACGTCACCAAAGCGTTGTTTTAGTTCAAGATGGGAGTTCGAGACTTAGTAGGGACTCGCGTACTCAAGATGATTGGGTATATAGAGAACCTTGAAAGACTGGGTTTTCCTCTGGGTCAAGAGTTGGCCACAGATCTGATCCTGCAATCGTTGCCGGACAGTTACGAGCAGTTTGTCTTGAACTACAACATGAATGAGATAGACAAGACACTGCCCGAGCTCCTAGGCATGTTGAGAACTGCCGAGATCAATATGAAGAAGGTCAAGCCTGCCAGCCCCATACTGATGGTGCATAAGGCCAAGGGCAAGGCCAAGGGCTTCAAGAAGACGAAGGTGGGACCTAAGTCACATCTTGAGCCCAAGTCTTCTGCACTGATGAAGAAGAAGGGCACGGTGAAGGAGGGGAAATGCCACCACTGTGGCAAGGCTGGTCATTGGAGGAGGAACTGTCCTTCGTACATTGAGGGTCTGCAGAAAATGAAGGGAGGTATGACTTCCGCTTCAAGTATTTACGTTATAGAGATAAACCTTTCTGCTCCTTCATCTTGGGTATTGGATACCGGATGTGGTTCTCAAATTTGTCAAATGTGCAGGAACTGGGGAGGAGAAGATTGCTGAGTAAAGGGGAGGTGGACCTGCGCGTCGGCAATGGAGCAAGAGTTGCTGCTGTAGCCGTAGGGGTTTACCGTCTTTCTTTGCCCAGTGGGCTTGTAATAGAACTAAATAACTGTTATTTTGTTCCGGCAATAACTAGAAACATTATATCCATTTCATGCTTGGACATGGTTGGATTTTCTTTTATTATTAAGAACAACTGTTGTTCTATATTTAAGAATGATGTTTGTTATGCTGTAGCCCAATTGTTTAATGGTCTTTATGTTTTGAACTTGGACCATCAGATCTATAATGTAGAAAATAATAAAAGACTAAGAACAAATGACTCAAACTCTACATATCTCTGACATTGTTGTTTGGGCCATATAAACGAGAAGCGTATATCCAAGCTCCATAAAGATGGACTTTTGGACTCATTTGATTATGAATCATTTGAGCGATGCGAATCTTGTTTGTTAGGCAAGATGACTAAGGCCCCTTTCACTGGTTATACTGAGAGGGCTGAGGATCTCTTGGGTGTTGTACATAGTGATGTATGTGGACCCATGAGTTCCATGGCTAGAGGTGGGTATTTCTACTTCGTTACATTTACTGATGATTTCAGTAGATACGGATATGTGTATCTTATGAAGTGCAAATTCGAGACCTTTGAAAAGTTCAAAGAGTTCAAGAATGAAGTAGAAAACGAGTTGGGTAAAAGGGTTAAAGCACTCTGATCTGATCGAGGTGGCGAATACCTGAGTCATGAGTTCCGTGATCATCTGAAAGAGTGTGGTATTGTATCACAGCTCACTCCACCTAGAACACCACAGCATAATGGTATATCTGAGAGGAGAAATCGTACTTTGTTAGACATGGTATGTTCAATGATGAGTCATGCAGACTTGCCTGTTTCCTTTTGGGGTTTTGCTTTAGAGACTGCTGCAATGACACTGAATCGTGCTCCAACGAAAACGGTTCTGAAGACACCATATGAGATATGGACTGGGAAGCGTCCTAGTATGTCGTTCATTAAAATTTGGGGCTATGAGGCCTACGTGCGATATCAAATGCCTGACAAGCTGGAACCCAAATCGGATAAATGTTATCTGGTGAGATATCCTAAGGAAACGAAAGGGTATTACTTTTACCTACCATCCGAGGGCAAAGTATTTATCGCAAGGACTGACATCTTCTTGGAGAAAGAGTTCTTATCAAGAAAGACTGAAAAGGTAGAACTTGAAGAAGTTCAAGAACCACAAGAAGTGAATGAACCAGAATTGGATTCTGAGACAGGACTACAAGATGTTGTAGCTAGATAACCTGCTCAAGAAACACAAGTCCTACGTAGATCTGGTAGACCGAGGTTTGAGCCTGAGAGATATGGATTTCTCATGTCTCAAATAGGTAATGTGTTGCTTATGGATCATGATGATGAACCAGCAACCTACCAAGAGGCTATGAATGGACCAGACTCCGACAAATGGCTTGAGGCTATGAAATCCGAGATGGACTCCATGTATGCAAACCAAGTTTTGAACTTAGTGGAACCACCTGAAGGGGTACGACCCATAGGGTGCAAATGGGTCTTCAAGAAGAAGACCGACATGGATGGGAATGTACAGACATTCAAAGGGCGACTGGTGGCTAAGGGTTTCAAGCAAATTCATGGTATTGACTATGATGAGACCTTTTCCCCTGTTGTCATGGTAAAGTCCATAAGGATATTGCTTGCTATTGCTGCGTATTATGACTACGAGATCTGGCAGATGGATGTCAAAACGGCTTTCCTTAATGGAAACCTCCTTGAGGAAGTGTATATGACACAACCCGAGGGTTTTGTATCCCCAAATGAAGCCACTAAAATATGCAAGCTGAATAAGTCCATTTATGGACTGAAACAGGCCTCTCGAAGTTGGAATCTTCGTTTTGATGAGAAAATCAAAGAGTTTGGTTTCATCAAGAATGAAGATGATCCTTGTGTTTACAAGCGAATCAGTTGGAGCATTGTTGTCTTCCTGATATTGTATGTAGATGACATACTTTTGATTGGGAATGACATTCCTACCCTGAAAGTTATTAAGAACAACCTAGGGAACTGCTTTTTTATGAAGGACTTGGGTGAAGTGATAAGTAAAGTTTGTTTTAAAGAAGATAGATTTGGTTTTATATAATCTTTTACGTATATAAGTCTATCTCTTTGTTTACTTACTTATATCCTGTGGATTAAGGCAAGAGTACCTATCGCATAGGAGTATAGTATTTTGTAGAAAATATCAAGGTCGTATTTTTCCTGGGATCGGTGTTAATTATTCTACTTCTTAGAACGGACTATTATTTTATCGAACGAACGGAGTGGAGTTTATAATTAAAAACTAAAGATAGAAAAATATATATACGTGATTTTAGAAAGATAGGGACTTAGAAGGTAGTCCTCGAATTCAGAATTACTTTGAGCGAATATTAATTCACCTATTAAAGAACAACTTTATTTCTTAATTATCTAACTTTACGAGAGGGTCCCTTTGGTAGCATCACTGACTCGAAAGTACGACCGGGAAGGCTTGCGTTTAAACGGGTTTACGTAAACGTAGTGTCTCGTCACCTAGTATATGATCAATTAACAGAAAATCCTAAGTAGAATAACTAGAAAGTAGAGTTGAAATAGTTGAAAATAGTATCCAGCCTAGAGCTCATCTTGACCAAGTGCTAAGGGTTCTTAGCCTCTTCTCAGGATGGGGGCGGTATAAAGTACAGAAAATAATATCTACCTATCTATCTCAATCCAGGATTTAAGCTTTCGCTTCACCTTTGTTTTTGGGATAGGATAGTAAAATTTTGCAGAGCTTCCGCACTATCTTAATCCAGGTCATAGGCTTTCGCCTCGCCTTTCATTCGGGATAGTACGAAATAATAAGGTTTTGAAAATAGTTTTGAAAGCAGTTTCACGCTATCTTAATCTATGACATAAGCAGAGCTTCGCCTTTCATTCGGGATAGTATGAAAAAAAGGAAAGTAAAAACTAAAAATAAAGCAGTAAAGTACTCAGAATTAAAACTGAAAGAGTCTATTTTATAAAGTCCAAAATTATTACAACTTTCTAAAAAGCTGAAAATAAAGCTGAAAAGTTACAACTTACAGAACTTGGAATACTTGAAAGTTACTACTACCAGTTCCTTGTTAGAGAGATGGGGAGTCCTAACAGTTCTTAAGGAAGCTGCTGGAGTTCGAATAATTCCACTCAGCCCTGCCCTCCTATTTATAGAAAAAAATTTCAAGTGACACGCCCCCTGACACGGGCGTGTCGGGTAGGGCGTGACAGGGTCACGGCCGTGACTTACAGCCTGTCGGGACAGGTGCCAAGCGGGTTGGAAATTCGGATAGAATTTGGGTCGGCCACGGGCGTGTCTGAAGATGTCACGGGCGTGTCATGCATCTGATTCATCAGGCGGCACGGGGAGTGGCGACAGCGCGGCAGCTTGCTGGATTTCTGGATAGAACTTAAGTGGTCACGGGCGTGTCACTTTAATCACGGGCGTGTTCAGCGGGCGTGTTCAGCTATTTCCCGATTTTCCTGGGAAAAAACAGAAACAGAAAAAAAAAAGATTAAAAAGGGCTGTCACGCCCTAGGTCACGGGCGTGACCTAGGGGCGTGACCTAAGTAAAAATATAAAAATTCAGAAAAACTTAGAAAATAAATATAAAACATAAAAATACAAAATTATAAAAATAGTTAGTTTTATATATCAAAACTAAGGTTTTATTTATAAATATGCAAATTTAATACGATACAAAATTGTATATTTTTATACTCATCATGAAGCGACTTACATACTCGGTATTAAGATCTATAGAGATAGATTGAAGAAGTTGTTGGGTTTGACCCAGAGTACATACATTGAAAAGGTGTTGAAGTGGTTCAACATGCTTGAGTCCAAGAAAGGATTTTTACCCATGTCTCATGGGGTGAATCTCTCTAAGGACCAGTGTCCAAAATCTTGTGAAGATAAGGACCGCATAATGTTGATTCCATATGCTTCGGCAATTGGATCAATCATGTATGCAATGTTATGTACTCGACCCGATGTCTCCTTTGCTTTGAGCATGACTAGCAGGTATCAGTCAGACCTCGGTGAATGTCACTAGATTGCAGTCAAGAATATCCTGAAGTACTTGAGAAAGACTAAGGATGTGTTCTTGCTGTATGGTGGAGAGGAAGAGCTCGTTGTAAGTGGTTACACGGATGCTAGCTTCCAAACTGATAGAGACGATTCAAAGTCTCAGTCAGGGTTTGTGTTTTGCCTTAATGGAGGAGCTGTGAGCTGGAAGAGTTCCAAGCAAGAGACAGTTGCTGATTCTACAACAGAGGCCGAGTATATCATTGCAGCTAATGCAGCGAAGGAGGCTGTATGGATTAGGAAATTCATCGGCGAGCTTGATGTAGTTCCTAGTATTATTGGTCCTGTAGTTCTCTACTGTGATAACAATGGTGCAATTGCACAATCTAAGGAACCTAGATCCCATCAGCGCTCCAAGCACATACTTCGGTGGTTCCATCTTATTCGTGAGATTGTCGAACGAGGAGATGTGAACATTTGCAGAGTGCCGACTGAGGAGAATATTGCGGATCCACTGACAAAGCCTCTCGCACAGAGAAAGCATGATGGTCATACTAGATCAATGGGTATGCGATACCTAAGTGATCAACTCTAGTGGGAGTCTTGTGGGTTGCATGTAAACATATATTCTGTTGGCTGTTTTTTGTTCATTCATATGATGAATTGTGTACCAAATATTTCTTTTTACAATTAATGGCAAGTTCTTTTATTGTGATTTTTCTATGTGATAGTTAAATTGTAACATAATAAATACCCTTAGAGTGTTCGCTTCCATAGGACATCAAGTACGTGACTTGAATGTGAGAGCCTATGATTTATTTGAAGTTTCATTCTTAAAAGGTCCCTGGTCGTTGTATCATCATAGAAGCTAAGGGTGACGATGATACCTTAAGACTAGCACGTGCGTTGACTGATGACCAGTTCTCACAGGTCATGATATTGTGATATCAAGTCATCACGTGGGTACTTGTTAATGAACAAGTTGTACTGGACAGACCCATCCTGAGACTACTTTGTGGATTGTTGTCTAATCGTGTCACAAGTAGGTCTCTATTGGCAATGGTGTTATGGTCCTTTGACCTGACGTCACAGCATTCATCAAGTGAGGAAGAGCGTGCTTTGATGCCATCTAAAGTCTTTCTTGAGAAAGGTTGATGATAAGGGTGGTTGTTGGGTATGTTACGAATCATTTGGGTGTTTGTGTGTGAGCAGATATGAGATTTGTCCTCCTATATGACAGGAGTTGCCTCCATGGGCCCCTTGATGGAACTGGACTGAGAAATGCATGGCCATGCTTGGTTGAGTCAGTATGTGATATTGGACTCACCATTCTCTGGAAGTCCGTTCTAGATCAAGAAACTTGGATTGAGCTACTATGAGGGTGACACGGTCCACACCTCTAGTTCTTTCCGGATGTAAGGGACAAAGGGACAAAGACAACGCTGGAACATTGGTAATGAAGGCTTATGAGTTATGAACTCTTATTGCTTGGGGAGCAATGATGCATTGCTAGATGCCGCTCATTGTTTGTGAGATTTTTGGTTTGATACTTTCAAGATCAAGTGGGAGACTGTTGGAGTTACCATGGTGATCTAGAAGTGGTCAAACATGTAATCTCACTGCCAACGCGATATGAGCATGCAGGGTCGCACATAAGAGCATGTGGAGAAATTGGAAGATTAACTGTGTTGGTAAGGGTTACCAATCACCCTACCGTATGGGGAGTCAGGCAAATGTTGCCAAGGGAAAATCGTCGAGAGTCGACGGGTGTCGTCGAGTATGACTCGTCGACTATGGCAAAATCGACGAGAATCGACGGGAGTCGTCGTGTATGTCTCGCCGACTAAGGCATAATCGTCGAGAGTCGAACTGTTCGATTCTCGCCGATTCTGCGTCTGATTCTCGCCGATTCTACGACCGATTCTCGCCGACTGATTCTCGCCGACTGATTCTCGCCGACTGATTCTCGCCGACTGATTCTCGCCGGATCTGGAGGTGATTCTCGCCGACTGATTCTCGCCGAATCTGGAGGTGATTCTCGCTGAACGGTCCAAAAACCCTAACTTGGGTGGTCTGCGGATAGCGATTCCTATGAACTGTTTATGCCTTTGGTATAAATAGGACACTTAGGGTTTTGAGGAATATGATCGACCAACATCGGGATTTCTGTATCAAAACGGAAGCCGATGGAAAGAGTTCTGCCGATCTCCCGATCCGCTGAATCCCGATTCCGCCGGACGGAAACGTTCCTCCGCCGGCTGTTCGCTCCGCCGACCACCTCCTCTCCGGAGACCGTCGCTAGTCTTGCTTTCCCTGATGCGGATCTAGCAGTCCGTGGGAAGTGCAAAGGTGCGGCTGATCTTCTTCCCGACCCTTCGTGCGACGAAGCTCGGGGTTCTCCCGCTCGTGTGGATTTCTGCAGAGACGTGGACGTTATTCTACGTGGAACTCGCCACTGACAAGGAATCACATTTGGAGCATCTTCGTTGAGTTGTGACTCAACACCGAAGAGGTAATTTTTGCCTAATTTTTGTTAACTTCTTGATTCAACATGCATGGCCCAATCCAATCTCTTTTGGGTTGTTCTAGATTTTATTACTTCCGTTGCGTGCACAAGTGTTGTGCCAACCTCATAGAGAAACCCAATATCATCATCCACTGCTGAAGCTGAATATATGGCTGCAGGCAGTTGTTGTTCAAAGATTTTGTGGATACAAAACCAACAACTGGATTATGTAACACCCCTCTCCGTCGGATAGCATATAGCAGTAGGTCCGGCCGGGGCCCGACGCCATATACTACGGACAGATCGGTTGGTTACGCGTTGAAACCATTCAACCAATTGCACGCCCTACACAACACCTAGCGGAAGCATTAAAATTAAGTTGCACAATTAAGAACCCTGCCAACAACACGAATGTCCACTACAATAACACCCGCAGGAATGTTCCAATACACAGAAAATAGAAATGGCCTTAAGGCCTTACATAGTTTGCTTGATATAACAGTGTTTTCATACATCGGCTCGCAGGCCGGCCACACATGGTCACAATGAAACACTCAAAATTAGGCCTTCGAGGGCCGGCTCAGCAACTTAGGCTTTAGCCCGCTATTTTCCGCTCGGCTCCGTAGCACCTGCAAGCACAAACCACCGCCCGGTGGCAAACAAAAGCAACGATCAGCTATGCTGACCAAATTATAACGATCCCGCCCCAAAATCGGGGCGGCGATGCTCTTTCCCTGCACTTTATTTGTATAGGCAATTTATTAGTGTAAACACACATCATCACAGGCATAGGCTCGCACGGCCACACACCTCGTGCACACAGGGCACATTCACGGCGAACCGGCCAACGTCACGTCAATTCAAGCCATGGACGTTCCCGTTCCACCACCGCCCCTTGGAAGGCCAACCATATGAGCATTTTGTCTTCTTGTCCTTGGTCACGACAATTTAAGCCATAGACCGCCGAAGACTCTCATCCATGCCAACGGTCCCACCGAACGACATAGATCGGGTACGGTTCCGCCTGACCCGTGCTCATATCGCAACGGCAATTTAAGCCATATGCGCAGGTCAAGACTCACCGAGTCCCGTTTCCGCCACAACAATCACATAACCTGATTATGTTCACGTTGGCTCCCCGGCCATCGTGTTGGCAAAACTTGCGTTTGCCCAGTTTTCCGGGTGCACCTTGGAGTTAATCTCCAAGGCTCCCTATTGCAATCTACCACGTTGAAAACCCGAAAAACGCCCAAACACCCGGATTCTTCCCCGGTTCATATGCAATGCAACATCACCGATCCGGCTCTACTTGTCCGGATAGGCTTCACACACAATGCCTATGTCCGTTTCCGTATACGGACTCTATACAAGGGGGACTTTACATATCTACCCCAAGGAACGCTCCAACTCTTCGCTCACTCGCGAGAGAGGGCTTCCTATGCAAAGGGAAAAAGGGCTTCACATGCCCAAGGATGAGAAATCGTTACCCTTGCGTTCTTCCGCGGCGCCATGAAAAACTATGCGGTTGGAAAGCACCGCAACGGCGTCACCTCCGCGGATCTGGACTCGGAGCTCCGACGCTCCACCGGCAGCCGGATCTTGGTCTCCAACCTCTCACCTTGCTCTCCCCTCTCTCTAGGATTTAGAAAGAGAATGGAAAAAGAGAATGAGGGTTTTGAAACCCTTATCCCGGCTAAAACCATCCAGGAGCAGCCCCCCACCGTCGGATCCAAAGCCAAGGAAATGAACGACCACGATTAGGCCTCAAATTATAAAATCTGGGCCGAACACGGGTAGCAACACGGCCGTGTGCCTGGCCGTGTCACCCATTCGCCGTATCGACAGACTCGAAAACCAGCACACGACATTCGACACGGCCTCCGACACGCCCGTGTCGAGACCCGTGTCACGCCCCCCCACCCCCCCCCCCCCCACCCCCCCACCCCCCCCACCCCCGTGTGCAATCGACCAGCTTTCCCAACCCGAGAAGGACACGACCTGCGACACGGCACCCGACACGCCCGTGTCGCATTTGACACACCCGTGTTAGGGCCCGTGTCATGGCCCGTGTGCCTTCCTCAGAAAACTGCCCAAAGTGACACGCCCTGGGACATGCCCGTGTTCCAGGCCGTGTGCCTCAACTCGACGATCTCCGATCGTCAAAACGTCGACCACATGACCCATGACCGAACACGCTTGTGTCACGCCCATGTCATGCCCGTGACACGCCCGTGTCACGCCCGTGACACCTGCTCCAAAATTCAGACTGGGCTTAAAACATCACCCGTCCCTCTTTTGAGTTTCGGGGTGTTACAGATTATGGTGTCAACTTAAATAATTCAACTATTCTATGTGATAATACAAGTGCTATTTCAATTGCACAAAATCCAGTATTGCATTATAGAACCAAGCATATAGACATCAGACACCACTTCATTAGAGATTGTGTTGATAAATAAAAAATTAAACTTGAATTTATCTCTACTGATTTGCAAAGAGCAGATATATTCACTAAGCCATTTGACGCATCCAAGCATCTGTTCTTTGTCAATCAGCTTGGTATGATAAATGGTAAGGATTTAATCTAATGTTCTGTCTATAGTCAAAGAATTGTCTCTGTTCGTCGACCTAAGATCGACGAATTGATAACTGTTCTTGAGATTTTTTTCGTCGATCTGAGCTCGACGAAATCTCTTAGTGAAGTGATTTTCGTTGACCCGAGTTCGACGAACTTAATTCAGAAACCTTTCGTCGACCAGAGATCGACGAAATGTCTTATATCCTTCAGACTGAGTTTGATGAACTGTTTAACCTTAAATTATTTCGTCGACCTCAGAACGAAGATTTTTTTATTTTTCGTGGACCGGAGCTTGTCGGTTTATATTCTGGAAAACCTTATATTTAGGTTTTCTTCGACCTCCGTCCTGCGCTTTCAGTTCCCTTTGCACTTGATCGTCGTTTTCCTTTTGCAGGTGCTTACATGGCGATTCCCGCTGGTTCTCTCACTGTCATGAAATTTGATGCTGGTTTCGACATAAACTTTGAATCATTCCAGTATTCTGATCCAGTTTTCCTGAACATTCTTCAACTACTAGAAGAACAACAACTGAAGACTCTGCACTCAACCAGAATCAAGATATCTGCCACAGAAATCAGGGAATGGGTGTATACAGCTACTGTCGATGAGAACAAGATGACCGGCACCATCACGAGTAATGCAATTTCTCTTACCCCCGATATTATTACTGAAATTTTTGGATTGAAAAATGGTGAGGAGAATTTAGAAATTGATTCTGAAGAGTTTGATTTAATGCTGAATACAATGGGGTATTCTGGAGACACCCCAAACAAACTCCTCAATAAACTTCTGTCTACCGAGTATAAATTTCTCGCAGATATAGTTGGGAAAGTGTTGCTCGGGAAGCACACTGCGCATGATTATATCACCAGGCATCAGTTCTGGTCATGTGCGCCATTGTAAAGAAGAAAGCTGTGAACTGGGCACAGATTATGTTCGATTTGATCACAAAGAAGAACAACAAGAAAGAGGTATGCTTTGGAAGGATCCTAGGGATCTTCCTAAAGGAAAAGGCTGCAGGATCCCTGGTCTCCTCGACCATATCCATCAATGCCTCAAAGAGACTCGCCTGTACTCTTTTTGGCAAGTGGGAGAGGACCATCACCAAGCAAACTAAGGCTACCTCCTCCTCCACTAAAACTTCCAAGAGTACAAGGGCTGCACCAGCCTCTCCCCACCCCACTGAACGGCTCCCTTCCACCTCTCCACCACCTCCGGCCCCTCCAGTTCCATCCCAACAACAAGTCCCACCAACCCCACCCTCTACTACCATCTACATCCATACTCCAACATCACCAGCATCTCCACTTCCCTCTTCCCCTACACATCTACTATCTCCTCCTCCATCACCTCAACCTGACACCTCCATCCCTACACAACCTCCATCCCCTCTACCATCTCACCTGGTTGATATCCCCCACATCAACCTCTCCTCCCTCCCCTCCTTTAACTTGCTCTCCTCTCCCCTGAACTCTCCATCTCCACAAAATGACTTTCCCTTAGAAACTCCACTTCCACCTCCACCTCCATCAACCACACCTACTCCTTCAGCTACTGCCCCACCATCTGCCTCTCCAACCCGAGATCCTTCTCTTACCACCACTCTCATCACTCTTCTCACCCCACTACTCAAAACCCTTATAGCAGAGGCCATTTCTCCTCTAGCTGCCTCCATCTCATCTCTTGCTACCCAAATATCTGCCCTCACCACTGCTCCATCTTCAGTTGGGGGTCTGGCTTCAGCACATGCTGAAACCAGGCAGGGGGAGATACTTGATGAAGAAGTAGCAGTAGCAGCAGGACTAGCAGCAGCAGGACTAGTTGTACAAATATCAGATATAGCAGACATGGATACAAAAGCAGAAGAAGATTTATTAGATTTGATTCATTTTATTGAAATTGACATGGACATTGATGAGTCAGTTATACTAAAAATAAATACTGTTGGTGATATTTTCATTAATCCCACAGTAGACTTGATAAGTTTGTTAAGTTCTTTTGATACAGCTCATCACAGTCTTCCTCCAGCTGAGTATACCAAGCCATCATTAACTATTATTCCATATTCTTCCCCAATAAGCCCTGATATTGTCAAACAACTAAAGGCCAAATTTGCCATTCCTGCCACTCCATCATCTAGACAGATTGCCTCCCAAATTGTATCTTCTCCTATGGCCCTAGTCTTTGTAATGGATGATTCTCAAGTACCAGATATGGATGCATTGATTATGGCTGACATAGAGGAAGAAAACAAGTTAGCTGCTCAGAGCACGGAAGTATACAGTTCTCCAGTTCCCTCCCCAGTTCTATCTCATGCAACAAAGAAAACAAGCTCTGATGAAGCACTAAGAGAGATTGATGCCATGTATGACAATCCTCAATCCTCTGATGATGATGAGGAGGAGGAGGAGGAGGAGGAATCTAAGAAAAGGAAAATCTCTAAGAAAAGGAAGGCTCCACCTCCTCCCGCTCCCAAACCTGGAAACACCAATGATACTCCCTACTATATCCTACAAAAAATAACCACATACAAGGGAATGTCGGCCTGGATGTGGCTCTCAAAGAATGAACAAAAGGCCAGGAAGAAAAGTAGGAGGTACTCTCCTCTCCCAGCTTACAAATATAGGAAGGATCCCCCACCTCCTCCTCCACCAGTTGTTGGTGCTTCCGGAATCAGCTCTCAAAAGTCAGATGCACCCTCCAAGCCCTCATTCACTCGAACTTATCAGAGGCAGGAAAGGCCATCTAGACAGCAATCACATGGAAGCAGTCAGCAAAGAAGTACTAGATGTACAGAACAGATAAAAGAAATAGTATATCAGAAACAAGAATTCTCTCCTCCTCAACCACAGGCTGGACAAAGAAGACACTCTGTATCACATAAACCCAAAGGAAAATACAGTGAAGCTGCACCTCCAAAATCACTGTACACTCAAAGTAGTGAAAGCCAGATTGCAACAAACTTCCAAGAACAGTCAACACAATTCAGGCCTGTCACCCTGCTACCCTCTCAAGAAGATCAGTCACCTGTCAATCAGAATGATGATCAAAACTTCAGGATGGCCAGGCTTCAAGAATTGATTGCTCTGTCACAGATGAAAAAGTCCAGTGAAGAAGGACAAGATCCAATTAAATTCTCTACAATGTCTACTTATAGAGAAAAAGAACTTGAAAGACTTCAAGTGAGCAAGAAATTGTTTGACCCTGCTGATTATATGGCAAGATATCCAGAGGCAATTATTCCAAGAACTTCAACCCAGACAGTGATTGGAGAGCAGATCTGTATATATCAAAAAGAGAAGCTGTCAATCCTAACAGGGAGATTATATTTACCAAGTCTGGAGAAAAGAAGAAGGAAGCAAAATCCAAGAAGTAAAAACAGAAAATCCTGAAGAAGATTTGCTACTTGTCTTTGGTATACTTTGTTAAACTATGTTTTCTATTACAAAGCTGACTATGTAAATATATATGTTTTTGCTGTCAAAGTATCTGTCAGATATTTATTGTATTTCTGCTTTGTATATTTTCTGGTATTGAGTCTATAATTAGTGACCTCACCCAAATAGGGGGAGATTGTTGGATCCCTAGTTGGATTTGGGCTAGGTTCACTAAATAAGGATATGACCCAACATGTATAGATCAGGGTCATGACTATGTCTTAGAGTCTAGGTCAAGTCCTTATAATCAACAGTACAAAGAACCAACCTCCAACACTGCCAAAGACTCAAGACTTAGAGAATTCAAGTTTTGGAAAAAGGAGATCTATGTTCGTCGATCTCCGATCGACGACTGTCGTGCTCAGCTCGACTAACTCAGAGACAATTCTCTGAGTTGAGCTCGACGAACTTAGATCTCAGTTCGACGAACTCTGGACAAAGTGCTAACTCCTCTAGTCAAACTTCAGTCAACGAACTAAGAACATCAGCTAGACGAACTGTAACACCCCTATCCGTCACATAGCATATAGCAGTAGGTCCGGCCGGGGCCCGACGCCATATACTACGGACAGACCGGTTGGTTACACGTTGAAACCATTCAACCAATCATGTCGTCCTACACAACACCTAGCGGAAGCAATTTATTAGGTTGCAAAAGAAATAAGAACTCAGCCACAACAGCATGAATGTCCACTACAAACTCAGGAATGTAAACATACACCAAATGGGAAATGGCCTTAAGGCCTTACACAGTTCACTTAACAAAAGAAGTGTTTTCCAAACTTCGGCACGCAGGCCGGCCATACATGAAAAATGGGAAAGAAACATAAGTAATTAGGCCTTCGAGGGCCGGCACAACAACAAGGGCTTTAGCCCGCTATTTCCCGCTCTGCTCCGCAGCACCTGCAAGCAATAAACCACCGCCCGGTGGCAAACAATAGCAACGGTCAGCAATGTTGACCAAATTATAACGATCCCGCCCCCACATTCGGGGCGACGATGCTCTTTCCCTGCACTTTATTAGCATATGCATTTTTATAAAGTATTTGCACTTCACCACAGGCGTAGGCTCGCACGGCCACACACCCCGTGCACTCAGGGCACATTCTCGGCGAACCGGCCAACGTCACGTCAAATCAAGCCATAGACGCTCCCAATCCACCACCGCCTCTTGGACGGTCATCCATATGAGCATTTTGCCTTCCTGGCCTTGGTCACGACAATTTAAGCCATAGACCGCCGAAGACCCTCATCCATGCCAACGGTCCTACCGAACGACATAGACCGGGTACGGTTTCGCCTGACCCGTGCTCACATCGCAACGACAATTTAAGCCATATGCGCAGGCCAAGAATCACCGAGTCCCTTTTCCACCACAGTAATCACATAACCCGGTTATGTTCACGTTGGCTCCCCGGCCATCGTGTTGGCAAAACCCGCTTTTGCCCAGTTTTCCGGGTGCACCTTGGAGTTAATCTCCAAGGCTCCCTGATGCAACCTACCACGTAGAAAACCCGAAAAACACCCAAACATCCGGATTCTTGCCCGGTTCAAATGCAATGCAACATCACCGATCCGGCTCTACTTGTCCGGATAGGCTTCACACACAATGCCTATGTCCGTTTACGCATACGGACTCTACACAAGGGGGACTTCACATATCTACCCCAAGCAACGCTCCAACTCTTCGCTCACTCGCGAGAGAGGGCTTCCTATGCAAAGGAAAAGAGGGCTTCACATGCCCAAGGATGAGAAATCGTTACCCTTGCGTTCTTCCGCGGCGCCATCGAAAACTATGCGGTTGGAAAGCACCGCAACGGCGTCACCTCCGCGGATCTGGACTCGGATCGCGATTCGGAGCTCCGACGCTCCTCCGGCGGCCGGATCTTGGTCTCCAACCTCTCACCTTGCTCTCCCTTCTCTCTAGGATTTAGAAAGAGAAAACCCAAGTGAAAATGGGGTTTGCAAACCCTATTTTTGGGTTTAAGCTGCCAGCAATCACTCCCAGCCGTCGGATCCCAAGCCAAGGAAACGAACGGACACGATTAGGCCTCAAAATACAAAATCTGCGCCGAACACGGGTTGCAACACGGCCGTGTGCCTGGCCGTGTCACCCATTCGCCGTCTCGATCGAGTCGAAAAAACCAACACACGGCCTTTGACACGGCCTCCGACACGCCCGTGTCACCTGCGACACGCCCGTGTCGGGACCCGTGTCACGCCCCCCGTATGCAATCGACCAACGTTTCGCAGTCAGAGAGGTACACGGCCTTGTGACACGGCATCCGACACGCCCGTGTCAAATTTGACACGACTGTGTTTGTGCCCGTGTCACGGCCCGTGTGCCACACTTGCAGAATCCCTGGAGTGACACGGCCTGGGACACGCCGGTGTCCTAGGCCGTGTTCTTCAACTCGACTAGCGTCGACCGCCAAAGCGTCGACCGCACGACCCGAGGCCGAACACGCCTGTGTCACGCCCGTGACACGCCCGTGACATGCCCGTGACGCGCCCGTGTCACGCCCGTGACACCTGCTCCAAAACCAAACTGGGCTCAAAACATCACCCGTCCCTCTTTTGAGTTTCGGGGTGTTACAACTCTCTCCCCCTTAAAAGAATTTCGTCCACGAAATTACTAAAGGAAAGTAAACACGAAACCAAGAGTGGTACCTGAGCGAAATAACTCTGGGTACTACTCCAGCATGGTCTGCTCCCGTTCCCAAGAGAGCTCCTCACGACCGCAATTGTCCCACCGGACCTTGACCATTCGGATTTCCTTGTTACGGAGCCTCTTGACCTCTGCATCTTCAATACAAACGGGCTTGACCTTAGTCGTCAACCCCTCGTCCACCGGCACTTGGTCAGCCGCGATCACCTACGAAGGCTCTTGCACCGCCTTCCGCAACACAGAAATGTGGAACACATCATGTAGCCCACTTAATTCCTCAGATAGCTTCAAACGGTATGCAGCTTCGCCGACTTGCTCCAGAACCTTAAAAGGTCCAAGGTATCTTGGGCTCAGCTTCTTCAAGCGTCTCACCCGCAAAACCCCCTTGAACGGCTTCACTTTCAAGTATACCCAATCGCCTACCGCGAACTCCACGTTCCGGTGCTTGACATTGTAATACTTCGCCTGCCTGTCCTGAGCGATCAACAAGCGCTCCCGAATGATCCGCACAAACGAGGTAGCACTCTCCACCTCCTGCTTCTTGTACAACCTTGCCTCACCAGTTTCAAGCCACGATAACGGCGTGCGACACTTCCTACCATACAGGGCCTCGAAGGGCGCCATTTGTATACTTGCTTGGTAGATGTTGTTGTACGCGAACTCCACCAAATACAGGTGGTCTTCCCAAAGCTTACCGAAATCCAGAACACACATGCGTAGCATGTCCTCCATCGTTTTATTGACCCTCTCGGTCTTCCCATCCGTCTGCGGATGGAAAGCTGTACTGAACTTTAACTTTGTCCCCAGCATCTGCTGCACCAACCTCCAATCATTTGACGTGAACCGCCCATCGCGATCACTCACAATGCTACGGGGCACACCATGCAGCCTAACAATATTGTCAACATACAATTTTGCCAATTTCTCCACTGGATCATCCTTCCTATGCGGAATGAAATGCGACACCTTAGTTAGACGATCTACGATCACCCAGATGGCGTCGTTCCCCTTCTGCGACCTTGGCAACCCGTGCACAAAGTCCATAGATATATCGTCGAATTTCCACTCCGGTATAGGCAAGGACTTCAGAAATCCTCCCGGCTTTTGGCATTCCGCCTTCACCAAGGCGCACGTTTGGCATTTAGCCACGTACAACGCCACATCTTTCTTGAGCCCGGGCCACCAAAACAACTTTTTGAGATCACGATACATCTTCGTGCTCCCTGGGTGGATTGAGTACTTGGTATGATGAGCCTCGTACATCAACTCCGCTAGGAGGTTACCCCCACTCGGGACGCACAACCGATGATCCTTCCTTAATAAACCATCTTCCACCGAGAACTGGGAATTTGACCCATCCAGAGCGGCCTCCAAAAGCTCCTTCATGGAGTCATCTAACTCCAATGCCTGCTGAACCCGGTCAGCCAGGTCATACTGCACCTCTGTCCAGTTTAACATTGCTTTGGTGCTCGTCTGCTTGTCAACGCAACAGATCTCAAGCTCCTCCAACTCTCGTACTAGCCGCTCATCATGCACCGACAACCAGTTGGCTTGGGCGGGAGCCCTGCGGCTCAGCGCATCCGCAACTGCGTTGCCCTTCCCGGGTACATAATGTATTTTGAAGGTGTAGTCCCCTAGGAACTCCATCCACCTCCTCTGCCTCATATTAAGGTCCTTCTGATCCAACAAGTATTTTAGGCTCTTGTGATCGGTGTATATATCGACCCTTACGCCGTAAAGGTAGTGCCTCCACAACTTGAATGCAAATATCACGGCCGCCAACTCCAAGTCGTGCACCGGATAATTCCTTTCATGCACCTTCAACTGACGCGATCCATACGCTATCACGCTCCCATGCTGCAACAACACGCAGCCCAAGCCACTACCCGAAGCATCGCTATACACCTCGAAGCCCTCGATCCCACTCGACGAACTAAGCACTGACGCCGTGGTCAACCGCCTCTTCAGCTCCTCAAAAGCTTGCATGCACTCTTGCGTCCACAAGAATTTTTGATCCTTCCTTGTCAACTTCGTGAGAGGTAAAGCTATCCGCGAGAAGTTCTCTACGAAGCGCCTGTAATATCCGGCAAGCCCGAGAAAACTACGGACTTCCGCGACAGAAGACAACGCAGGCCACTCCCGTATCGCAACAATCTTCGCCGGATCCACCGCTATACCTTCCCCACTCACTATATGACCAAGGAACGCTACCGAGGGTAGACAGAACTCGCACTTGGAGAACTTTGCGTAAAGCTCATTCCTTCTCAGAGTCTCCAACACCAGGTGCAAGTGATTGAAGTGGTCTTCTTCGCACTGCGAGTACACCAATATATCGTCAATAAAGACGATCACAAAGCGATCCAGGAAATCTCAGAACGTCCTGTTCATCAAATCCATAAATACCGATGGCGCATTCGTCAGTCCAAACGACATGACCGTGAACTCGAAATGCCCATACCTCGTACTGAACGCCGTCTTCGGGATATCACACTCCCTGATCCTCAGCTGATAGTACCCCGACTTCAGGTCCAACTTGGAGTATACCGATGATCCGACTAACTGATCAAAGAGATCATCAATCCTCGGGATCGGGTACTTATTCTTCTTCGTCGGCTTGTTCAATTCTCTGTAGTCGATACACAGCCGCATACTTCCGTCCTTATTCTTAACGAAGAGGACCGGTGCGCTCCAAGGCGACGAACTTGGACGCACATAACCTTGCTTCATCAGCTCCTCCAGCTGAACCTTCAACTCCGCCATCTCCTTTGGCGCCAACCTATAAGGAGCACGTGATACGGGCTTGGCACCCGGCACGAGCTCGATGGTGAAATCGATCTCCCGCTGCGGTGGGGCTCCGGGAAGACTATCCGGGAACACATCGGGGTATTCGCAAACCATGGGAATCTCAACCAAAGTGGACTTTGGCTCCACATCCCCCACTATTGTGAAGAACAGCTCTGCACTAGCACGAACTGCCTTCACCACCTGAAAAGTAGACATCAGTGTCTTGCTCGACCCCTTCAGCCCCTCGAATGTAGTCTCCCATCCTACACCCAGCTTGACCTCCTTCCGGTCACAGTCAATCCAAGCTTTCTGCTCCGAAAGCCAATCCATTCCAAAGATCACGTCGAACTCTACTAGTGGCAACAATGACGCTAGCAAGTCGAACTCTTGGCTCCCAATGTGAACCTTCACTGCGCACACTCTGTCCGCACGCATCGAGCACCCATTCGGTAGCAGCACATCCAACTTGTCCTTCGCCATCGAAGAAGGGACTCTGATGCGCGATATAAAGCTTTCGGACAAGAAGGAGTGTGAAGCTCCCGTATCGAACAGTGCCCGTGCCGGACTATCACTAATCACAACAAAGCCTATACAAACAATATTAGGCTAACAAGCAATAGATAACAGTATTAAAGCTAACTTGCTATAAATTAACTCATACCTGTCACCACATCCGCTTGCTTGATGGCCTCCTGCTGGCCCAAGTTATAGACTCTAGGCTGAGTCGGAGCATAGTGGGACGCGGTCGACTCCACCGCTTTGCCCTTCTCCTCGTAGGTAGCTCCTTGTTTCCTTTCGGACTTTGAGCGTCCACTCCAGCAATCACGAGCAAAGTGTCCCGTCTTTCCACACGTGAAACAAGCGCCCGGGGTTCGATTGGTAGTTGCCCCCGAGGCACCCGTAGAAGAAGCTGGACCTGACGTCCTAGCCTTCTTGAAGAATTTTCGATAGCCCGACTTCGACGTAGTCGGCGCTTTGAACTCCGCTTTCTTACTACCAGATTCCTTCTTCGCTTGGACATTCTTCATGTCCTTCTCCAAGGACCGGGCCGAACTGACCAGGGTCATGAAACCCTGCGCCTTGGGCCCCGACAGTAGCAACCTTAAATCGTCTCTTAGCCCTTCATAGAAGCGGCTCGTCTTGCGCTCCTCGTCTGCGAAGTTAGCGCCGGCATATCTCCCCAACCGAGTAAACTCGTGGAGGTACTCATCAACGGTGCAATCCCCTTGCACCAACTTCTGAAATTCGCTTTCTAGCGCAATTCTCTGCACCGAGGGGAGGTATCGAGCCATGAATAGTCTCGCAAACTCCTCCATCGAAACTTCGGCCAACGGCCTTCCCTGCAACTGATGTAGCTCTAGGCCTTCCCACCATAGTCTTGCGTCCCCATCCAAAAGGAAAGTCGCTATAGTGGTCTTCTGCCACTCTTCCGTTTCCGTCGCAGTCATCACCCTGTTGACTCTTGAGAGCCAATCCTCTGCTTGGGTCGGGGTTTCTGCCCCCGTGAATACCGGTGGATGAAAGCCCATCACGTGCTTCAGTTGTCTTTCAGTTGCTCTCCGAGGCAACTCTGGCTCCAAAACTACTTGCTCAACCCTCCTTTACTCTGCCGTCTGAAGCGGTACTTACTCCACATCAGGAGCAGGCTCCTGCACCTGCCTTGCAGGCTGCGTATTGATCATAGCAAAGACAGCTTCTGCCACCAATCTAATGGTCTCGGCAGACGGAGGTGTTGCAGGCGCATCGCTTGGCACACTGCTCGTCTCAGAACCTGGCCGTTCAGACGGCCCAGCACCACTCCTGGTCACCTATAATCGTGCAAAACACCGATAAGCGACCAAAAATTACTGCAAACAGCAATAATAGGAACACGCAGGTTCCTCAAACATGTGTATTTTCATTCCTAAGTGGACATTCATGGGTTCTTTTCTTGTTATAACGATGACGCACACACATGTGCTCACCACCCCTTAAAGTGAATTCGCCCTCGAATTCATTTAAGCTTGACCGAAACCAGAAGTCTGATACTAATTTGTAACACCCCTATCCGTCACATAGCATATAGCAGTAGGTCCGGCCGGGGCCCGACGCCATATACTACGGCCAGACCGGTTGGTTACGCGTTGAAACCATTCAACCAATCATGTCGTCCTACACAACACCTAGCGAAAGCAATTTATTAGGTTGCAAAAGAAAAAAGAACCCAGCCACAACAGCATGAATGTCCACTACAAACTCAGGAATGTAAACATACACCAAAAGGGAAATGGCCTTAAGGCCTTACACAGTTCACTTAACAAAAGAAGTGTTTTCCAAACTTCGGCACGCAGGCCGGCCATACATGAAAAACGGGAAAGAAACATAAGTAATTAGGCCTTCGAGGGCCGGCACAGCAACAAGGGCTTTAGCCCGCTATTTCCCGCTCTGCTCCGCAGCACCTGCAAGCAATAAACCACCGCCCGGTGGCAAACA
Organism: Platanthera zijinensis; assembly: GCA_039513925.1. NCBI lineage: Eukaryota > Viridiplantae > Streptophyta > Magnoliopsida > Asparagales > Orchidaceae > Platanthera > Platanthera zijinensis. The sequence goes on from CM077083.1 coordinate 37,914,761, forward strand.
ATAACAACGGTCAGCAATGCTGACCAAATTATAACGATCCCGCCCCCACATTCGGGGTGGCGATGCTCTTTCCCTGCACTTTATTAGCATAGGCATTTTTATAAAGTATTTGCACTTCACCACAGGCGTAGGCTCGCACGGCCACACACCCCGTGCACTCAGGGCACATTCTCGGCGAACCGGCCAACGTCACGTCAATTCAAGCCATAGACGCTCCCAATCCACCACCGCCTCTTGGACGGTCATCCATATGAGCATTTTGCCTTCCTGGCCTTGGTCACGGCAATTTAAGCCATAGACCGCCGAAGACCCTCATCCATGCCAACGGTCCTACTGAACGACATAGACCAGGTACGGTTCCGCCTGACCCGTGCTCACATCGCAACGACAATTTAAGCCATATGCGCATGCCAAGAATCACCGAGTCCCGTTTCCAGCACAGTAATCACATAACTCGGTTATGTTCACGTTGGCTCCTCGGCTCCAAGGCTCCCTGATGCAACCTACCACGTAGAAAACCCGAAAAACACCCAAACATCCGGATTCTTGCCCGGTTCAAATGCAATGCAACATCACCGATCCGGCTCTACTTGTCCGGATAGGCTTCACACACAATGCCTATGTCCGTTTACGCATACGGACTCTACACAAGGGGGACTTCACATATCTACCCCAAGGAATGCTCCAACTCTTCGCTCACTCGCGAGAGAGGGCTTCCTATGCAAAGGAAAAGAGGGCTTCACATGCCCAAGGATGAGAAATCGTTACCCTTGCGTTCTTCCGTGGCGCCATCGAAAACTATGCGGTTGGAAAGCAGCGCAACGGCGTCACCTCCGCAGATCTGGACTCGGATCGCGATTCGGAGCTCCGACGCTCCTCCGGCGGCCGGATCTTGGTCTCCAACCTCTCACCTTGCTCTCCCTTCTCTCTAGGATTTAGAAAGAGAAAACCCAAGTGAAAATGGGGTTTGCAAACCCTATTTTTGGGTTTAAGCTGCCAGCAATCACTCCCAGCCGTCGGATCCCAAGCCAAGGAAACGAACGGCCACGATTAGGCCTCAAAATACAAAATCTGCGCCGAACACGGGTTGCAACACGGCCGTGTGCCTGGCCATGTCACCCATTCGCCGTCTCAATCGAGTCGAAAAAACCAGCACACGGCCTTTGACACGGCCTCCGACACGCCCATGTCACCTGCGACACGCCCGTGTCGGGACCCATGTCACGCCCCCCGTGTGCAATCGACCAACGTTTCGCAGTCAGAGTGGTACACGGCCTTGTGACATGGCATCCGACACGCCCGTGTCAAATTTGACACGGCCGTGTTTGTGCCCGTGTCACGGCCCGTGTGCCACACTTGCAGAATCCCTGGAGTGACACGGCCTGGGACACGCCCGTGTCCTAGGCCGTGTTCTTCAACTCGACTAGCGTCGACCGCCAAAGCGTCGACCGCACGAACCGAGGCCGAACACGCCTGTGTCACGCCCGTGACACGCCCGTGACACGCCCGTGACACGCCCGTGTCACGCCCGTGACACCTGCTCCAAAACCAAACTGGGCTCAAAACATCACCCGTCCCTCTTTTGAGTTTCGGGGTGTTACACGAACTCTGTCCTCAGATCAACTAACACTCCAACTCTCAGAGCAAAAGATCACTCAACGCTCTCAACGCCAGATCAATACTTCAACACTCAACATCAGAAAATATTCTAAGTCCAGACTGCAGACTCAGCTCGACGATCTCAGACTTTAGCTCGACGAACTTGATGCACAGAAGAAGAAAGTTATCAAGCAGCATTCAGAGTTCGACAATCTTGGATCTCAGCTCGACGAATAGCTATTCTCAGCTCGACGAAAGTCATTCTCAGGTCGACGAACTCAGAGCACAGAATCTGTCAGTGTATGCAGTGCAGTTGTTCGCTGATCTCTGGTCGACGAAAACTGTAAGACATATTGTTATTTATTCTTTCTTTTTTTTGTCTCCTTATTTAATATCTATTATAGGCTGTTAATTCCTTGGATAATCAATGTTCTTATATCCTTTGAATCGAGCCGTTACTGGCAGCATTGATTGCAAATATCCTCCATGGAATTAATTGATTGTATCTCGGGACAGACATAGAATAGAATATATGACAGCATACTTGCCGTTTTCATTTTCCGAGATTTCGGCTAAGCATTAATTGCAGGTTTTTGAATTCGACCTTGAGGCAGTTATAGAGCATATAATCTCTCAGCCAGAAAGAAGCAATATACATAGAAACCTTTCAGAATACAGAATTTTTCTTAGAAAAACAACAAGTGCAGTGCATACAGCTCTCTGAAGAAAAATCAATTGCTCTCAAAAGAAGAAGAAAGAACAATAATCACTATCAAGAGTCTTTCTTCTCCTTCTTTGTTTTCTGGGATCTCAAGTGACAAAAATATTCAAATCAGTCAAAAGATCTCAGAAAGTAGATCTTACAGCAGAAGGCTTACTCACCCCTTGCAAAGCTTCCACTCCTGAATCATTCAAGATCTCAGGGGGAGCTTTGACAACATCACAGAATCCATAAAGTCATCTCATTTTGATTTGAGAAAAGTAGACTTCAATCTCTTCCCCATCTCTGTACAGAGTTTTAATTCCCTTCAAAATTATTCTGATTGCAAGTCTCCTTCCAAAAGACTTGGGTTGGTTTTTGAGCACCTAATCAAAAGCTCATTGGTGGCAGTCACCTAATCAAAACCTGTAGTGGATTCCTACCTAGGGTGGTAGAAGAGTGGATGTACCTAAGTTTGGGGAACCACTATAAAATTCTTGTATTGTCTGTGTGGCTGTGATTTTCCTGTGTGCTTGTGATGTGATATAATTGTCTGTGCTGTGATATATTTTGTTGTGTATCTTAGTTACCTGTTCTATAATTCACTTGTACACTTATACCATAGTAACATATTTGATTAAAGACTTGTTATTTCCGCAAAAATCAAAAAGACTTTAAAAACTCTATTCACCCCCCCCCCCCTCTAGAGTTGTTCAAAGCTTACCCTATCTTTCAAGGAGGAAGAAAAGGAGTTGTAAAAGAGAAGTGAAATGGTTGGACCTTAAAAAAGGTTACATCTACTGAAATGACCATTTTACCATTGGTGGGAGAGTAACATACATAACCCTTCTGAGTGCGAGAGTATCCAACGAATATAAATTTTGTAGCATGAGGAGCAAACTTGTCAGTAGGCGGACCAAGGTTATGGACATAACATGTACATCCAAAAACATGAGGCGTGAAGGAGAAAGGAGCCTTTGAAGGAAAAAGGAGATTAAACGGGGCCGTGAAGATGACAGACGAGGGCATGTCATTGATAAGATGACAGACAGTAGAAACAACAAAGTTCCAGTATAGTGGAGGAACTTGCATTTGAAACAAGAGAGATCGGACAACATCAAGAAGGTAACGATTTTTTCGCTCTGCCACCTCATTTTGTTGAGGAGTATATGCGCACAAAGTCTGATGAATAATTCAAAACTCAGTGCACAGATTGAAGAAGGTACGACTAGTATATTCACACACATTATCTTTGTGAAGAACTTTCAAGGAAGTGAAACACTGAGTGTGAGTCTCTGTAATAAAGGCACAGAAGATAGAGGGAAGTTCAGCACGATCGCGAAGTAGATACAACCAAGTGACGCGCAAGTAATCATCAATAAAAGTAACAAAGTAACAATAGCCATAAACACTAGGGATTTTATACGGTCCTCAAATATTAGAATGCACTAAACAAAAAGGATAATCGCTCTGAGTACAGGTAGAATTAAAAGAGATACGGTGTTGTTTGTCAAAGATACAAGATTCACAAGTATAACTCATGAAGGGAAACATCCGGAAGAGCTTTCTTGAGAATCTGGAGGAGAGCATGCTGAAGACGACGATGTCAATCAACAGAAGAGACTGTGGAGAGAACAGTAGGTGCCAATCAATGATATTATGTGTTTGTCGATCCTGCATAACAAAGGAGGATGGTGAGAAGGTTACACAACAATCAAGTTCTTGAGTAAGGTGGAAAACAGAAAGTAGGTTAAAGGGGGATCCCGAAACATGAAGAACTGAGGATAAAGAGAGAGTTGGCGTGAGAGGCACATGAGCAGCGCCAGAAATCGGGATTGTGTCACCATTGACCACTGTAATGAACTTGGGATATGCAGAGTTCAAGTAAAGAGGCGATTTTTGCGGAGAAATATGATACGTGGCAACCGAGTCCACAATCTAGTGGGAGATTTGGGAGTGACAGAATATACCTTCATTGGAGAATGACGCAATGGATCTAGAGGAGCGACTAATCACCCCTTGTTGGGTGCACAAAGCATCAATGTAATGATCGGTAGAGGAGTGAGGATCAGCAGTAGCGGAAGCAGTGAGATGTGGAGGCAGACCATGCTTGCGATAGCAGGTGGCCTCTAGGTGACCATCCCGACTGCAATGAGCACATATAAAAAGATGTCGCCCCGGCACGTCCATGTCCCCGAGAAGTGGTGCAACCTCCACGAGCCTGTGGACCATGAGCTGAAGGAGCAAGATTAGATAGGGGCTGCTGAAGAAGAGCCAAAGAGAGATTTCCAGAAGCATTCGGGGGGTAGTAACCTTCAAAAGCATCGAGCAAACGTCCGACAGAGAGGGAGTTGTAGATGTGGAAAGAATCTGAGCCCAAACACTATGAAGATGGGGTGGAACACGGGCATTCATCAAGTCAATCCCAACTGCTTCTTTTTGTGCCCGTTGCGTAACCAGATCTGTGGTGAGAGGCAGATGTTGTATCCAGGCCTCAACAAGAGTCTTGGCCCGAGCAACAAAGAAATTCAAGTCACTTGTTTCCCCGGGGTCAAGTGTTTGAAGATCAGTAATGATGTCGAACAAGTGTTGGAGGATGTCCTTGCCAGAATAGAGGGGGTGGAGGTCCTCCCACATAGCATGGGACGTCTTATGATACATGGCCATCATACACTGCTCGGTGTCCAGGGAATTGAGGATCTATGATTGGACACAGCCATCATAACGGATCCACTCCTCGGTGAGAACAGTTGCAGGAGCCCTTGTCAGATGATGAAGAAGACCTTTGGTCTGCAGAACGCGGCGAACTGAGTGCGCCCACTCAACAAAATTTTTCTCCCCACGGAAAGAGATTGGGGTGATCCGAAGCTCATCACGAAGTTCAAGAGGAGCAGCATTACGGGCAGGAAGGGAGGAAGCACCAGTCGAATCCATGAAAGAAACAGCTCCATGAAGCGGGTAGATAGATGCACTAACAAATAAATAGCGTGGCTAGCCAGGCAAAGTTGGGCAAGATGCAGTTAGGCTACGATGCACAACGCAGCAAGAGCAGTTATGCAACCAGTAGCTAGGATACCAAGCAGAATGGGTGGCTCGGCACCCCGCTGCAAGAACAGCATAGCAAGCAAACTGTGTCGAGTAGGAATGGACCAAGAGAGAGCACGACCAAGGACAGAGCAACCCGCGCAACAAGGAGAGGAAGTAGCGAAGTCAAAGAGCAAAGAGAAACCTCGCCAAGATCAAAAGAGCGGTTAAGGCAACGACCAGACGACCGCGGCAAAGAGGGAAAGGCAGACGATCTTGCACGAGCTCGGCAAAGAGCGAGCACACCGCGCAAACAGACAGACTGCGACGGCTAGGCAAAGAGAGAGACGATCTGGCACGAGCTCAGCAAAGAGCGATCACACCACGCAAATAGACACACTTCGACGGCTAGGCAAAGAGAGGGATGATCTAGCACGAGCTCGCGACGGACAGGGAAGGAGCACAAGGGCACGTGATCTGATAGGCAAGGAAGAATCAGTGGTTAAGGCAGCGACTAGCCAGGCCGCAGAAAAGCAATCAGGCGGGACCCACAGAGAAAAGCTATAAAAACCACTAATGGGAAGGTAGGAAATGGGGGCAGGGGTCCAAGATCAAACCGCACAAATGCTGCGGGTAGGAAAAGGCAGGCTGCCAAAGATCAAACCTCACACGATCTGTGATTAGAGAAAAGCAAACCACAGGAGAATCCTGTAGCGAAAAATCTTAAGACCGAATGGCTCTGATACCATGTAGAGAATCCCGAAAAAATAAAGAGAATTTTTATTTCTCAAGAATTGTGTTTTTTACTACATGTATTTGTACATATTTATAGGAAGAGAGAGAGAAGTATCTTGTTGGGTCCGGCGTTCCTTCACTTGACCCATGGCGCTCTGCTACTTATATAAAAAATTAAGTAGCACCCTCTCCAACAGTCCGGGCTTTTGGTGCAGTTGGGTATGCGCTTGATCCTTCAATTGGTATCAGAGGGAGGTTACGGGTTCAAGACCGGGGGGGGCGCTATTAAATCCTGATTTTTCCCTTCTACCTGTGTGGGTCCGGTGGGTCAGGCAACCGTGGACATGTGGTAACCCCACCTCTGAGCCGTGTGGGCCATGTGGTAACCCCACCTCTGAGCCGACGGGTTGTGCTGGACGCCGGGGGGGGGATTGTTGGGTCCGGCGTTCCTTCACTTGACCCGTGGCGCTCTGCTACTTATATAAAAAATTAAGTAGCACCCTCTCCAACAGTCCGGGCTTTTGGTGCAGTTGGGTATGCGCTTGATCCTTCATATCTGAATCCTAAGATATGGGACAAATACAAGAATACAAGTTGGCAAAGATATGGCCTTAATAATGAGCCTTTTTTGCATGATTTTCTCTAACAGACCCTATTAAACCCATCTTGCCCACATGAGACCAAATTAGCCTTGATGAACGCATGTTGACCACCAAGGTAAACCCAGGGGTTAATTTAATCAACACAAGCTCAATTTGAGCCTATGTGCACACCAAGGACGCCATGAGTGATCCAAGGATCAACATGACTTGAGGTTGAAATCTTGGACTCCACAACACCATGGTTACTAGATTTGGTCAACCTATAGGGTTGACTTGGTCAAACCTTGACCTATAGAGGATTTTGACAGCCATCGTGACCGATTTGACCTCACCAAGGGTTGAATAAGCCTTGACATGTCTTAACCTAGCCCACCACCCCTCCATGTAGACTATCACATCATTTAAAGGTCAAATTGTAGATTAAATTGGTCAAACCTTAACCAAATGAGGCAATAGAACTTTGGTTAGACCAATACCCCTCTTATTTTGACTTGAGAATGACATTTTGGCACCCACTCACCTGCACCTAGGCTTCCACCTCAGACCTTGGTCAAATGATGGTCCACAAAGTCAAAGTGGGGCTTTGACCAGCCACATAAGCAAGATTTTAATGGAATTCAAGGTAAGGGGGTTGCTATTAATATTGAAACACCCTTAGCATTGATGGAGTTTGATTAGGAGAACCTCCAAGAGTCAGATCTAACCTTGATGACGATAAGTGAGGTTTGAATGACATTAATTGGTCTGGGGGAAGGAGAAGAGGTGTCTCCCTCCCAATAATAACCCATCTCCTCTCATTATTTGTCTTCACCCAAACAAGAAACGAGAAAGGGAGAGAGGAAGAGAAACAGGTGGTGGCGAGTGACGAGCAGGACAAGTCTTCCCAGCCATGCCCATCACCTCCCATGGCAACACTTCCATTAGCCCTCACCAACACTTTCCAAGTCTCTATTCCTTCATTTTCCTCGATGTTTAGATCATAGGGTCCTAGATCTACCATCCCCGGCCAACAGATTGGCCATTTCCGGAATCTGAGCATATCAGTTAGGGTCATAATCATAACTCATCCTATGGCCTCAGATGGGGCAGAAATATCAGAAGGCCACAGTAGTGACAACTCAGCATACAGGAATCAAAGTACCAGCCCGATCAAGCCTACAATGGTCCCAGTCATCACCGGCCTTCAGGAGGAATCACAGCCATCCAGTTTGTCAAAGGAGCAGATCATTTAATATCCAGATGTCCCGTATCTGGGACCTCTTTATGTCATTTTGATGTATTGTCAGTATCAAGATATTATATATAAATGTTTGTTTAAGTGCTAGCTATGTAACGGTCATATGACCTGGTTGGGTATTTATGCCCCTCTACCTGCTGTATGTTGGATTATGCAAGTAATATGAAAAGTTTCCTCTAGTCCCTTAACCCTCCTTCGTCTACCTTCTTTCCCCCCCATCCAACCTCTGGCAATTCCTCCGGCGGCCACCGCCTTGGTACTTAGTAGGATCGTAACATCTTGGTGCTCTCGTTGAGAGAACTCTGATCCTACTACCTCATCATGGGAGAAGGATTACGTTCGATATCAGAATTCAAGGCCGCCCTTCCGGCGGAACAGGCGGCCAGAGTCGGCCAGCTAGAAGAAATCAACAAACGGGTACTATCGGAACTTGCCCAACAAACGCAGCAGCTCCGACTCTACCTCACTACCGAATTATAAACCAAGGAAAACCTGTTAGCACGCCAAATTCTGGAAACTAGGGAGTAGTCGGCGGACCAAATCGCTGAACACATTACGGCTCTGCGAAAGGACATCATGATCCAGTTCGAAGGCCTACACAGAAAGGAAGCTCAACCAGAACAGAGACCCATCATCATTGAGGAAGCAATGAGCCACCCACCACGACAGCCAGAAATTTTTCCACACTAGTCATCCAGCGGCCTTCTGGGATCCAGCCCAGCAATCAACACGCATCAGGTCCACTCTCACCGTCTCAATAATATAGAAATTACTTGTCCCCTCTACGCAGAAGGAGACCCAACCGACTGGTTGTATGAGCTCAAACGTTACTTTGAGTTCACCGAAACCCGACCCCAAAACTACTTGTTAATTACATCCTTTCACTTAGACAAACCGGCGGCCAAATGGTATCAAGCGACACTTAAGGACCACCCCGCACTTACATTTCCTCTATTCGTGGATGCGATCCAAAAAAGATTCGGCCCCTCACCCTACATCAAACTCGCCGGGGTGCTGACCAAACTCCAACAGACCACTACGGTATCGGCCTACAAACGCGAGTTCGAAGAATTAATCACCAAGGTGCCGGGTCTGGCACCCGAGTTCATATGTGACATGTTCGTATGTGGCCTCAAGGAGAACATTCGCGGACCTGTCATAATTGCCCGACCCACAGAGATACACGATGCATTCGCCCTCGCACGGATGCATGAGGATCAACAACTTGGACAATTCAAAACCAGACCACATTACAACCCCCCTAATCAATTTGGTCCCACTAAAACACCCCACGCATACAACAACTTTAAACCCAAACTACCCCCCATCAAACGACTATCTCCGGTGGAACTCCAAGCCCGAAGAGACAAAGGCTTATGTTACAATTGCGACGAACGCTATCATATGGGACATAAATATAAAGGGAGAGGCGCCCTACTATACCTAGGTTGCACGGAGGAGAGTGACGATGAAGACGAACCGGCTGAAATTATATGTGAGGAAGGGGACCCCCCTACACCAATTTGTCTGCATGCTCTTACCGGCATAATTCCTGACCACGGGTTACGCATGACCGACCACATTTATAATCAACCTTTGGAGTTGTTTAGTGACGGAGGAAGCACGCACAACTTCATCTCGGTTCGGATGGCCGAATTTCTTAAATTACTCATTCTCACGATTACGGAATTCCCCGTCTTCATGGGTAACGGGTCCACAGAATCTTGTAGAGGAAAGTGTAAAGACGTTCAACTGCTCATCCAGACCAACCCCTACGTAGTTCACTTATATGTCCTTGACATCGAGGGCACAGATCTGATCCTCGGGCAACGGTGGCTCCGCGCACTGGGGCCCGTCACCACTGATTATGCAAAACTCACCCTTTCCTATCAGGGCTACAAATGACAAGTGACGTTAGTTGGGCACCATAGTGGTACCCCGGTTGGTCAGGTTTCATCATCGCAGCTACGTCGGATGATAGCCCTCAAACCCTCCACACTATGTTTTGTAATAACTAAAAGCTCTCCAACCACCCAATATCCGGGAGCCACAGAATTGGGAATCACACTCCCAAAACCTTTTAACAAGCTACTTCAATCCTTCAAAACAATATTCGACGAACCCAGACAACTCCCACCCGCTCGAAAAATAGACCACAAAATTGATCTTCTACCAAATACATCTGCCCCCAACATACGACCCTTCCGGTACCCATACCACCAAAAAAATGAAATCGAAAAAATGGTATCCGAAATGCTGGCTCAAGGACAAATTCGACCTTCTACTTTCGCCTTTAGTTCCCCCATCATTTTAGTCAAAAAAAAGACGAGACATGGCGCTTCTGTGTCGACTACAGAGCGCTCAATAAAATAACAATTAAAGATAAGTTCCCCATACCCACAATCGACGAATTATTGGACGAGCTAAATGACGCACGTTTCTTTTCAAAAGTTGACCTGCGATCCGGTTATCACCAGATCCGGGTGGACAAGGAGAGTATCAACAAGACAGCTTTTCATACCCACCAAGGTCATTACGAATTTGTCATCATTCCCTTTGGATTAACCAACGCCCCCTCCACCTTCCAGGCCTTGATGAACTCCTTATTCCAGCCCTACCTAAGAAAATTCATCGTAATTTTCTTTGATGATATACTCATCTTCAGCCCCACCGAGACCGCTCACCTTGAACACCTACGAACAACCTTCACTATCTTAAAAGACAACCAATTATATATCAAGCTCTCGAAATGTTATTTTGCCGCAACTGAAATTGAGTTCTTAGGCCACACAATCAAAGCCGGAAAGGTCCTCCCAACTCAGAGTAATATAGAAAGCGTAGAAAATTTTCCCCGCCCAAAGAACCAAAAAGCCGTGCGCGCATTTCTCGGTCTCACTGGATATTACCGGAAATTCATTCAAAACTACGCAAAAATTGCCTTCCCGCTGATCGAACTACTCAAACGGACTGCATTCTCCTGGACCACCCAAGCACAGGAGGCTTTCGATACGCTGAAACAAAAACTCATTTCATACCCGATCTTGACTCTTCCGGACTTTCACCAGCCCTTCATACTAGAGACGGATGCGTTAGGAACCGGCATCGACGCAATTCTAAAACAAGGGGACCAGACCATAGCCTACTTTAGTAAAAAGCTAGCCCCTGCAATGAAAAAAAAATCCACCTACACCCGGGAGATGTTTGCTGTTACGGCCGTCGTTAGTAAATGGCATCAATACCTTTTAGGGCTTCCGTTCACAATTTTGACGGACCATCAAAGCTTACATCACCTCTTAACCCAACAGCTTCAAACACCGGAACAACACGTGTTCCTTTCCAAGTTACTAGGATACGACTTCGTCATCAAATATAAAGCAGGGAAGACCAACCAAGCAGCCGATACCCTGTAAGACCCCCCTCCCGGAACACAAGACACGACACGAGAGGTGTCTTATGCCCAGAACAGCCACCTTGCGGTAACACTAACACTCGGGTCAGCCTGTACCACAAGACGCCTATCCTGCCGGCTTCAACCAATATCAACATATAAATGCAAATCAAACCATAATAATAAAAGAAGTCAACCCACACCAAGCATAAGTCAATAAGTACAACAAAAGAGAAGCTAACCAAGCTTCTACATAATCAGAGTACGTAAATAGAATTGCCACGAAGGGCTACAACAAAATCTCTCTCACTCACATCTGTAACCGACGGTAGCGATGGTATCGTCCCCTCAGGCCCTATCGTCCTGGCCTGGCTGTCCAGCTGCATAGCCTACTGCTCCACCTGCGGGGTTTCCTCCTAAAAAGGAAGACGTAGCAACCGTTAGTCATAAAGACTAAGTGGCTTCACATCCGTTCCCCCGGCGACTCCTCGGCACCGGGCGGAGAAAGGAATAGGTACAATATATATAAAACAGTAGTACAAGCAGGTGAAGTAAGTATACAAATCATAGGTAGCAATAAAAATAGTGTACAAATGAACAAGCTCTTATTCTATAATTCTACCATCTACAGCAGCAAGAGAGTATAATGTTATAACAGTAAGTAAGTCAACTTATATGGATGCCCATACAAGCATATAAGTTGAGAGTCGTTCAGCAATAAGTAACTCATCGTATAGGAGTGCCCATACAAACTTATACGATGAGGGTCTTGTGTATGCAATGAAGTGCAATGTTATGTATGCAATGCAATGACACACCCATGATCAAGCACATGCAATCGCTATGTCGACACAGACTTATAGTTCCCACTATTCGAGCAGGTAGCTAACCTCTCAGGCGTCAACCGTCGTGGCCAAACGGTGAAAGTAGAGCGGGCATCTCCACTACTAGGCTGGTTTCCACACTACCTGGCCTAGGCCTCCGTACGCCTCAACGCTAAGAACACAACAACGGAGCTCACATGCGTACTACGACTCAGCGGGTTCTCTTGAGTAAATGTGCACCAAGATCCTAGCCCCGAACTGGCCTATGCGTGACACGGAAGGAGCCTCGGAAATGAACATGAGGACAAAGCCCAACCGTTCACTTGGCACGGAAGGAGCCTCGGGACGTGAACACCGAGGACCAAGCCCAACCGTCCAAGGTATAGCTGTCAACTCCCATCGGTGTGACGATTGGCGAGCCCGTAGACCTGCCACACTATCCTTAACCCGGGATTACGACACCACGTGTCGACTCACACCACATACAATTCCACAATATCGTGGCATGGAAGGAGCCTCGGGATGTGAACACCGAGGACCAAGCCCAACCATCTATCAAATATGGGAGGAGCCTCGGGACGTGAACACCGAGGGCCAAGCCTCGGGACGTGAACACCGAGGGCCAAGCCCAACCGTCCAACTTTACTCATCTCAATCTCATTCCATAGCGACGGTCAACACCGCACTTGTTACTTCCACAATGCTACCCATAGGGAGACGACACTCTAAGCATTGGATTACTAATTCCCTTTTTATCCATTCAACATACATCATAACAATAGTTAAAACATTTATACATCTATCAATTTATAACTACCCATTTATGTCAGGCCCTTTCCTTCAATTAGGCTTGTCCACAACTCATTATACGAATTCAGATCTATAACCTCAACTTATCATATCACTATGATGACCATGTCAAAAGAGTTCACCCAAGTCTCGAGTTGGATCGCCACATTAAATTCCACCGAATCGAATTCCACATTACACAGCCCAGAATTTAGGTGCAGCCTTAATCCGGGCAGAAACTCCGACCAAAGATTCCCGAGGCTACAGAAATCCGACGAGTGCGTGTAACCACTCGTTGGAAAGATAATTTCATGGGCTACAACTTTCGTGGGTAGTCGAAAGCCCAGATTTGATCACATCACACCAAGAAATTCACTCGAAGCTTGCTGTGTACAGGATTTTTCCCCAATCGCAGCAGATTCGAACTGACTTTCCTGTGGCTACAGGTATCGTCTGGAAACGTGCAACCACTCGTTGGAAAGATAATTTCGAGGGATACGACTTTCGTGTTTAGTCGAAAACCCAGATATGACCAGAACACCCGCGAAATTGGCCACGAAGGTCACTGCGTGCAGAAAACAGATTTCTGCACGCATCTTAAGGCGAGATGAATGGCATCCGTTCATCTTACTCCTTGCACCAATCTCCCAAAAACTCCTCCAGAAAATCGTCCACCCTTATTCACCCTCACGAAGCCATATTTCTCCACGAATCACTCTCTCATATTCACTCTGAAGAATGAAGAGGTTGGAGGGGACTAAGCCTAGAAAACGACCTAGGCATGGCTTTTCCCTAAGAAATCTCCTCCTCACCATCAAGACTCTAAGGAGTTGATATCTCTCCTAGAATATTAACTACAGATCTAGCACTAAGGGAGAGGGGAGGAAGCTCACCTCGTTTCCAGCGGTACCACCATTTTCGGCCATGGATCTAGTCATTCTTCTTTGCGGCATCTCTTGCTTGGTGCAGTTGTTCTTCACGGCAAAGGAAGGAGAGAGAGAGAAGGCCGCCTCCAGGAGCTCCGACTGCTTCCCGCGGCTCCGTCGGATTCGCGAGGTCCACGATGACAACAAGAACAATCGGCAAGGATGGCTAGGGTTCGGCTTTATCTCCTCTTATAAACCGATGTATTAGGTTAAATCCTTCTGCCACGTGTCAACGCCCCATTGGACCGCCCCTAATGGGTCATATTGAAGTGACCCGGTCCAAGGAATCATCATCAGCATGAATCCCGAAGTCCGGTTCGGTCCGCCTGTACAAGCCGGCGAATCTGCCTGGGCGAAGAAAACGCACAAGTCAAATTCGACGGGAATCAACCGTCATTCTCTACGATCGGCGAGAATCGTCGGGCATTCTCGACGAATTCGTCGGGTATCAACAATGATACCCGGCGAATTTCACTTAGCCCACTTATCGAAAATTCCTGGCGTTGAGTGCGTTGAGTATTAGGCAGCGATACTCGACGATCGGTGGGTATCACCGGGCATTCTCGACGATCGACGAGAATCGCCGAGCATTCTCGACGAATTCGTCGGGTATCAACAATGATACTCGGCGAATTTCCCTTAGCCTAATTCTCAATCAGCAGTCCTGAATCCGGCGGGTATCGACCATCGATACCCGTCGAATCGGCGAGTATCATTCCCGATACCCGTCGATCGGCGAGTATCATTCCCGATACCCGTCGATCGGCGAGTATCAACTCCCATTCTCGTCGATTTTCCCTTAGGCCATTTCCTTTCGATCCGTTGGATATCACTCAACCCTACACTCTATTCAACGCACTAGACACCTTTTGCCAGTGCGTCCCGAGCCCGAGTCAAGTCTCTTGACTCAAAACTCGTGCGAGGGGCCTAGCGCGAATTGGGACGTTACATACCCTATCAAGGATAACCGAGATTCCAGACGACCCCACCATAACAAGCCTCAATATTCTCTCTATTCCATCATCACCTTTACTAGAAGGCCTTGAACATGATTACGAGGCCGACATTCTGGCTCATCAAATTAAACAAGACCCTCAAGCCTACCCAAATTGGACAATATAACATAATTACATCATGCATCATATTCAGATTTACATCCCAGATAAATCAGAAATCAAAAACCGCATAATCAACGAAACACATTCTAGCTTGCTAGGGGGTCACTCCGGATTCAGGGGCACCATGCATAGGATCCAACCACAATTTTTTTGGCGACATATGAAAAAGGAAATCACTAAATTTATTAACCAATGCGACGTTTGCCAAAAGGCTAAATCTAGCAACCACCTGCCGTACGGGCTGCTACAACCAGTACCCACACCCAACCGACTATGGGCGGATATCACTATGGATTTTATTACTCATCTTCCTAAATCTAAGGGGTATACTATAATCTTCGTCGTCGTTGACCATTTTTCCAAGGCCGCCCACTTTACTCCACTTAAGCACCCAATATCAGGTCCGCACGTGGCTAATGCCTTCTGGGGTAGTGTGGGAAAGTTACATGGCCTACCAGAATCCATAATATCGGACCGGGACACCATCTTTTTGAGCGACTTTTGGGTCGAATTGTTCAGACTGCAAGGAACACACCTCAAATACAGCTCATCCTACCACCCACAAACTGACGGGTTAACGGAGCGAATTAACCGATGCTTGGAGCAATACCTCAGGATATTCTCACACGAGCACCCTCACAATTGGTCTGAATATCTTAATTCTGCAGAATACCATTATAACACATCTTACAACTCGTCGACCAACATGACCCCATTTGAAGTCATGTATGGTCGGCTACCACCGGGTCTTCTTCCCTACACTGCAGGTACTACTAACAATGAAGCAGTGGACGCAACACTCCAAACACGTGAGGAATTACTGCATTGCCTCAAACAGAACCTGAACAAAGCACAACAGCGGATGAAAGCACAGGCAGATAGAAAACGCAAGGAGCTTAAGTTGGACAAAGGCGATTGGGTCCTCCTCAAGCTACATCCATACCGTCAGCTCACCATGAGCCGGCCACGGGGACGAAAGCTAAATCTCAAGTATTATGGGCCTTTCCAAGTATTGGACATCATTGGAGCAACAGCCTATAAACTACTTCTACCACCAGAGTCCAAGATTCACCCCGTCTTCCACGCCTCTATGCTCAAACCTTAAAACGGCAACCCAAAGCCCCAGATTATCAGTCTTCCATAAGAGCAATGGAAAAATAGCCCCCTACACCGACCGCTCGCCATCATCAATACCCGGAACATACTACGGAAGGGACAACCGGTTACTCAGGCCTTAATTCAATGGGAGGGCCTTTCACCCGCCAACAGCACCTGGGAGGACCTGTCCTCAATTGAGGAATCCACCCTACACGCAACAGCAAATAAATCCAGAAACCTTCTCGGCACCACACTGGGCTTTCCAGCATGGTCAGCAACACAGCAAAGAACACCGCGACCCAGCCAACAAAACAAAATTCCGCTGCCGCCCATTTCATGGGGGCATAAACAACCGCGGACCCGACACTCAAGCAAAGCTCATAACGCTCGCCGTTTTCCCTCACCACCAAAGCGAGGAAACTTACCCTGCAACCTTCGACACAGGGCGCGAACATCGAGTTGCAACAATCCCGCCCGAAGGGGCTCTCCTCCTCCTGTAGGCAGGGCTACCCTCTCTGACGTTCCCGCCCAGATCCCAGAAGACGCAGCGCCAGACCCTCCCTCCGGCGATCAGACAGCAACCCTAGCCCTCCTTTCACCAGAACAGGGCCAAATATCGAACGGGATTAGCAACGACGCTGAGGACAGCGTCTTTAAGGAGGAAGGTGATGTTAGGGTCACAATCATGGCTCATCCTATGGCCTCAGATGAGGCAGAAATATCAGAAGGCCACAGTAGTGACAACTCAGCATAGAGGAATCAAAGTACCAGCCCGATCAAGCCTGCAATGGTCCCAGTCATCACCGGCCTTCAGGAGGAATCACAGCCATCCAGTTTGTCAAAGGAGCAGATCATTTAATATCCAGCTGTCCCGTATCTGGGACCTCTTTATGTCATTTTGATGTATTGTCAGTATCAAGATATTATATATGTAATGTTTGTTTAAATGCTAGCTATGTAACGGTCATATGTCCTGGTTGGGTATTTATGCCCCTCTGCCTGCTGTATGTTGGATTATGCAAGTAATATGAAAAGAATTTCTCAAAAAAAAAAAAAAGTAATACGGAAAGTTTCCTCTACCCCCTTAACCCTCCTTCGTCTACCTTCTTTCCCCCCCCCCCCCCCCCCCCCCCCCCAGCCAACCTCTGGCAATTCCTCCGGCGGCCACCGCCTTGGTACTTAGTAGGATCGTAACAATATCAATCGCCAAAACCGCAAGAAAAATGATAATATGAGTTTTCCCAGCGATGACCGGCCGCCGGACCACCACCACTGACTGCACCTCTCGCCGGCAAAATAACTGGCGGCAGGCAGGGGGCCATCCGACCACCGAAGCGGCAGCAGCAGCGGTCGCAAAGGCTACAGGTTTTGGTTACACCTTGGGAAATTATAAGTGACGATTCCATGCAATGCGATGGCATAGAGGCGTTGGATCTCCATAAATTTAACAAAAAATAATGGAAATTATTCCGTCTTCCGCAAGCTGGACTGTCAGATCTACCTTTAGATCTATACTGTAAGTATTTTATCATAGTTTTATTATTATAAAACCTATTACCTATGACAGTCACATTAATCTAAATATTTGAGAGGCTTATTTAATTTTTTGGAAGAAACCACCAATAGGAAAGTTGTAGAGGACATCAAGACCTTTCCAAATAGGGGTGGCACATCTCATGGTGATACCTGTAGCTCTCTCAGTATAATTTTGAAGTTGACTTCTATTTAGGGCCCAGAACATAATAAAATTTATATCTTTCCAACCATGCATCCAAATGACTTCAAATTTTATATGTCTATCTTTAATATCAATACCTAGCTTCACAAAAAGTTTCGTAATTTTTCGAGATACTTGGTAATGTAGTTTTGGAAAAAAATTACAGATATTTCTTAGGATAAATTAAATGATTAAGTAGGTCTATTCAATGATTTTGATTAGAAATTTTTGACAGTTGTTTTTATTGATATAAACTCATGATGTTTAAAGTTGGAGATCTATTGATTGGATTTTGATCAAGTTATGCAAACTATTAGTCTTCGGTACCCTTTGGCCAAATTTAACCTTGGATTTAATATTGTGTATATCTCCCTAAGTACAAATCATTACGGTATGAAAATTTATATATGGTTCCTTATGTTAAGATCCAGCCTTCCAGGAAGATTTATGATTTTGGGATATCATTCGAATTTTTATTTATATAATATATACTAAATTGAAGGAAGCATGGTTATGTGCACATAATAAAAATGGATTCTTGGGTCTGCCCTCTCTGATGTCTTTGGCTTTGATTTGAGGGCATGATTCCGCAGCAAACATGACGGCATGGGGGGGGGTACTATTTCAGTGGTATCTGCGAGCAATCATTTTGTGAATTTATTGTAAAAGGTTAGGTCCTTCTCCTCTGAGAGAAGCCACTTTGTGCATAGTGTCAAAGGTTTGGTCTGTTTCCAATCTTCTCACGCCCATACCCCCAATGATTGGGGACTCTATGGGTTCTGTTGTTGTTGTTGTGTATAATATACGCTAAATTAAAATAATGAATAAAGTGGGTTTTGTCTTGGTTTTGAAGCCCAAATTTTGGAGACTGAAAAATAATCATATGAACTCTCTGTGGCCAAAATTTGGATCTCAATTTGGAAGTCATTTAGTACTGTTTTGAATAAGATTGATTTTAAGATCATTTTGCCACACAGTGATTTATTTTGGTATTACATATTTGGAAATTCATACCTCTGAGTTTATGCAATATAATGACTTGAAAATAGAAATGGAGGTCTGGAATATTATTAAGTTTACAACCAGAGAGTTTTATAATTTTAAAATGAACTTTTCCTAAAGTTTTGTGAATTAATTAAGGGTATTTTAGGGAACTAAATTAAGTGAATTATTACTCCTTAATCATGGATCTTGGGACTCGAATTTTGTTCAGGCCCAAATGAGATCATGAAAGACCTCTGACCAAAATTTGGGATCATTTGGTTAAGTTTTTCCTATGCTTTTGTATTTTCAAAGAATGAACTTAATTGGTCACACTAAACTATTAGGAATTTTAATAACCAAAATATTTCTCCAGTGATACACATTGTTTTAAATGTCCTCCGACATGTCCGACATGTCTCCCGACATGTCATTTTTTAGGGCCAAACGATATGTTTTTCTAAAAAAATAGATTATGTCCTTTTGTAAAATATAGGCCGACATGTCCGATTTTTTCCGATATATTGGCCGACACGATTTTTAAATATATCGTCTGTTATTTTATTTTATATTATATTAGCATACTAGCAACATATATTTAAATCGCCTATGAATATTATATTATGTATGTTTAAATCGATTAGACTTATTGTTTTTATTTTTTAACGTTTTATTCCTACTGCCAATTTTATATAATTGTTTCACAATTTTTAATTTTATATTATAGAAAATATGAAAATATTTAATACCTTTATTATTTGATTGTTTGCATGTTTTTAAAATAAATTTATAAGTTTGAAAAGACTTATAATTAATCAAAGATTTTTAACTTTTAAATCTTTATTTCCAATAAACTTATTATTGTCAAAATAATTTTATTGCATACTATTAAATATATTTTACAATTTATCATTTTGTATTTGTTAATAATATTTTATCTTAATTATTATTCGATTTTATTTTGTAATATAAATGACTCATTTTTTTTATTTGTTATATTATTTTTCTATTTTTATAACATATAATTATAGTTACTATACATAAAAATAATAATTTTTTTTATAAGATATGGAAATCCGATATTTTAAAATATCCCCGACATGTCTCCGACTTCCGACATCCGACATTTAAAAACTCAATCTGATATGTCGCCGACATCCGATATTTAAAACATTGGTGATACATCCTTTTTTGGAGAATTTTTGGCAGTCATACTTGCAACATAACTCACTTATGTTTAAACAATGTCGTAGATGTTGGCCGACATGTCCGACATGTCGGCCGACATAAAGATTTTGGGGATAAACGGCACGACATCGATATTTTAAGCAAAAATGTCATTTTTGAAAAATGACATGTATTTTTGTTTAATCCGATATAACGAGCGATATTTTGCAGCTGATATATCATCGAGAGTATTAAAAAAAATCCATTTTTTGAAGAGACCGCCAAACACCTGTTAAGATGTTGTCGTGTGACCTTGTGGTCACGGATTCGAGTCCAAGAAGCAACCTCTTGCAAAAATGCAGTGTAAGATTTGCCTACATCTCACCCTTATTGTGGGATCCTTCCCCGGACCCTCGTTGCGCGGTGATACTCTGTGCATTGGGTTGTCCCTTTTGAAGAGACCAAACAAAAATATTTTGTTTTGTGTTTCATTTTGTGCATCTCGCTAAATCTACTGTCAACTATTTTCTCATCTCGCTCTCATTTGGTGATCATAATCTCGTTTATTGTAGTCGACGGCTCTTTCTTGTGTAATTTATAAACATACACAATGTGTATATATGTTTATTGAATAATTTATAAACATACATTATGTATACAATTATACATATTTATAAAAACAGTGTATATATGAATAAATTTATTTAAATATTAAAATTCGGCGTTGTAAAATATCTCTGATATATCCCTCGCAATCCGACATCCGACATTTCAGACTCAAACTGACATAAACCTGACATCCGACATACGCAACCTTGTGTTTAAATTTGGGGACCAGTTGGATGTCATATAGATAGAATGAGATAATGACTATTAGGCTGAACCTAGTGTACAACCCGTATTCGTCGAGGGTGGACCCCTACAGAGCCAGGTCGGTAGAAGTCAAAGTCAACAAAGTCAGATAGAGATCAGAGTCAACGCGCCAGGCAGCAGAAGGCCTGGGCGAGTATGGCGAGCTCCCCTCGCATACTCGCCAGGTAGGCGACTAGGCCAGCTACTCGCCCAGCCGTGCGAGCTGCCCCAGGAAGTCGCCGAGGGGTGGGGCTATAAATAAGACCCTCCCTCATTGGATTTTCCTATAAATAGAACCCCAAGGATACAAGGAGAGACACTTCGAAATCTTGTCAAGATCTCGCACGCTCTTCTTATTGGACGCTAGTTGAGCCTGTGAATTTCTTTTTCTTAGAGACCAGGCCGCGACTTAGCGACTAATTTCTTTAGTCGTCGCGACTTAGTTACCAGCTAGTCTCCCCCGTACCCTGCTCGGTCACTTTTGGTTGTGGAGAGGTTGCTTCTTCTAAGCTTCCGGGTACGTGGTGGGACCTTCCTGCCGCAGCACCTGTGGTCTTGTTTGTTCGGTGACTTGCGTGCTTTAGCCCGCTAGCCGTCGAGGCCATCCGTTGAGCAGGTAATCATAGGCTGCCTTGATCCGATTTTTGGAGTAGGGAATTTTTCCGACTTCAACACTTGGTGCGGTGAGCGTGGATCGCAGCCAAGGAAGGAAAACTTCGCCGGTAGGCGAGATGGTGAGTGCAGGCGAGCAAGGCGAGTTAGTCAGCAACTCGGCGGGAGTTGGTAACCCTGCGCGATGAGGCGAGTTTGTGACATAGCTGCATTCGAGGAGTTTACGAGGAGGATCGAGAGGACCATTCTCTCAGATAGTCATGAGCAAAAAGCCCGATTGGGTCGGGCTTGGGCCGGCCCGGTGGGGCCCGAGCTTTTTGCCAACCGGGCTCAGTGTGAACCAGGCCAGGCCGGGCTCAGGCTCCCTCTCGAAGAGGGTGCCCGGTAAGGCCCTTCAGGCCGGCCCGAGCCGGGCCGGGCTTTTGCCGGGCCAGCCTGAATAACTAGGTGGGATTAATCCTGCCAATTAATCAGGCGGCGGGATTAATCCTGCCTATTAATCAGGCGGCAGGATTAATCCCGCCTATCAATCAGGCGGCGGGATTAATCCCGCCTATCAATCAGGCGGGATTAATCCCGCCTATCAATCAGGCGGGATTAATCCCGCCTATCAATCAGGCGGGATTTTAATCCCGCCTATCAATCAGGCGGGATTTTAATCCCGCCTATCAATCATGCGGGATTTTAATCCCGCCTATCAATCAGGCGGGATTTTAATCCCGCACCGGGCTTCTACTAGCCAGGGTGTCGGGCTCAGGCTAGCCCGACGCCCGGGGTTTGCCCGACCCGGCCCGGCCCGGGCAACCGGCAAAAATGGGGTCCCGGTAAGGGCCCCAAGCCCGGCACTGGCCCGGGCCGGGCTTTTCCCAGGTCGGGACTAGCCTGGCTTTTGTCGGGCCGGGCCTGGGCGGGCTTCCCGAACCCGGGATTTTTGCCCATGACTCCTCTCAGGGATCCCTTGTCGCCCCGATGTCACGGAGACCTCGGCCCGTCGCGTGACACCGTCAGACGAGGAAGCGCCGCCTAGGCAACCTGGGAAGGAGCGAGCTTGGGAGAGGAAGGAGCGACCGATGCAGTCGCGGCACTACCCGGCGAGCAGCCAAAGGATCAGGTTCCGAGATCCAGAGCCGTTGGCGAGGTATCGAGATACTCGCCAGTGGAGCGAGTATGAGGATAATACCAGCGAGGATGAAACTCGTCAACACTAGGGAGGAAGGAGCCCCTTCTGTGACGAGATCCTCGCAGCCCCAGTACCCGAGGGATTCCGAGAGCCAGTCCTCACCTACTACTCTGGCAGAGATGACCCGGTCAAACATCTCCAGTAGTTTGAGGACGTGGTGTCCATACGCAACATGTCAGACGCCTTCAAGTGTAGGTTCTTCTGGATCACCTTCAAGGGTAATGCGAGAGATTGGTTTCACCAGTTGTCAGCCGGTTCCTTCTACTGCTTCGCGGATCTGCGTCGGGGCCTAATGGCAAGATTCGCGACGTCCAAAAAGAGAAAGGAGGCAACTGCTCTCTTCAAGATCGCTCAAGGACAGCACGAAAGTCTTGGTCACTACATCGACCGTTTCTAGGAGGAGATCTTAGAGGTAGAGGAGGTGGACAGCTTCACTCTGACGCTGGCCCTGAATTTTGGTCTGAAGTAGGGTCTCTTCAACATGGAGATGAGATCCAAACCCCCGAAGTCCTTTGAGGATATGGTGGAGAGGGTGAATACGTTCGTCCAGGGGGAGGAGAAGAACAGGGAATTCTTGGCGCGACTGGATGGAGATGAGCAGTTGGGAAGGGAGAGAGGACCTTCAAAAGTGAGGGTTGGAAGGCTGCAGGAGAGGCGGGTTGAGAGAAGGATGGAAGGAAGAGCTAAGGAGGAGAGAGGAGCAGAGGAGGAGAGAAGAGCCCAGGAGGGCGGAAGAGCGGAAGAGGCAGGAGAGGCCTCGGAGGCAGGAAGAGAGGAGGCCCGTGGAGGCTCTGGAGAGGAGAGGAGAGGCGATTCCAGTATATTGTGAATCGGCCCCAGTGGAGGCAGCCTGCTAGCCCGCGGTCCCAGCAACAGGAGAGGAGGAACGATCACCAGCAGGGTGGAGGCCGGAGAGGAGCTGGAGGAGAGACGATGGTCATTGTCCGACAGGGCAGCGTCGCAAGCAGGAGGCGCAACGGGCAAGGCGTCAGGAGGCGGAGATTCCCCTCTACTGCGATCTGCATCGGGTAGAGGGGCATGGGGCGATGGGCTGCCCAGAGTTTTGGGAGGCGAAGAGGAGGTTGGAAGCTGGAGCAGCAGAGAGGGAGCAGCCCAGACAGGAAGCGCCAGCGGGACCGGTGGTGTTCCAAGCTCCGGTGAGGAGGAGGAACGAAGACCGGGTCGACCAGGGAGGTCGTGGAGAGGTGATCCACGGCCCAGGAGGTGGGCAGGTTGGAGTGATCAACGGCGGGGTTGGACTCGGGGCTTCCCGCAGGGGTAGCCTCCATCAGATCCGGAAGAGCGTCGCCTCTACCTCTCAGAGCGTCGCCTCGAGCTCTCAAGTTTCGCCGCCGTTGGATGAGATCACCTTCTCCGAGGAGGACATGTAAGGGAATGAGAACCCCTTTCATGATGCCCTAGTCTTCCAAGCCGCCATCGAGGACTTCACCGTCGACCGAAACCTAGCGGATAACGGGAGTTCGGTGAACGTCATTTTCAAGAGAACCTTCGTCGGGCTTCAGGTGGAGGCGTCCAGGGTCCAAGCTGTAGATGGACCCCTCTTTGGCTTCTCAGGAGAGAAGAAAGAGGTGGAGGGAGGAGTGGACCTTCTGGTCACCCATAGCGGGACTTCAATCCGATGCCGCTTTGCCATCGTCGACGCGTCGAGCTGCTATAACGCCATCTTTGGGCAACCCCTCATCAACTACTTCAAGGCGGTTCCATCGTCTTATCATCAATGTCTGAATTACTGTCGGGGAGACGTCTAAGTGAGAATCAGGGGCGATCTGAAGGCTTCCAGGGAGTGATACCTGAATGCCGTCAGTACCATCAGCTGAATGGAGGGCGCGAAGAGGTTGGAGAAGCTGCTGGAGAGGGAGGAAGGCCTGAGGGTTGCTGAGGAGTTGGAAGAGCTGGAGGTGATCTCCCGGAGAGGAGAGTCGGGTCTGCTGAAGGTCAGAGGATCTATGACGACGGAGGGAAAGCTGGAGTTGGTCGCGTGTCTTCAGGAGAACGTGGACATCTTCGCCTGGAGCGTTGCAGAGATGCCATTGCCTCAACTTGGATCCCAAGATTGCCCCCGTTCGTTAGAAGTAGAGGAAGAGCGCCACCGTGCTGGCCGGACCGATCAGAGAGGAGGTGGAGAAGCTGCTGGAGGCAGGGTTCGTTTCAGAGATCCAGTATCCAGGCTTGGTCTCCAATGTTGTAATGGTGAAGAAGTCCGGAGGGGGCTGGCGTTTATGTATCGATTTTTCTATGTTAAATAAAGCCTGCCCGAAGGATTGCTACCCCTTGCCTCAAATCGACGCGCTAGTTGATTCAGCCATCGGGTTCCCTGTAATGAGTTTCTTTGATGCTTTTTCAGAATATCACCAGATCTGGATGGATCCCCCGACTGTCACGATGTCTCTTTCAACACCAGTGATGGCTGCTATAGCTATAAGATGATGCTCTTCGGGCTCAAGAACGCGGGCGCGACCTACCAGAGGATGGACCAAGTCTTTAAGGAGCAGAAAGGGCAGAACCTGGAAGTATATGTGGATGACCTCCTTGTCAAGAGCAGGAGTGTCGCGGAGCACCTAAAGGATCTTATGGAGACCTTCGCCACCCTGAGGAAGTATAAGATGTGACTTAACCCGACCAAGTGCGTCTTTGAAGCAGGAAGAGGGAAGTTCTTAGGTCACCTCCTCACTCCGAGGGGGGTGGAGCCCAACCCCGACAAAGTCAAGGCCATTCTGGAGAAGGCGTCCCCGAAGAATCCCAAGGAAGTCCAGAGGTTGACTGGAAGGATGGCTGGCCTTATCCGTTTTCTCTCCAAAGCGGGGGAGAAGTGTTCTCCTTTTTTCAAAACTCTCCAAGCCAGGCAGAAGTTTGAGTGGACCGCGGAGTGTGAGGAAACTTTTGGAAAGCTCAAACAACAGCTAACTCAAGCTCCACTCCTCCAAGGACCGCAGGAAAGTGAAGACATCCTCCTCTATCTGGGAGTGGGAGCGGAAGCGGTCAGTTCAATGTTGGTCAGAGAGGAAGGCAGGAAGCAGCTCCCCATCTACTATGTGAGTAGAGTGTTGTGGAAGGCAGAGACGAGGTATCCTATCCTGGAGAAGTTGGTTTTAGCCTTGGTGGTTTCAGCTCGTAGGCTCCGCCCATATCAGGCTCACTCCATCAAGGTCGTCTCAGATCATCCGCTTCGTAGTATCTTGGATTGAGTGGAGCATTCTTGCAGGTTGGCCAAGTGGGCAGTGGAGCTCAGTGAGTTTGATATTTCTTACTCTCCGAGGATGGCGATCAAGGCTCAGGCAGTGGCAGACTTCCTAGCCGAGTTCTCGGTCGAGGTAGGAGGAGACGAAGGCTCTTCCAGGTCAGTCTCTTGGAGGATGTTCGTGGACGGAGCTTCAGGCAAGTATTCCGTGGGAGCCGGAGTAGTGCTAGTGAGCCCGCTGGGAACTAGGATCGAGCAAGCTGTCGAGATCTTTTTCCCCGTCACGAATAATCATGCGGAGTACGAAGCCATGGTGGCAGGCTTGCGTCTCGCCAAGGAATTGGGGATCCAGGATCTCAGGGGCTTCACCGACTCAATGGTGGTCGCGTCGCATATCAGAGGAGAGTTCGAGGTGCGCGATCCCATCCTGTAAAAGTACTTGGTCAAGGTCAAAGGTCTGGTCGGGGAATTTCAATCCTTCTTCGTCGAACATGTACCTTGGGAGGGGAATTTAGAGGGAGATTATCTTGCCAAGTATGGTCCCCGGGCTGGGGTGACAGTAATTGAACTATTTCGACCGTCCATCGAGGAAGGAGAGATGTTGGAGATCGAACAAAGGGCATCTTGGAAGGACCCGTTCGTTGCGTTCCAAACGACAGACCGGCTTCCTGCCAGTGAAGGAGATCAGAGAAAGTTTTGGTTCAAGCCTGCTTACTACCAGTTGTAGGAAGGGGAGCTTTATCGCAAGACCACTTCAGGCCCTCTGGCCAGATGCCTGTCAGAGGCTGAAATTCCTCGATTTTTGGAGGAGATCCATTCGGGAGTGTGTGGTAGCCATTCAGGGACCTGTACTCTCGAGCAGAGGATTCTAAGGCACGACTACTTCTTGCTTTCTCGAAGAAGTGTTCAAAGTGTCAGCTCTTCGCACCTCTTCAGTTGCAGCCAGCTCAACATCTTCGTTCAATCACCGTTCCCTGGCCCTTGCCATCTAGGGAATGGATCTGATTGGCCCTTTCCCCCAAGCCAGCGGACAGAGGAAGTTCGTTCTCGTCATGATCGACTACTTCTCCAAGTGGATCGAGGCAAAAGCCCTAGCCAAGACCACTTCTTAGATCGTGAAGAACTTTATCTGGGGAGAGATCGCTTGCAGGTTCGGAATCCCTCTCGTCATCGTCACCAATAATGGTCCGCAATTTGCCAGCCTGGAGCTGGACGACTTCTGCAAGCAGCTAGGGACGGATCTTTGATTCGCCTCTGTGCATCATCCTCGGAGCAATGGATAAGTGGAAGCTGCCAATAAGTTGATCATCAACCTCCCGAAGGTCACCAATCTGAAGGGTAATTGGGGAGAGCAAATCCCCTCGGTCTTATGGGCTCTGAGAACAACTCCTAACTCGGCCACGGGGGAAACACCCTTCAAGTTATCCCACGGGTTTGAGGCACTCATCCCAGTGGAATTCGAGGTTCGGAGTCCGAGGGTCATAGCAGTAAGAGAAGTCAGCGAAGAGTGGTGCTTGGAAAATGAAGACGCCCAGAGACTCTCGCTGGACTACATCGAGGAGCTTCGCGACTTAGCCTCCGTCCGCCAGGAGGAAATCAAGAGACGCATGGCAAAACACTTCGACAAGAATGTCCGCCTCAAACATTTCCTTACAGGAGACCTGGTCATGAAGAAGGTGGACGCTGCGGAAAAGGGAGCTGCCGTTGGCAAGCTACATCCCAACTGGGAAAGACCTTTCATCGTCCAGGAACCCCTGACCACTGGGGGAAACCGTCTACAAGACTAGGAAGGAGAGCAACTAGGGAGCACTTGGAGCGGGGATGACCTGAAAAGGTTTTACCCATAGCAAGGAGGTCGAAGGCAACTATGGGAGCTTCTTGGTACTAGGGAGCACTTGGTTCGGGATTTAAGCGTCCTTATAAGACCGAGCCCCTGCATTGACGGCTGAGATCAACTCCCTCCTTGCATGTCGGCCTAGCTACCCCCGATCGCATCTCTCCTCCGACTGGAGGAACTATCAGGAACAGATCTGGACGCTAACCTCCTAAACTCGATAAAGGATCGACCTCACAAAGTGATACCTTGCGTAAAGGCGTTATCGGTCTTTGAAAAGACTAAAAGACCCACTCTTAGCGATTGTTAGTCCTGCAAAGCAGGACGCGTCTCTGTTATTGCAAAAGCAGGATAACCTACCGAGCTCTAAGAGGTACAAGTTCGCAAAAGGATGATGGGCTCGAGTGTGTGTGTCCTGTGGGACCCCCAGAGGGTCATTTCCCTTCGCTTGTATGCTGGCCTTCGTAGCCAGGTATCAGAGCTGGAAGAGATCTCCATGGTTGGATTGAGACGCGAACCTTCGACCTGTTTCTCCTAGATAGCTCAGGTCGGACGATGGGATGATGCATCGGGATTTAAGCGTCCTTGTAAGACCGAACCCCTGCATTGACGGCCAAGATCAGCTCCCCTCTTGCATGTCGGCCTAGCTACCCCTGATTGCATCTGTTGAAGCCAAGAAAAGTTCCCTGCCTCAAGATCGGACTAGGTTGCCTAAGGCTACTGGTCAAGTGGTGAAGTTAGAGGGCCCACGGAAGCTAGAACAGAAATGAGCTAGGAACAAGACCCCAGGTTGCTGCGGCAGGAAGGTCCCACCACGTACCCGGCTGCTTGGAAGAAGCAGCCCCTCCACAACCAGAATGATCGAGTTAGGTACGAGGGAAACGAGCTAGCAACTAAGTCGCAGGTCGCGACTTGATCTTTAAGGAAAAGGAATCCAAAGGGCTCGCGGGTATCTATCCGAGATTCTTGGTCTCCTTCCCTCGTACCCCTAGGGTACTATTTATAGGGAAATTCAAAGGGAGGGGGGGCCATACTTATACCCCCCACCCTGGCGAATAGGCGACTTCCTGGGGAGCTCGCACGGGCTGGGCGATTAGCCCGCCTAGTCGCCAACCTGGCGAGTATGCAGGGGAATCTCGTCATACTATCCCAGGCCTTCTGCTGGCTCGCGGCTTGATCTTGACTTCGGTCTTGACTGGTTGACTTTGACTCTCGCTGAGCTGGCTGCAGTAGGGCCCATCCTCGTCGAATATGGGTTGTACACAATCCCCGCTCTTTTTGAACGACGTGGGAGCTCGAAAAGAAACATCCAACACTTATTCGGCGAGCCGTTACGCCGAGTATCTGGGCTACTCGCTTCGCCTGCTGCTTGACGAAATCTATAAATAGAGGGGGTCCTGGTTTTTGAGGCGGATCTCCGAAGCTCGCCTACCATGTTGGACGCTAACGTGAAACTTCTTCAAGACAGCCTCGCCACCCTGTCTGGTCTCCTCGGCATCTCCAAATCGAAACGACCGCGCGAGGAAGATGTCGTCGCCGACTTACCGCCGTCGAAAAAGAAGAAGACCAAGAAGCCCAAGAAACCTGCTTCTTCATCGATCGACCCGCCTCTGCCATCTGAGCCAGTCGCGGCGGCGACTGTCGAACCCGCGCCTTCCGCCAGTACCAAGAAGCTTCGCCGCCGACTTGCCGTGCTAAGAAAGCGTCGGAGACTTCCTCGGCGAAAGAAAACCCTCCGGCGAGCAAGGGACCCCCGATGAAGGATCTCCCGGCAAGAAGGGACCCTCCAGGGAGCAAGGATCTCCCGGCGAGCAAGGCCGCTCCTACTTCCGTGCGAGATTCGACACTGCCAGCAGTGAGCTCTCCCTTGCCGCCGCCGCCTCTGGACGCGGCTTCTATTCACGCGGTGAGCACCATTTTACCGCTGCCGCCGCCTTTGTCCGCCCAGCAGAAAGCGGACTTGCAGTGACATCCCCCGCCCCCTCCGCTGAAGACTTCGCAGCAGCCAGCAAGCTAGTCGCAGGCTCCGCCTCCGCCAAAGAAGCCAGATAGATCGCGGCCGAGTTACTTCCCGCCGCGAGTTGGAGACTCCGACTATGGAGGTCGCAGGCAGGGAGGTCGCGAGCAGGGCAGATCAGCCGATCACTCGGGTGGTCCATCCTTTAGTCGGCGAGATGTTCCCGGTCGCGTCCCGTCACCGCGCCAGTCCCGGTCTCCTCATCGCGGTAAGTCTTGCTGCCGTTATCTTTGATCGTTTGGATGTTTGTCTGATCTTG
The DNA here is from genome assembly GCA_039513925.1 of Platanthera zijinensis. Lineage (NCBI taxonomy): Eukaryota > Viridiplantae > Streptophyta > Magnoliopsida > Asparagales > Orchidaceae > Platanthera > Platanthera zijinensis. The sequence continues at coordinate 37,944,619 of CM077083.1, forward strand.
CGACTTCATCCTGAAAGATCGCCCGACGAATCCTTTGGGCGGCCTTCATCGACGCCATCGGGTTGTTGGGGAGCGAGTATCGCCATGCTGCAACTCGCGCCTACATGGAGCTGGAGAGCAAGTTCGACCAGCTCGCCATCTGCGACCCTCATCGCCGGATCTCGGCTCTGGAGGTGCGAATGGCGAAGATGGAAGAACTCCAGACCACCTTGGAGAGCTACGAGGCGCGCTTCCATATGGTGAAGGAGAATGATCGTCAGTTGACGCTGAACAACCACCGCCTGCATCTAGTCCTCGACGAGTTGGCTGGCATCCGGGCGAGCATGGGCTCCGTGGGGCGGCTGACGAGGATTGAGGAGCAACTGTGGCTTGGCGATGATGCGCTGGCGCTGGCGACGGAGCACTTCCGGTGGGCGCGCGAGATGGGCTGGGTCGAGCGACATCCTCACCCTCCGGAGCGACCTCCTAGGACTTAGAAATATTTTTTCTTTTATGTTGAACTCGTCGTAGGCGACTTTGTAATAAACCTTATTTTCTTTTTAATAAGTGTATCTGCATCCCGCCGCTTGTTTCTCCCTGTTTATTCTGTGGTGTGCCGAGTTCATTATGCAGGTTCTGATGAATGTTGCGACATCCTTTTCTGTACCGTGCGAGGTGGGTTGACGGAGGGCGTACTACCTCGCCGCGATTTCGACTGATACTCGCTGAGACAGATACCCCCCCTTGCCTTTGCCTATAAATAGGAGGGGTAGGTAAGACATAAGTACGTTGCTGCGGATTTCTCAACCCACCTCGCGAGTAACTCCTCTGCTCGCCTCTTCTTTCCTTCTTCTTCCCCTGGCTTCTTTCCTCTTAGTCAGCTCGCCAAGATGGTGAGCGATGATGCCAGTGCCCGCCGACAAGCTCATGCCATCAACTTCGCCGATGCGGCTTTTAAGAAGTCGATCACCTCAGAAAAGGACTTGGAGACATTCAGGGAGCGCCACCTGCCGGAGGGATACTCGGCGAGGCTGTCTGCTCGCGGCGAGCGACTCAACACCTATGTTGAGGGCGCGCTGGTGTTGTCGCTGCGCCATTTTGACGCCGGCCTGCGACTTCCCTTCTGGCCCGAATTCTGCGAGATCCTCCGATATCTCGGGATCGTTCCCGCGCAAATCAACCCCAACGGGATGACGATCATCATGGGGTTCCTTTGCTACCTCCGGGAGGAGAGGATCGCCTTCGACCTCTCTGTATTCCGCCGGATATTCTCCTTCGCCGCGACTTCGGAGGGGGTCGTCTACTTCAGCAGCCACGTCTGCACCTTGGTGGGGACCGCGAACAAAGTCCACCGCTGGAGCGAGCAGCTGGTTGTCGTTCACGGCGATTTTGGGGGACTTCTGGGAAGGCCGCACCAACCCGCCGATGTCGCCTTCCTCCCGCCGATCTTGGAATGTATTCGCGAGCAGTTGTTCGAATCCTTCCGAGGTCGCCCGTTTGACGTTATCTACTGACGGCTCAACGTCAACTCGCTCGAAGCGATCCATCCTAACGAGGGTAAGACTTGAGCGAGATGGTGTATGCTCGCCTGCTCGCTTCTATTTATTGAATCTCGCACTAATCATGTCGAGCGACCATTGTAGTGGTCAACGAGCTTCCCGACAAGCCGCTTCCTCCGGCGAAGGAAGTCTTCACCCCTCTTACTGAAGCCCACCCCCCACCCGATGTTGGGGAGCGGAAGAAAATCGCCAAGGGGAAGGCGAAAGCCAGGTCGCCGGGGACTGCGAGTAAGAAGGCGAAAGTGTCGTCGCCTTAGACTTACGACCAGGAGTCGCCGCTGGAAGCTCGGGCACCCCGCTTCCACCCAAACTACAACCTTGGGCGAGGGGTGGTGGACACCTATGGTCACCCGCTGGTGACTTGGTCGACAGATGAGCACTTAGTGTCGCTGAGCACCAACCTCCCGCCATGGTCGATGGATTGGGAGGACAAGGGGGAGGCCTTCGCCGTCCTCCATGCCTTGTATGGGCGAGTCGACGCCGAGTCCATGCTGGAGCTCGGCCCGTCGTAGCTCTCCCATCCGTCCGCATGCTCGCTTGCGCAGTCTGCCGAGTTAGGGCATTTCACGGCCAGGAAGCTGTTGGAGACGACGGAGGCTCTGAAGATCGTCTCCAAGAAGGCTATAGACCTCGGCATGCAGTGGGCCCGTTGGAAGGACTATGAGGTAAGTCGTTATCCGCTGGCGAGATTTGATGATTCTCGACTGGTCATTCGTTGACGGTTGATATCTCACAGGCCGCCGAGATCGAGGCTGCGAAGAAGCTTCCCGATTGCGAGGAGAAGCTCGCCACCTCGCAAGCTGAGCTGGAGGCGGCCCAAGTTCGTGCTGCCGAGATGGAGACTCGGCTGGTCGCCGTCGAGAGACACGCGAGCTCCTCTGCTCTGCTGCCGGAGGCGCCGCGGCCGGAGGACGATCCGCAGTGGGCCGTAAAGCGGTCCCGACTTCTTTGGGAGGAGAGGTCGTCCGTCCGCCGCGAGATAGCGCGGGCGGCGGGGAACATAATGCTCGCGCAGCTAAGGATCAATGGGCAGCTCGTCGAAGGGGAGAAGCAGCTCACCGTCGACGAGCTCATCCCCGAATTACTCGCTGAGGGGATGATTTCGCCCGATCGCGTCCCTTCCCCGTCGACAGGCTCTAGCAGTTCCGGTAGCAGCAGCGGTAGCGGTAGCGGCGAGGAAAAGGAAGAGGATGTAGACGTCGAAGATGATGAATATCGGCCAGATACTGGCGACGACGAAACCTATTTGCTCGCCGATATTTGTCATGCTTGGATGTGACAATTTTTTGACCCTTTTGTAACTTGTACACTTGATATATTTATACAAGTTTTCTATTCTATCTGCTTCTCGCATGCTGGTTGATATCGCTCGCTAGGCTCATAGGATCGGGGAGGAGTGCTCGTGACGTGTACTCGTTCTATCAACTCGCATAAGCATATACGCCTGAACACCAATTCGCATACTCGTCGAGACATACTCGCCTACGTGCCCAAGGCATACTCGCTTGCTTGCTCGGGGCGTACTCGCCTGCTCGCTCGAGGCATACTCGCCCGAGCTATATTTACACCTGCCTAAAGCATATTCGCACTTGCCTAATCAGGATCCGAACTCGGTAGGTGATGAATAGTCGTCTCTCAGGAGCCAGGCCCGACTAGAGTGGTGTGAGTCGACTCGTCGAGGCAAGTAGTCGGTCTGTAGGAGTGAAACTCGTACAGAGTTGACGAACTATGACAACTTTCTGAACGAGGAACTTGATCTCCTCGAGGAGGTTCAATGACCGGTATGCAGGAGACGAACTCGTGCAGGGACACAGACTTACGTTTACTTTGCCACTCGAGGCCTTCTCTTTGGAGTCGACACCCTGCCGGGAGTCATGCTCTACCGGGGGTGGAGTCGACTCGAGGAGGCAAGTAGTCGGTCTGCAGGAGAGGAGCTCGTGCAGAGTCGACGGGCTGCGGCATCACTCCACCGAGGAACTTGATCTCCTCGAGGAGGTTCAATGGCCGGTATGTAGGAGAGGAGCTCGTACAGGGACACGGACTTACGTTTACCCTGCCACTCGAGGTCTTCTATTTGGAGTCGACACCTTGCCGGGAGTCAAGCTCAACCGGGGGTGGAGTCGAATCGAGGAGGCAAGTAGTCGGTCTGCAGGAGAGGAGCTCGTGCAGAGTTGACGGGCTACGACATCACTCCAACGAGGAACTTGATCTCCTCGAGGAGGTCAATGGCCGGTATGCAGGAGAGGAGCTCGTGCAGGGACACGGACTTACGTTTACCCTGCCACTCGAGGCCTTCTATTTGGAGTCGACACCTTGCCGGGAGTCAAGCTCAACCGGGGGTGGAGTCGACTCGAGGAGGCAAGTAGTCGGTCTGCAGGAGAGGAGCTCGTGCAGAGTTGACGGGCTACGACATCACTCCAACGAGGAACTTGATCTCCTCGAGGAGTTTCAATGGCCGGTATGCAGGAGAGGAGTTCGTGCAGGGATACGGACTTACATTTACCCTGCCACTCGAGGCCTTAGAGTGCAATGCTATCCTGTTGGCTATGTGATGGGATTCCATCGGACCGTACACGTGAAGGAGCGGGACCCACGTTCATCTACTCCCGCCGGAAGACTTGATCGGATCACCGATCCGACTCCGCGGTTGCGTCCGGCACGTCGCCGCGAGTCAAAATCATATATTTATGTATTTGTTTTGGACATGAATTTATTTATTTAAGGGCTAAACCCACCGACCAATCATAGCCGTTGATGGGGATGCCCTAATGCTAGTTTTTTCTTATAAATAGGATTAGAGGGCTGGTTTAGAGCTCATTGCTGATTTTGGAGAATGTTATTCCCGGAATCCGGTGATCACGCCTCGGTGCCGAAGCCGTGGAGCCCTAGGTGTTGACTCCAAGTGGTGCAAACTTCCCCCCAAGGTAACCCTAATCCTTACCCCTCTTTTCCCCCTCTCAAACCTCCATTCCCAACCGCTGCAGCCCTCCATTCCAGCCCCCGAAAAAACAACCGCTTGCTGCCCAGTTTCAGCACTGTCCACGGTTACTGTGCACGAGCACTGTTCACCCGAAAGTATTCGCCGCCGCCTGTTCGCCCGGGCCACTGTTCACCTGATTTACTGTTCACTCGATTTACTGTTCACGCCGACCTCCATTTTCCCCTCCTCCCCTCCTTCCCTTTCGTGGATCCACTTCCCCTTGTCCGATCTACCCTTGCACCACCCGATCCGGGTCTTACCGCCCCGATCTACCTACCCACTGCCCTACGTGGAATCTGTTGGTTGAGGATGAGGAGCACGATTTAGAGGAGGATGTGGAGGGCACGGAAGAGATTAGAGCTGCTGTCGAAGAAGGTTGGGAGAGCGACGCCGAGAGGTCCTTAGAGATGGGAGTGATTAGGCGCCTCCTACACACCCCACGTGCAGATGAGGATTGGCGCCGCACTACCATCTTCTACACCTATTTCCCTAGTGCAGGCGGGCCCTGCAAATTAGCCATCGACAGTGGGAGTTGTGTGAACATCGTAGCCTAGAAGGGGCTTGATCGTATGCAGGTGAAGGCAGAGCCTCACCCCCACCCCTATCGTGTCGTCTGGGTCGACAAGACCGCGATTCAGGTGACCCAGCGTTGCTTAGTACCGATCAGCATCGCATCCTTCCAGGACTGGGTGTGGTGTGACGTCATTCCCATGGACGTCGCGCATGTGCTACTTGGACGCCCCTGGTTGTTTGATCGCGACGTCACGTGTTTCGGCCGCTCGAACACGTGTGTCTTCTATGACAAGGGGCAGAAGATTACCTTGACGCCCACCCAGCCCAGGGAGAGATCGAAGGGTGTGGTTGAGCCTTCCGTGAGCACGAGTGCTTCGAGACCATTGCACATTCTGAGGCGTGGCGAGTTTCTCCGCGACAGTATTGAGGCTGATATTATGTACGTTGTCGCCGCCACTCAGGTATCTGAGACCCCCTCTGTTGACCACCCACTAGCGGTGCGTCCCCTTCTGGATGAGTTCGCAGACATTATGCCCGACGAGCTCCCTGATGAGCTGCCCCCGCAGCGAGATATCCAGCACGCCATAAATCTGATTCCGGGAGCTTCCCTCCCGAACCTGCCCCACTATCGTATGCATCCAGATGAGCACGCTGAGCTCAAACGGCAGATCGACGAGCTTCTACGGAAGCAATTTATTCGTGAGAGTATGAGCCTATGTGCTGTTCCCGCCCTTCTTACCCCTAAGAAGGACGGCAGTTGGCGTATGTGCGTCGATAACCGCGCCATAAACAAGATCACGGTCAAGTACCGCTTTCCCATTCCTCGATTAGATGATCTATTGGACACTATGTCCGGTGCCCAGATCTTTTCCAAGATCGATCTGCGTAGTGGGTACCACCAGATCAGAGTGCGTGAGGGAGACGAATGGAAGATCGCCTTTAAGACTAAGGATGGTCTCTATGAGTGGCTAGTCATGCCATTCGGGCTTTCGAACGCCCCTAGTACTTTTATGAGAGTTATGATGCAGGTGTTGCGGCCCTACATGGGCAAGTTTCTGGTTGTATACTTTGATGACATACTGATCTACAGCCAGACACAGGCCGCCCACCTCGATCATTTGAGGCTTCTCTTTGGCACCCTCCGCCGGGAGAAATTGTATGTGAATCTGAAGAAGTGCGCATTTCTTTCCGAGTCCGTCCACTTCCTTGGATTCATTATATCTTCGACTGGAGTATCTGTTGACCCCGAAAAGGTCAAATGTATTCGAGACTGGCCTGTGCCTACGACTATCCACGAGGCTCGCAGCTTTCATGGGCTTGCCACCTTCTACAGGAGGTTTGTCCCGGGGTTCAGCACGATCATGGCCCCCTTCACGAGCTGCCTCAAGAAGGGAGAATTTCAGTGGACCCCCGCTGCCACTAGAGCCTTCAAGGAGATTAAGGAGAGGCCGACGACGGCCCTAGTTCCGAGGCTTCCTGATTTCGGCCGTGCTTTTGAGGTCGCTTGCGACGCGTCTGGAGTTGGCATCGGTTGCGTATTGAGCCAAGAGGGACACCCTGTCTTCTACTTTAGTGAGAAGTTAAACGAGGCGAAGCATAGATACTCGAACTACGATCGAGAGTTTTATGCGATTGTCCAGTCCTTACGCTACTGGAGGTACTACCTCCTCCCCCGGGAGTTTGTGCTTTACTCTGACCACCAGACGCTACGCTATTTAGATTCACAGCGCAAGTTGGGGCATCGGCATGCCAAGTGGGTTGAATATCTGCAGGACTTCCACTATGTTCTCAAACACCGAGCGGGTGTTGAGAACAAGCCTGCGGACGCCCTGAGTCGCCGAGTCTCCTTGCTTCAGACTATGACCGCACGTGTCGACGGGCTTGAGCGCTTGATCTTAGAGTATCCGACGTGCCCTGATTTTGGTGAGATTTACACCGCCCTATCCCGAGATCCCCCAGACCCCGTTGAGGGATATCAGATCTTCGAGGGATACCTATACCATGGATCCCGCCTATGCATTCCCCGGACATCGTACCGTGATTTTCTGATTTGGGAGTTGCATGCGGGCGGAGCCGCCGGACATTTTGGGCGCGACAAGTCCATAGCCATTGTGGAGGACCGTCTCTACTGGCCCACACTTAGGAGGGATGTGACTAGAGTCGTCCGCCACTGCCGCATCTGCCAGACGGCCATGGGCACGAAGCAGAACGCAGGCCTATATACTCCGCTATCGACCCCACATCGGCCTTGGGAGGACCTTAGCATGGATTTCGTTCTTGGGCTTCCCCGCACTCTTCGGAAGCACGATTCCATCTTCGTGGTGGTTGATCGATTTTCGAAGATGGCTCATTTTATTGCATGCCGCAAGACGGCGGATGCGACCCACGTTGCATCCATTTTCATGAGGGACGTCTTCCGACTACACGGCCTTCCCAAGTCCATCGTATCGGATCGCGATGTGAGATTTATGAGCTACTTCTGGAAGACCCTGTGGCTCAAGACCGGCACCACCCTTAAGTTCTCGACTGCCTATCACCCACAGACGGATGGCCAGACATAGGTAGTGAATAGGAGTTTAGGAAACGTGTTGAGGTGTCTGGTGGGAGAGCATGTGAGTAGTTGGGACTTAGACCTTCCAGTCGCAGAGTTCGCATATAATAGTTCGTTCAATAGGACTACTGGGTTGAGTCCATTTCATATAGTGTCAGGTTACGACCCCAGGAAACCCATTGACCTTATTCCGAGCCCGTTAGAGTCCCGTCCTAGTGAGTCTGCCGAGTCATTTGCACAGCATCTGCATGAGTTGCATGAGTCAGTTCGCCGACGTATTAATATGAGCAATGAAAGTTATAAAACCCACGCAGATCAACGAAGACGAGAGCGTATTTTTAATATTGGCGAACGGGCGATGGTACGAGTCCGCCCGGAGAGGCTCCCTTCGGGGTCTGCCAAGAAGTTAAGCGCCCGGCGAATGGGTCCTTTCTCAGTTATTAATCGGATTGGGACAAACGCCTACAGGCTAGACATCCCGGCGAGTATGGGGATTCATCCAGTATTTAATGTCGAGGATCTGACACCTTATTACGAGCCTCATGACTATGGGGACCCGAGCAGTGGAGGCGACCCCTCTCTCCCCCTGCCGTCCTTCACCACCGCCCCACCCACGCCAGATAGTCCCAACCGCCCACCCATTGCCGATACCCTTCCACCTGGGAGTCCTTTGCCTATGGTTCCACAACTGCCATCACCGCTCGCACCGGATACCACCATGAGAGAGTTGAGAGATGAGAGCATCACTGAGGTCAGATCCCACCAGATTGTTCCCGCCACGGATGGGCCACGTCTTCGCTACCTGGTCCATTGGCAGGGCCGCACCGATGCTGACGACACTTGGATAGTACCGGCAGAGCTTGATCGACTTGCCCCCGGACTTCGACTCCAGTACGATCGTCTCCATTCCTTGGAGATGAATGCTTTTCAGTCGGGGGGAGTTGATGGGATTCCATCGGACCGTACACGTGAAGGAGCGGGACCCACGTTCATCTACTCCCGCCGGAAGACTTGATCGGATCACCGATCCGACTCCGCGGTTGCGTCCGGCACGTCGCCGCGAGTCAAAATCATATATTTATGTATTTGTTTTGGACATGAATTTATTTATTTAAGGGCTAAACCCACCGGCCAATCATAGCCGTTGATGGGGATGCCCTAATGCTAGTTTTTTCTTATAAATAGGATTAGAGGGCTGGTTTAGAACTCATTGCTGATTTTGGAGAATGTTATTCCCGGAATCCGGTGATCACGCCTCGGTGCCGAAGCCGTGGAGCCCTAGGTGTTGACTCCTAGTGGTGCAAACTTCCCCCCAAGGTAACCCTAATCCTTACCCCTCTTTTCCCCCTCTCAAACCTCCATTCCAACCGCTGCAGCCCTCCATTCCAGCCCCCGAAAAAACAGCCGCTTGCTGCCCAGTTTCAGCACTGTTCACGGTTACTGTGTACGAGTACTGTTCACGGTTACTGTTCACCTGAAAGTATTCGACGCCACCTGTTCGCCCGGGCCACTGTTCACCCGATTTACTGTTCACTCGATTTACTGTTCACGCCGGCCTCCATTTTCCCCTCCTCCCCTCCTTCCCTTTCGTGGATCCACTTCCCCTTGTCCGATCTACCCTTGCACCACCCAATCCGGGTCTTACCGCCCCGATCTACCTACCCACTACCCGATCTACTACCCGTAACCCGGATCCGGCCTTCCACCATCAGATCCATCCTCCCTGAGTCCGGATCTACGTGTATTCATCCGGATCCATCCCATTCCCTTCCGATCCCGTTAGCTACCACCAAATCAGCCCCCATCCACCATCACCACCTCCGGTTCCACCATCCGGCACCCGATCTACTCTTCCGAATCCGCCGTCTCCTTTGTTCCAAACCAGCCCCTAGTTGTGAGTTATTTCATCGTGATTTGGTTGTACGATTTCTTGATATTATTATTGGATAATCTAGTATTGTGCTTGGATTTTGCCTGTGGTATTTTGTATCGATCAAGTACTAACTTGCAGGAGGATCTGTTCGCCGCGCGCTTCGCTTTGGCCCTCCGAGCGGAGGAAAGCCAACTAAACTCGCTCAATATTAAAATTATTCTCTTGTTGCAATTATCTGTTTGTGGTGTTAAATTTTCATTGCTCAATTAATTGTTGTCGTCATCGACGGTTGTGTCGCACATAGAGTCTAAGTGGTGCACCGCATAGCCTACCTTACATCACTATGAGAGACGACAATGGGGTTAATTGCATCGACGTTTTTGGTGAGAAGATAATCTTTCCTTTTAAGAGGGACGATCTCGAACCCGTTGGATCGAGAAGTCGACATCCGAACCCGTTCCTAAAAATTCCTCCAGTCGGGAGAGAGATGCACTCGGGGAGACATAGGCCGACATGCAAGGGGTGAGCTGATCTCGGCCGACAATGCAGAGGCTCGGTCTTACAAGAGCGCTTAAAGTCCCGAAGCATCGTCCTATCTTTCGTACTGGGCTATTTAGGAGGAACGGATCAAAGACTCGCATTCCGATCTGTCAGTGTAGGTTGCTTTCGTCCACGCTTAATGGCTATGAGTGTCAGCGTCTGGACGGAGGGTGATGTTTCATCGAGGGTCCTTTAGGACGCACTCGGAACCAGCATACACCTTTGGGCTTAACCCTGCCCTTTCTTCGGCAGGTTATCCTGCTTTGACAATAATTTAAATCCCTCCTTACGATTGTTTGACGAGGTCGGCCTTTCCTCGAGTCCGGGAGTTTAGGGTACAGATTTGTTCCTGGTAGTTCCTCCAGTTGGAAGAGAGATGCACTCGGGGGGACATAGGCCGGCATGCAAGGGGGGAGCTGACCTCGACCGACAATGCAGAGGTTCGGTCTTACAAGAGCGCTTAAAGTCCTGAAGCATCGTCCGATCTCCTATCCTGGGCTATTTATGAGGAACAAACCGACCACTGGTTCCCGGAGTCGACTGCGAGGCGGGTCTTGGAAGCACTCGGAAGTCTCGAGGTAGATTAGCACAAAAGAGAGAAACCCGGCCGCCATTGTATATCAAGAAATGTGTTTACAAAGTTGATACATGAGTTACCGCTAAGGGTATAACCTTTTCAGGTCATCCCCACTTCAGGTTCCATTCAGCTGCTCTCCTGCTTGGTCTTATAGGTAATAGCCTCCCGTGGCCAGGGCTTCTTGGATGATAAAGGGCCCTTCCCAGTTGGGATGTAGCTTGCCGACGGCGACCCCTCGCCCTGCGGCGTCCACCTTCTTCATGACCAGATCTCCTGCCAGGAAATGCTTGAGGCGGACATTTTTGTCGAAGTGTTTCTCCATACGCCTCTTGATCTCCTCCTGGCGCACGAAGGCCAAGTCACGAAGTTCCTCGACGTAGTCCAGAGAGAGCCTTTGGGCATCTTCGTTCTCCAGGCGCCATTCTTCGCCTCCGTCTCCCGCCGCAACAACTCTCGGACTCCGCACCTCGAACTCCACTGGGATAAGTGCCTCAGACCCGTGTGATAGCTTGAAAGGCGTTTCCCCCGTGGCTGAGTTTGGAGTTGTTCTCAGAGCCCATAGAACCGAGGGGAGCTGCTCAGCCCAGTTCCCTTTGAGATTGGTGACCTTCTTCTTCAGCAAATTGATGATAAGCTTGTTGGCGGCCTCTACTTGTTCATTACTCCGAGGATGATGCACAGAAGCGAACCGAAGGTCTGTTTCTAGCTGTTTGCAGAAGTCCTCCAGCTCCAAGCTGGCGAATTGCGGCCCATTGTCGGTGACGATGGCTAGAGGAAACCCAAATCTGCATGCGATTTCTCCCCAAATGAAGTTCTTAACGACCTAGGAGGTGGTCTTGGCCAAAGCCTTAGCCTCGATCCACTTGGAGAAGTAGTCGATCATCACCAGTACAAACTTTCTCTGTCCACTGGCTTGAGGGAAAGGGCCGATCAAATCCATCCCCCAGATGGCAAAGGGCCATGGAGCGGTGATCGAGCGGAGATGTTGAGCTGGTTGAAGTTGGAGAGGCGCGAAGAGCTGACATTGGGAACTTTTTTTCGAGAAGGCTTCCGCGTCCTTGCGGTTGGTTGACCGAAAGTAGTCATGTCTTAGAATTCTTTGCTCCAGAGTACGAGTCCCGGAGTGGCTGCTACACTCCCTGAATGAATTTCCTCGAGAACTCGGGGGACCTCGATTCTTATAAGCATCTGGCCAAGGGGCCCGAGATGGTCTTTCGGTAAAGCTCGTCACCTTGCAGTAGGTAGTACGCGACCTTATACCGAAACTTTCTTTGATCTTGCTCGTCTGAGGGTAGCTGACCCGTTGTTAAGAACGTGACGAACGGATCTTTCCACGAGGGTCGCTTCTTGATCTCCATCATTTCCCCTTCCTCGATGGACGGTCGAAACAGCTCGGTGACAATTCCCCCGGGCCGGGGACCGTACTTGGCAAGGTAGTCATCTTCATAATTGTCCTCTCGGGGTACATACTCGACGAATAAAGATTGGAACCCCCCGATCAGACCCTTGACCTTGACCAGGTACCGTTGCATGGTGGGATCATGGACTTCGAACTCCCCCCGTATCTGGGACGCGACCACCATTGAATCGCTGAAAGCTCTGATGTCTTTGATGGTCAGCTCCTTGGCGAGACGCAAGCCAGCCACCATGGCTTCGTATTCTGCCTGATTGTTCGTAACCGGGAAGAGGATCTCGACGGACTGCTCGATCCTGGTTCCTTGGGGGCTAACCAACACGACTCCGGCTCCCACGGAAGGCTTGCCAGAAGCCCCGTCCACAAACATCTTCCAAGAGACTGGGCAGGAAGCGCCCACGTCTACCTCCACCTCGGTCGAGAAGTCGGCCAGGAAATCTGCCACCACCTGTGTCTTGATCGCTACCCTTGGAGAGTAAGAGATGTCGAACTCGCTCAGCTCCACCGCCCATTTGGCCAACCTGCCAGAATGCTCCACTCCATCCAAGATACTCCTTAGGGGATGATCGGAGACTACCTTGATGGAGTGAGCCTGAAAATACGGACGGAGCCGCCGAGCCGAAATTACCAAAGCAAAAACTAGCTTCTCCAAAATAGGATACCTCGTCTCGGCTTGCCGCAGCACCCGACTCACATAATAGATGAGAAGTTGCTTCCTTCCTTCTTCTCGAACCAACACCGAACTAACTGCCTCCGCCCCTACTCCCAGATAGAGTAAGAGGTCATCGCCGCCTTGCGGACCTTGGAGGAGAGGAGCTTGGGTCAGCTGCTGCTTAAGCTTTCCGAAAGCCTCCTCACACTCCGTGGTCCACTCAAATTTCTGATTACCCCGAAAGGTTTTGAAGAACGGGGAGCACTTCTCTCCGGCCTTGGAGAGAAAACGGCTAAGGCCTGCCAACCTTCCAGTTAGCCTCTAGACTTCCTTGGAATCTTTCGGGGAGGCCATCTCTAGGAAGGTTTTAACTTTGTCGGGGTTAGGCTCCACCCCCCGGGGAGTGAGGAGGTGACCTAAGAACTTCCCCCTTCCCGCGTCAAAAACACACTTGACCGGATTGAGTCGCATCTTATACTTCCTCAGGGTGGCAAAAGTCTCCGTCAGATCCACTATGTGCTCCGCGACGCTCTTGCTTTTGACAAGAAGATCGTCTACATAGACTTCCAAATTCCTCCCCTTCTGCTCTTTGAAGACTTGGTCGATCATTCTTTGATACGTTGCGCCGGCATTTTTGAGCCTGAATGGCATCATCTTGTAGCTATAACAGCCGTCACTGGTGATGAAGGAAACATCGCGGCAATCGGGGGGATGCATCCGGATCCCCCCGATTTGAGGCGCGTCGATTTGAGGCAAGGGGTAACAATCCTTCGGACAAGGTTTATTCAACATAGAAAAATCAATACATAGCCTCCAACCCCCTCCAGATTTCTTTACCATTACAACATTGGAGACCCAGCCTAGATACTGGATCTCCGAGACAAACCCCGCCTCTAGCAGCTTCCCTACTTCCTCCCGGATCGGCCCAGCCAGCGCGGTGACGCTCTTCCTCTGCTTTTGGCGAACTGGAGCTACCGCGGGATCTAGGTTGAGGCGATGACAAACAATATCGGCGTCAATCCCCAGCATCTCGGCGGCGCTCCAAGCGAAGGTGTCAACATTCTCCTATAGGCAAGCAACCATCTCCACCTTCCCTTCCAGGGGCAAGGATCCTCCAACCTTCAGCAACTCAGGCTCTCCTCTCGGGGAGATCACCTCCACTTCCTCTAGCTCCTCAGCAGCTTGCAGGCCCTCCTGCTCCATCATCCTCTCCAGCCTTTCCGCGTCACTCATCCAACTGATGGTGTTGACCGCGTTCAGGTAGCACTCCCTGGAGGCCTTCGGATCTCCCCTGATCCTGACTTGGACGTCATCTCGGCAGTACTTCAGGCACTGGTGGTACGACGACGGGACGACATTGAAATAGTTGATAAGGGGCAGCCCGAAGATGGCGTTGTAACCACTGGGTGCGTCGACGATGACGAATCGGCATCGGATTGAAGTACCCCCGAGAGTGACCAGCAACTCCACTCCCCCTTCCACCTCTTTCTTCTCTCCTGAGAAGCCAAAGAGAGGTTCATCCGCAGCCTGGACCCTGGATGCCTCCACCTGAAGCTCGACGAAGGTTCTCTTGAAGATGACATTCACCGAACTCCCGTTATCCGCTAGATCCGGTCGACAGTGAAGTCCTCGATTGCAGCTTGTATCACCAATGCGTCGTAGAAAGGGTTCTCGTTCCACAGCATGTCCTCCTCTGAGAAGGTTATCTCGTTCAGAAGCGGAGTCTGTGATGTCGAGGCGACGTTCCTCTTGTAGATCTGGTGGAGACTCCCCTTGCGGGAAGCTCCGAGTCCGGCACCTCCATTGATCACCCCAACGTGCCCGCCTCCTGGACCGGGAATAATATTTCCTCGACCTCCCTGGTCGACCCTATCCTCATTCCTCCTCCTCAGCGGAGCTTGGAATGCTACTTGCCCCACCGGGGCCTCCTGCCTTGGCTGATCTCTCTCCGTCTCCGTTGCTTCTAACCTCCTCCTTGCTTCCCAAAACTCTGGGCAAGCCAAGGTCCCATGCCCCTCTACCCGATGGATATCACAGTAGAAGGGAATCGCCGCCTCCTGTCGTCTCTCCTGACGCTCCTCCCTTCGCCGACGCTTATTGGCCTGTCGCACGACAACCATCGTCTCCCTTCTTCCTCCACCTTGCCCCCTCGGATTGTTATTCCTCCTCTCCTCCTGTCGGACCGGTCGCCTCCACTGGGGGCGATCTCTCGGGTACTGGAATCTTCTTTCCTCCCCCCTTCCTTCTGGAGCCTCGGCGGGCCTCCTCTCCTCCTGCCTTCGAGGCCTCTCCTGCCTCCTCTCCTCCACCCTCCTGGGCTCTTCTCTTCTCTTCCGTTCTTCATTCCTCTTTGGCTCCTCCCGCCTTCTATCATCATGCTTCTATGGCCGCCTCTCCTTTTCCAGCAATCTTCCTCTGTTCTCCCCTAACGGCTTATCCCCGTCCAGCCTTGCCAAGAACTCTCTGTTCCTCTCCTCCCCCTGAATGAAGACATTCGCCCTCTCCACCATTTCCTCGAACGACCTAGGAGGACTATGCCCCAACTCCATATTGAAGAGCCTCTGCTTCAGGCCGAACTTGAGGGCTACCATCAAGGTGAACCCATCCACCTCCTCCACCTCCAAGACCTCCTCCTGGAACCTGTCGATGTAATGACCCAGACTTTCGTGCTGCCCCTGCACGATTTTGAAAAGGGTCGTTGCTTCCTTCTTCCGTTTCTTGGATGTCGCGAACCTCGCCACGAGGCCCCGACGAAGGTCGGAGAAGCAGTAGATGGAACCTGCTGGCAGCTGGTGGAACCAGTCTCTCGCACTACCCTTGAAGGTGATGGAGAAGAACCGGCATTTGAAGGCGTCGGACATGTTGCGGATGGAGACCACGTCCTCAAACCACTTAAGATGCCTTACCGGGTTATCATTGCCGAAGTAGTAGGTGAGGTCGGGCTCTCGGAAATTGTCGGAGACGGGGGCCACGAGGATCTTGTCGCAGAAGGGGCTCCTCCCTTCCTGGCGGCGGCGAGTATCCTCCCCGCTTGAGTAATCATACTCGCTCCATCGGCGAGTATCCCTATACCTCGTCGAGAGTTCAGGATTTCGGAACCTGATGCCTTGGCTGCTCGCAGGGTGCTGACGCGACGACATCGCTCGCTCCTCTCTTGCCCAAACGGGCTCCTTTCCTGCTCGCCGGGTCGGGACTTCCTCGCCCGGTGGGGTCAGGCGACGGGGAGAGGTCGCCGTGACCTCAGGGGGGTTGGAGAACCCGACGAGTTTCGCCCTCTCCATCCTCTTCGCGAACTCCTCAAAAGCAGCTACCGTTACAAACCTGCCACCTCGCTCCGAGGTGTCAACTCCTGCCGAGTTGTCGGCCAACTCGCCCTGATCGCCGTCATTGACCATCTTTCTCAACCACGAAACTTTCCTCCTTGGCTGCTATCCACGCTCACCGCACCAAGTGTTGAAGCCAAGAAAAGTTCTCTGCCTCAAGATCAGACTAGGCTGCCTAAGGCTACTAGTCAAGTGGTGAAGTTAGACGGCCCACGGAAGCAAGAACAGAAATGAGCTAGGAACAAGACCCCAGGTTGCTGCGGCAGGAAGGTCCCACCACGTACACGGCTGCTTGGAAGAAGCAGCCCCTCCACAACCAGAATGGCCGAGCTAGGTACGAGGGAAACGAGCTTGCAACTAAGTCGCAGGTCGCGACTTGATCTCTAAGGAAAAGGAATCCAAAGGGCTCGCGGGTATCTATCCGAGATTCTTGGTCTCCTTCCCTCGTACCCCTGAGGTTCTATTTATAGGGAAATCCAAAGGGAGGGGGGTCATACATATAACCCCCACCCTGGCGACTAGGCGACTTCCTGGGGAGCTCGCACGGGCTGGGCGAGTAGCCCCCCTAGTCGCCAACCTGGCGAGTATGCGGGGGAATCTCGCCATACTCGCCCAGGCCTTCTGCTGGCTCGCGGCTTGATCTTGACAGGTTGAATTTGACTCTCACTGAGCTGGCTTCGGTAGGGCCCATCCTCGTCGAATATGGGTTGTAAAGCATCTCTCCTCAGACTGGAGGAACTATCAGGAATATGTCTAGACGCCAACCTCCCAACATTATAGAGAAGATCGTCGTCTTTTTGGAATTTCCTAAAGTTCTCGTAGATATTGGTGTGTTTAATTCTTTTGGCTACCTTCTAAGCACCAGGTTGAATCATTTTAGCATTGGTGCCAGTCCTCGAGCCGTGGAGTTGTCGTAGTCCGAGTCCCTGCACGAGCTCCTCTCCTTCAAGACGACTACTTGCCTTATGATTCGGCCTTTAGTTTGAAGTGCGAGCATTAATGTGCGAGTATGCGGCTACGATCGCGCACGTGCAAGCAATAATGCGCGAGTATGTGAAGAGACTATACAGATACAAGCGGCCACTACACGAGCATAAGCGATATCAACATGCGAGTAAGTGCATAGCGAGCTCTCATCCTCCCCGCGCCTATGAGCCTAGCGAGCATTGTTAGGCAAGCGAGTAAGCGAGTATGCAAGTAAAAAAAGAAAAAGAAGACAACATCAAAAACTCTTGTATTATACAGCGCATTACATAGATTTACAAATTTCTATTTACAAAAAATCTATCTACAAGTGTGGGCGCAGGAGGTCGCCGACCGACTACGACTCGTCGCCGCCAGTATCTGGTCTGTACTCGTCGTCCCCGATGAGGACATCTTCCTCGTCCTAAGCGTCATCCTCGCTGTCATCCTCATCGTCGTTGTCGTCGCTGCTCTCTCCGCTGTTGTTGTCGCTGCCGCTGGAGCTAGAAGCCGAGGATAGGACACGATCAGACGAGTTCGACTCCTCGACAATAGGAATGGGATGAGATCTAGAATAGTCAGGTGCTCAGCCTCCGCGTCGAGGAAGCCGTCTGATACTCAGTTTTGCGAGAACGACTTCCCCCGATGCTCGCGCTATCCCGCGGCGGATAGCGAGCATCTCATCTCCGTGCAAGCGGATCCTCTTGCCCATCCCATGTGGACTAGCCTCCTGTTGTTGCTCAACCGGGCGAGTACCGGAGGGACCGGGGCAATCTCTTCGACGGCGACCGGGCGAGTATCCAACTCGGCGACCCGGATTTGTGAAGCCTCCAGCTCGGCCTTAGTGTTGGCGAGCTCCTGCTCGAGCTCGGAGAACCTCTTCGCCGTCTCGATCTCGGCAACCTGCAAGGATCAACCAGCAAAGTCAGAAATAAGTTCCAAGTGCAGAAGCCACCAAGTCGCACTGAAGAGGCGACCTACCTCATATTCTTTCAGCCGGGCATTTTGTAACCCCAGATCGATCGCCTTCTGCGAGACGATCTTCAGGGCCTTCTCCATCTCCAGGAGCTTCCTCGCCGTGTAGTGTTCCAGCTCGGCAGTTCGCAGGAGCGAGCGGGACGTCTGGTAGGCGAGCACCTCCAAGCTGAGGTCGGGCATGGACTCGGTGTCTGCTTGCCCATACAAAGCGTGGGTGACATCGAATGCATCCCCCTTATCCTCCCAGTCTTCCGACCAGACGGGCAAGTACGTGCTCAATATCACCTTATGCTCGCTTTCTGACCAGGAGACTAGCAGGCGGCCGAAGGCATCCCTACCTTCCCGCCTGAGGTTGTAGTTCAGGTGGTAGTAGGGCGCCCCGACGGCGGTCGACGACTCCTCGTCGAAGAGCTCGCGAGAAAGCTTCGTCTGCTTGCTCGTGTGGTCCGGGGACTTGGCCTTCTCCTTCCCCTTATAGAGCTTCTTCTGCAGTGGGCCGCCCTTGTCGCCAGCGCGCGACTGGCCCCTGTTGCTCGCTGGAGGCGGGATCTCCTCAACCTCGGCAGGCAGGTTCGAGGATTCTCAGCGCGAGGATGTGACTTCCTTCGTCGGAGGAAGTGGCTGTTGCGGGAGCACACGAGCCTCTGCGGGCGCTGAAGAATAGATTAACACGAATTCAGCAGTAAGTAGAGGCGACATTGCGAGTATGGCATAATCTCGCATATTCGAACCTTCGCAGGGGAGGACTTCGTCGAGCACATTGACGTTGATGCGCCCGCGGAATGCTTCGAAGAGCCTCTCACGCGCGCCTTCCAAGATCGGCTGCAGGAAGGCGACTTTAGCAGGTTGGTGCGGCCTCCGCAACACGCCTTCAAAGTCGCCGACAAATTGGCAATATGCAATTTTTTCGAAAATGTCATCAGACATTGTATTGATTAATATGTTCATGGCCTTAGCATTGTTGGATCTAGCTTTCTTGATGGCTTCAGACTTCAGTCCATTCTGCTTTAGGTGTCGACGCCAACTTTCCAGTAGAGTCCATCATTGATGGTATTACAAGACCTATCACAATAGAGACAAATATATCATTATCAGTAGAATTCATACATAATTTAATTCAAGATTTTCATAACAAAATTTTATTTAAGTTACAAACCGGAAGTCTTGTTGTTGCATAGTCTCTGCCGTGTGATGTATCCATGTTTGTGATACAAACTTTTTCTCGAGTGACTAAGCTCTCAGGAGATCTTATTGATCAAGGTGTTAGACTTTTTTTATCAACCTTTTTTTGATACCAATTGAAAGAGAAGGTAATCTCTTGAGAAGCACTCTAAAAAGGAGACGAATAGAGTACGTAGATTTTTCGGCTTAATTTCACTATTTGCAAAAATTAACACATCAGTTAGAATTATATCACACCCACAAATTAATCACAACAATCACAAAGAAGAGAAGGGTGCAAAGACAAAATCACAAAAAATGCACAACACGAACGACAAAAAAATTATAGTGGTTCGCCAAATGTTGGGTAATCCACTTTTCTGCCTCGGCAAGAATCCACTATCACCAATGCCGAGTCTTTTGATAAACAGACTCTTAGAACCAAGACAGTTAATAAGGTTTCCAGGAATACCGAGTCTTTTGGTAAGAAGACTCTTAAAATCGGGACTGTTGATAAAGTGTCCAGGAACCACTAAATCTTTTGGTATGGTGACTCTTAGAACCGCTGAATCCTTTGAGGAGAGATTCTCGGGACTCCTACACTGTTTGGTTTGAAGTGAAGTTTCCACTAAAGATTTCGCCTTTCAACAAAGTTCTGGAGATTTAGTTTTGATAGCATATTGTGTATTCGGGCAGGAGCAGGAGCAGCTTCTCAGATAAAGAAGAGAGAATTGATTCTCAAGAGAAGAGAAAATATTCTTATTGTCTTCTGAGAATGGAAGATTTCTTTTGTTGTTGTCTTCTGAGAATAGAAAAATTGTCTTGACTGAAGAGACTTCGACGCATCTTGGACTTCCTGATTTGACGTAGCTTGGAGAAGTGGGGAAGAGAACCCTGGGTAGCTCTGGAGGGATGTCGATGCAACTTTAGTATCAGAAGTCGACGCTGCTATTAGAGTGAAGAAGAGAACTCTGAGTAACTCTCTGGATATATAAATCGATGTTGTGTTGATTTCTTTTGGTGTTGCGTCGACTACCCATTAGATGCAGTTTTTCTAAAAATTCTGACTTAGAACCAACTTGTTGATGACTCCATATACCTTTCTAAGAACTCTACCCAACAGAATTATCATAGCTTTTTCTATACAATTTTAAGGTTTATCCTAAAATCACTTTAACCCTAATCTATTGTATCAAATCAGAGGTTTTTCCCAACACTATTGATGGTTGTCGGTTCTCGAGCAGGGAAAGTGTCTAGAAATGGGTCTCATAGGGTTTGTCAATCTTTGGTGGGGACGGATATTTGGGGCAGCACTGCTCTGAGGTGGCGAGGAGTTGAGCGTGGAAGGAGTATGGGGGAAGAGGTGTGGATTACGGCTTTTCTTGGCGGTTCGACGACAGAGATGGGCGTGGGAGGAAAAACATTGTGGAGGAACGAGAATAGGTTGTTTTTTGTGGCTGGTTCTCGTTCTGATCGGAAGGAAGAAGATGAAGGAGGGCGGTTTTTGCAGCGTACATGCGAAATCGAGCGGTAAAAAAGCGG